>LR738710.1:308615940-308640041 GCA_902687465.1 Secale cereale
AAAAATCCACACATACTATGCATTCATTATTTATCCATATAAAGTAGCTAATATTGCTGCTCATATTCGTAGTGATGGACGAGTACGCAGACATATTTTGTTTTGTTGAGAAGTGGTGTTTGTTGGTCAGCAGACTGAACTCTAGGTAAAAAAAGCGTTTTGCAAGCACTACATTAGAAAAAATGTTGATGATTCCCAGTGTGCTCATGCGAAAGTGTTTGCTGAAATTCATAATTAAATCATATGATTTGGAAAGAAAGAAATTCATTATGCCATCAAAAAATGGTGCGACATCATTGCACACTGAAGATGTGTTTGACATTTTCGGGCTTCAGAACAAGGGCAAAGATGCCATGAAAGCGCTAGGCAAAGGGGGGATAAAATTGAAGGTGAAAGTGCCTAGTCGTTTTGTGGATTCCAATACGGGTCAAATGATGATAGACCAGCTGATTGAGGACATCGTTGCCAGTGGCACATACGATGATGATTTCCTCCGTAGAATTGTTCTGGTTCTTTTAGGCACGGTTCTTGCATCGCACTCCACGAAAGAAGTTCCTAATGCTTTTTACAAGTTAGTGGAGGATGTGGAGGCCATCAAAGCATATAATTGGAACGCGTTTACTTTACGCGTTTGCATTGAAGGCATCACAAAGGCATCACAAAGCATATAATTGGCTGGTCGGAAACCTTGCCCTCCTACAGGTAAATCTTACATTATATAATTGTTTCTTTCGAGTTATATTTTGTGAGAAAACGTTTGCTAATGTACTTCATGTTCGTGCAGTACTTGTTTTGGGAGAAAGTGCAGCCACTGGACGAAGAGACATTTGATCCACTAGCTCATGAATATTCGTTGATGCTTAATTGGACAGAAGATGAGGCTAAGAAGCGTGACGCGTACGACACGTCATACGGTCGTGGTAATGGGATGGTAAGTATTAATGGTTCGTACTGCATGCACTTATGTTACTATATAAATGTTGAGAAAATTAATTTGCTTTGTTGTGTGACAGATTGATGACATGATAAGTGAGAAGTACATACAGACATTAATCGCTCAACAAGAAAAAATTGCGGAGGAAGAATTGGAGCCGGAAGATCGAACAGGTCGTGCCCAACAAAGAAAAGATAATAGAGACGAGGCTTCGTCGAGCAGGGACGCCACATTAGATCAAGTAATGAAATGCATCAAAGATATGCAAAAAGAAATTAGTCTTCTCCCTGGAAAATGTGTTGAGGTAACGAGTGAAGTGTATTTCAATTTACATGAGTTTACATATTCATAATGTTCGTGTGTAGTTAATGTTATCGATGTGTCATTGCAGATAGTAGTGCAGAAGCTGTTGAAGAAAGGTCTTGTCTTCAAGTCAAACAGGGGGTTTCATGATGAGGTTGAGTTTGTGGAGAATACTAAAGAGTGGATGGACAAGTATGGTCCACCAAAATATTGGATAGATGTAAAATCAACTCCTGCAAAAGAAGATATGGACAACGGGATGGATGCATCCTTCACCACTAGGAACGAGAAGAAGTTGGCGCGTGAGAAAGGTGTGCATCACAACACACCCGATACAGGAGATGAAGGCGACCCCTTCGTGATTGACGAGAATGGTAATTCAATCGACTCATCTCTAGCAACGGTAGACACAAATGAGTTTCCAGCTCTTACCGCAACCCCCAAGAATATGAATACAGTGTCAGACGGGTCTAGCGCGGATAAATCTAAGGAGATTAGTATGCATAGTCTGAACACCTGTATTAAAAAAGCTAAAATAAATGGCACTAAGGAGAATGATGGGAAACGCAAGAGGAAACAATCAAAATACTATCGTTCACCCTACCAACAAAATGGTGGACGTAAACGTTCAAAGAAAAGTAAGTGCTAGGTAATTTATTCTTGCAAGATATTTCTGTCCTTGCATGCACACTTTATGAACTCATTGTTCGTTACTATTTTAGATCCGTTTGGTGTAAGAGCTGCTATGGTTAGTACCGATTACATTGATGAGGAACACATAGAGGCTGCTAAGATTTATGTCCAGAAACTAGCAGCCTCGGAGAAGCTTTGCAGGAAAACGGTTGTGCACATGACGGAAATTGGTGGGGAGACATGTACACCTAATATGCTTGAAGCCATTATTTCGAAAAAGTGGTTGCAGGGTGCCGTAAGTATTGGCATTAATTTATGAAGCTGTACATGTCATTTATATAAATTATCTAATAGGTGTATTATTGTTATGTTATTTTCAGGTCATCAATAGTTATTGCAACCATATGCAGACCCATAATCCTCGTGCTGACCGTCACATATTATCATCTTGGGTGTCACACTGGCTTATCCTTTGTGCTGATGGAAAGGTTAAGAACTCTAAGAAGCATTTTATGGAACATCACAAACCAAAGTAAAATGGTGTCTAGAGTTACTGAAGAGTATTTCATTAAAGATAAGGTACTTCAGTTTATTATAATCTTTTGTACTACATAACTATCTGTGGGTACACCAACATGAATAAACTTTCTTGTAGGCATACCTTCCTTTTCATGTGGAAAAAAGTCATTGGATAACAGTTCTTATGCACAACAAGAAAAAAGAGTTTCAAGTCTTAAACTCTACTGGTGACTGCAGCAATAGAGTTCTTACAAAAATTGCTAAGCTGGTAAGCTTACAACTTCACCTAAACCAACATATAGTTATTCGACACGTACTTCATATGAATTTCACATTTTTATTTCAGAGGGCTGAGATAGCTAAAGATACAACGGAGGTGAACTCCATTATTGCAACGGAACATCCTGACGTATCTTCCTGGCCAATAAGGGAATACGCTATGCCGTTACAAACTGACAGGTACGTTCCAAATGCGGAATTCGGATGTACTTCTTTGATCCATCAATAACTTGACTCGTGGTGTCTTGCAGTGTCTCTTGTGGTCTTTTCGTGATCAAGTGCATTGAAAACTGGGATGGAGATGATTGGATATTTGAGTTTGACCAGGCACATATTAATTCTTCAAGGGGACGTATTCTAGCTGAAATACTTTTCTCGGAGTGCAACACCATAGAAGTAGTGAAAGAGAAGATTCTCAAGATCATGGAGAACAAACAAGTCTGAGGATGGGGTGTTGGCTATTATGTCCACTAAATAAACGCGCCGTTGTCGGTACTTAATACAATTTTCTTCGTATTAAGACATCTCTTTATTGTAATGCGGCATGGTTTAGCATGTTCCGCAACTAAATAAACGTGCCGTGGTCGGTATTTGCTACAATAGTTATGTGGGTGTCACTCTTATTTGCATCATTGTGGGTGCTGATTTTTCAACTTCTTATATAGTGTGATGATTACGCCGACGTGGTCGTCCTGGTGCTGCTTTTTAATACAGTTTTGTATTGTGATGTAATGCGGATGCCGGCTTATTTCTGTCAAAAAACAAAGCTTAGGAATCTGTCAAAAAATATAACTTAGGAAAAAAATATGCCCAACCACCGCAGCCGGGCCCACAGTAGCGAACAGATCACACCCAAATCAAGCCCGAAGGCGACTCGGGCGGCTGACAGAGCCACTAATGGGCCCAGAAACGGGGTCCAACGGGGTTGCAGGCGGTAATAGGAGAGGAGCTCGATGGAGGGGGCGGAGGCGGCTATTTAAGCCGCTCCTCGCGCCCCCGGCTTCCGAGGTGGGGCTAAAGTTCCCTCATCGCACCCCGCGCTGCACGCGGTCACCAGGCCGCGTAGTCTTCGGTCGGCCCAGTTCGGCCCAACGGAAGCAGGCCGCCACTCGCCTCCTCCCCCGGCCCACGCCCCCTTCCCCGACCCACGCCCACGCCCGCTCCCCTTGCCCCGCGCGTTGCGATGAACCAGGTGTTTAGTCCCACCTCGGAAGCCGGGGGCGCGAGGAGCAGCTTAAATAGCTCCGCCCCCTCTACCGAGCTCCTCTTCTATTACCGCCCGCAACCCCGTTGGACCCCGTTTCTGGGCCCATTAGTGGCTCTGTCAGCCGTACGAGTCACCTTCGGGCTTGATTTGGGTGTGATCTGTTCGCTACTGTGGGCCCGGCTACGGTGGTTGGACATTTTTTTTCTAAGTCCACTTTTTCAGGAAGGAGCGGTCGGCCGGCCGCATTTACAAAACACCTCCAGTTCAACATAGCCCCGGCCGGACGGGCACGGTGGCGTAATCATCACAGCATATACACCATAAAAACTTCGAATATAACATGCATTAACCTCTGTCTAGTCAAACTGAATATCCAACCATCATTATGGGTGATGATATACAAATTTATTACATAATTTTTTTGAGGAAACATAAACAAAACACTTATCAAGTTTTCTGGCACGCACATATAAATAAAAAATAGCATGGGTTGTTCAGACAAGAATCGGGCAACCACTTTTATTCTTCCAACCTAACAAGCTGCTTCTCTACGCCCAATTCCTGAACAAAATATGAACAATATGGGTGAGAAAATATAGTCGGTGAAATCAAATTGGCAACATAACAAAAATAAGAAAGTTGGAACTCACTTCTCATTCTTCTTACATGTAGCCTTGTTATGACCTGGGAAACCACACAGACTACATAAAGGACCACTTTTCTTCTCTGTAAAATCTTTTGGCCTACCATTCTTCGTAATATTGGGGCCCCCCTTTTGTTGGAGATATGCCCTAGAGGCAATAATAAAAGCATTATTATTATATCTCCTTGTTCATGATAATTGTCTATTATTCATGCTTGAATTGTATTGTACGGAAACAACGATACATGTGTGAATACATAGACCACAATGAGTCCCTGGTAGGCCTCTAGTTACCAGCTCGTTGATCAACAGATGGTCACGGTTTCCTGACCATGGACATGAGATGTCAGTGATAACGGGATCACATCATTAGGAGAATGATGTGATGGACAAGACCCAAACTTAAGCATAACACGAGATCGTATAGTTCGTAATGCATAAGCTTTTCGGTGTCAAGTATTTATTCCTTAGACCATGAGGTTGTACAACTCCTGGATACCGTAGGAGTACTTTGGGTGTGCCAACCCTCACAATGTAACTGGGTGGCTACAAAGGTACACATCGGGTATCTCCGAAAGTGTCTGTTGAGTTGGTACGAACCGAGACTGGGATGTTGTCACTCCGTATGACGGGGAGGTACCTCTGGGCCCACTCGGTAAGACATCATCATAATGAGCTCAAAGTGACTAAGTAGTTAGTCACGGGATGATGGATTACGGATCGAGTAAAGAGACTTGCCATGACGATATTAAACAAGGTATCGGGAATACCGACGATCGAATCTCGGGCAAGTACCGTACCGATGGACAAAGGGAATAACATACGGGATTGAGTGAATCCTTGACACGGTGGTTCATCCGATGAAGATCATCGAGGAACACGTGGGAACCAACATGGGTATCTAGATCCCGTTGTTGGTTATTGACCGGAGAGTGGTCTCGGTCATGTTTGCGTGTCTCCCGAACCCGTAGGCTCTACACACTTAAGGTTCGGTAACGCTAGGGTCGTAGAGATAAATGCACGTGGAAACCCAAAAGTTGTTCGGAGTCCCGGATGAGATCCCGGACGTCACGAGGAGTTCCGGAATGGTCCGGAGGTAAAGATTGATATATAGGAAGTCCAGTTTCGGCTAACGGGTGATCTTCGGGGGTCACCGGGAGCGTCCCGGGACCACCGGAGGGGCCCCGGGGGTCCACCGGGTGGGGCCACCCATCCCGGTGGGGCCCCTAGGCCGTGAGGGGAAGTGTCCAGCCCTCTGGGCTGGCGCACCACTAGGGGGGCCCACCTCCCCATGCGCCTAGGGTTAAAACCCTAAGGGGAGGGGGGCCACCACTTGCCTTGGGGGGCAAGGACTCCCCCTGGCCGCCGCCCCCCCTTGCAGATTGGATCTGCAGGGGGCTGGCGCCCCCCCTGGCCCCCTATATATATGTGGGGGGGAGAGGGCAGCCGCACCCAAGCCCTGGCGCCTCTCCCCCTCCCGTCACACCTCCATACTCCCAACGCAGGGCACCCGGCGAAGCCCTGCTGCGATCTCCACTGCATCCATCATCACGCCGTCGTGCTGCCGGATCTCTGGCGACTTCTCCTCCCCCCTTGCTGGATCAAGAAGGAGGTGACGTTGCTGCACCGTACGTGTGTTGAATGCGGAGGTGCCGTCCGTTCGGCGCTAGATCATCGGTGACGAAGAACGTGAAGAGTACGACTACTTCATCCACATTTCGTTGAAAGCTTCCGCACGCGATCTACATAACGGTATGTAGATGCACTCTTACTTGCTCGTTGCTAGATGTCTCCATAGTTGGATCTTGGTGAAAGCGTAGAAATTTTTTGAATTATGCTACGTTCCCCAACAGTGGCATATGAGCCTAGGTTTTATGTGTAGCATCTTGCACGAGTAGAACACAAAGCAGTTGTGGGCGTATGATCTTGTTCAACTTTCTTACCGTTACTAGTCAATCTTGATTCGGCGGTATTGTGGGATGAAGCGGCCCGGACCGACTTTACACGTACGCTTACGTGAGACTGGTTCCACCAACAGACATGCACTAGATGCATAAGGTGGCTGGCGGGTGTCTGTCTCTCCTACTTTAGTCGGATCGGATTCGATGAAAAGGGTCCTTATAAAGGGTAAATAGAAGTTGACAAATCACGTTGTGGTTTTGGCGTAGGTAAGAAACGTTTTTGCTAGAAATCCTATAGAAGCCACGTAAAACTTGCAACAACAATTAGAGGACGTCTAACTTGTTTTTGCAGCATGTGCTATGTGACGTGGTATGGCCAAAACGAAGATGTGATGTATGAGTCTGATCATGTTTTTGTAATAGGGAATCACGACTTGCATGTCGATGAACTTGACAACCGGCAGGAGCCATAGGAGTTGTCTTAATTATTGTATGACATGCGTGTCACTGAATAACGCCATGTAATTACTTTACTTCATTGCTAAACATTAGCTATAGTAGTAGAAGTAATAGTTGGCGTGACGACTTCTTCAAGACACGATGATGGAGATCATGATGATGAAGATCATGGTGTCGAGCCGGTGACAAGATGATCATGGTGCCCCGAAGATGGAGATCCAAGGAGCAAGATGATATTGGCCATATCATGTCACTTTAATTGATTGCATGTGATGTTTATCATGTTTATGCATCTTGTTTACTTAGAACGATGGTAGTAAATAAGATGATCTCTCACTAAAATTTCAAGTATTGTGTTTCCCCTAACTGTGCACCGTTGCTAAAGTTCGTTGCTCCGAAGCACCACGTGATGATCGGGTGTGATAGGTTCTAACGTTCACATACAACGGGTGTAAGACAGATTTACACACGCGATACACTTAGGGTTCACTTGACGAGCCTAGCATGTACAGACATGGCCTCGGAACACGGAAGACCGAAAGGTCGAACACGAGTCGTATAGAAGATACGATCAACATGAAGATGTTCACCGTTGATGACTAGTCCGTCTCACGTGATGATCGGACACGGACTACTCGATTCGGATCGTGTATCACTTAGATGACTAGAGAGATGTCATTCTGAGTGGGAGTTCATTAAAATTTGATTAAGATGAACTTAATTATCATGAACTTAGTCTAAATTCTTTACAATATCTCTTGTAGATCAAATGGCCCACGCTCAGGTTTCCCTCAACTTGAACGCGTTCCTAGAGAAAACCAAGCTGAAAGATGATGGTAGCAACTATACGGATTGGGTCCGTAACCTGAGGATTATCCTCATAGCTGCCAAAAGATCATATGTCCTAGAAGCACCGCTAGGTGATGCACCTGCTCCCGATGCGGCCCAAGACGTTTTGAACGTCTGGCAGTCGCGTAGTGATGATTACTCCCTAGTTCAGTGCGGCATGCTTTACAGTTTAGAATCGGGGCTCCAAAAACGTTTTGAGCACCACGGAGCATATGAGATGTTCGAAGAGCTGAAAATGGTTTTCCAAGCTCATGCCCGAGTCGAGAGATATGATGTCTCCGACGCATTCTACAGCTGTAAGATGGAGGAGAACAGTTCTGTCAGTGAGCACATCCTCAAGATTTCAGGATTGCACAACCGCTTGTCTCAGCTGGGAATGAATCTCCCAGATGAAGCGGTCGTTGACAGAATCCTCCAGTCGCTCCCACCAAGCTTCAAGAGCTTCGTGTTGAACTTCAATATGCAGGGGATGGAGAAGTCCATTCCCGAGGTGTATTCAATGCTGAAATCAGCGGAGGTAGACATCAAGAAAGAACATCAAGTGTTGATGGTCAATAAAACCACTAAGTTCAAGAAAGGCAAGGGTAAGAAGAACTTCAAGAAGGACGGCAAGGGAGTTGCCACGCCTGGCAAGCCTGTTGCTGGGAAGAAGCCAAAGTATGGACCCAAGCCTGAGACAGAGTGCTTTTATTGCAAGGGAACGGGTCACTGGAAGCGGAACTGCCCCAAATACTTAGCAGACAAGAAGGCCGGCAACGTCAAAGGTATATATGATATACATGTTATTGATGTGTACCTTACCAGCACTCGTAGTAGCTCCTGGGTATTCGATACCAGTGCAGTTGCTCACATCTGTAACTCAAAACAGGAGCTGCGGAATAAACGGAGACTGGCGAAGGATGAGGTGACGATGCGCGTCGGGAATGGTTCCAAGGTCGATGTGATCGCCGTCGGCACGCTACCTCTACATCTACCCTCGGGATTAGTTTTAAACCTCAATAATTGTTATTTAGTACCAGCTTTGAGCATGAACATTGTTTCTGGATCTCGTCTTATGCGAGATGGCTACTCTTTCAAATCAGAGAATAATGGTTGTTCTATTTATTTGAGAGATATGTTTTATGGTCATGCCCCGCTGGTCAATGGTTTATTTTTGATGAATCTCGAACATAGTGATACACATATTCATAGTGTAGATGCCAAAAGATGTAAAGTTGATAATGATAGTCCCACATACTTGTGGCATTGCCGCCTTGGTCATATTGGTGTCAAACGTATGAAGAAGCTCCATTCAGATGGACTTCTAGAGTCTCTTGATTATGAATCATTTGACACGTGCGAACCATGCCTCTTGGGCAACATGACCAAGACTCCGTTCTCCGGAACAATGGAGCGAGCAACCAACTTGTTGGAAATCATACATACCGATGTGTGCGGTCCAATGAGTGTTGAGGCTCGCGGAGGCTACCGTTATGTTCTCACCCTCACGGATGACTTGAGTAGATACGGGTATATCTATTTGATGAAACACAAGTCTGAGACCTTTGAAAAGTTCAAGGAATTTCAGAATGAGATTGAGAATCAACGTGACAGAAAAATAAAGTTCTTACGATCAGATCGTGGGGGTGAATATTTAAGTCATGAATTTGGCACACACCTTAGGAAATGTGGAATTGTTTCACAATTTACACTGCCCGGAACACCTCAACGTAACGGTGTGTCCGAACGTCGAAATCGTACTCTGTTGGACATGGTGCGATCTATGATGTCCCTCACCGATTTACCGCTATATTTTTGGGGTTATGCTTTAGAGACTGCCGCATTCACTTTAAATAGGGCTCCGTCGAAATCTGTTGAGACGACTCCGTATGAACTTTGGTTTGGCAAGAAACCAAAGCTGTCATTTCTAAAAGTTTGGGGTTGCGATGCTTATGTCAAGAAACTTCAACCGGAAAAGCTCGAACCCAAATCGAAAAAATGCGTCTTCATAGGATACCCAAAGGAAACGATTGGGTACACCTTCTACCACAGATCCGAAGGCAAAGTATTTGTTGCCAAGAATGGATGCTTTCTGGAGAAAGAGTTTCTCTCGAAAGAAGTGAGTGGGAGGAAAGTAGAACTTGATGAGGTGACAGTCACCCCTCCTGGACCGGAAAGTAGCGCAGCACAGGAAACTGTTCCTGAGGTGCCTGCACCGACAAGGGAGGAAGTTAATGATAATGATCATGAAGAAACTGATCAAGTTACTACTGAACTTTGAAGGTCCACAAGGGTACGTTCCGCACCAGAGTGGTACGGCAACCCTGTACTGGAAATCATGTTGTTAGACAACGGTGAACCTTCGAACTATGAAGAAGCAATGGCGGGCCCAGATTCCAATAAATGGCTTGGAGCCATGAAATCCGAGATAGAATCCATGTATGAAAACAAAGTATGGACTTTGGTGGACTTGCCTGATGATAGGCACGCCATAGAAAACAAATGGATATTTAAGAAGAAGACAGACGCAGATGGTAATGTGACCATCTATAAGGCTCGGCTTGTCGCTAAGGGTTATCGACAAGTTCAAGGGATTGACTACGACGAGACTTTCTCTCCCGTAGCGATGCTGAAGTCAGTCAGAATCATGTTAGCTATTGCCGCATTCTATGATTATGAGATATGGCAAATGGACGTCAAAACAACATTCCTTAATGGCTTCCTCAAGGAAGAGTTGTATATGATGCAACCGGAAGGTTTTGTCGATCCAGAGAACGCTAACAAGGTATGCAAGCTCCAGCGCTCGATTTACGGGCTGGTGCAAGCATCTCGGAGTTGGAATATTCGCTTTGATGAAGTGATCAAAGCGTTTGGCTTTATACAGACTTATGGAGAAGCCTGTATTTACAAGAAAGTGAGTGGGAGCTCTGTGGCATTTCTCATATTATATGTGGATGACATATTGTTGATGGGAAATGATATATAATTCTTGGAAAATGTAAAGGCCTACTTGAATAAAAGTTTTTCAATGAAGGACCTTGGAGAAGCTGCTTACATATTAGGCATCAAAATCTATAGAGATAGATCGAGACGCCTCATTGGTCTTTCACAAAGTACGTACCTTGACAAAATATTGAAGAAGTTCAATATGGATCAGTCAAAGAAAGGATTCTTGCCTGTTTTGCAAGGTATGAGATTGAGCAAGGCTCAGTCGCCGACCACGGCAGAAGATAGAGAAAAGATGAGTGTCATTCCCTATGCCTCGGCCATAGGTTCTATCATGTATGCCATGCTGTGTACCAGACCTGATGTGAACCTTGCCATAATTTTGGTAGGGAGGTACCAAAGTGATCCCGGTACGCAACACTGGACAGCGGTCAAGAACATCCTGAAGTACCTGAAAAGGACTAAGGATATGTTTCTCGTTTATGGAGGTGACGAAGAGCTCGTCGTAAAGGGTTACGTCGATGCTAGCTTCGACACAGATCTGGATGACTCTAAGTCTCAAACCGGATACGTGTATATTTTGAACGCAGGGGCAGTCAGCTGGTGCAGTTGCAAGCAAAGCGTGGTGGCAGCATCTACATGTGAAGCGGAGTACATAGCTACTTCTGAAGCAGCGCAGGAAGGAGTCTAGATGAAGGAGTTCATCACCGACCTAGGAGTCATTCCAAGCACGTCAAGCCCGATGACTCTCTTCTATGACAACACTGGTGCTATTGCTATTACCAAGGAGCCCAGGTTTCACAAGAAGACCAAGCACATCAAGCGCCGTTTCAACTCCATCCGGAATTATGTTCAGGATGGAGACATAGATATTTGTAAAGTGCATATGGATCTGAATATCGCAGACCCATTGACTAAACCTCTTTCACGAGCAAAACATGATCAACACCAGAACTCTATGGGTGTTCGATTCATCACAATGTAACTAGATTATTGACTCTAGTGCAAGTGGGAGACTGTTGGAGATATGCCCTAGAGGCAATAATAAAAGCATTATTATTATATCTCCTTGTTCATGATAATTGTCTGTTATTCATGCTTGAATTGTATTGTACGGAAACAACGATACATGTGTGAATACATAGACCACAATGAGTCCCTGGTAGGCCTCTAGTTACCAGCTCGTTGATCAACAGATGGTCACGGTTTCCTGACCATGGACATGAGATGTCAGTGATAACGGGATCACATCATTAGGAGAATGATGTGATGGACAAGACCCAAACTTAAGCATAACACGAGATCGTATAGTTCGTAATGCATAAGCTTTTCGGTGTCAAGTATTTATTCCTTAGACCATGAGGTTGTACAACTCCCGGATACCGTAGGAGTACTTTGGGTGTGCCAACCGTCACAACGTAACTGGGTGGCTATAAAGGTACACATCGGGTATCTCCGAAAGTGTCTGTTGAGTTGGTACGAACCGAGACTGGGATGTTGTCACTCCGTATGACGGGGAGGTACCTCTGGGCCCACTCGGTAAGACATCATCATAATGAGCTCAATGTGACTAAGTAGTTAGTCACGGGATGATGGATTACGGATCGAGTAAAGAGACTTGCCATGACGAGATTGAACAAGGTATCGGGAATACCGACGATCGAATCTCGGGCAAGTACCGTACCGATGGACAAAGGGAATAACATACGGGATTGAGTGAATCCTTGACACGGTGGTTCATCCGATGAAGATCATCGAGGAACACGTGGGAACCAACATGGGTATCCAGATCCCGCTGTTGGTTATTGACCGGAGAGTGGTCTCGGTCATGTCTGCGTGTCTCCCGAACCCGTAGGGTCTACACACTTAAGGTTCGGTAACGCTAGGGTCGTAGAGATAAATGCATGTGGAAACCCGAAAGTTGTTCGGAGTCCCGGACGTCACGAGGAGTTCCGGAATGGTCCGGAGGTAAAGATTGATATATAGGAAGTCCAGTTTCGGCCAACGGGTGATCTCCGGGGGTCACCGGGAGCGTCCCGGGACCACCGGAGGGGCCCCGGGGGTCCACCGGGTGGGGCCACTCATCCCGGTGGGGCCCCTAGGCCGCGAGGGGAAGTGTCCAGCCCTCTGGGCTGGCGCACCACTAGGGGGCCCACCTCCCCATGCGCCTAGGGTTAAAACCCTAAGGGGAGGGGGGCCACCACTTGCCTTGGGGGGCAAGGACTCCCCCCTGGCCGCCGCCCCCCTTGCAGATTGGATCTGCAGGGGGCTGGCGCCCCCCCTGCCCCCCTATATATATGTGGGGGGGGGGGGAGAGGGCAGCCGCACCCAAGCCCTGACGCCTCTCCCCCTCCCGTCACACCTCCATACTCCCAACGCAGGGCACCCAGCGAAGCCCTGCTGCGATCTCCACTGCATCCGTCATCACGCCGTCGTGTTGCCGGATCTCTGACGACTTCTCCTCCCCCCTTGCTGGATCAAGAAGGAGGTGACGTTGCTGCACCGTACGTGTGTTGAACGCGGAGGTGCCGTCCGTTCGGCGCTAGATCATCGGCGACGAAGAACGTGAAGAGTACGACTACTTCATCCACACTTCGTTGAAAGCTTCCGCACGCGATCTACATAACGGTATGTAGATGCACTCTTACTTGCTCGTTGCTAGATGTCTCCATAGTTGGATCTTGGTGAAAGCGTAGAATTTTTTTGAATTATGCTACGTTCCCCAACACCTTTGACCGCCCCTTCTTAGGTGCACCCTTCGTCGAAACTTTTTCAGGATCACCAATACTAGGTTGAACTTGTTGCGCCCGATTTGCCTCCTTCTTAAGCTTAGCATACCTTCTACTTCCTATAAGTTCCTCCTCTGAAATCTTTTTCTGCGCAATTATGGAGTTCAGAGCCTTCATCAACTCGTCGAACAAGAAGGGATCGTTTGCTGCAACATGAGAAGCTTCCGCAATTTTTATGGTTATTTCACTATATCGTTCTCTCTCCAATGGTCCTGACCAACCCCATCCAAACATATCACTCTTCTGCTGCACAGGCAACCCATCTCTCGCATTTTTCGATAGCCGATGTAGGACACAACATTTTGGTATCTCAGTTATGTTCAGATGATGGAGAACAAAGAGAATGTGTTTGCATGGCAGTCCTTTACGAACCATCCTAAGACAACTGTATGTTATAGTTTGTTCTGAGTTACCTGGTTCATAAACAACATTGTACATGAATTTGTGGTTGTCCTTCCATGTCACCATGAATGTCTGACGCTCAGTTCCCACGAGCGTCTCAAATATCTCCAGCAGACCCATCTTATGCAAATCATCTTGCAGGATGTAGAAATTAGCAGGTGTGAATACTTTGGCGGCATGCTCCTCGAGGGCCTTATATTCAGTAACCGACGGCGGTAATTTCTGGCGTGCCTCGTGGTCATCGTACGCCTCGTTCTCACGGAGGCGAACTATACAATTCTCATAATGCACTACCAAATCAACTATTGTCATACCGTAGTCCAGGTGAAGGTGAAGGCAGGAGTTCAGGCTTTCGCTTCTCTGGTTACTTCGCATACCAAGAAAAAAACCATCTGAAAGATATGAAGCTGCCCAAAGTGTCCTCTTTCTGTACATCCTGTTAAGCCACTCTTCAGTTCTTTCTGTCTTCCACTTAACATAGAAAGCGGTCCATCTCTGCTCAAAGTTCGCCTGAGAGGTGGCATAGTACAAGAGCGATCTGAACTCATCCAGTGACTTGTAGTGCAGGTGCCGCTGCATATTTTTTTTCGATATGCCAGGAGCAAAGACGATGTACCACATCTGAAAGAACAGACCGAATAGCCCGGATCATTGCGGCGTCACCGTCTGTGATTGTTGACTTTGGCTTCACCTGACAGTTTGCTTTCAGAAAAGTCTGCAGCAGCCAAACGTATGTCCCTTTGGTCTCATCAACAATGATAGCACAACCAAACAATGTGGTGCAACGGTGGTTGTTAACTCCAACAAAGGGGACGAACGGCATCCCATATCTGTTCATTTTATAAGTGCTATCAAACACGACCACATCTCAGTAGTCCTGATAGTCCCTCCGCGACTATGCATCGCACCAGAACATACTCTTCAGTTGCCCTTCCTTGTCAAGCACATACTAAAAAATAACTCAGGGTCCTTCTCCTTCCTGCTCCTCATTATGCCAACTGTTGTCTCAGCATCACCCTGTGCAATGAGCTTCATCTTCTCTCTGCAACATAGATTGTAAATGTCCCTCCTGATAAGCCCGCACTTATCGTACGAACCATATCTGCTGATGAAATTGTGCATTATTATATGCTTTCTTATCCCGGCCGCTTCCATCACTAATATCTCGGCCCTCGTGCCATATCCAATCCGTCGGTGTGACCACAAACAACAAACCTCATCGGGCCGAGCCATCATGTGGTTGTGATCATCCACGAATGACGCGACGAACCAAACGCCACGCTCTTTGTCCAGCTTCACCACCATATGTGCACCACAGTCGCAACGAGTCTCCGGTCTAAGCCTACGCTTGCGGCCCTCCATGGTTTTGAACTTGCTCTGCCTTCTCCCTGCCCTGGAGCAAAGAAACCGCCGGTACCGAACCATTCCTGAAGCACCTCGTTTGACCTTCTGTTTCCTGATGTTGAACCCGTGCTCTTTGGCGTGATTGTTGTAGAATATGTATGCATCCCCTTGCGATCGGAAGGTCATAGCCATGACCTTCCAATGTGTCTCCACCATCTTCTGCTGCCTTCGAGCCTCCTGAATGTTGATCCCTCCCTCATCCTGATCACCACTAGGATCATATGACTCCTCCTACAAAATTCAGTTGAAAATATATATGTCAATTACTATCATTTAATTCATGATGTTGATCGATATACATCAACTATGAACTAACCTGGCTCAAGTTATCTGCGAATGATTCCTGAAAACTATTTTGCACATTGTTTACATCCACATCTTCATGCAAATTTGTACACAAAAATAAATAGTTAGCCATGCCATACTTTGCAAACTCAAAAATAAAATCAACGTATATGCCACTTACGTTTTCACTATTTGCGCCATGTTCATTATTATCAAAATCCTCCGGAGGTAAGATATCATATGACGAGACGGAATCATTGTCGCTGCTGTCATCATCTTCGTTCAAATTATCGTTATCAGTTTTAGTCACCTTATCAGTATCATTCTCATCTCTCCCGAATGCGGATTCTTCGTCCATGTCAACACGTCTAACTCACAGAACTGCAAAACATCGTATGTTAGGTCTAGTCCGTACATGAGGCGCTGCGGCGGGAGGTTTTGATGAACCCTAAACCATATATCAGTACATGCATGAACTAACCCTCACTTCTATGCATCATGCCCGCCTCATGCCCGCTAGGGTTTAGATGACAAATCTTGGCCCGCGGTGTAGACGTCGCCAGCGTTCGACGACGGACTTCAGGCGGTGACGTGCACGACGAGCAACTGGCGAGGGCGGCGTCAGACGGGTTAAGGACGGCGGCGATCAGCGGCGGCGGATGGGGAAAGGACAGCGGCGATTGGCCACTTGGCACGGCGGGCGGGCGACGACGTTCGGACGGCGGCCAGGATGTTGGGACGGCGAGGGTGGCGGCGGACCGGGTAAGGACGGCGGCGATCCGCCGCGGCGGACGGGGGAAGGACGGCGGCGATCGGCCACTTGGAACGGCGGGCGGGCGAGCGAACAAATGGGGCTGGCGAGTAGATGGGGCGGGCGTAGATCGTGCAACTGCCTTTTTTTATGTGCGTGGTATACTTATGCCCGGCACAACTGTATAATACGAGGTGGGTATACGTTTCTTCCGTATGACCGTTCTATCCTTCTACGTTTTGTTGGGGGGGTCTACTGAAGCAAGCTCCTTTCCATTTTGCGTCCGCTTTGTGTCCGCGCAGACCAATTTTAGTCCCAAATTTGAGCCACATTTGGACGGGCGTTTTCTTTGTCTCTCTCGTCCGCTGTGTCCGGGTCTGGCTCGCTTGTCACCCACCCATCCCTCTCTCTCCGTATTTATGAGCTGGCTCACTCCCTCCGCTCGAGGCGCACTCTGCTCCACCCCGCTCGTCGCCGAGCTTGAGCGCCCGTGCTCCGCCCCGCTCGCCGCCCCGCTCCAGCGCCCCTGCTCTTCACCGCTCGTCGCTCCCGGCGTCCTCGCGTCGCTCCGTAGATCTCAAGCTCCCGGCCGCCTCGTAGCTCTCGGGCTCCCGGCGCCTCACCGCTCTCGGACCTCGCTCGCCGCCGACGCATTGCCACGACGCGGCCGCGCGAGCTGCGGGCGCGGCTGCGGGACGCGGGCATGGGCAGGCGACGCGAGCTACGCGCAGGCGGGCGGCGGCAGGACGCGGGTGCGACGGCGGGCGCGGCAGGACGCGGGCGCGACGGCGGGCGTGGCAGACTAGCTAGTGACGGCGGGTGCCGGAGCTGACCGTCGATTGTGTGCGCTGGAGTGGACCGCGGCGTACGCGCGCTGGAGCTGGCCGCAGCATGCTAGCTAGCTGCTAGCCGCATGCGTGCGCTGGAGCTGGCCGCCCCGTGCTAGCTAGCTTCTAGCCGCGTGCGTGTCGGGCATGCACAGCCGCATACTAGCCAATCGCGTGCTTGGTAGCTGTGTGCTGCCGCTGGAGCTAGCCGCGGGCAGGGCGGCGAGGCGGGAGCTGCGGCGGGCCAGCGAGGCGCGAGCGGCAGGGTGTGGGCGGGGCGGGAGATGCGGGTGGGCCCGCGGAGCACGGCGCGGGAGTGTTGCGGAGCAGTTCATGGAAGCACCCGCCCACTAGCTACTCGACGAAATGTCACGACGGACATGCCACAAATGCGTCGAGCTGCCGTTGGGCGCGTCGGGTGACCCACATGAAAAAACGAATAAAAGTGTCCGCCGAGCCGATCAAAACGAACAAAATCCGCGTTCGTTTGGGTCACCCGTTGGAGTTGCTCTCACTATCCTTATGAAAAAATCAATTTCACTAGTGTTTTTGAGGGCGAATCTACTTTGAATTTGATAAATATATTGCTTGTGAAGTATGTGTTCAGGTATGTCCGGTAGATTTACCCAAAAAAATGGTGACTAGTGGATGGCCAAGATAGTTCAAACCGTTTGATTTGAAAAGCAAAATTTGAAAATTGAACTTCTAGCCTGAGAGAGAGAGTGTGTGTGTGCAGACCAGGGTTCCGGGGTTGAGACTGACTGACCAGTCGCCCGCCCGAGAACCAACCACCCCACTCCTACACGGCAGCGATTCCGTTCCCCACCCCACCAGCAAAAGCGTTGCTTGGTGTCCGCCGAAACAAAAGTCGCCGTCGCCTCTCCCCGCCTTCGCCGTCATCTCCTACGCCCCGCCCGTTTGACTCCCTCCATCTGCTTCCGTTCCCCTCTCCCTCTCCTTTTTCTTCCCTTCCCTTAGTCTCCTACTAGGTTTAGCGCCACACGCGAACCCCACCGTACCAACCCACCAGCGGGCGTGCTCCCGTTCCCTTCATGGTAGCCGCCGAATCGTGAGGCTGCGCTCAACGATCAGAAGATGAGGCGCTCTGCCGCTGTGCTGAGGGTCGCTGTGGTGGGCCTGTTGGTGCTCGGCCTCGCCCTCCCTCCGCTGACCGCGGCGCTGCGGCCTCTCAGGGAGCGCGTCGCGTCCGCCGGAGCCGCGGCCTCCTCCGGATCGTGGGCGGATGAGGTCAGACGCTGTTTGATTGTTAGACTTGCAATTTTTCCCTATTTTCGTTAGTCAAGGGTTTTATGCTAATTTGGCCCTCCCGGTAGAGCAATTGGAAAGAGGAAAATGGGCAACCTATTTGTTTTGGGCTTAATTTTGTGTTCGTTGGTGTAAATTTTTGTGGTGCGCTATACTCGTGCTTATATTGAACTTAAAATACTTAATAGTCGTGCAGCAGCAACGCGTGCTTTTAGTTCGGATTCCAACTAGACCTCCAGATAGTCATTTTAATTGGATGCCCTGCATGCTCTATTGACTGTACCTTTTGACCAAGTAATGGTGGGAGTTAAAGTCTGGCGTGCATGGCTTACACTGCGGTCTTGATGCTTCAGTTCACTAGACAGTAGCAAATACTGATACAACAAGCAAAGTAATAGCGGGTTCTATCCATTTTGCGATGTTAGGGTTTACCAGCATCCATTTATCTAGAACTATGAATTCTGGTTGTATGTATGGAACTCACCTTAATGCTAATCATCTCTATATTTATGCAGCATGCATTCTACAAGAGGGATGATAATGACATGAGCCCATATTCATGGAATATTACAGGAACATATAAAGGTACTCTCTCTGTTCACCAATATAAGATGTTCTAACTTTTTTCTGAATCAGATGTATGTAGACACATTTTATTGTGTCTGTTCACTCATTTCACTCCTTATGTAGTCCATATCGAAATATCCAAAACATCTTATATTTGTGAACAGAGGGAGTAACTCTTATCTGATAGTAGCTATGCACTAGTTTATTTGACCTTCTGGTTTGTCCGAGTTTTGTATCCCAGCAGGCTATAGTGTTAGCTTGTCTTTTGTTTGATAACTTTGTGTTGCCACTAGTCCACTGCACAATTACATTAGGATGTGTAGCGGCCTTAAGGTCTTGAGGTATTAATATCCTATGTACAATGTGGGGCTGTAGGCAAATGTTGTGAGGATTGCACTTAATTCCTTAAGTTCAGTATGTTGTGCCAATTTTACGCGTTCAGTGCTATTGGATTTTTTCATTCGACACTAAAAGTAAGTTTGTTTCTTTGAGCCGCATCATACAACTTGGTGCCTTGGTGGTGTCATATGCTCACTGCAGTTGGTTTGTTTACTACAGATGTTGAATTATGACATACTTAAATGTCCTCATTAGTTAACTGCCGCCAACAGATAAAGGATAATGGTAGATTGTATTTCCCTCCATGCTACATTCAAAGATTTGTTTTGGTAACCTTCAAATGCTCACATGGCACTTTTTTCATTTCTGATTACCCTCATTTGTTTTGTTATGTATAGGATGCTACTACTTACTTAACTGTTTGTGTGGTTTATGTACTAATGCCACCATTTTATGGTTCAGGAAGTTGGAGCTTTGCTGGTGCTACAAATGGTTCTTCTAGGTTTCTTGAGTTCGTGACATCTAAAGGTGACTCGGTTTTGGAATTACTGAGTACACCAACAAAGATAAGCGGGGTACACTATGTTCAGGTAAAGGAAGATCCTTTCTTATGCCTTATGTCAGCACGTGAAAACAATGTGTTTTTGTGTATGATGAGTCATATTTAAATGTAATCATGGACATTATTGCGATGTTGACCTCTTTCCTATGCATGCTCTGCTGATCATTTTGCTTACCGTGATGTGATAACTATTGTTGACAGGGAACAATAACATTCCATGATGTTATTGACAAATCTCATGATCGTGGGGTTGCTCAAATAAGGTTAGAAGGCGTGTATATATGGCCTTTTAGACAACTTCGTATGGTGGCAAACAGGTATATGTTCAACTTTATTGTATTATGTTTTGTCATAACTAAGAGGCTTTGTTTTTCTTTTGTGAGAGCTAAGAGCCTTTGTTTGACTTTTGGTTCTCCTACCTTGGCATTATAGTATGTCCTACTAATTGCATCTACCTTAAACATTGAGCACAACAAACTCTAATAACAAAAATAGCACACCAGCAAAAGACACATATTTATTCTACTCTGGCCACTAAGGACATTTGCCTGTTTCCTGAAGTAAACCTTGGTCAACAGTCGACAACCACCCTTAGCTAGCAAGTGTGGACCTCACAGACTTTTTCTCCAAGTTCCATGTCTCCTGGCTCATTGCCTAGTGCCCGTTGCATGTTCTGTAACAATTTCACAAATCATGATTCTTGTACATATATCAAGTTTAGTGACTCCCATGATACTTTATGTACATACATATTTTCATGTCAAGTTTACGGCGTGCAAGCTTAATTACCTTGACTACTGTGAGTTAATGATTGCCAGGTTATCCGTCAGATCCTCTTGTAATTAAGTACTGCAGTCTAGAGGCAGTCTAGAGGCTCTTTAGTTACGACAAGGGAGGCGAAGTTCCATTGTTCATGGCATTTTATTATTGGAGTATTATAGTTATATGTAGTGGCATATGTGAACATAGTCATATGAGTGTTGGCAGTTTGTAGATCATCTTTTTCCCATACTATCTAACACAGTTGTATTGATATTTTTAGTGGTGCAGATGGTGAACCGCTTCAAGAAGAGGATTACTTCTTGTCAAATCCATACCATCTGGTAAGCAGACGAATTTGCCTTGTTTTATCGATGATTACTGCATTCCACAATCCCATGTTCCACTTACTAGCTGTCTTTTGATGTCAATGTGGTGCTATGCCATTTATGTTCATAAAAATTATAACTGAGCCCTCTTAAAAGTTATTAACATTATTATGAAGTAAGTCTTGCTTCCTAACGACAGTAATAAGCCCCCTTGTAAAATTAATGAGCATGATGCTATATATTCGAACTTCCTATTTTTTAACAGCTGCGGATTTTCTCCTCTCAAGTTTTCCAAGATTCTTCTGAAGAGAAGAACCGAAGGAAGAACTGTAAGATTTTATTTCTACACTGAATATTCCCTAGCAACAAATGGGGATTTGACCTTGATGTTTGCTACTTCTTCCGTAACAGCTCTCACACATGACATGGAGAAACACTGTAACATAGAAATAGCCACTAAAGTGGTCCGGGTGTCATCTAACCAAAATGGTACTGATTTTCTTATGGTATTGCTAAATTCATTTGCCATTGGTAATTTATTTTCACCAAGTTCTACGTGTGCATATTTTAAATTTTCTCATCATCCAACAATATTGAGATACTAAGTGCATGAGTAATAAATACTTATTATATAATTAGAAGGAGAGCATGAGAAGTACCGATTGGAGGGCTTGATGGAAAGTCCAGCAGTGGATGATGATGGAGAATGCTTCTCATCCATCTTACTAAATTCAACATCGCTGAATGTTGAAGCTTATTACAACAAAGCAGTTAACTATACATTGATGGTCACTTTTGTATCCTTGGTTGTTTGACTTAGATTCATGTTTTTGTTCAATCCTATCTGGTCTCTTCTCTCTGTCAATTCCTTAACTGGCATATTATAGATCTCTTTTCTCCAAGTTTTGCTGCTTATTAGACAAATGGAACACAGCAACACCCAGTCAGTAAGTATTTTCCCTTTCTGTGATCATTTTTTAGCAACACTAGTGTCCTCTTGCTCTACATGACTTCCAATCCTATCGTTATTGCTCACAGGGAGCTGCTAAGGTTTCTATTATTATGATTGGACAACAAGCTATCATGGATGCATATCTTTGTCTACTGCATCTGACTGCTGGAATATTGGTTGGTGAGTCTTACTCGTGTCATATCAAATTTGTTCGCTTTTTTTGTTGTCCATTTTTTCTGCTGCTAGTGTACGGACTCTTCGGTGGTAAAAATTGGAATTTAGATATATGACACTGACAAGTGGGTGCTGGTCTCTCCTGTTACATACGTCCTGAATTCCTGATGTAAATCTGAGCTAAAAGCAAATAGTGTGCATGCTATGATAGTACGCTACTTAGAAGTAAATATTGCGTAAAGAGATTTTGCTCATGGGATTTGTAAAGACATACCCATTGCCCAACAGGATAGGTCTGTGAAGTTTGCTAAATGCTAAGCGTCACTGGTCAGTGAAGTATTGTCAACACTACAAAAGATTTATCTGTTCTTCAGAGTTCTCTGAAAATTAACCTGCAAAGCTATTATGAACTATCGAATCTTGAATTGTATGGCGGCTTATTTTCTTTATTAAAATCATGTCATAATTATGTTTTTGTATATCGTGTCATCTCTAACATTTTCATCACATGGTTTAACTTTCTACAGAGTCTCTCTTTAATGCCTTTGCAACAGCTGCCTTCTTCAAATTCGTTGTTTTTTCTATTTTTGAGATGAGGTATCTTCTTGCTATATGGAAAGCAAGTAGACCATTGAGCAGTGGAGAAGGTTGGGAAATAATGAGGAGGGAACTTTCTGTTCTTTACAGCCGCTTTTGTAAGTTCTAAATATCATCTGGTTTCTTCATGCTTTCTTAAGAGTCGCAGTGGTAGGCCAACTTCTTGCAGTTAACATCGACTGTTCAGGTGTAAAAGAAAAACACAATCACATGATTACTGCCATATATTAGTAGAGTTAAAATGGCTCATTTATTGACAATTTTTTGCATATCCACACCATTGTTAAACTTTTCTTTTACCAACTATTAAGGCATTCCTTGCTTTGCTTTGTTTCTGCAGATGGCATTCTTTTGGGAGGAATCCTTCTCATGTATGAGTTGCACAACTTCTTGCGCCCGCTTCTTTTCCTGATGTACTCCTTTTGGATTCCTCAAATTGTCACGAATGTCATCCGGGATACAAGAAAACCGCTGCACCCTCAGTATATTTTAGGCATGACTGCTACCCGGGTTGCCATCCCATTATATATATTTGGTTGTCCGAGCAATTTCATGCGCATTGAGCCCGACAAGACATGGTGCATAGCTGTGACAACATTCATGGGTATACAAGCAGCTGTGCTGCTGCTCCAGCACTATCTTGGTTCTCGCTGCTTTATTCCTCGCCAGGTAATTACTACTGTGGTGATACCCTAACACATGCACTCCGTACTGTTGCGCTCGAGGCGCGGTATTATAGCCGCCACTGTGGATATATTTTAAGCTTCAGTTGATTCAATTCTCAGAATATCTTGCAATTCATTTTTAGTATCACAACATAATTGTTTATCCTTTTATGGCTCTGCAATCTCCAGATCCTCCCTGAGAAATACTGCTACCACAGGAAGGTAGAGGATAACACAAATCAGCCCATTGATTGTGTAATCTGCATGACTACAATTGATCTTTCCCAAAGAACAAGTGAATACATGGTAATTGTGAAATTTCTTGCTCCGTGGCATCACAAACATGCATGATTAAGTAGTGCTCACTGTCTCTTGTTGTAGGTGGCACCGTGCGAGCATATATTCCACTCGGGCTGTTTACAACGTTGGATGGACATCAAGATGGAGTGCCCAACTTGCAGGCGCTCTCTACCACCAGCTTAGAGGAACAATCCTTTGTACAATATATAGTTGACAAAAAGTAGGTAGCCCAGCGAAAGTGCCTATATTATATCTCAGCTCGAGCTCAGATGCGACCTTAATGCCACCTTAATCTTCCCCATCCACATCCGTCCAGATTCTCGCTCACCATGTGGACTGGCTGGTATAAATATTGTACCGTATTTGAAACCACTTTTCTGACCCACGGAGACCTCCCCAGCACCCGCGGGGCCAAATTCTGTTCGGCGCCTTAAGCGCCGAATATAGGTCATTTGGTACAGGGCGCACGCCGCACCCCCCC
>LR738710.1:308640185-308772226 GCA_902687465.1 Secale cereale
CCCCCCCTGTACACTCGGTTTTATAGCGGGCCGGCCCACTTCCTTCTGTTGTTCTGCTTTTCCTGTTTTTGAAGACCAAGAGTTCAAGTAGCGATCGCACTGTTGTAATTGAAAGAAAAAATGATTGAACTATCTCCTTTATTGATGATTGGTGCCTTCGGAGGTGTCCGTTTGCAGGGGCGTGATACAAGGAGCAACCGCCGCACGCGCGGGTGATAGTGCAAATTTCCCCTAATTAACATCGTGTGTTAATGAGTCTTAGCACTCCCCCTAATCACCGCTTGACTGTATCATAATCCATCATTTTGATTAAAGACTCCTTCAAAACCCTAGTGGAAAAAAATATGAGTAGTGTAAGATATGTTGTTAAAACTCCTTTAAACCCGGTGGGAAAATAAGTAGAAAATAACACAACATATAATTAATGGTTATTGCCTCTGTATACTCAATATGAAGTAAATCCATAGAATATAGAGGCCAATAAATATGTCGTATATACCTCCCTAAAAACCTTGGCCATGGCATATGATCTTATGTTGATATTACCTCATTAAAAACCTTGATCTTATGTTCATATGATCTTATGTTGATATTACCTCATTAAAAACCTGTGGAGAAAACGGATAGTATGACATATGATCTTATGTTGATATTACCTCATTAAAAACCTTGATGAGAACCTGTAAAGTAAACACATAAAGAGAAAAAGAGTATAATATGATGCATTGAACAGGAACAGTTCAGGAAGATACCCCCTGACTCGTGCCCGCTGAGGCTGCCTCCCCTTGCCACGCCCGCCGGAGTCCCCGCCTCCGCCCGCTTTTGCTTCGGCAACCGCCGTCGTCCGCAGCTCCCCCGCGCCCACCGCCTACTACCTCGCGCGCGCCGGCGGCCATCTCGTGCGCCCCGCACCGGCGCCAGGTCGCGTCCAGGCTCCCTCCGCCGCGGCTTCCCCCGTTGCGGCAGCCGCCCCCGCGCCGCGCCCCTTGCTCGTCAACCCGCGCCGCGGCTTCCCCCGTTGCGGCAGCCGCCCCCGCGCCGCGCCCCTTGCTCGTCAACCCGCCGCTCCGCTCCTGGCCTCGCCCGCCTAGCGCCGCCGCTGCCCTGCCCGTCTTCGGCCACCGCTGGGCGACGCGGCCGCCCCGTGCGCTGGCCACAGCCCAGTCTCGGTCTTCGCCCGACAGCGCCCGATGCCCACTAACCCGCCCCGTTGTGGCCCTATGGGCCACTGACTGTGGGGCCTAGCCCCCAAAACAAAGTAAATAAAATTAATATTGTAAAAGTAATTAATTAGTTAGCTAAACAAGTAATCTATAATACCTAAATAGTTCATCCCCACTAACCTATTTCTCTTGACATGCAGCCTATTCACCTCAGCCATGCGCCACGTAAGCTATTCTCGATCCACCTCATGCATCCCATTCGGCAGTCCTCTCTCATGTTTGAATCAAGTTTTTCTCCCGCATCTGAATAGAAACGATCTTTAAGTGCATGAGAATAGGAACGGAGTAATGCCATGCAAGGCCACTAGGCCCGCTATGAATGCAATCAAATCAAAGTTTTTCTCGCTCATCTGAATATAAACAATCTTTCCACCGCATCAGAATAGGAACTGAGCACTGCCATGCAAGGCCACTAGGCCCACTATGAATGCAATCATTTTAATGTGAGCCATTACATGTGGTTTAGTGGAGTCTTTTCTCTTTCCGTTGCAGGCATGTCTTCTCCTCTTCCGGTTATCTCTTTATACAATATATAGTGGATCCTGTAGATCAAACCGAGCGGCCTGCTGCCATCAAGCTCTTTGTTTTCATGATCTTGCGAAGCTCTTGGGGTCCTTCGCACCTACTTGGCGACCGACTCTTGGTCCCATGCAGAGCTCCATACCTGTCGTCATCCTCGCCACTATAGACCGACGTCGAGCTCATGGTTGCCTCCGTTCTTCCATATGGCGCCAAGCACCGCCACTGCTTATTATATGGTGAGCCGCTGATCCTCGCACTCTTTTGTTTTTGTGTTCTGCACTCCCTGCTATCTTCCTGCTGAAGTCCGGCCAGCGTCGAGCCCAGGCGTGCTCAAGGCCTCACGCTCGTGCCCAAGTAATGGAAGAACCGGTCGTAGTTCAGCGGAGAGGAAAAATAGAGAATACACTTCCGTACTCCCGGAGTATCTGGCACGCGCCACAGCAAGTTGCAGATGGCGAGGCAGTCGTCGGCGCCGAAGCGCTCGAGGATGATGCTGGGATGCGACGCAAGCGACATGACGCGGTCGTCTAAGAGGTCGGCCGCAAGCGCGCGAGGACGACGCTGGGTGCGACACAAGCGACATGACGCGGTCGTCCAAGAGGCCGACCGCGCCCGGGGCGAAGGAACCGAGCAGGGGACGGCCGGGGCTACTGTGGCGCTTGGACGAAGCTCGAACCAGCGGACCTGCTTCCCCGACAGGATCTCCAGCACGACGTCCTCCGGCAGTCTCACCAGCGAGAGCTAGCCTTGCACGTGCGTGCATGCCACTACTGTTTCGCGTGTTGTAGTTTGTCACTGGTACTAGCATGCGCACGTATGCATGCATACAAACAAGCTTTTTTAGTTCCTTATGTTGCTAGGAGTGGTTTATATCGGATCACATTAGCTACAAACATACTAATTGCTATACATACGAATAATATGTGGAATTCTGACCTCCTCTAACTGAGACATGTTTGAATTTTTTGTAGGATTTCCCCTTAATCGGTTTAATTTTCATTTGCTTATACTGAACTTTCTTTCTTGCTCACAAAAAGACTTATTTTATGCCACACATTTATTTTTGAGCTATTACTACAATTGAATATTTGAGCCAAAATTTTGTTGAATTTAACTTTAGCCTTTGCGAGCTAAAAAATTCCGCAGCAACGCGCGGGGTATCGTCTAGTTAACTTAGTTAATTAATCCTAATTTGCCTAATGCTTCTATGACAGAAGGGCCCCACTGTTAGTTAAACAAAAATGCTTGTTATAATAAAAACATAGTCAATGACAAGTGGGACCCAAACACTATTCACCTTCTGACCAGTCAAAAGATGACTAAGTCAACTCTGGTGACTGGACCACTCCTGGTCCCCATGGGTCATACACTCAGGCTAGTGTAGAGCTAGGTGACAAATGTTTATTCTGTTTTTAATTCGAATTAATAATAATTTCATAATATTATTAAAACTTTGAAAAAGCATATAAAATAATCCGTAGTTCGGATGAAAAAGTTTTATGTATGAAAGTTGCTCAGAACAACGAGACGAATCCGAATACGCGGTCCGTTCGTCTACCACACATTCCTATCATACCGAGCATGCAACTTTCCCCCTCTGATTCATGTGTCCGGAAACATGAAACATCGGGGATACTTTCCCGGATGTTACCCCCCTTCGTCGGTATCGTGTAGCACCACGTTAGGGCACCCTAGCTTTGAGTGTTGGCATGTCGTGCTTCCTTGTTGCATCTGTATGCTTTGTATTTATTGTTTCTTCCCCCTCTTCTCTCCGGTAGACTGCGAGACTGATGCTACCTCGATTTCGACTACGGTGTTGACAACCCCTCCTTCTTGCGAGAGCAACCAGGCAAGCCAACCCCCTTTGATCATTCCGATATCGCCCATTCCCTTCTCTCTTATGATTGCATTAGAACTGCTATTGTTTTTGTATGATCCTATTCTGATGCATAGCCTGTTGTTGTTACCTGCTTTCATGCCTTACATGTTTATGCTAAACTGCTTAGTCTAGGCTAGTTACAGATCCATCAGAGACCCCCACATTGTCCCTGTTGCCCCCGCTGGATTATCAGAAGACCCGATCAACGGGGACGAAGACCAGGCCCCGGCACCGCACATCACCCCCCTTAGTTGTATGACTCTGCAGAGTTACTATCAAGTGCCGAGGGTGAGACCTCATCAGCACTTCTGGTGTTAACCCTATAGTGTAGCTATTCGGTCGTGGTCATCGAGGGTGATTCCGCCTTAACCACTTCCGATATGACTTTGTCGTGCAACCCCTCAAGTGTGAACCTCGAGGGTGGATCCTCTTACGTTCACCTTGATGATTACATCGAGTGGAATACACTGAGGGTGGTTCCTCGAAGTTTCCCCTTGATGTTTGGACACACGGATACTTGGACTTTACAACTGTTACTTCGAAAGGCGGGTCGACCCTGAGGGGTACCCGCGAGTGATGTGGAGATGGGTTGACCTGTAGGGTACCCGAGAGTTGAATACGAGGCGTGGCTGGGCACTCTTAGCCCTTGTCGCAAGTCCTCGAGACGGGGCGACGGGGTCACATGATCGTGAGTCTCTGCTTGTTACCGCGTTCCCAAGACACTAAACGGTTTGGATATTTGATCAAAGGGGCCTCTGGCCTGATAGCGCTAACCATCACGTGGGCATAGTATGGGCGTTATGCGTTGTATGCACCAGCCGAAGCTTAACTGACGTCGTGCGACTGAGCGGCGCGCGCTGGGTTGGACTAGTTATGCACCTGCCTTTTTAAGGAGGTAGTTAGGCCTGCTCACCGGTCGCGTACGCAACGTGCAAGAGTTCCCGGGGAGATGGCCCATGACCCCTGGGGGCATATGTTTAGTCCGGCGTGCATGACCTCTCTATTAATCCTAGGTCGGGTTGCGGCGTATTGCTTGGCCGAGGCCGGGCATGACATGATGGTGTGTCCGGTCGGAGTTAAGCGAGCATGGTGGGTAAGTTGGTGCACCCCTGCAGGGAAGAAAACATCTATCGATAGCCTGTCCTACGGTAACGGACACTTGGAGTTGTATCCCGATCGATACAACTAGAACTGGATGCTGAGACATGAATGGATATGTGGCTCTGGGATTGCTTCCTCGCAGGGAGTCGAGGAAGGATCTCTGGGCATTAATGCTACAACATGCTTGATAACTATAATATGTTATTATGTACTCTCTTCTACTGCCGCAAGATTGGTGGTTTCCAGAAGGTGCTAGTCTTTGATAGGACTAGCTTCTCCCCCTCTTATTCTGGCATTCTGCAGCTTAGTCCACAGATACTACCCTTTTCATTGATACTGATGCATATGTAGTGTAGATCCTTGCTTGTGAGTACTTTGGATGAGTACTCACGGTTACTTTGCTCCCCCCTTTTCCCCCTTCTTTCTTCTTTCTGGTTGATGCAACCAGATGGTGGAGTCCAGGAGCCAGAAGCCACCTTTGACGACCGTTACTACCCCGATGGAGGCTACTCCTACGTGCAGACCGCCGACGACCAGGAGTATTTAGGAGGTCCCAGGCAGGAGGCCTTGCCTTTTCGATCATGTTGCTTTTGTGCTAGCCTTCTTAAGGCAAACTTGTTTAACTTATGTCTATACTCAGATATTGTTGCTTCCGCTGACTCTTGTGTATTCGAGCTTATGTATTCGAGGCCTCGAGGCCCCTGGCTTGTAATATAAAGCTTGTATCATTTTATTTGCGTCTAGAGTTGTGTAGTGATATCTTCTAGTGAGTCCCTGATCTTGGTCGTACATGTTTGCGTGCATGATTAGTGTATGGTTAAATCGGGGGCGTCACAAATTGGTATCAGAGACGACTGCTTGTAGGAATCCCTCTTTCGAACTCCTTGGTCGAAGTTGAGTCTAATCTTTGGAAACTATTTTACTAACATGGTTGTGTGGCTTACGGGTCCACGTCGCCAATTGGTGGTATTAGTATCTTTTACTCCTTGATCTTTATTCTGGGACTTTGATCTCTCTTCTACTCGGGTTAAATGATTTTGCTAAAAATCTAACTTTAGGTTCTCGAAATAGTTTCTCCCGGAGAGCCCCTTCAGTCCTAGTGATCGCTTGCTGCACCAGAAGATTTCGAAGATACTCTCCGATGCTTCCCCGAGACCCTTGTGCCCTTTGCCGTTGCAATTCCATATACCGTTGAATCCTTATGGATAACTGCATACCCTCGCCGTTCATACTTCCATCCCTAGTTGTTCTTATTATTATAAGATACCCGAAAGTATTCTTCGACTTTCGATAATCCTTTTTTCCTGCTGCCTTGCAGCTCCTTTTCCGCATGAATACATGTATGAGTAATTCCTCACACTTACTGGGAATTCGTTCATCCTTAGTTGTTCATGCATTTCACAAAGGTCTTCGAGATGCTGTTCAATATTCCAAAATCCTCAGCAACCTATTGCTCTGGAAAGTTTTACCTGCTTGCATTATGGCTAATTCCATATGTATATCAATATTTACTAAAATCCTTTGTGGTTGACTTTCTGATCTTATTGATTCAATAGGTTGCAAATACTCGCAATCATCAGTCAAACTAAAATTCGTTCTTCCAGCTCAGGCATCATTCTGAATATGAGTTGGTTCTTGACCAATCAAATTGCCATCGATTGTACCCCTAAGTCATTTCAACTTACCCATCCTTAATCAGAGCGGTTGCTTCTGATCGCTTGATTTGGAAATCATAATTCCTTTGCATTTGAGTTTTGAATTAGTCAGTTGTTTCTATAAACTGATCTCCCTGCATTCTTTCTTCTTATGGTTGAGTACCGATGCTCACATCAGATCCCTGGTAGACCACCAGATCCTTTGTTGGATTATTATCCGAAAGTGCCCCTCATATTTAATCTCCTTGTGAGTTCTTCCTGAATACATAACGCCTTGGTAAATTGTATCCTCTCTCTTTAAGTTAGTGGTATATGTTCCTAAGATACCCCTACTGGTTGAACCTATGCCTTCCCCGATCCGTGTGAACTCGAAAGAGATGTGAGTCATACTCTTCTGGTGCTTCACCAGATAAATCTTTCGCACTACAAATTCTTCGAAAACTAGAAGTGAATGTAAGGTTATGCGTTGAAGAAGTGGGAGTCGACCTTGAACTTTGTGTTCATGCCCATGTACACGATGTAGATCCTATCATGGAAGCTTCTTGTAATAATAACTAATTGCTTGATATAACATCATCTGTATCTGTGAATTGATCCTTTGCAACCGGGTTCCGACCATGATTGTTCTCCTTTGATTCTATTTCTCGGACAAGTTAAAGTACTTGCCTTCTGTAGATCAGTACGCCTGCCCAACCTCGATTTTTCTCTACCTTCGAGTATTACCCCGTGGTATCTCGATAATTTCATAGAACCATATTACTTCTTATGAGTTCTTCAAGTATTACTTCTCACCGATTCCAATTTTCCCCGGGTTCTAAGTTGTTAGACACTCAAGGACACCGATAAGTGAATCAATTCCGCACTCCGATTCAATAACTCTAAGTAATCTCCATTGCTTATGAGTTATTAATTCTTCAAGTCATATCTAGCCTAATCGGCTACATCATTATCGTACCAATTTTAACTGTGCTACCTGGCCCTTCTTTCCGGAGCACAATTTTCGACAATGAAGTAAGCTTACGTCGATTTTCCTCGTCATATCATTTCGCCTTGAACAGCAGGTTTCAAGTTTGTGTCGTACCCGTGGTTCCATTAACCTTTCGCTTCATCATTCCTTTGACTTGATGTTCTCGCGGATCGATTACATCTTCATGAAATCTCTCAACAACTATGTCGTGATCATCTGTGATATTCTGAGCTCTTCTAGGTTATCAATTGAATTCCCGATGAGAAATGCCATCCTTACCCCCTTGATGATTTGAGTTATCATCGACAACATTATTGCCTTCCCTCCAACACAAACTTGTTCGTGTTTCGTGATATACCTTGAGATCCTTGCTATCCAACATTTGTTCTTTACCTTGGAGTATTACCATCTATTATGTCAAGAAGGTCGTGAGAATTTCACCACCCTTATGAACTCTTGATACAAGTAATACTTCTCGCCATATTCGTTTGTTCCCTGGTCCCCATGTTGTTTCTAATCGGAAACCCAACAATTGAAGTATGACATGCGAATTCTAAACTTCTAGCAAGCCGAATGCTTTGAAGTGAATGGTCGATAGTTTCATTCCAACCCTTCTGGTTATTAAACCTCCATGCTAACATCGATCTTGCTACTTGGTACGTATTTCCAGGCGCATTTCGTTCATTACTTAATTGTGGATGTTCCCCCACAAACACACTTCATTATATATCCTGGTGTATCCAAAGTCTGACCTTTGCTTGAAGACCATGCCGGGGCTATCTCAAAGCATGTCTGTGGAGCTCCCAAAATCCACAAGAACATTGTAAGCGCAATGCTAAATGTTCTTGATCAACTATCCAACATCGATGTGTGGGTACATATCATAATTCTTCTTACCCCTTATATCTATATGGTCATGACTTTGATCTCCTGACACGTATATCATGCCCTGCTTAATTTTGGGATGATTTACTCCTATTCATTGTGTTTAAACACATTTCCATTTCCATTTATTTGTTTAACCTTTCATTGATCTACATATAATCTAAGCAGTAATAATTTTCTGCTTATGTAAACACCTTGGTGTACAACTCTGTCAGTAAGACCCTGTTACTATTTTTCATAACATTTCGGTAACCACCGATGGACGAGAACTTTGCCTATTTGGCCCGCCTCGTTTCAACGAGCAGGAATATGGTTCTCTTCGTCCCTCTCCCTTGGTACCGATGTTGTTGCCGGCATAACTGACATGCTATCCTTTGACATGCCTTGCTTACATGATTGTGCAAGACGTCACCACCCTTCCTACTGTTAACCCACATGGTGGGCCCATAACCCACAGTTCCACATGATCAAAACCTAACTCTCATGTACACCCCTTGTTCCCAAAGTTATTCCTCGCGCGTGGCCTCGTATGTAAATTACGAGCCACCTTCCGAGAGATCATCAATTCTGGTATCAGACACAATACTTATTCCCATTGCTCTGAACCCCTTGCACACTCTGTTTCGGGCAACAATCATTGCATATCCGCTTGAAATTTCTCATTGCACCTTCTTATGTTGCTCTCGATATTTTCTTAAGTTTCAACGCGAGAGATACTTCTGCCTCATTCCCTGATTTGTTCACTAGATAATTAACCCTATAAGGTTCAGTTCTCCCGAAGTTACCATTACTTCCCCACTTAAATCTCGTGACGAGATTTCTTGTAGTGGAGGAGATTTGTAACACCCCCAGTGTCATGCTACAGTAATCCCCTGTTAATGGTGCCATGTCATCACATTACTGTTGCTAATCTTCACTTGTTCCAAATCACATTTCAAATTCAAATCCAATATAAAGTCAAAATTTCATATTTGTCAGACATGAAATCTAAAATGTTCATCTTGTGGCATATAATCCATAACTAATATTGGTGGTGAAACAACTTTTTTGAAAAGTGTCTTAATGACCTAATCTATCCAAAATAGTGGCAAAACAATTAATTAAGTGTCCTTTTAATTAATAGAAGTATACAAACTAAATTATTTAGCTACTACAGTTTTTGTGGCAGTGGGCTAACTCATAACACTAATTGTGGAACTAGTATTATATTTTGATTATCAAAAATAAAAGGAACTAATAGGATAGCAGGAAACTAAAAGAAAGGGTAAAAGACAAGCAATTTGCATAAAGAAAAGAAGAGGGCCCTGAACCCCCTGGGCCTCGTTCCATCCCACCGAGCCGGCCCAACCTTTCCACCAGTTGGGTCGCCCTCCTCCTTCCCTGTTCATCCGACCGGGGTCCTCCCGCACGTCCCCGCCACACCACATCGCCGGCGATGCCCCGAAGGGGATAAGAACACCGTGAACCTCCCTCTCGGCCTTGTCAGCCCCCACTCCCCCCTTTGTGCAGATATTTTTCCTTGCCCCTCTCCTCCTTGCTCTCCTCGATCTGGACCTCTCCCGGACATAGCCGCCGCACCATCGCCGTCTTCGCGCTCTAGAGCTTCCCTGAGCCACCGTTGCTGTCCAGGGGCCGCGCCTCGACATCCTCGACTTCCACGACAACGGAAGCAAGCAGGGGCCTCCCCGTCGCCAACGAACCCTCCTTCAACCTCGGACAGTCGAGGACATCGTCGACCAATCCATCGCCGTTGGCTCCCTCCAGCTCACTCGTCCGCTTCCCTACACCTGTTGTGAGCTCCCCTCCCCGTCCCCTGCTTTTCCCCACCTCGGACTGTCGCCGTTAGTCGCCCCGCACATCGATTGCCATGGCTGGGAGTTCGGCTCCACCCCCTGTTAGATCCTAGCCGCGGTCACCTTCGCCCTGGTTGCACTCCGTACCCCGTGCGTGCGCTCGCCTGCACCACCTCCATGCCCGCTGGTCGCGCATAGCTTGCTCGTTCCCGCTGCCGTTGCCTTCCCTTTCCCCGCTCGCCGGAGTCCCCACCTCCGCCCGCTTTTGCTTCGGCAACCGCCGTCGTCCGCAGCTCGCCCGCGCCCACCGCCCACTACCTCGCGCGCGTCGGCGGCCATCTCATGCGCCCCGCACCGGCTCCAGGCCGTGGCCCGGCTCCCTCCGCCGCGACTTCCCCCGTTGCGGCAGCCGCCCTTGACCCGCGCCCCTTGCTCGCCGACCCGCCTCTCCGCTTCTGGCCTCGCTCGCCTAGCGCCGTCGCTTTCCCGCTTGTCTCCGGCCACCACTGGGTGCCGCGGCAGCCACCCCGTGCGCTGGCCACAGCCCGGGCTCGGTCTTCCCCCGGCAGCGCCCGGTGCCCACTAACCCGCCCCGCTTTGGCCCTATGGGCCACTGACTGTGGGGCCTAGCCCCAAAACAAAGTAAATAAAATTAGTATTGTAAAAGTAATTAATTAGTTAGCTAAACGAGTAATTAACTTAGTTAATTAATCCTAATTTGCCTAATGCTTCTATGACAGAAGGGCCCCACTGTTAGTTAAACAAATATGCTTGTTATAATAAAAACAGAGCCAATGACAAGTGGGACCCAAACACTATTCACCTTTTGACCAGTCAAAAGATGACTGGGTCAACTCTAGTGACTGGACCACTCCTGGCCCCACGGGTCATACACTCAGGCTAGTGTAGAGCTAGGTGACAAATGTTTATTCTGTTTTTAATTCGAATTAATAATAATTCCAGGATATTATTAAAACTTTGAAAAAGCATATAAAATAATCGTAGTTCGGATGAATTTTTTTTATATGTGAAAGTTGCTCAGAACGACGAGACGAATCCGAATATGCGGTCCATTCGTCTACCACACGTTCCTATCATACCGAACATGCAACTTTCCCCCTCCGATTCATGTGTCCGGAAACACGAAACACCGGGGATGCTTTCCCGGATGTTATCCACCTTCGCCGGTATCGTGTAGCACCACGTTAGGGCATCCTAGCTTTGCGTATTGGCATGTCGTGCTTCCTTGTTGCATATGTATGCTTTGTATTTATTGTTTCTTGCTCGTCTTCTCTCCGGTAGACCGCCAGCCTGATGCTACCTCAGTGATCGACTACGGTGTTGAGGACCCCTCCTTCTTGCCAGAGCAACCAGGCAAGCCAACCCCCTTTGATCATTCCGATATCGCCCATTCCCTTCTCTCTTCTGCTTGCATTAGAACTGCTACTGTTTTTGTATGATCCTATTCTGATGCATAGCCTGTTGTTGTTACCTGCTTTCATACCTTAAATGTTTATACTAAACTGCTTAGTCTAGGCTAGTTAGAGATCCATTAGAGACACCCACATTGTCCATGTTGCCCCCGCTGGATTATCAGAAGACCCGATCAACGGGATCGAAGACCAGGCCCCGGCAGCGCACATCACCCCCCTTAGTTGCACGACTCTGCAGAGTTACTATCAAGTGCCGAGGGTGAGACCTCATCAGCACTTCTGGTGTTAACCCTGTAGTGTGGCTATTCGGTCGTGGTCATCGAGGGTGATTCCGCCTTAACCACTTTCGATACGACTCTGTCATGCAACCCCTCAAGTGTGAACCTGGAGGGTGGATCCTCTTACGTTCACCTTGATGATTACATCGAGTGGAATACACTGAGGGTGGTTCCTCGGAGTTTCCCCTTGCTGTTTGGACACACGGATACTTAGACTTTACAACTGTTACTTCGAAAGGTGGGTCGACCCTGAGGGGTACCCGCGAGTGATGTAGAGACGGGTTGACCTGGAGGGTACGCGAGAGTTGAATACGAGGCGTGGCCGGGCACTCTTAGCCCTTGCCGCAAGTCCTCGAGACAGGGCGACGGGGTGACATGATCGTGAATCTTTGCTTGTTACCGCGTTCCCAAGACACTAAACGGTTTGGATATTTGATCCAAGGGGCCTCTGGCCTGATAGCAGTAACTATCATGTGGGCATAGTATGGGCGTTCTGCGTTGTATGCATCAGCCGAAGCTTAACTGACGTCATGCGACTGAGTGGCGCGCGCCGGGTTGGACTGGTTATGCACCTGCCTTTTTAAGGAGGTAGTTAGGTCTGCTCACCGGCCGCGTACGCAACGTGCAGGAGTTCCCGGGGAGATGGCCCATGACCCATGGGGGCACAGGTTTAGTCCGGCGTGCATGACCTCTCTATTAAGCCTAGGTCGGGTTGCAGCGTATTGTTTGGCCAAGGCCGGGCATGACCTGATGGTGTGTCCGGCCGGAGTTAAGCGAGCGTGGTGGGTAAGTTGGTGCACCCTTGCAGGGAAGAAAACATCTATTGATAGCCTGTTCTACGGTAACGGACATTTGGAGTTGTATCCCGATCGATACAACTAGAACTGGATGCTGAGACATGAATGGATATGTGGCTCTGGGATTGCTTCCTCGCAGGGAGTCGAGGAAGGATCTCTGGGCATTAATGCTGCAACATGCTTGATAACTATAATATGTTATTCTGTACTCTCTTCTACTGCTGCAAGATTGGTGGTTTCCAGAAGATGCTAGTCTTCGATAGGACTAGCTTCTCTCCCTCTTATTCTGGCATTCTGCAGCTTAGTCCATAGATACTACCCTTTTCATTGATACCGATGCATATGTAGTGTAGATTCTTGCTTGCGAGTACTTTGGATGAGTACTCAGGGTTGCTTTGCTCCCCCCTTTTCCCCCTTCTTTCTTCTTTCTGGTTGATGCAACCAGATGGTGGAGTCCAGGAGCCAGAAGCCACCTTTGACGACTGTTACTACCCCGATGGAGGCTACTACTATGTGCAGACCGCCGACAATCAGGAGTAGTTAGGAGGTCCCAGGCAGGAGGCCTTGCCTTTTCGATCATGTTGCTTTTGTGCTAGCCTTCTTAAGGCAAACTTATTTAACTTATGTCTGTACTCAGATATTGTTCTGCTGACGCGCATGAAGCAAGTCACCAACGCCGGAGGGACGAGCCACCGTGGCGCGCGCGCTTTAGGCTTCGGCGGTTAAAAGCCGCCACAATTCCCTCGACAGACGAGGACATGGACGAAGTCGCTCCTCGTCAGATGCGGTGGCCACGTCGTATCGCGGAGACCTTGATCTGGGGCGAGGCACGGAGAGCGTGAGTCCGGCGATGCAGATGGGCGCGGCGCGGCAGGACGCCGCACGGTAGGGCAGCGACCGTGCGAACGGGCGCGTGAGCGTGTGGGTGCGGCCGAGGTGCTGGGCGGCTGGCGCGGTCAGACGGCGATGGCGCGAGGCGCTGCGTGGCCGGGCGGAGCCGGCCATGACATGGCGCGGGCGGCGCGCATGGCGCGCCCGTAGAGGCCGAGGAGCAGTGCCGACGCGGCCAGGAACGTCCACGGCGCGGGCGGGCGTGGCCACGGCATGGTGCTCTTGGTTACGAGCGTGCTGATAACGTGGTGTAATCGAAAGAAAAAATGATCGAACTATCTCCTTTATTGATGATTGGTGTAACTTATATACAGTGCGAGGAGATGCCTTCGGAGAGGCGTCCGTTTGTAGGGGCGTGATACAAGGAGCAACTGTCGTGACGGTTGTCAAAGTTGCAACCGCACGCGCGGGGGATAGCGGGGATTTCCCTTAATTAACATCGTGTGTTAATTAGTCTTAACACGCACAAACCAGTTTGACCAGATAACTGCATGTGCTACGATACTTTTTTCATGTTCTTTATATAAATGGAAAAATGGCAGCTGTTTTCCCTGTTTCTTTCCCTTTTTCTTTTCATTTTTTCTATCTTGTTTATTTATTTATCAATAAATGCGTGAACTTTTTCATAGGCGACGAAATTTTTGCAAAATCAATGAACTTTTTTCAAATTTGATGAACTTTTTCAAATTTGATGAACTTTTTTTAAAGTTGATGAACTATTTGCAAATTCGATGAACTTTTTGCAAACCCGATGAATTTTTTTCAAACTCGATGAACTTTTTTACAAATTCGATGAACTTTTTGAAAACCAATGATTTTTTTTGAAACTAATGAACTTTTTTCGAAATTGACAAGTTTCTTTTCAAAACCGATGAACTTTTTTTAAAACCGATGATCTTTTTCTTGCAAAATATATGAAGCTTTTTCATATTTGTGGTTTTTCTTCAAATTTGATATATATTTTGAGGGCGTTTTCCCAAAAAAATTGAGGGAGTTCGATCGAGAGCGAACGTACCTGTGCGTGATCAACATCGATTTTTTTGCCTTTCGAGCGAATGCGAATCGAAGCGATCGGTGCTGTGTCTTTTGAATGGGCCGACCCACCTGTTCGTGCCTGTAGGCGCCAGCAAGACGATCGGGCGCCGAGAGCGTTGACGAGGAGGTCTCGGGAGCAACTATAACGAGCTCTCCTTCGGAAGGCTCGCAGCAATCAGCATTATTTGGCGCGCTCTCAGCCATTTGCCACGTCTCGTGCTCTGTGCGCTTCCTTCAGATTTTTTTTCCGCACGCGTTTTCGGCTTATTGAACAGTTTTTTTTTCGGTTTTTTTCGACATTTTGGTTTTCCACCGGTCTTCCTTAACTTTTCGACGAAATTTTTTCCCCCAAAAAAATTCTTTTTTGTGCCAAAAACACGTTTTTTTTTCGCGAAAGTCACGGTTGTGCTTTCGCGAGAGTCACGGCCGGGCCTCTTTCGGAAAGAAAAAAAAATGTGTTTTTCTTTTTTTTCTTTCACGAGAGTCACGGTTTTGCTTCCGCGAGAGGCACGGTTGTGCTTTCGCGAGAGTCACGGGCGTGCCTCTCGGAAAGGGAAAAACGTGTTTTGTGTTTTTTTCTACTTCTTTCGTGAGAGTCACGGTTTTGCTTCCGCAAGAGGCACGGTTGTGCCTTCGCGAGAGTCACGGCCGTGCCTCTTTCGGAAAGGAAAAAAAAACGCACTTTCTATTTTTTTTCTTCTTTCACGAGAGTCACGGTTGTGCTTTCGCAAGAGTCACGACCATGCCTCTTTCGGAAAGAGAAAAACCAATGCGCCCGGTTCGGTTTTTTTCGTCCGATTTTTTCATGAAAAAAAAGTTCATCAAAACATATCAACATGGGATCTAGTTTTGAAGATCTCGACGCGGGGAATTCAACGGTGAAAACGATTCGAGATTTGGGCGCACGGTTTAAGAATAAAACATTTTGAATAAACGAATCTACGAAAAAAGGAAAACACTCAGGTTGCGACAAGTGACGCACATGCAGCGCGCCACTTGTCGCAACATGGAGGTTTGAGGATGATCTTTGCAACGAGTACTCCTCAATTAGTGATTTCGGGAGGTCTCGCCCGCGAGCGCCGTGGCGCCTACCCCCCTCGCCCCTCGCCCGCTGCTGTTTCTATGGGCCGGCCCATTTCGGGGTTTAACCCCAAACGGGTTTGGGAAGGTTCTAGAACCTTCCCGGAACATGGTTTTTATGTTTTTCTCTCATTTTCTCCTTCTTTTTTCGTTTTTTCTTTTCCTTTTTCTGTTTCTTTAATTTTTCTTTACTTTTATGTTTACATTTGTATTCTTGTTTTTCAATTTCCGAAAATATATTAATTCGTGACTTGTTTCTAAAATTGTATTTTTTTTTTGAATGATGAACATTTTTTCCAAAATCGTGCTTTTAATTTTTACTAAATCGTTACTCTTAAATCATGAATTTTTTTCAAAAACACACGAATATTTATTTTGAAATTGTGAACATTTTTTTTAGAAATTTGTGAACATGCTCTTAAGTCATGAACATGTTTTTCAAATCATGAGCATTTTTTTGAAATAGTGAACATTTTAAAATTAAAACTACAATTTCAAAATCATGAAAATTTATTTCAAATTCTTGAACATTTTTAGAATTAGCGAACATTTTTTGCAAATTCGTGAACATTTTTTTGAGTCATGAACATTTTTTTTTTCAAATTCGTGAACATTTTCGAATTTGCGAACATTTGTTTGATTTTTTTTAATTCTGAACATATTCTAAGTTTGTGAACATTTTTTTTACAAATTCTTGAATAGTTTTTTAATTCTAGAGCATTTTTCGGTAATCATGATTTACTTATTTTGTGAACATTTTTCAATTTCATGAACATTTTTTTGAAATCATGAACATGTTTTAAATTTGTGAACATTTTTTGCCAAATTCATGAACAATTTTTGAATTACCGAGCATATTTTTGGAAATCATTTTTTTTGAAATCATGAATGTTTTATTCAAAATTAGCAACTTTTCTAAAATTTAGGACCTTTTGATATCTCGAATTATTGAAAAAAAAGAAGAAAAAAAGGAAACATCCACAATAAAAAACAGGCGGCATCCCGGCCACACATGGGCCGACCCAGAAGGGGAGCGGGGGGTGCACGCCCGATTCCTTCGCAGCACGTGCTGCGCCTTATAGGCGCCGCCCACCTTAAGCGCCAGGGAGGTTAAACTGGCGCTCCCGCGCAACCCCTCGTGGGCCGGCCCACTGTGGAGGCAATCGCCCGATCGAAAGAGCTCCGAGTACTGCTATACACACGACAGTATGTGCACGATGTTTGCACGACGAGACAACCAAGCCGTCCATGCATGCATCGTGCAGTTGACGTTCAGACCATTCATCATGTGTGCAGCAGTTTCGCTCTCGTTTTCCCGGTTCTCTGGTCGTGGTTGACCCGTTGATCGGTGATTTCTTGTGCAAAAAGCAATTTTTAAATAAATGATCATGAATTCAAAAAAATCATGGATTCAAACATAGTTCACGAGTTTGTAAGCATAGAAAGTTATTTTTTAAAAAAGTTAAACAAATTTGATTTTTAAAAGAAAATTTGAGAAAAGCTTCTTATTTTCTAAAAAAAATCACGGATTTAGAAAAATATATATCATAATTTGGAATAAGTTGAACAACAACAACAAAGTCTTTTAGTCCCAAACAAGTTAGGTAGTCTAGAGGTGAAATCTATAAAATCTCGCAACTTGGTACTCGCAACCTGGTGCTCTTTTAGTCCGATGCATCTTGAGAAAAATTGAGCTGGGCCCTTCGCCCATGGTACTTGAGCGTCTTGGCATTGTAAAAGCGCGCCGCGTCCTCGGCTGACTCGAACGTGCCAAGACATTGTTTCTTGCCGGTGACGGGGTTTTGGATTTGGGCGCACCACTTCCCCGGTCTCTGAAAAACAACACGGTATCTGCCATTTCAGAAAAAAATGACCTAAAATATGTAGAATAATAAATTTGGCGAAAGAACTGAAGAGATCTTCAACAACACAATATGAATTAAAAATAAACAATTTTTTTTGGTATGACCTCTGCATAAAAATAGACACATTAAGAGCTAGAAATTTGACAAAACGGAAATCAATCAACATTTTGCCAAAACTTTAGTGCTTATACTATGAATCCCTGTAAAGCAATGAAGACATCTACTACAATAGAATATATGAATAGCAAATAAACAAATAAATTTGGCATGGTCTCTTCGTAAAAATGGACGCATTAAGTGCTAGAAATTTGGCGAAACGGAAGTAAATCAACGCTTTACCAAAACTTTAGCGCTTATAGCATGTATACCTATAATGAGCTGAAGACATCTACTGCAGCATATTATTGAACTCGGTATGAACGGAAATAATGTACAGAATAATATGATATATATGCGATACTATATAACTGACCTCTAATATGAACAAATTGGGTTCCCTTGTATATGGGTACGTATGTGGCTGCTGCAACTATAATTGTTTTGATGTGTGCCTTCAAAACTATAATTGAACTCTAGTATGAATAAATTGAACTCACTAACGAATCTGAACACATTAATAGCAATACCCTAACTTGTAATGCCCAGGATGCGGTTATAGCTTCCACATGTCGGGGCACGACTTAGAGTCATAAGAGCATTTTGGAATGGTCGCAAGAGTGATATATTAACACAATCCCATGTAATGAACATGAAGATATAGATAAATAGTTGGCTTACACTCGCCACATCACACAATTATCAAATACTTATACAATCATCCAGAATGAACACAAAGTCCGGCTACGGACAAAATCAAATGAAAAAGATAACCACCCATGCTATGCCCGATCGACCCTAGTAGGAACCACTACTGATCATCGGGATACGTCACGTAAATACGCCCATGCTCTTCATCGAACTCCCACTGGAGTTCTTGTTCCTCTTCTGAATCAAACTCAGCTGTACCTGCACCTGTTTTTGTAGTAAATCGTGAGTCATGAGGACTCAGCAATCTGGTTCCCGGGTATCAAAACTATCAAAGCTTTTAGGTGTGGAGGAGGTATAAAGTGGGGTTGCAGCAAGCGCTAAGCATATATGAGGTATCTAACTTACGAATCTCCAGAATACGATGAGAAGCTACGCCAACGGTCATAATCTAGTAATGATCACTAAGTGATCCTGTCTACCTACGAGTCTTTCATAAACCCGCCATGTTCTCTTTCCGAACTCCCTCAAAAAGAGACCATCACGGGTACTCACACAGGTAGTATATTTTATTTGAGTTTTTGTGTCAAGTTATCTACAATCAGATATTAACAAACTCCAATCCACCACATAACCGTGGGCACGACTTTTGAAAGATCATAACCCTGCAGGGGTGTCCCAACTTAGCCCATCACAAGCTCTCACGATCCGCGAAGGTAAAACCTCCATCTTGGGGACAACCGGATCAAACTCGGAATCCCGGTGCACAAGATATTTCAACAATGGTAAAACAAGTCCAGCAAGACCTCCTGATACAATTCCAACGTATCTACAATTTTTTATTGTTCCATGCTATTATATTATCTGTTTTGGATGTTTAATAGGCTTTATTATACACTTTTATATTATTTCTGCGACTAACCTACTAACCCAAAGTCCAGTGCAAATTGCTGTTTTTGCCTATTTCAGTGTTTCACAGAAAAGGAATATCAAACAAAGTCCAAATGTAATGAAACCTCCGGGAGGATCGTTTTTGGAACAAATACAACACAGAAGACTTGGAGTACACGCCAGGGAAGCCACGGGTGGCCACGAGGCAGGGGGCGCGCCCCCACCCTCGTGGGCCCCCCGTTGCTCCACCGACGTGCCTCTTCCACCTATATATACTCTTATACCCTGAAAACATCCGAGAGCAGCACAAAACCCTAATTCCACCGCCGCAACCTTCTGTACCCGTGAGATCCCATCTTGGGGCCTATTCCGGAGCTCCACCAGAGGGGGCATCGATCACGAAGGGCTTCTACATCAACACCATAGCCTCTCCGATGAGTTGTGAGTTGTTTACAACAGACCTTCGGGTCCATAGTTATTAGCTAGATGGCTTCTTCTCTCTCTTTGGATCTCAATACAAAGTTCTCCTCGATCTTCTTAGAGATCTATTCGATGTAATTCTTTTTGCGGTGTGTTTGTCGAGATCCAATGAGTTGTGGGTTTATGATCAAGATTATCTATGAACAATATTTGTTTCTTTTTTGAAATCTTTTATGCATGATTTAAATATCTTTGCAAGTCTATTCGAATTATTAGTTTGGTTTGGCCTACTAGATTGATCTTTCTTGCAATGGGAGAAGTGCTTAGCTTTGGGTTCAATCTTGTGGTATCATTTCCCAGTAACAACAGGGGCATCAAGGCACGTATTGTATTGTTGCCATCGAGGATAAAAAGATGGGATTTATATCATATTGCATGAGTTTATCCCTCTACATCATGTCATCTTGCTTAAAGTGTTACTCTGTTCTTGTGAACTTAATACTCTAGATGCATGCTGGATAGCGGTCGATGTGTGGAGTAATAGTAGTAGATGCAGAATCGTTTCGGTCTACTTGTCACGAACGTGATGCCTATATACAATGATCATGCCTATATACAATGATCATGCCTAGATATTCTCATAACTATGCGCTTTTCTATCAATTGCCCGACGGTAATTTGTTCATCCACCGTAGAAATCTGCTATCTTGAGAGAAGCCACTATTGATACCTATGCCCCCCGGGTCTATCTTCTATCATATAAATCTTCCATCAACTATTTATCTTTACTTTACTTTCAATCTATAAAACAAAATACCAAAAATATTTATCTTATTATCTCTATCAGATCTCACTTTTGCAAGTGGTCGAGAAGGGATTGACAACCCCTTTATCGCGTTGGTTGCATGGTTCTTATTTGTTTGTGTAGGTACAAGGGACTCGCTTGTAGTCTCCTACTGGATTGAAACCTTGGTTGTCAAAAACTGAGGGAAATACTTACGCTACTGTACTGCATCACCCTTTCCTCTTCAAGGGAAAAAACAACGCAAGCTCAAGAGGTAGCAAGAAGAATTTCTGGCGCCGTTGCCGGGGAGATCTACGCAAAAGTCATATACCAAGTACCCATCACAAACACTTATCCCTCACATTACATTATTTGCCATTTGCCTCTTGTTTCCTCTCCCCCACTTCACATTTGCTGTTTATTCGCCCTTTTTCTATTCGCCTCTTTTCGCTTGCTTTTTGTTTGCTTGTGTGTTGGATTGCTTGTTCGTCATAATGGCTCCACCTATTAGTGCTGATCCTCACCTTAGAAGGTTGGAAGAAATTGAAAACAATGTTAGAAGTTTTATGTCTTTGCAATTTGAGCATAATAATTTCTTCAGAAACGAGTTTAAAGAACATAAAAGTTTTATGGAGTATTTGAATAAAGAGCTTGATGATATGTCTAAAGAATTGTATGGTCTGAAATTTCAGTTTGTTCATCTTGAGAAATTAATAGCCCAAATCTCGGACAAGCAAGCCACCTTAGTTAATAAGATGGCCGCTAAACCGGAAGATCTAGAAAATAAAGATGAAGATCTAAAAGTAATTGATGTGTCTCCTATTAAATCCTTGTTTTCTAATATGAATCTTGATAAAGATGGGACTGGAGATGAGTCAACTTTAGTTAAAAGGCGTCCCAATGATTCAGAGTTTTTAGATCTTGATGCTAAAATTGTTTAAAGTGGGATTGAAGAGGTCAAAACTTTACATAGCAATGAACCCACTATTTTGGATTTCAAGGTATTCAATTATGATAATTGCTCTTTGATAGATTGTATTTCCTTGTTGCAATCCGTGCTAAATTCTCCTCACGCTTATAGTCAAAATAAAGCTTTTACCAAACACATAGTTGATGCTTTAATGCAATCTTATGAAGAAAAACTTGAATTGGAAGTTTCTATCCCTAGAAAACTTTATGATGAGCGGGAACCTACTATTAAAATTAAGATTAAAGATCATGAATGCTATGTTTTGTGTGATTTGGGTGCTAGTGTTTCCACAATTCCAAAAACTTTGTGTGATATGTTAGGTTTCCATGAACTTGATGATTGTTCTTTAAATTTGCATCTTGCGGATTCTACCATTATGAAACCTATGGGAAGGATTAATGATGTTCCTATTGTTGCAAATAGGAATTGTGTGCCCGTAGATTTCATCGTTCTTGATATAGATTGCAATTCTACATGTCTTATTATTCTTTGTAGACCTTTCCTTAGAACGATTGGTGCAATTATTGATATGAAGGAAGGAAATATTAGATTCCAATTTCCGTTAAGGAAAGGCATGGAACACTTTCCTAGAAAGAAAATCAAATTACCTTATGAATCTATTACGAGATCCACTTATGGATTGCCTACCAAAGATGGCAATACCTAGATCTATTCTTGTATCATGCCTAGCTAGGGCCGTTAAACGATAGCGCTTGTTGGGAGGCAACCCAATTTTATTTTCTTTACTTTTACTTCTGTTTAATAATAGAAAATGCATCTAGCTTATGTTTAGATGTGGTTTTATGTTTTAATTAGTGTTTGTGCCAAGTAGAACCTTTGGGAAGACTTGAGTGAAGTTTTTGCGATATTGCTGTAAAAAACAGAAAAAATTTCGCTCACGAGATTTGCTGCCATCTTTTACTGGAGAGTGATTTTAAGTTGATTCTTTTTGCAGATTATTAATAGACAAATTGCTCACGTCCACCAATTTATTTCAAAAAAATTAGAGTTACAGAAGTATTCGAAAGTTACAGATTGCTACAGACTGTTCTGTTTTTGACATATTCTGTTTTTTGTGTGTTGTTTGCTTATTTTGATGAATCTATGAGTAGTATCGGGGGGTATGAATCATAGAGAGGTTGGAATACAGTAGGTTTAACACCAATATAAATAAATAATGAGTTCAGTAGAGTACCTTAAAGTGGTGATTTGATTTCTTATACTAACGGAGCTCACGAGATTTTTGGCTATGTTTTGTGTTGTGAAGTTTTCATGTTTTTGGGTAAGGATTTGATGGACTATGGAACAAAGAGTGGCAAGAGCCTAAGCTTGGGGATTACTAAGGCACCCCAAGGTAAAATTCAAGGACAACCAAAAGCCTAAGCTTGGGGATGCCCCGGGAAGGCATCCCCTTTTTCGTCTTCGTCTATCGGTAACTTTACTTGAGACTATATTTCTATTCACCACATGATATTTGTTTTGCTTGGAGCGTCATGTATGATTTGAGTCTTTGCTTTTTAGTTTACCAAAATCATCCTTGCTGGACACACCTTTTGAGAGAGATACACATGAATCGTAATTTATTAGAATACTCTATGTGCTTCACTTATATCTTTTGAGCTAGATAGTTTTGCTCTAGTGCTTCACTTATATTTTTTTAGAGCATGGCGATGGTTTTATTTTATAGAAATTATTGATCTCTCATGCTTCACTTATATTATTTTGAGAGTCTCTTAGAACAGCATGGTAATTTGCTTTGGTTATAAAATTAGTCCCAATATGATAGGTATCCAAGATGAGTATAATAAAAACTTTCATATAAAGAGCATTGAATATTATGAGAAGTTTGATACTTGATGATTGTTTTGAGATATGAGGATGGTGATATTATAGTCATGCTAGTAGAGTAGTTGTGAATTTCAGAAATACTTGTGTTGAGGTTTGCAAGTCCCGTAGCATGCACGTATGGTAACCGTTGTGTGACAAATTTGAAGCATGAGGTATTTCATTGAGTGTCATCCTTTGTGTGGAGGTCGGGATCGCGCGATGGTTAACTCCTACCAACGCTTCCCCTAGGAGCATGTGTGTAGTACTTTGTTTTGATGACTTGTACATTTTTGCAATAAGTATGTGAGTTCTTTATGACTAATGTTGAGTCCATGGATTATACGCACTCTCACCATTCCACCATTGCTAGCCTCTCTTGTACCGCACAACTTTCGCCGGTACCATACACGCACCATATACCTTCCTCAAAACAGCCACCATACCTACCTATCATGGCATTTCCATAGCCATTCCGAGATATATTGCCATGCAACTTTCTGCCGTTCCGTTCATATGACACGCTTCATCATTGTCATATTTCCATGCATGATCATGTAGTTGACATCGTATTTGTGGCAAGACCACCAAGCATAATTTTACATACATGTCACTCTTGATTCATTGCACATCCCGGTACATCGCCAGAGGCATTCACATAGAGTCATATTTTGTTCTAGCTTCGAGTTGTAATCTTTGAGTTGTAAGTAAATAGAAGTGTGATGATCGTCATTATTAGAGCATTGTCCCGAAAAAAAAGAAAGGCCCAAAAAAAGAAAAAAAGAAAAAAAAAGGCCAAAAAAAGAGAAGGCCAAAAAAAAGGAAAAAAAGAAAGGAACAATGCTACTATCTTTTTCCACACTTGTGCTTCAAAGTAGCACCATGATCTTCATGATAGAGAGTCTCTTGTTTTGTCACATTCATATACTAGTGGGAATTTTCATTATAGAACTTGGCTTGTATATTCTAATGATGGGCTTCCTCAAAATGCCCTAGGTCTCCGTGAGCAAGCAAGTTGGATGCACACCACTTAGTTTCTTTTGTTGAGCTTTCATACACTTATAGCTCTAGTGCATCCGTTGCGTGGCAATCCCTACTCACTTACATTGATATCTATTGATGGGCACCTCCATAGCCCATTGATAGGCCTAGTTGACGTGAGACTATCTTCCTCCTTTTGTCTTCTCCACAACCACCACTCTATTCCACATATAGTGCTATATCCATGGCTCACACTCATATATTGCGTGAAAGTTGAAAAGTTTGAATTTTTTTGAAGTGTGAAACAATTGCTTGGCTGAAACCGGGGTTGTGCATGATTTAAATATTTTATGTGATGAAGATAGAGCATAGCCAGAGTATATGATTTTGTAGGGATAACTTTCTTTGGCCATGTTATTTTGAGAAGACATGATTGCTTTGTTAGTATGCTTGAAGTATTATTATTCTTATGTCAATATTAAACTTTTGTCTTGAATCTTTCGGATCTGAACATTCATGCCACAATAAAGAAAATTACATTAAGAATTATGTTGGGTAGCATTCCACATCAAAAATTCTATTTTTATCATTTACCCACTCGAGGACGAGCAGGAATTAAGCTTGGGGATGCTTGATACGTCTTCAACATATCTATAACTTTTTATTGTTACATGCTATTATATTATCTGTTCTGGATGTTTAATGGGCTTTATTATACACTTATATATTATATTTGGTACTAACCTACTAACCCAAAGCCTAGTGCAAATTGTTTTTTTGCCTATTTCAGTGTTTCACAGAAAAGGAATATCAAACGGAGTCCAAATGGAATGAAATTGTCGGGAGGATCGTTTTTGGAACAAATACAACACAGAAGACTTGAAGTACATGCCAGGGAAGCCATGGGGTGGCCACGAGGCAGGGGGCATGCCTGGGGGGGTAGGCGCGCCCCCACCCTCGTGGGCCCCCCGTTGCTCCACCGATGTGCCACTTCCTCCTATATATACTCTTATACCCTGAAAACATCCGAGAGCAGCACGAAACCCTAATTCCACCGCCGCAACCTTCTGTACCCGTGAGATCCCATCTTGGGGCCTGTTCTGGAGCTCCACCGGAGGGGCCATCGATCATGGAGGGCTTCTACATCAACACCATAGCCTCTCCGATGAGTTGTGAGTAGTTTACCACAGACCTTCGGGTCCATAGTTATTAGCTAGATGGCTTCTTCTCTCTCTTTGGATCTCAATACAAAGTTCTCCTCAATCTTCTTGGAGATCTATTCGATGTAATTCTTTTTGCGGTGTGTTTGTCGAGATCCGATGAATTGTGGGTTTATGATCAAGATTATATATGAACAATATTTGATTCTTTTCTGAAATATTTTATGCATGATTTAGATATCTTTGCAAGTCTCTTTGAATTATCAGTTTGGTTTGGCCTACTAGATTGATCTTTCTTGAAATGGGAGAAATGCTTAGCTTTGGGTTAAATCTTGTAGTGTCCTTTCCCAGTGACAGCAGGGGCAGCAAGGCACGTATTGTATTGTTGCCATCGAGGATAAAAAGATGGGGTTTATATCATATTGCATGAGTTTATTCCTCTACATCATGTCATCTTGCTTAAAGCGTTACTATGTTCTTGTGAACTTAATACTCTAGATTCATGCTGGATAGCGGTCGATGTGTGGAGTAATAGTAGTAGATGCAGAATCGTTTCGGTCTACTTGTCACGGACGTGATGCCTATATACAATTATCATGCCTAGATATTCTCATAGCTATGCGCTTTTCTATCAATTGCTCGACAGTAATTTGTTCACCCACCGTAGAAATCTGCTATCTTGAGAGAAGCCACTAGTGAAAGCTATGGCCCCGGGGTCTATCTTCTATCATATAAATCTTCCATCAACTATTTATCTTTACTTTACTTTTATTTTTCAATCTTTACTTTCAATCTATAAAACAAAATACTTAAAATATTTATATTATTATCTCTATCAGATCTCACTTTTGCAAGTGGCCGAGAAGGGATTGACAACCCCTTTATCGCGTTGGTTGCAAGGTTCTTATTTGTTTGTGTAGGTACGAGGGACTCGCATGTAGTCTCCTACTGGATTGATACCTTGGTTCTCAAAAACTGAGGGAAATACTTACGCTACTATGCTGCATAACCCTTTCCTCTTCAAGGGAAAAACAACGGAAGCTGAAGAGGTAGCACCTCCCGACGTGCCGACCCCCCGATAGGAGCCGCGCGTATCTCGTCTCAGGCCATCATCGGATGAGCAGTACGTATAGGAATCGAAGACCCCAATAAACTAGGTGGCACCGCAAGTGTCTCTAGTTTGGACCAACACTCATGAGGAGCACTGGCCTGGGTTGTTAATTAAGTTCTGGGTGCTAGCCGGTCCCTATGCGAGTTTTAGTTATTACGCAAATGGTAAAACCAATGTTGGGCCTTGCTAGAGGAGATTTATTCAAAGCGAACTATTAAGGGAGGCCCATAAACCCCGACCACGTTAGGAGCGCAAACTCAAGGAACATACATAGGTTTATCTGAACTTAAGGCGGCATGAGCGGAACAAAACACCGAGCAAAAGGCCAAGCCTTCCACACATTGCCAAATATATATGTGCATTAATTAAATAAGAGATATTGTGATATTCCGAAATATCCATGTTCCAACATGGAACAACCTTCAACTTCACTTGCAACTAACAACGCTATAAGAGGGGCTGAGCAAAAGCATATCTTAGCCAAACAACAGTTTGCTAGGAAGGTGGGTTAGAGGCATTTCATGGCAATGTGGGAGGCTGACAAACAGGTAGTGGGCAGCGTGACATAGCGATAGAGCGAGACAACTAGCAAAGCAAAGATAGAGGTGATATCAAGGAACGGTCATCTTGACTGGTATGTCCTCAGTGGTATCGGGACCTTGCTCTTCGTAAGCGTACTCAACGGGTGTCTCGGCCTCAGACTTGAACTCGCCTCCCGGTGCTACCCAAAGAAATCAAGAATCCACATAAACACATATGACAAGAAAATAACACATGCTATATGCAATAAGAATGCAAGAACGAAGCTACGGAGCTACCGGTACGGAAGGAGATGATGTCGGGAAGGACATGGTGAAGGAAAGACGGATGTGGGCAAGCTCTTGGAAAACCAAGCATGACACTGGATAGATTGGAAGATTTCGGTTGGAAACGATATAAAGATCATCGAAAACGGATGCACGGTTTGCAAATGACAAGCAAAACAAGATGCAATGCAAACTGATGTAAACAACAAAATGTCAACTTTGATGCAAAGTTTAAATATGCTACAACACCCAAACATGAAAAAGTCATGGCAGTGTTGTAAACATGATTTGCTACAAATTATGAACACCGAGCATCTTCTAAAACTCACTAGAACATAATTAAAACAACATCGCAAAATGCAAAGACGATAACAGTTTTCAGACTTAGTGAAAATTACTGGACATGCAAATCAGGAACATTATGATGCTGAATTTAGTGGCACATAACAGCAATCATAGCAATTTTAACATGTATGAAATTGACATGAGCATATATAAGGCATGATATATTTCCAATTCAACCAAAGAAACAAATTATAAGATGCATAGGTTGATTACAATGAGCTTTGCAAAAAGGAACATACTGTTAACAGATTGACAGTTATGTTTTCAAGTAATTTGTGAGCATGATAAGAACAAGCTACAATAGGCTATAAATGCAAACAAGCGCATGGATGGATAGAGCATTGCAAGGACTCCAAAACATGCTCACTGGACAACCCCAAAATATGCATGCATTTGTTGGTAGCTTCAAGTTAACATGGCATCATATTATAACAAATTTAGACTTGGTAGATTTCAAACAAGTGAAGAAAACATTAACAATGACATGGCATGTGAGTAAAATTAGCATAAAGTAGACATGATGATGAGCAAGTTCATGTGCAAAACTACCCCAATGCACAAATAAATTTAAATGCACAAAAAAAAACAAATGCAATATGCTGCAAAAATGACATGTATGCAAACTTGCTCAAAATCCAAAACTAATGCCACCACCGGATTCCTTGGATTTTTCTATCCCAAAAACATATATAATATATGGGGGTACTTATAGAAAAAATCACCACAAATGCATAAGTTGAAACCTGCCTAAAAAGGAAATAAACAGAAATGGCATTTTCCTTAAAAGGAAATGTCTAGAATTAGACCTGCCCGATTTGGAAAGATTCCTTATGCCAGAAAGGGAATATTCGCTAGAATTAAAACAAAAAAAACAAAAAAAAACTGTGAGGGAGAGGATGACAGGTGGGCCTGGTCTCCTGAGAAGCTGACTAGTGGGTCCCTCTGGGCCCCATGTGGCAGAGGCCGCGGCTGGCCGAACAGGGCAAAATAGTGGAGCGACCGGTGGCGAGGTCAGCGCGGCGGCGGTCTCACCGGAGTTGCCTCCGGTGGCCTAGCGGAGCGGCGGGGGGCGCTTCGGGACCAGCAGGTGATCCCGCACGCACTGGAGCGACCTGCCGCACCGGACATCGACGGAGGCGACGCCGGCCATGAGCAGACGGCGGCGGCGGCGGCGGGCTTGGCTGCGATGACGGCATGACGCTACAGGGGCCTAACGCGACGCCTAAGAGGGGGAAACAACACTACGCGATGAGATGAACTCGACGAGCATGCGTGGAGGTGCTAGGGAGGTCGGAACGCTCGCCGGCGATGAGGTTTGACAATGATGGGCTCGGGTGCTTGTGGCAACCGAAGAAGAACGACACAATCAAGGGGGGAGATGGATGGGGAGGATCAGGAGCTCACCACGAGCACGTGGGTGCACTCGGCTTGACGAGAAGTGGTCGGAGTCGAGCACGACGACGATCGAACACCTGTGGCGGCCGGAGATGAAGACGAAGAAGAAGACATTGCTGTAGAGGGCTCTGGCTCCACGTAGCCGACGACGGGGAAGGAGATGGACAGGGTTGGCGAGGCGGAGGTCGACAGAGAGCAAGCCAGCGACGAGGCCGTGCGCTCAGATGCGCTCGGGATGCAATGCAAGTGGGAGATTTGGTGGCCAGAGCTCACCTGGGGCGGTGGAGGAGGAAGTGGGGAACCCTTGGGTTCTCCTAGACATGGAGAGGCTTAAAAAGGGGGCCAGGGCGACGGGTCATCGCGACGGCGCCCTCGGCCATGCCATGTGCGTGCGCTGCAAGAGGGGGACTAAGGAGGAAGAAAAGGTGGGTGTGGGAGCTGGCGCGGTCGCTGACGGGTGGGGCTGGCTAGGCCACGTGGATGCGAGGCAGAGGGGGTAACCAAGCGCGCGGGTGAGAAAAGGAGGGAGAGAGCAAAGCGCGGGGCTGAGCTGGGCTAGCTGGCACGGCTAGCTGGGCCGACCTGCTGGCCAATGCCCAGGTTGCTGCTGCTGCTGCTCGCTGCGGTGCTGCTGCTGCTTTTCTCCTTTTTTCTTTATTTTCTTCAAGCAGGAAACAAAGGGAAAAGCATAGAGGATTTGAGAAGGTGTATGAGGAATATAAAAAATATCCTCATGACCATGGTAACATCTATTATTTGAATAAATTTCTTTGGGCATTTTTAGAGGTAGAAAACTAAAACAAGTTTGAATTTAGTTCGAACTTGGGTAATTTTTTAACCTAACCAAATCAACTTCAAATTGGATGAAATTTGGTAGAGAGGTTTAGGACATGTTGCAAGATTTGTGAGGCAAAGATGAACATTAATTGAAGCTAGTAAGATAGCTAGCCACATAAAGAAGAAAAAGAAGAAGTGGATGGATTAGGGGGGAAAGGAAGAGTGATGAAGGCATGGCAGGATTACTCTTTCACAACAAGGTTCAACAACCACACCACAACCCAAAAGTAGCCACACCAAAATGCAAATGAGATGCTATGCACAATATGAAGATGATATGGCAATACACAAAACATGCTTGAAAGAAAACAACAAAATGACCCAAAATGGAGAAGCCCAATATGGGGTTGATCATGACAAGATTGGATACATTGCCAAAAAGGGAAGTGTTACATAAACCTAACCCTAGTCGAACGTCCATGTGCGTGTGCGTGGCAACTGCAGCCGCGGGTGTCTAGGAGGGAAGCCAGAGAGGGAGGCGAGAACAGCGGGACGATGATGAATTACCGATCGGAGTTGAGGACAATAGAGCGGATCGTCGGGAGGGCGACAGAGGCAGCAGACGACAAGGCCACTTGCGACTTGGGAAGCATGGATGAGCTGACGGTGATGAGATGGGGGAGAGTGAGAGTGAGAGAGTGAAGTGGGGGTAGTTGAGGGGGCATGCGTGTGTGCGTAGTCGATTGAGTTCGTCGTGTGCGACGGGCGCGCCAACCCGCCCGCCACTGCTACTTTGGGGTGGCGGGCGACAAAGTCGATTCATTTTGGGGCAGACCACATGGCTAATTTAGTTGTGGAGGGTAGTGGCTTATGCCCACCACGATTAATATCTGTATAAAATTTATATTTTTTACGTAGGTTGCAAGCACTAAACTGTGGCGGCCCCTATTGAGCGCCCGCCACTATTGCCTTCAAGAGCAGTGGCCAACCGGGCTAAGCACCCACCACTGATCACATTCATCATGTGGTGAAAGTGCTTGTCATTGACTAGAGGGGGGGTGAATAGGAGATTTTTATGAAAGTCTTCAAGATAGGCAATGTCTTCAAAGACAGACAATCAAATACTACCTACACCGTATACAGCGGAAGATAAACTACACTAGACAAGGCATAGTCTAAGAGAAAGTACTGAGTAAGCACGAAGACAAATAGTAGCTAGGTAGAGTGGATAAGAATAGTAAGACAATATGAAGCTAATTATGAGAACATGAGTATGTCTTCACGCAGTGAAGTCAAACAAGCAAAGACTTCACGAAGCCAAACAATGAGTAAGGGTGAAGTGATAGAACCAATTGCTTGATGAAGACAAGGATTTGGTAGACCAGTTTCAGTTGCTGTGACAATTGTACGTCTCGTTAGCGAGGCTGAGATTGAACTCACAAGACCGCATCTTCACCTTATTCCCTTTGAGATAAGGACACTTAGTCCTCGCCCAATCACTCTAGTAAGTCTTCAAGGTAGACTTCCAAACCTTCACAGACTTCGGTCACCGGCAATCCACAATGGCTCTTGGATGCTCAGAACGCGATGCCTAACCGACTAGAAGATACACAGTCTTCAAGTGTGATAAGTCTTTAGATCATGCAAATAGAAAGAATTCAGTGGTGCCTAACACTCTTTGGCTCTGGGTGTTTTGGGCTTTGTCCTCGCAAGGATTCTCTCTCAGAGGCTTCAGAGGTGGGTTGCTCTCAAATGATAAAAGCCGTGTCTTAACTCTGTGCAGCCATCGATTTATGGTGGAGGGGGTGGGCTATATATAGCCAGGAGGCAACCCGACATGATTTGTCTGAAATGACCCTTGGTCATTGGGGAACCGACATGTGTCCATTGGTTGGATTTCAAACTCTTGCGGTAGCTTGACTTGGGCTACAAGTAAAGCTGGCTTGTCCAACTCAGGACAAGAATTCTCTCATTGTCTTCACTCGAAGACATAGAAAATGGGTTGAGCATCACATCAGTTTTCTAACTTTGTTCACTTGGACCCCACTTGACAGTTTGGTGGTTCCTATCAATCAAGAAAGAAGAAAAAGAAACAACAAAACAACTATGTCTTCATGCTCCATTATCTTCAAATGATCACTGAAAGTGCAGTATATCAACTAGAGGGGGGTGAATAGGCGATTTTTATGAAATGCTTCAAAACATGGTAATTTCGAAGACAAACGATAAGCTCAAGCCTATTAGTATGAAGCGGAAAGTGGACTACACTAGATAAGCCATAGTCATGTATTCAATGAAGTGAAAGCATGAAGACTAATAGCAACTAGGCAGTAGTGATCATAAAGGAAGAAGGAATGAAGCCAATCACAACAAGTAGATACTCAGTGAAGACAATCAGATAAGGCAAGCATGCAATGTCTTCACAACATAGAGCAGTAAGTAAAGGGAAGGAAAGGATAGAACCAGTAGCTCGGGGAAGACAGTGATTTGTTAGACCAGTTCCAGTTGTTGTGACAACTGTACGTATGGTTAGGGAGGCTGAGATTTAACTCAAAAGACCGCGTCTTCACCTTGTTCCCCTTGAGCTAAGGACACCTAGTCCTCGCCCAATCACTCTGGTAAGTCTTCAAGGTATACTTCCAAACCTTCACAGACTTCGTTCACCGGCAATCCACAATGACTCTTGGATGCTCAGAACGCGACGCCTAACCGGCTGGAGGAAACACAATCCTCAAGTGTAATAAGTCTTCAGGTCACACAGACAGAAAGACTTCAGTGATGCCTAACACTCTTTGGCTCTGGGTGTTTGGGCTTTGTCCTCGCAAGGATTTCTCTCTCAAATGCTTCGGAGGTGGGTTGCTCTCAAACGACAAAAGCCGTGCAATAACTCTGAGCAGCCACCAATTTATGGTGTAGGGGGTGGGCTATTTATAGCCACTGGGCAACCTGACCTGATTTGTCCGAAGTGACCCTGGATCACTAAGGAACTGACACGTGTTCCAACGGTCAGATTTCAAACACACACGGCAACTTTACTTGAGCTACAAGTAAAGCTGACTCATCCGACTCTGGATAAGATTTTCTCTCATAATCTTCGGTCGAAGACATAGGATTTGGTTGAGCATCACTTCAGTCACTCTGACTTAGTTCACTTGGACCCCACTTAACAGTACGGTGGTTCCTATGACTCAACAAAGAAGAAAAGGAAACAACGAAACATCTACGTCTTCGCTCTCCATAGTCTTCACACGATGTCTTCTCATGTCATAGTCTTCAATATGATTATCTTCATACACCACCACTGATATCAATGTCTTCATACATTTTTAGGGGTCATCTCCGGTAGGTTAACCGAATCAATGAGGGACTACTACCTGTGTTATCCTGCAATTCTCACAAACACATTAGTCCCTCAACCAGGTTTGTCGTCAATACTCCAAAACCACTAGGGGTGGCACTAGATGCACTTACAATCTCCCCCTTTTTGGTGATTGATGACAAAATGGTTGAAGTTTTCAACGGGGATAAAGATATGTGAAATTGTAAAGGATAAGGTATTGTCTTCGTAAGTAGCAAAAGGCTTCCCCTGAAGATGTGCATATAGTTGATTTGCCTTTGAATGCAAATGCACATGGCAGGTTGTACTTGTGGAGTTCCTCTTCGACTTATGAAGACAATTCATCATGCATAATTGATATGTCGAAGATAATGACATGCATAATGAAAAATGGACGTCTGCAATAATGACTAAGTGCGGAATATAAGGTAGCAGATGCGGAATTTATCATCGCATTACAGAGTAGTATAAAAACGTAGCAGACGACCATCAGTTTAAGTGTTACAACTCAAAGAACCAAATGTAGCAAAACGAGAGTTGTAAACACTAGGCAAATTATAAAGCACCCGCCCATATGGACCCGCTTGAAGACTATCAACTCATATGCTTATCCCGCTTTTGTCAGTAAGGACCAAAAAGGTTTGAAGACATAGAGCCTCTACTCGTTCCCAGTTGGAGCAGAAGAGGATGCAGGGTCGGTGTTGTCGTTTGGCGGTGCAGAAGTGGTTGGTGCAGTGTCGATGCACGCTGAAGTAGGAGGCGGTGAAGTAGCATCATCCTAATCATCGATCACCCTGGCGTCAATTGTTACAGCGGAGGAGTATTCAGAATCTTCAAGGGATGGAGTTCGACGCATAACATCAGTCCTTGGAGGAGTGTTGTCAAACTTGAATCTCTCCGTGAAGCCATCTTCTTGAAGATCCGCTTCAGCACTCAGCAAGGTCAAACTCTTCCAAGACCTCCGACATGTTTCATGAGCAACAAAAGCATTCTTGGTGGCAAGATTGCGAATGCGATTGACATCCACCAAGAGGCTTTGCATATGACGCTTTAACCAGAGGTGATGCTTGTCATATTTCTGATGAAGGGCTACTAGAAGCTCTCGGTTGTTCAGGACACGAGATTGCTTCTGAGGCCTTTGAGCGATGGTGCTTTCAGTGGCTTCGGTTTCAGCGTGTCGAGGTAGACGAGTACGGCCAGCCAGAGGATAGACACATGAGACTGCTGGAACCCCTTCAAGCTGCTGAGTGAAGCTTTGATGATCAGTGTTGTGAAGACTAACTGGCTCTTTAGCAGGCTCTTGGTAAATGGCTTCAGCTGACATATCAACCTCAGGCAAGAAAATCTGATGGTTGCGAGCAGAGGGCTAATAGGTGACAGCTGAGTGCAACTTGATGAGGCGCATTATCCAAGGGGCATAAAATTTTAGTCCAAATAGATCAGCTCCAGACGTAGCCATTTGCCTGATGAAGAAATCTTGAGCATTGAAGCTGATGCCATTGAAGATATAGAAGACCAAAGTCTTCATAGTGCCTTCAAGTTTTGCTGATGAAGAATGTCCTTTGATTGGCCATAGAGTACGCCTTATGATGTGATAGATGGTGCGCGGCAGGTACTCAAGGTCTTCAACAAAGAATTCCTTAGGATATTCAGCATCACTTGGCAGAGGCTTCATCATGCTTAGCATTTGGCTCATGTTGGGCTTGCGCTTCTGAAAGATACTCTCCAAGGCTTCAGTGTGCAGTTGACAGCCAGGTTCATATAGATCTCCTAGAGTGGGCAGGCCAGTAAGCTCAATGAGATCAAAGGCTTTAGCTTCATGATGCACATTGCCTGTCATCCACTCAAGGACCCATGTCTTCGGATCCCTGCTGCAGCCTCGGATGTGGAGTGTTGCATAGAATTGCAGAAGCAGCTCTTCATTCCAATGCTCTTTATCGAGGAAAAAATTGAGGAGGCCAGCATCACAGAAGCAGTCAAGAGCTTCCTCCAAGCAGGGCAGACCAGCAATAGCTTCAGTGTCAAGACACATATGAGGGAAAATGCGGCCTTGATCATAAAGTACTCTTGAGTAGTAGCTGCGCTGTTGATGGCTCCAGAACATGTCTGATGATATTCTTGGCTTGGAATATGGGTTCTTGGCGCTATCAAAGAAGGTGTTGTGCGCAGTGAAGCTATTGGCATTGAATGACCCTGAAGAGGTTGCAATACCTGGAAGCCTTGGCAGTCTTGGCTTAGGTTTCTGAACTTGGGGCCTGTGCGCAACATGATGATCAAACTGAGGACCAGCAGCACGTGGTTCAGTTGTAGGTGGCGGAGTCAGAATGGGCCACCGGACAGTAACAAGCTGATCATCCTTGTTGTATGCTTGCTCAATGGTGTGAGGCCGTGGAGGCGGAACAGGAGCAGAGGCATTTTCTACAAGCTGCAGATTTGCTTCTGGTGCAGCATTGGCGTCAGGCGCAACATTAGCTTCAGGCACAACACTGGCATCAGGAGCAGCACAGGCTTCAGGAGAAGTTGCTTCAGGCGCAGTCACTTCAGGCGCCACAGAGTCTTCAGGTGCCACAAAAGCTTCAGCCATGACCACGTCATTGGCTTCAGTGTTGGTGGTGGCAGCCTCTGAATTTGTAGCCTCCACTTCAGGAGCTGGAGGGTTGGACACGTTCTCCCCGAGAACAGGGGGTGCGGCAGTACTTTCATCTTCAACCTGGGGTTGCTCTTCTTCTTGTTGGGGTGGTTCTTCTTCGGCTGATGCAGCCGGAATATCTTCAGCCGCTTTGGCTTCAGATTCTGAGGGGCTTCCAGTAGGAGCAGCATCAGGTGCAGATGGTTGCTCTACTCCTCCTGGAGCACTTGGGGCGGTGACTTGAGGCCTTGGTCCTTTGCGAAGCCTGCGAAAAGCTGGCGACGCCTGAGGAGATGGAGGTTGTTGGGCCTCAAAGTCTTCATCTTCAAGCACCATACTGGTGTCTTGAGTTTGCTGGGGAGTATTTTGTGTATCCTGTGGGTGATCAGCCCACGAGTCATCCTAAGCAATTGGCGTCAATGGACGACCAATGCTGATGCGTTCGCTGTTCGTGAGAATAGGCGAAGAGTCAATGTTGTATTCGATCTGAGGAAGGACTTCATCATCTTCAACATTGTCGTGAGGACCAATGTCTTTAGCTGCGGTGGGGTCGACAGCTAGAATGTCTTCAGCCTCTGTGGGAGCAGGCTCATGAACAGTCAGTCTTCGTTCTCTCTGGGCAGATGCAGGGCGAGCAACTAAGATTGGCTCGACGAAGATAGGCTCTTTGGAAGCAGCCTTATCCTTCTTGGTCTTTCGCTTATTGGTGGGTGGAGCTTCATCAGTAGATTGCTTACGCTTGCGAGCTTCAGCTTCAGCCACCTTAGTCTTCTTGAGCTTTGAAGCGGTTGGAGTTGCCTTAGGCTTCGTGCCAGTCATGCTAGCAGGGAAGACTATGCGAGGCATTTCTTGCCCAGATGCTTCAGCTTCGGGCACATGCTACTTCTTCTTCTTCTTGGCAGCCATTCTTGGATCAATGCCAGGACGCCCAAGTGCCTTGCGCTTTTCAGCTTCATTGAATGCTTGAATGCATTTGGCAGCCAAGTCCTTGATTCTCTCACGAGAACCTTTAGCTTCTTCACGTTGCTGGCGAAAGGCTTCCTTGAGGTCGTGCATCATAACTTTGAAGTTTTGAATTTCTTGCACGCTGAGCTTGTCCACATACTTCTTGAACTAAGCTTTTTCATAGTCTATCTTCTGCTTCAGCTCAACAATTCTTTGAGCCAGAGCCAGCTCAGAAGCAATGGTGCCATGGAAGGAGACGCTGAAGCCAACTGGAAGTTGAAGATCGTCGAAGCTCAGGTTTGGTGTGTCAAACCATTCATCAATGAAGTTATTGAGCACTTCAACGTCAAAGAGCGACAAATCATTGAAGATTTCAGCATCCTGCTTGCTCTTGATCAATAGCTCCAGAGCATCATCACCAAGATCTTCATCACTTGAGAGATCAAGGGCATCATTGGCAGTCTTTAGTACTGCATCAGGAGTGAGAGCTGGACTGGGGTTACGTGTTGGCTTCCTCTTCAGCTGTCTGCTCTTGGAGATACGAGAGTGTTCCTCAGACTGCACACTTGGTGCAGGTGGAGCAGTTGCCAAAGGCTTCACTCTAGACACCTTTGGAGGAGTAGTCTTCGAAGCCTTTGATTTCTTCTTCTGAGGCTTCGGCGTTGCAGGTGCTTCTTCAGAGTCATCATCTACTTCAGGCTGATGCACATCTGCCCCTTGAACCCTTATGTGACTGATGAGGCCCTCTAGGTTGTAGAAGGGCCCAAACAGATTCGGTTCAGCTTCGCGCGTGCCATCAGCGCGGGGCGCAGAGGGGCCAGGATTGAAGTCCAATCCCCAAAGCTTCTTGTTCTCTTTGGCCGAGTTCTTGGTGAATTGAAGATTTCGCTTGAACAGATAGTCGTCGCGACACCAGAGCAGAGAGCTTGGATCAGCTTCAGCAGGCTGAGGCCCTCTGACCATGCAGGGGAAGAAGCCTTGAGCAATGGCTTCAGCACGAGTCTTGGGGGGAAGATTCTTATAAGTGATATCTCCCCAAGGATGCTTGATGGCGTTTTTCTCAGCATACTCTTGGGTCACGAATCTATACTTGAACCATTGTTCGGCCCAGTATCTTCGAATCCATTGGATTCGGGTCTTCCTCTGATTGTAATCCTCCTCTGGATCAGTTTTGTACATCTCACTAAGATCAGGAGGCAAATCAATGGAGGTGTTGCCACGGCGCTGTCTGTCGCCCTTTCTTACTGTCTTGTCAGCTGCCATTTGCTTCAACCTGAAGGGCTTCAAATTGAATGGCTTCAAAACTGGCAAATGCTTCGGTTTGCTGGTCAGACAGGAACTGTCTTCAGGGGAATGAATGTGACGCTGCAAAAACTCAGCAAATGAATGCAAACTATGAGAACCAAGGGATTCTCCCACGGACATGTACCTGTGACAACATTAGAGATGCGAGGGAAGGGGAAGAGGTCATATGCATTCTCAGAAGTTTTGAAGATTAAAATAGTTTTGAAGACTTTGACCTCATAGTGCGAAGACATTCACTCATGGGAGTTGGTTCCAGATTTGTACGAATCCACGAATAAGTACAAGTAAGGAATCTAACTATAGTTGAAGCATATATGAATGTACTAGGCAAGATATGAGATGCAGACATGATAGATCTATATATCTAAGTAGGCAGAAACCTCTTGTGGTAAAGTAGATGAATCTTTATGGATCTAGAAGATGGTAAAAAGCAAGTTTTATTTACCACACGATGAACTGCTTAGACGGAGTAGGAGTTGGATGCCAGGCAGTTCGGTCTTCCGTGCCCTAACTTGGCGACGGAGGACAGCTACGGCGATGGCGGAGTTGAAGATGTCCGCGACCGGCGTGAGGACGGCGTCGACAAAGTTGCGGCAGCGAAGCGCTTCGTCGCTGGCGTCGTCGAAAGCTAGCGGAGGCGCTAGGGTTGGTCGAGGTGGAGAGGTGGTAGAAGAAACTTTTGACCGTGATGGGACGTGCATTTATAGGCATGGGAGACGGCACAACGTAATTACTCAGGTGCCCCTGACGGTTCACGTACGAGTGACACGTGGCGGTCATGTAATGCATTGGGAGTTGTCCCACGATCCCACGTACACCACAACTGTCGGAGTAGTCGTTCCGGTTTCTCCGGGTTTCAGGCATAACGGATGGAGCATTAAAATCAGATTTAAAGTTTGTCTCCGTATCTTCTGCTGACAAGGACACAGAGAAGATATTCGACTGTTTCAACAGAATGCATATGATTTGGATAGACAGAGTGTGAGATGAGAAAGCATAGAGAGGTTAGGGTCCGATCACATTCACTTACTCCAAAAGATTCATATATGAAGACATAGCTATAAGTGAATGCTGTTGAGGACATAACACAACTATATATATAAGTCCAATCATGGAGCGGTATACCTGTTGATCAAACTCTTTACCATTGGCGTCGGGACCCAGATGATGTTTAGCAGGCATTGGCGTCGAGTACCCTTTGCAGTCTTGCATTCCAAACTTCTTCAGGCAGTCTTTAAGGTACTTCTCTTGAGATATGAAGATGCCGTTGCTTTGCTGACGAATTTGAAAACCAAGGAAGAACTTCAGCTCACCCATCATAGACATTTGATATTGTTCTTGCATCATGTGACCAAACTCATCACTGTATTTCTTGTCCGTGCAGCCGAAGATAATGTCATCCACATAGATTTGGCAGACAAATAGCTCATCATCATATGTCTTCGTGAAGAGTGTAGGATCTAGGGATCCAGGTTTGAAGCCTTTGCTCTTCAGGAAGTCTTTGAGGGTGTCATACCAAGCACGAGGCGCTTGTTTGAGGCCATATAGTGTCTTGTTGAGCTTGTATACCATATCAGGACGTTTTGGGCCTTCAAAGCCAGGTGGTTGTGCAACATACACTTCTTCTTCAATTCTTCCATTGAGAAAGGCACTCTTTACATCCATTTGATATAGAAGTATGTTGTGATGATTTGCATAGGCTAGTAGTATACGAATAGCTTCAAGTCTAGGCACAGGAGGAAATGTTTCATCGAAGTCAATCCCTTCAACTTGAGTGTATCCTTGAGCAACGAGACGAGCTTTGTTTCTGACCACTTGACCATGCTCATCTTGCTTGTTGCGATAGATCCATTTTGTGCCTATAATGTTGTGCTTTCGAGGATCAGGACGCTTGACAAGTTCCCACACATTGTTCAGCTCAAACTGTTGAAGCTCTTCTTGCATTGCTTGAATCCATTCAGGCTCCATAAAAGCTTCAGCAACTTTCTTGGGTTCAGATATTGAGACAAAAGCAAAGTGCCCACAGAAATTTGCAAGCTATGTTGCTCTTGAGCGAGTGAGTGGACCAGGAGCGTTTATGCTATCAATTATCTTCTCAACTTGTACTTCATTTGCAACACGAGGATGAGCTGGACGAAGATTTTGCTCTTGCTGTGCATTGTCTTCATCAGGAGTATTGTCTTCAGGCTGAGCATTGTCGTCAGGTTGATTTGGAGCAGAGATGATGAGTTCCTCGTCAGGTTGTGCTTCAGAAGGCACGATCTCACCAGTTCCCATTAGCTTGATAGATTCATTTGGTGAAGCTTCATCTAGCACATTTGGTAGGGATTCTCTTTGTGATCCATTTGACTCATCAAACCTCACATCCATAGTTTCAACAGTTTTATAGAGAAAAATTTTGAAGACTATGTAGGAGTGCGAGTCCTTTCCATATCCGAGCATGAAGCCTTCATGAGCTTTAAGTGCAAATTTTGACTTATGATGAGGATCCTTGATCCAGCACTTAGCTCCAAATACTCTGAAGTAGCTTACATTTGGTTTCTTTCCAGTGAGGAGTTCATATGATGTTTTCTTCAGAAGCTTTTGAAGATAAACACGGTTGATGATATGGCATGCAGTGTCAATAGCTTCGAGCCAGAATCTTCTTGGAGTTTTGTACTCATCGAGCATCGTTCGAGCCATCACAATTAGAGTTCTGTTCTTGCACTCAACGATCCCATTTTGCTGAGGTGTATACGGGGCTGAGAATTCATGAGTGATTCCCATCTCATCCAGATAAAGATCGAGGCCAGTGTTCTTGAATTCAGTGCCATTGTCACTTCTGATATGTTTGATCTTGATGCCATAGTTGTTCATGGCACGGTTGGCGAAGTGTCTGAAGACATCTTGCACTTCAGTCTTGTAGAGTATTATGTGGACCCATGTGTATCTTGAATAATCATCAACAATGACGAAGCCATAGAGACAGGCTGTGGTAGAGAATGTGGAGTAGTGAGTAGGGCCAAATAAGTCCATGTGAAGCAGCTCGAAGGGTTTAGATGTTGTCATGATTGTCTTCGAGGGGTGCTTGGCTCTAGTCATCTTCCCAGCTTCACATGCACCGCATAGATGATCTTTCTTGAACTTGACTTCCTCGATGCCTATGACATGCTTCTTCTTTGTGAGAGTGTGCAAGTTCCTCATGCCAGCATGTCCTAGCCTTCGATGCCAGAGCCAGCTCTCTGAAGCTTTTGCTAGTAGACATACGGCCATCTGCGGTCAAGCTGAGAAGTCTACCATATACAGATCACCTTTTCTGTATCCTTCAAATACTAAAGACTTGTCAGATTCCATTAGTACAATGCAACGAAATTTGCCAAAGATCACAATCATGTTTAAGTCATAAAGCATTGAGACAGACATTAAGTTGAAGCCAAGAGATTCAAGAAGCATGACTTTATCCATGTGCTGATCTCTTGAGATTGCAACTCTACCTAGACCCAACACTTTGCTTTTACCAATATTAGCAAATGTGATGTGACTCTTGTTGGATGGACGTAAAGTTGAGTCCATGAGAAGATTTCGATCACCAGTCATATGATTTGTGCATCCCCTATCCATAATCCATTCTGAAGACTTTGGTGTCTCCCCCTACAATGAAGTTAGGAGGATAGGCTTCACCAAAAGCCATTGTGAAGCATAAACAATTGATGCATAAGTGGATTATGAAAGCTTTAGATGTAAGTCAGGACTGATAGGATGTTTAGCAGGTGATTTATGAATAGTATGAGCAGTAAGTCATTTTGGGCATTTGATCTTGTGCCCTACAAGTGTTTTAGGTCCCCAGCAATAGCATCAGAAGCTTTTGATTATAGGCTGGAGACCTTTCCCTGCAAGAGAAAGTTAGTTCTTCTTAACCACCCACATTTTCAGGGGTGGCTTAGAAGCAATGAGTCTAAGAGCAGCATCTGAGAATTTTGGCTTTGGGGCCCTAGCAAATAGTCTTGCAGGAGGAGAATAATACTCATAAGAATAGGTAGAAAAGTTCTTTGATTTATGAACATAGCGTTTTGAAGAAACACACTCATATTCATGGGTCTGAGTATGGTTTCCCTGCAAAACATCTGTGTTAGGGTGACTCAGGTGAGTCCTTTGTCTGTATGAAGCCTTGGGACCATATGAAGCCTTTGGTCTAGGGTTTGTCTTCATCCCAGGAGGTGTCATGATAGTGTTTGCTGGAAGCTTATCAAGACAACCTTTGGGTACCCAGATCTTCTTCATAGGTGGTCCATTCATGCAGTTAGTACCAATATACCTGGCAAACACTTCACCATTTTGATTCTTAAACAATTTATAGTTTGCATCAAATGATTCATCAATGATAGATTAGCACAAGTGAATCCAGATAAGGTAGATGGATCCACTGAAGGTCCCTTTGCAGCAACCCATGTGGTTTTGGGATACTGCTCAGGCTTCCAGTATGAACCATCAACATTCATTTTCCTGTCGAACTCAACACCCTCTTTCCTAGGGTTTCGGTTCAGTATCTGCTTTTTGAGGACATCACATAGAGTCTGATGCCCTTTGAGGCTTTTGTACATCCCTGTTTCAAGCAAAGTGATGCGGAGCATCCTAAGGTCATCCCCATGGACACTTCATCGCCTCATCAATTTCCCAAAGGACCAATGACTCGAGCCCGTGCAAGAGCTCTCGAGACCGAGGTGACTTCACTCCTTGCTCTAAATCCTTCCGATATACATGAGACATGGCTTCTACCCTCATCCGGAACTCTGTGCATACTCAGGTACTTGGATGAAGGCCACGGGACAACTCTGCACAATGGTCAAGACGGCGAGTTCGACAAGTGCCGGGAACAAGAAGAAGGAAGGCTGAAGATGCTACAGGCACCGGACGTCCGGCCTGCACCGGACGACCGGCGACTTCCAGGCACCGGACGACTGGAAACCATCGGACGTCTGGCCACTCCCAGACGACCGGACGACCGGAAGCCACCGGACGTCCGTGACAACGACCACAAAAGCTAAATAGCGGAAATCCGAGGATTACCGGACATCCGGTCCCTCCGGAACCTCTGGACGTCCGGTAACCAGCGGACGTCCGCCCCGACGGCGACCACTCGTGTAATATATACTCGTTGACTTCCCTCCTTTCGAGGCAGCTTTTGGATAGCTCATTTCAGACCTTTGTGTGGATTCTCTCCCACGAGACCGCGCGCCTCTTCGGAGAAGATCCACCACTGATTCAAGACCTCCACATCGGGGAAGATCCTATGGGATAACCAAGACCTCCTCCGGGAGAAGACTATCCTTGTACCACCGTCGTTGACTATGGACCGTGTATCTCGATATGTATCGTGGATCTAGCACTTGTGTGATCATCTTTGTGTTAATTTGAGTGTTTTCTCTCGTGTTTTTCCCCGTTTCCTCCTTGTGTTCTCCGTGTTCGTCGTGGGACACTCTCCAATCGTGAAAGATCTGCTGATTAGGGTTCCACCCTACATCATCTTGGTATCCAGAGCATAGGTTGATCACGATTTTGGAGCCCCACACACTGTTTTCTAGCTTGTTTTTGTTGTGTTCTTCCCAATTTCGAAAATTCCCCACAAAAATAGCCCCAATTTTTTTTGTGATCTGTTGATTTGGCAAGATTTTGTTGACTTTGTTTCATGGATTTGTTGTGCCACGAGTGGATCTAGCTTTTCCCCACCTTTTCACCGATTTTCCTCCGCAAATTCGACCACATTGGACCAATTTCTCTACGGATCCGAGAAACCTAGCACCAGACCTACCGGACGACCGTCGTTTACCGGACGTCCGGCACGCCTCGAGACACCGGACGTCCGCTAAACACCGGACGACCGGCACCCAGCCTACAGAAACATTTACCAGATTTCCGGAACTTCCGGACGTCCGACACCCTCCGACCGACCGGACGACCGGTAACTTCCGGACGTCCGACAGACCCTGATGTAGCTGAATTTGTTCAGTTCCGTACCACTTTCCGCTACCACCCACCTTTCATCTCACCTTCCGCAACCACCATCGTTTCTCTGCTACGATTTGGAATATCTTGTCTCCCTTTGCCCAGGATATTTGAGTTGTGGTTTCACCGTTTCCTTGGATGTTTCGGCTACCTTGGAACGGCAAGACTTCGACAACACCATCGCTCAACTTCGGCAAGGACGGTAACATCGACGACAATTTGTTCTTTCTACCTTGCAATTGCATTGTCACCCTATGAACCATCTTTGCGTAGCTTTCCCATTGAGACTAGCCATTTGAGTATTGCCGGGCCACGACTCTTGTGCACATTAGTGTTAGTCATAGATATTGCATACTACATCATCATATATCCGTGTGACAAAAGAGTGTCCCGCATACACAATAGCTACCTTGATCCGAGAAGCATGCATAAGTGCCCAAAGAAAGAGCTCACAAGCTTTTAAGCAAAAGAGCCACCAAAGCAAAAAGACAATAGCATCATACGCTTTGCATCAAAGGAGATAATACATCATAGCAACATCATCTTGTGCTCAAGCATCGGCACATCATACACTCATAGCATACTTGTGATAGATAGTCATTACGCTTTGCCTCTTATAGGTCGTGCACAAGTGCGTATCCGCCTATTAAGCAATCGGTTAGCGTCTCTCTAGTGTTGTGCAACACGAGCATTTTCCATGGATTCCACATTTTCGCTCACCTTTGGTTGCACAACCACATTTATCTATCCGTGCGTGTGTTCCGTGTGCTACTTTGCTAGTGATCTACTTGTTGCATGAGCAAATTGTGAACCATTTTCAACATCATTGAGTCACTTTGACGATTGCATTGAATTCGTGCCACATCCTAACCAAGCTCCTCTCAAAGCTTTACTTGTGTAGGTGTGAGAATCGACACGAAGTGGTACCAATAGTGCTATTTCCGGGTTACATTATCGAGTGATCATTGATCCATTTTCAACTTCGGTTAAGGTACTTTTGGTATTTTCTTCTCCTTTCTCCCACTCACATACTTGCTTGTGATGATGGATAGGCCAAGTACATCTTCCAACCCGATCTTTGACGATCCTCAAGAAGCGAACAACTACGTCACCAAACTACATCTCTTCAGTGTCCAACGAGCTCTACATCAAGAGAGTGAAGCTATGCGCGAGTACATTGGTCAAGTCGCCGAGGACGCGCACCAATTTGAAGCAAGAACAAAAGAACAATTTGACATCATCAACACCAACATGTCTACTCAATACAACGAGCTCCGGACATTGATAATCAACCGACATTCTTCTTCTACATCCTCTCAAAGACGAAGCCGCTCAAGCCGACATTACAACTCCACGCACGACTCAAGTACACCTACGTCCAACACTCTTCATCAAGCCGCACGTCAAGATCGACATAACAACCGGCAGCCTCTTCATGACAAGAGTTCACAAGATCTATTCGACGAGCAAGACAGCCGACGCCGTCAAAACCAAGCTACACTTGAGCAAGCACAACAACGACAACGACTACGTCAACAACAACAAGAGCGAGCTCGTCAACACCAAGAAGAACTAGATGCCGAGGCTAACCGCTAAGCACAATAACGTCGAGAAGCTCAAGCTATGGAGGCGCAACGAGCGTTACAAGATGCACATCGCAATGTGGCAGCCCGCACTCGACACACTCGTCAAGAAGAGGATTTCCTTCGTGATGAGATGCAAGAGAGGCACCATCAAGCAAGAATGCAATACGAAGCTCCTCTTCAAGCGCGGCAAGAACAACAACCCCAACAAGTACACCAAGCTCGGCAAGAGCAACGTGATAATGCCAACCGCCAAAATCAAGACCGCCCTCCCAATAGGCAAGGAAACAATGACGAGCATCACTATGGCAAGCTCAAATTCACAATGCCAAAGTTCTCCGGAAGCATTGATCCCGAAGACTATCTCTCATGGGCATTGAAAGTTGACAAGATCTTTCGCCTTCACAACTTCGATGAAGAGAAGAAGATCGCAATGGCATCCCTTGAGTTCCAAGACTATGTTCTCATTTGGTGGGAGCAAATTATAGAGAGAAGAGAAGCAAAAGGCGAACCTCCTATCACCACTTGGGCTCAAATGAAGGAAGTCATGAGAGCACGCTTTGTGCCAACACACTACAACCATGACTTGTTCAAGAAGCTACAACTCCTCAAGCAAGGTACCAAGTCCGTTGAAGAGTACTACAAGGAGATGGAGATTGCCATCATACGAGCAAACATCACGGAAGACGAAGAGCAAACAATGGCGAGATTCTTGAATGGACTCAACTATCCCATCAAGAAGATTGCGGACTTCCAACCATACAACAATCTCCTCGAGCTAGTACATCAAGCAACCAAAGCGGAGCGACAAGTTCAAGAAGACTACAAGTACTCCAAGTTCAACTCCAAGAACTTCGGCTCCTACAACCAAGCTTCAACGACTTCGGCTACTCCTCCTACCTCTACCAAGCCATCTACAAACTTCGGCGACAAGCCAAGCTACAAGAATGCCACTACATCGAGTCGTCCACCTTCTACCAACAACTTCAAGCCAAGAGCTTCCTCAACTACAACTCCAACCGAAGACAACAACAAGACGAGCTCCATCAAATGCTTCAAGTGCCAAGGACGAGGCCACAAGTCATTTGAGTGCAAGACCGTTCGCACCATGATCATCAACGATGATGGATCTTATGACTCCATGAGCGATGATGAGATGGAAGCACTTGAGCATGTCGCTATGCATCGCCAAGTGAATGAAGAAGAAGACCGTCAAGTGTTTTGCGACAATGACTCAAGCCCCAATCTTGTTGTCTCCAAAGTCTTGACACTCCAACACCAACAAGATGACGACCAACGATGCCACATTTTTCATACGAAGGCCGGCATCAATGGACGCTCCGTCAAGGTTATCATCGACGGAGGAAGTTGTCACAACTTGGCAAGTGAAGAGCCATGCGACAAGCTTCATTTGGTCAAGACGAAGCATCCTCACCCCTACAAGGTCCAGTGGCTAAATGACGCCGGAATTCTTTGAGTTGAGCACACCATGCAAGTCTCTTTCAAGATTGGCGCCTACGAGGACACTCTTGAATGTGATGTGATACCAATGTCCGTGTGCCACCTTATCCTTGGACGTCCATGGCAATATGATCGTGGAGTCACACACAATGGACGGACAAATCACTATCATTTCAAGATGAAGGGCAAGGAATTCGTGCTCCGACCAATGTCTCCAAGTCAAGTAGCCGCCGACAAGCTTTTACCTACCAACCATCGTGGAGAGAATGGTGAGAGAGTGAGCCACCAAAAAGAGAGTGAGAGCCACAAGCCAAATATGAGCGACTCCACGATGAGCGACAAGAAGCAACTAGTGCTATTTGCCACCAAAAGTGAGATGAGAGAAGTGTGTGAGAACCCATCGAGTGTCTTCCACCTTGTGCTATTATGCAAAGGGGAAGCAAAACCTACTAACACTTCACCACCTCTACCTTTAGTGTTGTCTAATTTGTTGCAGGAATTCTCGGACGTCTTTCCCAATGAACTACCTCCGGGTCTACCTCCACTTCGTGGAATCAAACACCGCATCGACCTCATACCCTACGCACCACTTCCAAACAAGGCTCCTTACCGCGTCAACCCCGAGGAAACAAAGGAGATACAACGGCAAGTGCAACAACTCATCGGCAAAGGTCATGTACGTGAAAGCCTAAGCCCTTGTGCCGTTCCGGTTATTCTCATACCTAAGAAAGATGGAAGTTTTCGCATGTGCTCTGATTGTCGACCTATAAATGCTATCACCGTTAGATACCGTTACCCTATTCCACGCTTAGACGACATGCTTGATGAATTATGCGGTGCCACCATATTTTCAAAAATTGATCTAAAAAGTGGTTACTACCAAATTCACATTCAAGAGGGTGATGAGTGGAAAATGGCTTTCAAAACCAAGTTTGGGTTATATGAGTGGCTTGTTATGCCAATGGGCTTATCGGAAGCACCCCGTTCATTTATGCATCTTATGCATTTTTGTCTACGACCCTACATAGGTGTCTTTGTAGTGGTTTACTTTGATGACATCCTCATTTTTAGCAAGACGCTAGAGGACCATGTGACACACATACGTTTGGTTTTACAGACCCTTCGGAAAGAGCGCTTATATGCTAATATGGAAAAATGCACTTTTGGCATTGACAAGGTTGTCTTCCTAGGATTTGTCGTTTCTTCCCAAGGTGTTCACGTTGATGAAACTAAAATTGAAGCAATTAAAACTTGGCCTCAACCAACGAATCTCATGCAAGTGCGTAGTTTCCTTGGTTTAGCCAGTTCCTATCGACGTTTTGTGAAGGACTTTAGCACCATTGCTATGCCTCTACACGCTTTGAGCAAGAAGAACGCACCCTTCATTTGGGGTCCTTCGCAAGACACCGCGTTCAATGAGCTTAGAAGCTTGCTTACACACGCACCACTTCTAGCCCTACCAAACTTTGATAAACCTTTTGAGATTCATTGTGATGCTAGTGGTACCGGCATAGGTGGCGTGCTAATGCAAGAGAAGCGCCCAATTGCGTACTTTAGCGAGAAGCTATCGGGAGCGCAACTTAACTATCCCATTTATGATAAAGAGCTTTATGCCTTGGTGAGAGTTTTACGTGTTTGGGAACACTATCTTAGACCTCATGAATTCATTCTTCATACGGACCATGAGACACTCAAGTATCTCAAAGGTCAAACTAAGTTGAACAAGCGTCATGCTAAATGGAGTGAGTTCATTGAGTCTTTTCCCTATGTCATCAAATACATCAAGGGCAAAGAAAATGTTGTGGCGGACGCGCTTTCCCGCAAATGCATGCTTGTAACACAACTTGAGTTGAATGTGATTGGCTTTGAGCACATAAAAGATCTATATGAACATGATCCTTTCTTTGCAAATGCTTATGCTAAGTGCTTGACTCACACTTCTTGGGAACATTACTACATCAAGGATGGATATCTTATGAGAGCTAACAAACTTTGCATTCCCGAGTCTTCGCTTCGTTTGCTTCTTTTGCAGGAATCTCATGGAGGAGGACTCATGGGACACTTTGGACGCGACAAGACGTTTTCTACCCTCTCTAAGAACTATTTTTGGCCCAAGATGCTTCGTGACGTCTCATGCCTCACCAACCGATGTTCTACATGCCGCAAAGCTAAGTCCAAAGCTCAATCTCATGGTCTTTACATGCCTCTTCCTATTCCATACCATCCATGGGAAGACATAAGCATGGATTTCATACTTGGCTTGCCTAGGACTCAAAATGGCAAAGATTTCGTGCTTGTCGTGGTAGATAGATTCTCTAAAATGGCTCATTACATTCCTTGTAACAAGATCGACGACGCTTCACATGTTGCAAATCTCTTTTGTAGGGAGATACTTCGTCTACACGGCGTGCCCAAAACGATCGTGTCGGACCGGGACGTCAAGTTCTTGAGTTACTTTTGGAAAACACTATGTGCCAAGCTTGGAATCAAGCTACTCTTTTCTTCGGCGTACCATGCACAAACGGACAGCCAGACGGAGGTGACAAACCGCACGCTTTCCATGCTTCTTCGTGTGTTGATCAAGAGGAACATCCGCGAATGGGAGCAATGCTTGCCCATCGCCGAGTACGCCTACAACCGCGCAAGACATGCGACCACCGGCAAGTCTCCCTTCGAGGTCGTCTACGGCTTCAACCCGTTGTCCCCATTGGACATTCTACCTCTACCTCTACAAGAGCGCATCAACATGGACGCAAGTGCACGAGCAAGCTATCTCAAGAAGGTGCACGAAGATACAAGGGCAATGATTGAGCGACAAGTCCACCGTCTCGCCACCAAGCTCAACGTCAACAAGGCACCAATGGTGTTCCAACCGGGAGATCTTGTTTGGCTTCACCTTCGCAAGGACCGTTTCCCACACGAGCGCAAGTCCAAACTTCTACCTCATGCCGACGGACCCTTCAAGGTGCTGGCACGCTACAACGACAACGCCTACAAGATCGACATCCCACGAGACAAGTACTCCGTGAGCGATACTTTCAACATCAAGGACCTATCTCCTTTCCATGGTGATGAAGATTTCGATCCGAGGTCGGATCTTTCCCAAGGGAGGGGAGATGATGCGGAGCATCCTAAGGTCATCCCCATGGACACTTCATCGCCTCATCAAGTGTCCAAAGGACCAATGACTCGAGCCCGTGCAAGAGCTCTCAAGACCGAGGTGACTTCACTCCTTGCTCTAAATCCTTCCGATATACATGAGACATGGCTTCTACCCTCATCCGGAACTCTGTGCATACTCAGGTACTTGGATGAAGGCCACGGGACAGCTCTGCACAATGGTCAAGACGGCGAGTTCGACAAGTGCCGGGAACAAGAAGAAGGAAGGCTGAAGATGCTACAGGCACCGGACGTCCGGCCTGCACCGGACGACCGGCGACTTCCAGGCACCGGACGACCGGAAACCACCGGACGTCCGGCCACTCCCAGACGACCGAACGACCGGAAGCCACCGGACGTCCGTGACAACGACCACAGAAGCTAAATAGCGGAAATCCGAGGATTACCGGACGTCCGGTCCATCCGGAACCTCCGGACGTCCGGTAACCAGCGGACGTCCGCCCCGACGGCGACCACTCGTGTAATATATACTCGTTGACTTCCCTCCTTTCGAGGCAGCTTTTGGATAGCTCATTTCAGACCTTTGTGTGGATTCTCTCCCACGAGACCGCGCGCCTCTTCGGAGAAGATCTACCACGGATTCAAGACCTCTACATCGGGGAAGATCCTACGGGATAACCAAGACCTCCTCCGGGAGAAGACTATCCTTGTACCACCGTCGTTGACTATGGACCGTGTATCTCGATATGTATCGTGGATCTAGCACTTGTGTGATCATCTTTGTGTTGATTGGAGTGTTTTCTCTCGTGTTTTCCCCCGTTTCCTCCTTGTGTTCTCCGTGTTCGTCGTGGGACACTCTCCAATCGTGAAAGATCTGCTGATTAGGGTTCCACCCTACATCACAAAGTCTTCAACTTAGCATTTTCATCAGCAATGGTAGTGGTTTCCTCAGCAGAGGGGTTAGTTACCACAGCAGTAGTTGAAGATATTGCAACAGTGGCGGCAGTAGAGCATTCAGCAACAAATGTATCATTATCACATTCAATGCATTTTAGACATGGTGGTTCAAACTCTTCGTGAGTGGAGCTGATCAGTTGTGCGCGGGGTGACTCATTCTCCTTTTGAAGATCTTCATGAGCCGCTTTCACTTTCTCAAGCTCTCGTTTCCTTTGAATGTAATTGTGGGAAAGCTTTTCATGAGTTTTTGAGAGCGATTCATAAAGACCTTCAAGTTCCTGGTACTTAACACGAAGATTTTTTATGTCTCCAATTAAGGACTGAGAACGGGTCATTTCCGCGTCCAACAAATCATCGCTTTTGTCTAAAAGTTTTTTAATATGTTCCATGGCTTTCTGCTGTCCAGTGGCAATTTTAGCAAGTGTTTTGTAGCTAGGTTTTGATTCACAGTCAGAGTCATCTTCACTAGATGTTTGAAAGTAAGCATCGCGTGATTTTACCTTGGCACCGCGTGCCATGAAGCAGAAGCACTACTGGAATCTGGCACTTTGCCATCTGCCATAGCCAGCAGATGGCAAACAGTTTGTCTGAAATCCAGTGGGCAAAGGCTTCTTTGCCATCTGCTGGCTGATGGCAAAGAGCCTGTGCCTTTGCCATCAGCTGGCAGATGGCAAAGACTCTTAACGGGGTTAGCCCCGTTAAAAGGATAACGGCATACTTTGCCATCTGCCAGCAGATGGCAAAGGTTGCAGGATGGCAAAGGCTGCATACTTTGCCATCTGCCAGTAGATGGCAAAGAGCTTTGCCATCTGCTGGCAGATGGCAAAGAGCCCAAATAGGCCAGTCCAAATTTTTCCTCTGGATGACACGTGGTCTCTTTGCCATCTGCCAGCTGATGGCAAAGCTCTTTGCCATCTGCCAGCTGATGGCAAAGTGTCTATATTGCCCCGTTTGATTTTGTTTTTCTTATATCAATTCGTTTTCACAGAAAATCAAACACAAATATATTCATATGACCAATATAGCATATTCAACACATATTACCAATAGTCATGAACACACACATATATATATATATATATCCAACACATGTTACCAATAGTAGCAAGTTTCATCCGTACATATACATAGTTTCATCAATATTACACAGTTTCATCCATAGGTAGCAAGTTTCACAAAGTCAAAACAAAAACTAAATACAAGCACTCCATCAACCCAAGCTTCCGTGATCTTAAGCAAATCTGTAAAATGGGAAAGAAGAAAGTTAGAAGAAGAAGACTAGAAGAAGAAGATTATTATGATGCAACTAAAATATGAAGATTATTATGATGCAACTTATATCTGTAAAATAGGTCATTTTGGAGCTAAGTAAGGTCATTATGTCATTTTGGAGGTAGCTAAGCATATGAAGTCATTTAGGAGCTAAAATATGACATTTCTTAAGCATATTATGTCATTTTAGAGCCAGTTAAGCATATTAAGTGATTTTGGAGGAAAAGATGCTAAGTATAGCTCATTTTAGAGCTATCCTAGGTTAAATAGGTCATTTTTAAGCTAGCTAAGCATATTAAGTCCTTTTGGAGGAAAAAAATGCTAAGTATAGGTCATTTTAGAGCTATCCTTGGTGAAATAAGCCATTTTGGAGCTAATCAAGCTTATTATGTCATTTTTAGCTAGCTAAGCATATTGAGTCATTTAGGAGGAAAAAATGCTAAGTATAGGTCATTTTAGAGCTAGCCTAGGTTAAATAGGTCATTTTGGAGCTAAGTAAGGTTATTATGTCATTTTGAAGCTAGCTAAGCATATGAAGTCATTCATGACCTAAAATATGTCATTTCTTAAGCATATTATGTCATTTTAGAGTTAGCTAAGCATATTAAGTCATTTTGGAGGAAAATATACTAAGTATAGGTCATTTTAGAGCTATCCTAGGTTAAATAGGTCATTTTTAAGCTACCTAAGCATATTAAGTCATTTTGGAGGAAAAAATGCTAAGTATAGGTCATTTTAGAGCTATCCTAAGTTAAATAGGTCATTTTGAAGCTAATTAAGCTTATCATGTAATTATTATTGAGCTAGCTAAGCATATTGAGTCATTTAGGAGGAAAAATGCTAAGTATAGGTCATTTTAGAGCTAGCCTAGGTTAAATATGTCATTTTAGAGCTAAGTAAGGTTATTATGTCATTTTGGAGCTAGCTAAGCATGTGAAGTCATTTAGGAGCTAAACTATGTCATTTCTTAAGCATATTAAGTCATTTTGGAGGAAAAGATCCTAAGTATAGGTCATTTTAGAGCAATCCTAGGTTAAATAGGTCATTTTTAAGCTAGCTAAGCATATTAAGTCATTTGGGAGGAAAAAATGCTAAGTATAGTTCATTTTAGAGCTATCCTAGGTTAAATAGGTCATTTTGGAGCTAATTAAGCTTATTATGAAATTTTTAAGCTAGCTAAGCATATTAAGTCATTTTGGAGGAAAAAATGTTAAGTATAGGTCATTTTAGAGCTATCCTAGGTTAAATAGGTCATTTTGGAGCTAATTAAGCTTATTATGTAATTTTTAAGCTAGCTAAGCATATTAAGTCATTTTGGAGGAAAAAAATGCTAAGTATAGGTCATTTTAGAGCTATCCTAGGTTAAATATGTCATTTTGGAGCTAATTAAGCTTATTATGTCATTTTTGAGCTAGCTAAGCATATTGAGTCATTTTGGAGGAAAAAATGCTAAGTATATGATTATGTCGCTAGTATCCTTATGGCAGAGAACCCGGGCCGACATGACTAGTTATAGAACCAAGGTGGCACAAACGTACAGGGACAGGCATACATGACCCAGCAATGCACGTGTCGGTCATCAGCGAGTGCAACCAAGTCGTAGCAAGCTACAAGGACTTCGGTAATACACCGCGTGACATTTCCCCATAGGGACAGACACAGGAGCAAAGAAGGACACATGCCGGTCAATCCATGTGTTCCGGAGCAGTAGCGAACTACCATGGCTCAGTGGAAGCACTAGGAGGCATTTCCCTGTATGGAAGGCTACCAAAGGCACACGACTAGATGTCGAATCTCACAAATACAATGCATTTCAAACATACACACATTATGCACGATATGTGTAGATACAACATGGCATCACAACAAAACTCTATTGAGCAAAACACTTGGGAAACTTACCGTCATCACGGAGGTGTAGGTGTAGGTGTAGGACCGGTCGCGCCAGTGGCAGACGGAGAAGGATCGGTCGATGCTTGTCGGGAGTTACGCTGCACCAAAGATTATTTCCAATGTATCATTAGCATGATGCAACTCAAATGTGAAGACTAGTAACTAATGACCGTTCAAATGAAACTCACCGTGCCCGCCGGAGCAATGACTGGCATCGACGGAGGGGTCTGGCCGTTCTTCTCACACATGGACTGCACATTTGGTTTTGACGAGTTAGTCATATTAGTTACTAATGAAAGGTACATTGTGTGCATGATTTAGCTAATATGCAGAAGAAACTTACCACGAAGAGATCGTACATGGCCCGGTTAGCCGAGTCGTTCCGGTTATTCAAGAGGCTTATAATTTAGACTTACAGCTCCATGAACCATAAAATATCAACTTATTTTTACTTTGCATAGGGATACTACAGTGAAAATGGATTATAGTGGAAGATTTATTTCTAAAAATACCTTTTATTAGAGAAAAAGCCAAAAATTAGCTGGTGCATGCATGTACGTAAAGTCAAGTAATACTCAATTTTATGCAACTATGCAAACCAAAAAATAGATACCAATTCTCAATCACCATCACTTGTGAAGTTACTCAAACATTGTATGTAAGGCTCCACTAACATAAAAATATATTTGATGAAGCTGTTCGTTTTCTTGCAACAATAAGTAATAACTATACTTGACCGCCCATGTAGTAGAACAATACAATACAATTAAATGTCCAATTATGATCAGTTGCAAAATAAGTGTGGATTTGCATTCGAACGAATAAAATAAATGCAATATCTAACTTTCAATTCACTGTAAGGAAGACGTGGTATGGGTATTGAGAGGCAACACCAGTAGTATAAGATCTTCGTAGAGAAGATAACTCAAAATACCAGCAAAAATTAGAACCTTTTATATAATCTAACATGTATTAAGCAGCTGAGATACACAAAAACATCATTTATGGCATTTGAAAGGTTAATAATTCAGAATCACGAAAATGCCAAATAATAAAATACATTTAAATGTCTGGACAACCTATGGCAAAGGATAAAAGGGAAGCGTCCTAAGATGAAAGAATGCAATGCAAAATGGTAAGTACTGAAGTTGAACATTATAATGTTAGTAAAATAAGACCTTCTGTAAATTGGCAGCAAGAATTAAGCCCAATAATTTGGTAAACCATAGATTAAAAAAATGTGTATATTTCAATTTTGTTTGGAACAACAAAAAGATAACGTACAGACGATGCCAACATGCTATAGGCTTTTACAAATCAACATTAGAATTAGTTGGGTTAGTGTAATTGTAACTTGTATGATTAAAAAGCTCTTCGGAGCTCAGTTTGAATGTAAATTTTCCTAATGCAATATCAATAGCCTGTGGTCACAACGTACTTAGCAGACTCGTTTTTGAAGTAGAAATTGGCATAAAATAAGAAGTGCAGCTATATTAATGGTGTAGTGGATGAAAGTCGATGTCGTGGAGGCGGAAAGTCTGCACAATGAGAAGAGGCTATTGGGATGCACATGATCGTGAGCCATGGAGCAACATGTAGCACTGGGAGAGGCCGTTTTCGCAGAACAACCGCAAGAAGCAGCGGCATTGGAGGCTAGCTGGTCAAAATTCAATTATATGAGAGAACCAAATTGTTGTCTCCAAGAAGCCCCATGGAAGAAAACGAAATGTAAAATGGGGATATATTTATGTAACTAAAGAACATAACCCACCCAACCGAATGTTCTGCTGATGCAAGGCACTTTAGATAGCAACTATTAGTCACAATCATAGAATGAATTTGTATCTCCCCTCACAATGGAAAACACTTTAGTTATGCTAAGGCTGACAACGAATGGCACACCTACAGAAAAGAAGTGCAAGCTCAGGCACATGAAACAAAATTTAATCTAACTGAATGTGTGGGCTATCGGCACTTAGGTGTGCCTATTTGAAGGATATATCTTAAAGAATCGCTTCACTGGAGGAATATAGAGAACACGTACATTCACTGGTTTGTGTTGCAAGATTGTGCAAACTGCCTATGAGCTACATTCTACTACAGAAATTATGGATGTGCATTCAGATGCAGCCATACTGCACTAAGGGTGTGTTTGGTTGAGGAACCAAGTGGAGCGGAATGGAATGGTTCCATTCCATAGGAACGGGTCCGTTCCATTCCTGTGTTTGGTACCAACAAAAAAGCGGAATAGGTTGGTTCCGTTCCGGTGTTTGGTTAGAGAGATGGAATGAAAAATGGAACCACGTAAAATTCATAATTTTGGCAGCATTTCATTTGTATTTCAAAGAAAACAACATGACATCATATATACTGACAAGAATAACACATATATGACATAAACCAAACACAAACTTAACTGAAGGTAGCAAGTTCATCCATCACATCCAAAAGCAATCAGCCATGCATAAGTTCACATACAAATCATCCAAAAGCAACCGGAATATCAAATTGATCATAGTGGTGGGCAAGGTGCTCGTCATCAAATTCTTCCAAATTGGAGACTACATCCCAGAGGTCATCCGGAATATCATCATCATCTCCACCAGATGTCACAAGAGCTTCAGCCACAAGTTTGAACCCACCCGATTTCACACGAACGCGGTCTTCTCTTCCTTATTAAGCCTGAACCATCTACAGATGATGCATACTATCAAAAATATGGCTAGCAATGACTTGGAACCAGGGATTAGGTTGTACACACAGCAGCACATATTGAAGTAAAAATTGGGTAACCATTGATCTAGGTACTACATAGAAGGACATATATATGAAAGAAATTGAGGAGCAACATGGCAAACACAGGGAATAAATCTGCCCAAACGAACATATACAGAGATATACAAACGGGTAGTGGAAACCGTACCTTGCCTTCCCTGCTAGCTGCCGATCCAGACCTTGCTGCAGCACCTCCGGTCGCTCCCTCCTCTCTCGCCGCCCCCTGAGTGGTAGCCGCCCCGCTGAGTGGTGGCCGCCCCGCCGCTTCGTCGCTGGCTCGCTGCTGCTAGGTCGCCGCCAAGGTGCAGATGCACAGCATCACGGAGGAGACGACGAGGAAGGTGAAGCCAGCGCCGTGGAGGGATGGAGAAGGAAGATCGAGAGAGAGGGAGATGCGGGAGGGTGGCGGCGCAAGTGCAGGGAGCTGCGAGAGGATAGGGTATGGCCGCGGGCCGAGGGGGACGAGGGCTCGTTCCTTGTCGTCCCGTCGATTTCGAGGTATGCCTCGGTTCCGGATAATGAGCGAATATTCCATTTTCTGGGACGGGTGGGTTCTGATTCATTCGACTAACCATACGCGAGAATGGGCGGTGGGAACGGGTCGGACCCATGACGTTCTACCTAGATTGCTACACAATAATACCACTGAATGAACTAATGAGGATAACTTTGTTTCGATCAAAAGGCCCTCATGCCCGGTTCTATTCTGTGCATTTATCATGGAGAATGAAACATACAGCGTCATATGGATCGACTTACAGCAACACTGCTAGTGCGGAAAAAGGAGTAAAACAAAAAAGAGATCATCTCGTGCAAGAAAATTTGGTAAACAATTTCCAGAAACTGTCGGATAACCACAGCTCATGTCTTTTGCCACTTTACTTCACTGGTAGTCCTCTTCTTCAGTAGCGGGTGAGAGCTGGGCTTCCGTGCCTTCTAGCTATATTTCGAGGGTGCACTCCTACCAAACCTAGTCTGCATGTAATATATTGTGTGAGTATATACATATGGGCAAAATTAATCCAACCGGCATATATATCAAAAGCAGTTGATCTTATAACCTCTTGGTCGCCATTGCCAAGGCAGATGGAGGTCGGGATACAAAGCCAGTTGTTAAGTAACAGTGATGATTTCTGACGGTGGTGGTGGTCCATTGGCCTGGCCTGGCCAAAGACTTGCGTTTTTACTACTAGAGAAGAACGGTCTATTGTGTCATTAATTATATTTATTCTGTGATCAGTTTTGGCATTATTATTCATCTTAAGCAGGTCCATCAGCTCGTCCATATGCCTAATATATTGGCTAGCTCCTAATCTGCCATCTCACGACCTGCGACTTCCGTAGGCTGCTTCATTATGTCCACTAATCATAATAAATTAATGACACATGTGAAAAATAAAAGGCATAAATCATAGACTTATCTAACCTCTAGCACATTTACTGCTAGAAGAACATCTCAGCTCCAACCAATATCAGTCCAGAGCTCAAGTCCAGAGTCCAGAGCTCAGAGCGATTCTCTTCTTTTTCTAATGGGGCTTGTTGGAATTCTTTCCTGGAGGAGAATCCATGGTGATTGATGTGAAGGGGTTGGGGGCATGGCCTTTTGTCTCTTTTAGATCGATAGTATTTTCTTACTTTTCATAGATCGGATCTATACAATTTCTTCACAGTAAGGATGGGCTTTATGCCTAGCCTAGCGACGGCCAAAATCCCACTAAACCTTCCCCTTGCCGCCCCTCGGCCTCCCCTGTTCGCGAGTAGATCGTAAAAAAAATTCCAAGGGCACAGGCTTACCTCCTCTCCACTAGTCGAGGTAGCGCTTCGCGGCGCCGTCGTCGTTCACCTCAACTCGCATCACCAGCGGTGCTCCCCCTCCCCCTCCCCTTTCACTCGTCGTCGATCGATCCACTCGGTCGACTTATGGTGGTCGCTCCCCGCGTGGTAGTAGCTGCCGCCGGGGGTGCGCTCCTGGCCCCTTTGCTCCTCGCCGTCGTCGGGTCCTCGTTGGCCTGAGTCGCCGACGAACCCTAGGAATTCCCCTCTCTCTATCTCTCGTTGTTCTTCTGTCGAGCAGGGAAAATGGACTAGGTGGAGCCGGGAGGGGATAACGCCCCTGCCCCTGGTACGCTCATGCCGGGAGGGGATAACGCCCCACAATTTTTTTATTGCCTGGAAAAAACCCCCACGTCTTTGCCATCTGCCAGCAGATGGCAAAGAATCTTTGCCGTCTGCTGGCGGATGGCAAAGAGGTGGGGCTGGTACGCCGTTACCCTCTTAACGGCCACTGGAGTTGCCAGCCTCTTTGCCATCTGCTAGCAGATGGCAAAGATTATTTGCCATCTGCTGGCAGATGGCAAAGAGTTGGCTGATGGTAACAATGTTCTTTGCCATCTGTCAGTTCTTTGCCATCTGTTTTTTATAAGCAGATGGCAAAGACGTTCTTTGCCATCAGCTGACAGATGGCAAAGAGCTGGCTGATGGCAAATTCCCAGATTCCAGTAGTGAAGGTGGGTGCAGAGTCGTCGTCCTCATCATCATTGTTGGCGACGGGGCCATTGTCTTCAGTGTTGAAGATAGACTTGCCCACGTAGGTAGTGGCTAAAGCCATTCTTGCAGCACCAGAATCAGACTCTTCCTCCGACTCCACCTCCGCCTCTTCAGAAGCAGACTCTTCCTCAAAATCCATCTCCTTGCCAACAAAAGCGCGAGCCTTGCCAGATGAATTCTTCTTGTATGATGAATACTTTGAAGAGGACTTTGAGTATTTCTTCTTTTTCTTGTCATCAGAATCATATTCCTTGCTCTTTTTTTTCTTCTTCTTGTTTTCCCACTGAGGACACTCAGAGATGTAGTGACCAGGTTTCTTGCACTTATGACATGTTCTTTTCTTGTAGTCATGAGCAGATGCTTCATCATTTCTTGAGCTGGATCTTTAAGACTTTCTGAAGCCTTTCTTCCTAGTGAATTTCTGGAACTTCTTCACAAGCATGGCAAGCTCCTTTCCAATGTCTTCAGGATCATCAGAACTGCAGTCGGATTCTTCTTCAGATGAGGAAACAGCTTTTGCCTTTAAGGCGCGAGATCGACCATACTTGGGACCATAGATGTCACACTTCTCAGATAGCTGGAGCTCATGTGTGTTGAGCCTCTCAAGTATATCAGACGGATCGAGAGTCTTGAAGTCAGGGCGTTCTTGAATCATTAGTGCAAGGATATCAAATGAGCTGTCTAGTGATCTCAGAAGGGTCTTGACGATTTCATGCTTGGTAATCTCAGTGGCGCCAAGTGCTTGAAGCTCATTTGTGATGTCAGTGAGACGATCAAAAGTATGCTGGACATTTTCATTGTCATGTCTCTTGAAGCGATTGAAGAGATTGCAAAGGACGCTGATCCTTTGATCTCTCTGGGTAGAGACTCCTTCATTGACCTTTGAGAGTCAGTCCCAAACTTCCTTTGACGTGTCCAGAGCACTTACACGACCGTACTATCCTTTGGTCAGATGACCACATATGATGTTTTTGGCCGTTGAATCCAATTGAACGAGCCTCTTGACATCAGCAGGGGTGATACCTTCACCAGTCTTGGGAACGCCGTTCTTGACGATAAACCAGAGGTCAACGTCAATGGCATCAAGATGCATGCGCATCTTGTTCTTCCAGTAGGGATATTCGGTGCCATCGAAGATAGGGCACGCATCGGAGACTTTGATTATCCCTGCAGTCGACATAGCTAAAACTCCAGGTGGTTAAACCGAATCACACAGAACAAGGGAGTACCTTGCTCTGATACCAATTGAAAGTGCAGTATATCGACTAGAGGGGGGGTGAATAGGCTATTTTTATGAAATGCTTCAAAACATGGTAGTTTCGAAGACAAACGATAAGCTCAAGCCTATTAGTATGCAGCGGAAAGTGGACTACACTAGATAAGCCATAGTCATGTATTCAATGAAGTGAAAGCATGAAGACTAATAGCAACTAGGCAGTAGTGATCATAAAGGAAGAAGGAATGAAGCCAATCACAACAAGTAGATACTCAGTGAAGACAATCAGATAAGGCAAGCATGCAATGTCTTCACAACATAGAGCAGTAAGTAAAGGGAAGGAAAGGATAGAACCAGTAGCTCGGGGAAGACAGTGATTTGTTAGACCAGTTCCAGTTGCTATGACAACTGTACGTGTGGTTAGGGAGGTTGAGATTTAACTCAGAAGATCGCATCTTCACCTTGTTTCCCTTGAGCTAAGGACACCTAGTCCTCGCCCAATCACTCTGGTAAGTCTTCAAGGTAGACTTTCAAACCTTCACAGACTTCGTTCACCGGCAATCCACAATGACTCTTGGATGCTTAGAACGCGACGCCTAACCGGCTGGAGGAAACACAGTCCTCAAGTGTAATAAGTCTTCAGGTCACACAGACAGAAAGACTTCAGTGATGCCTAACACTCTTTGGCTCTGGGTGTTTGGGCTTTGTCCTTGCAAGGATTTCTCTCTCAAATGCTTCGGAGGTGGGTTGCTCTCAAACGACAAAAGCCGTGCAATAACTCTGAGCAGCCACCAATTTATGGTGCTGGGGGTGGGCTATCTATAGCCACTGGGCAACCCGACCTGATTTGTCCGAAGTGACCCTGGGTCACTAAGGAACTGACACATGTTCCAACGGCCAGATTTCAAACACACACGGCAACTTTACTTGAGCTACAAGTAAAGCTGACTCATCCGGCTCTGGATAAGATTTGCTCTTATAGTCTTCGCTCGAAGACATAGGATTTGGTTGAGCATCACTTCAGTCACTCCGACTTAGTTCACTTGGACCCCACTTAACAGTATGGTGGTTCCTATGACTCAACAAAGAAGAAAAGGAAACAATGAAACATCTACGTCTTCGCTCTCCATAGTCTTCACACGATGTCTTCTCATGTCATAGTCTTCAATATGATTATCTTCATACACCACCACTGATATCAATGTCTTCATACATTTTTAGGGGTCATCTCCGGTAGGTTAACCAAATCAATGAGGGACTACTACCTGTGTTATCCTGCAATTCTCACAAACACATTAGTCCCTCAACCAGGTTTGTCGTCAATACTCCAAAACCACTAGGGGTGGCACTAGATGCACTTACAATCACATGTCATTGTCTTCGACATGAATGTCTTCATGAACCACCATAGTTGTAATGCCCAGGATGGGACTATACCTCCTACGTGTCGAGGCACGACTTAAAGGTATAAGCCCATTCTGGAATGATCTCAAGTTTGGTATCTTTGCACGACTCATGTAAAAGAGGGATTAAATTGCAAAAGGAGATAGTTGGCTTACACTCGCCACTTCACACAATACATTACGTAAGCAAGACATCATTCAAAAACATCACAACCCGACTACGGGCGAAGATCCAAAAGAAAGATACCAAAAATAACATAAAACCACAGGTCTAGATCGAATCCTAGTAGAAACCACTACTGATCGTCGAAAACGTCACAAACATAAGACCACGCCCTTCATGGAACTCCCGGAAGTACTTGAACCAGCTCCTGCTTCAAACTCGGCTGAACCTGCATCTGGTGTTGTAGTATCTGTGAGCCACGAGGACTCAGCAATCCCATAACCATGGGTATCAAGACTAGCAAAGCTTTATGGGTAGGAAGAGGTAAAGTGGTGAGGTTGCAGCGGTGGCTAAGCAAAATATGGTGGCTAGCTTACGAGTACAAGAGTAAGATGAGCATCTACGCAAACGGTCGCAACTAGTAGTGATCGCTAAAGATCCTGAACTACATACGTATCAAACATAACCCCACTGTGTTCTCTTCTCAAAGTGAAAAGAGACAGTCACGGTTACTCACACAGTTGTGTGTTTTACTTCGGATCCTCTGTCAAGTTTTCTACAACCGGACATTAACAAATTCCAATCTGCCACATAACCGCGGGCACGGCTTTCGAAAGATCATAACCCTGCAGGGGTGTCCCAACTTAGCCCATCACAAGCTCTCACGATTAGCTGAAGTGATAAATATAATATCATCACTCCTTATCTTAGGGAAATCCGATCAGGCTCGGCATCCCGGTGCACAAGACATTTCGACAATGGTAAAACAAGTCCAGCAAGACCTCCCGGTGTGCCGACACCCTGATAGTAGCCGCGCGTATCTCGTCTCAGGCCACGTCCGGATGAGCAATACGTACAACAACCGAAGACCCCAGATAACTGGGTGGCACCGCAAGTGGCTCTAGTTTGGGACCAACACCATCAGCACTGGCCCCCCCTGTTATGTAGAATTAAGAACCCGGGGACATGACCCCCTATGCAATTAATTAATTAATTAAGTTGTTGTTATGAGCAAATTAAAACCAATGTTGGGCCTTGCTGGAGGAGTTTCATTCAAAGTCGAACTGTCAAGGGGTCCCCATCCACCCATCGTGTAAGGAACGCAAAATCAAGGAACATAATGCCGGTTTATAGGCGCCTAAGGTGGCATGAGTGGAACAAAACACCGAGCAAAAGGCCAAGCCTTCCACCCATGCCCAGTATATAGGTGTGTTAATATATAATTATATATATTATGATATTGATATACCAACAACAAGTTCCCTCCTGGAACGAACTTCATCTTCACCTGCAACTAACAACGCTATAAGAGGGGCTGAGCAAGCGGGTAACATAGCCAAACAATGGTTTTGCTAGGAAGGTTTCAAAGGTTAGAGGTTTCATGGCAACAAGGAGAGGCTGACATAAAAGATGGGTAGCGCGACATGTAACGATAGCATCGAGACAACTAAGCATGGCAATGGTAGTAAAGGTATCCAAGGGTATGATCATCTTGCCTGGGATTCCGCAAGGGAGAAGAACGGATCCATGAAGTAGACGGAGCAACATAGTCGAGCGAATCCTCACAACTCCGGAACGAAACCGAAGCTAACAAGAGAAGCAACCGGAAAGAAGCAAACAACACGGTAAACACACAAGCATAAACATGGCATACGATGCACATCCAAGTATGATGCATGTCTGGTTTAAATATGCATGGCAATGCAAAGAGCACAAACAAAATTACAAGTTAAGTGGAGCTCAATATGCAACGAGTTGCATATTGACGAAACACCACATGTTATTTATTTAGTTGACTCTCGTTTATTAACAAGACAAGATTAAATGTTGGTTAACATCGCAAGAGGTGAAGCAAAAACGAACTACCTATTTAGGCAATTTAAATGAGGCCGGAAATACCAACAACAATTCCGGAAAATCCCCACGAGCATGTTTAGCAATTTTAAGCAACAACAATTCACACGTTTTAAAAGTTGTTAACATGATGCGGATGACATGATAAAGTTTATGCAATTTTTATTAAAAGTTGACATGAAGATGATAAGGAGTATTGTCACCGTGGTGGAAGGAAAAGAGTGCCACGGCAACGATCCGAAAATGATGCATCGGCAACATCTCGGTTCCGGTAACTCGTTGAGAGACCGGTGCAAAAGATGACGGAGAGCGTGAGCGAGTCGAACAAGATGAAAAGGTGGGATGATCCTGGTTGCCCGGTTCCCACGGGTCGGCGACAAAAGAGGGCTCAATGGGCATGGCGCAAACAAGGGCAAACATTTCATAAAACACATCAAGCATTCAACCACGGGTCATCGTCTCCGGGTTATACCTTCGGAACATTCGTTTTGGGGCGGTTCGAGGTCGTAGAGGAAGTAGTGGTACACGGGTCGTAGATGAAGTAGTTGTTCCGTTTCGGAGAGGTACTTGGCGAATCCCTCGTTTCCGGGGCGACGGTAGTCGTTCACGTTGGCGACGGTAGTGGAAGTAGTTGTACACAGGTCTTCGGCGACGGTAGTCGTTCACGTTTCGTAGCCGTTCATATTCAACGTGTCATGGAACTTGTTGCGTCTTCGAGTAGCCGAACTTGACGGGTTGTCGATGTTGCGGTACTCGTTCATGTAGTAGTCGGACTTGATGGAACCGAGGGTTCCGCGCGTGCGTCGTGGTACTTGTCGAGTCGTGGGTACTTGTTTGTGGTGTACTTGACGAAAACACCGAAGACGAACTTGAAGCCACCGTGCGTAGATGTACATTGAAGAGGAACTTGACAAAGTTTCTGCTGGACTAAAATAAAAACACGAGGCCGACGGAAGAAGCACAGCAGCAGCAGGTCTTGGCACGCCGGTGGTGCTGACGCGGAGGGAGCCGATCGGGGCGAGACGCACGCGCCTGGGACGTGCAAGGACGAGGAGGGGCGCGGCAGGGGTGCTGCTCGTGGCCGCGGGGCCGCAGGAGGACGGTGAGGAGGAGGTGAGGCCGGCGGTCACGGGGACGACGCGGGCGCCATGGCGCAGCGGCGGTGCGACGGGGAGGCCGGAGGGACGAGGCCTTGGTGCGCTGACGACGGCTTGAGGACGGGGCGCCCTGGACGAGGTCGGCGCAGGGCCGGCTGCTTGCGCTGGCGGCTTGGCTGGAGAGGAGGGGAGCCGCGCGGAGGCTCTGGAGGGAGGCCACGGCGCGGGGCGCTCTGGCTGGTTGTCGCTGGCGCAGGGGATGGAGGCGCGCAGCACCGTCGCAGGAGAGGAGACACTCGGGGAGGCGAGCGAGGGGATGCTGCTCGAGGGGAGAGGGAGGAGAGCGATGGGGGCGCTCGAGGGGCGCTGGACGGGAAGGAACAGGGCGCCCTCGAGCGGAGGAGAGGCGCGGAGGAGGGAGATGGGATCGGGGGCGCTGCGGGAGTGAGCGAAGGGATGCGGCGGCTGAGGGAGAGAAAGGAGATCGATGGGAAGGGTGCGACGGGCTAGGGTTACGGGGGGAAAATGGGCCAGGAGGCCAGATGGGCCGCGGGGACGGATGGGCTGCGGCTGGGAGGATGGCCTGATGGGCCTAGGAGGGAGGAGGAGGCCCAAGAGGCCGGCTGGGCTGGCTGCCTCTCTCTCTCCATAGATCTCTTAGCAGAAAATAAATAGAGAGAGTCCAAAAATATTGAGAATTTTTGGTGGAGCTCGGGAAAAAGATTAAAGAATTGTTGGCAAAGGTTTGACGATGAAACTTGAATTAATAGGCATGGGAATATTTGCAAGTGTGTTATGGTGAATTCCAACAAATGGAATAATTTAATAATATAGCTCCCTAAATATTGGGAGGATATGTTATAAAGAGAAGTCATTCTTCCCTCGATTTAAATGGACCGAAGGTCCACACGATTTATTTAAGTTGAGATGCAAAAGATTAATGACATGATGGCATGATGACATGATGCAATGCAAAATAAATAACTCAAGCACAAAAGAAAACACAAGGGGGAACCCGGAACATCTGGAATCTTCTGGGACGTCGGTCTTCGGGCGTCACAATAGTCTTCAATGTCTTCATATATTTTTAGGGGTCATCTCTAGTAGGTAAATTGAATCAATGAGGGACTTCTACCTTTTTTATCCTGAAATTCTCACAAACACATTAGTCCCTCAACCACGTTTGTCCTCAATACTCCAGAACCAACTAGGGGTGGCAGTAGATGCATTTACACGTGGGCATACCCAATGGTGCTTGTTTGTGGCGGGTTATGTTCTACAACCAACACTAATATGCCAGTAACTCTAGCGGTCGCGTTGTGGCACCTGTCACTATTACTTTTGCTAAGTAGCAGTGGCCGTTGCTATGTCCCGCCCGCCACTCATTTGGGTTCACCTATAAGCCCTTTCCCAGTAGTGTGATTCGATGGTTCAAATCTTCGTTGGTATCCCCACCCTTCTACAGTATAGACCCCAAATATCAAATGGTATCCTTCTGAGGCACCACATGCCCATCAAGGCTAACCTCCTCTTCATACATTCATTGCTCGGACTATGTGTTTCTCCAAGGCCCACCATATGATATTCTGCGATATATTATCGTAGGCCTTCTCCAAGTCATTGAACACCATATGCAAGTCCTTTAGCTTCATGTATGTCTCCATAAGTTGTCATACCAAGAAAATTACTTCCATAGTCAACCTCCCAAGCATGAAACCAAACCGATTTTTGGTCATGCTTGTCATTCTTCTTAAGCGATGCTCAATGACTCTCTCCCATAGCTTCATTGTTTGGCTCATCAGCTTAATTCCATGGTAATTAGTACAACTCTGAACATCCCCTTAGTCTTGCAGATTAGTACTAATATACTCCGTCTACATTCTTTTGTTTCACCGTAAAATGAGGTTGAAAAATTCAGTTGGCCACACTATCTTAGAAAATGAGAAAAATCACGAATTGGGAACAAAAAAATCATAAAGATTAAAAAAACTCATGAAAAGGTTCAAAAAAATGAAACGGCGATTCCTATTTGGCGCATAGGTCGCCGTGCTGAAATGGCGCAAAATAGGATTCTGGCACGAGACGGTAAAACCGACGATTTCGCGCATAGGCCGCTGGAAAGCCACCAAGCGCACACCCTCTCATGAGGCGAGCCCTCCGTACGGGCCGACCCATTACATTTTTCACTCGAACATTTTCCCTTTGTTTTTCTTCTATTTTTTGTTTATATTATGTTTTTCATTTTTTTTCATTTACTTTCTGTTTCATTTTATTTTAATTTTTAATTTTAATTTTAGTTTTATTTATCTTTATTTATTTTTTATTTTTTTATATTGTGGACATCTTAGAAATTTATGAACATTTTTTTAATTTGGTGAATAATTTTGAAATGGTGAATAGTTTTTCAAATCATTAACATTTTTTGGAAGTTTGAGTATTTTGCAATTTCGTGAATAATTTTAGAAATCATGAAGATTTTTGAAATTGTGAATAACGTTTTGAAACTCCATGAATTTTATTGAGTCGATAAACATTTTTTAAAATTTGGTATCACATTTTAAAATTCATAGATTTTTTTTGAAATATATCAACATTTTTTGAATAAACTAATATTTCTTGAAATTTGGGAACAATTTTTTATGTTTACGACCTTTTTTGAATTTTAGGAATATTTTTTGAATTTATTAATATATTTTTAATACATGAACACCTTTTGAATACGGGAACATTTATGGTATTTCGAACAAGTTTCAAAATCATGAATATTTTATGATTTCTTGTACTTTTTCCCCGAAGTTAGAACTTTGTTGAAATCCCGAATCATTTTGAAGAAGAAAAAAAAACTAAAAATAGAAGCAAATGGAAAAAAAATGAAATGATAAAACATGGGCCGTCCCACTCTGCACATGGGTCGACCCAAAAGGGCGCGCGTGGTGGCGCGGGTGCGCGTTTCCACGTCTTTCAGCGTCCAGATCGCCAAATAGAAGCTCTTTCTAAAAACGACGTCTTCGTCCGTCACGTGGCTTAGATTCCACCTATCGTGATGGGCAAATCGATATTATATCTATCGTGATGGGCAGACAGATAGTGGGCATTGTGCGGTTGATAATCCTAAAGTGGAAGGAATTATCGTAGCACTTTCTAATGACGGAGGTGGTAAGTATGGATTGTCGAATCCACATGGAGCTAAGGGTAAGATCAATATTCTCTCAGGTCATATCTATTGCTATATAACCCTACGTACATCGAGCATTTGCTTTATCTAAATACAAGAAATAAAACTATGAAGTGGATATAAAGGGATAGCTTTGCAAGATAATGAAGAACACAAACAAAAAATATAGGTGTTGCCTAAGTAAAAATACAACATAATACAAATAACCAGTGTGAAATAATGGTGGTATGGTGCACGAAATTGTCCCTAGGCAATGCTAAGTTACTAAATCGATTATCGTCATTTTATATGTGGGAGAGGCCTCTACTACCATACCATCCCTTACATGGAATTTTATGCACTTATGATTGGAACTATTAGCAACTACTAACAAGTCCATAAAGGTAAACCCAACCATAGCATTAAGATATATTGGCCCCACCCTTAATCCTATATGCATCAATTTCTACACTCAGTCTCAGTAATATTTGTCACCCCGGCCGGCCTATGCATAGTCGTATCAACATAATACTAGACCTAAGATGTGATCCATGTATTTGCTCATATGACGAGTTCCAAAGGACCACAACAAAATAATCATGCAACTGAAACCAATCATAGAAATTTACCAATTAACCCACAGGACAACAATAATCTACTCACACATAGTAGCGATGGCACAAATCATCAGATAATAATCCATAGCACCAAAACACCATGTTCAAGTAGGGAATTAGAGCGGGTTGGGGGAGAGCGGATCGTTGAAAATAGTAGAGGAAAGTGATGAAGATGTTGGCGAAGATGATTGCCGCGATGATGGTTCCCCTAGCGGCACTCTGGCACCACCGGGAGAGAATGGGAGAGAGGCTCCCCTCCGGCTTGATCATCCATGGCCTCCCACTCGATGGGGAGAGGTTCTCCCCTCCAGTCCCTGGCCACCATGACACCCGAAGGGGCGAGAGACCTTCGAGATTGGATCTCTTCTATCTCTGTTTATCGATTTTCGATATTGTTTTCTAGCTGAACACCGTTTTTTATGGTCGGAGATCCATAACTCCGATTGGGTTGAAATTTTGAGGTTTTTTACCATGAAATTGTCTTTCTTACGACCAAAGGAGAGTTCCAACCAACTTTAGGGTTGCCCACGCAGGCCCACGACACGACCAGGGTTACCCACGCACCTACCGGTATGGGCCCCTTGGGAATCATTTTGCATCGATTTCTTCGCCCAAAAATCATATATATTCTAGAAAAACATATATATTAAATTGATGGGGTATTTTGACCTTCCTAGATATTGATTCTCTATAAGACCAAGAACGAGCAGAAAACAAGAACAAGCTCTGGGTACTAGATTAATACGTTAGTCCAAAAAAAATAAAGTGCACCAAAACTAGTAATAAATGATGCAAATATAACATGAATACTTCAAAAATTATAGATACCTTGAAGACATATCAACATCCCGAGGCTTAATGCATGACACCCTCGAGTAGGTAGTTAATAAAAGCAATATTTTTTTAAATACAAATGCTAGAATAGAACAGACCTTTGATCACATGGGCAATGTTAATTCTAATAACAAGTAACATCATTCCATTAGGTTCAACATATCATAAAATGGTAATAAAGTATCTCGCAGATCTTTCAGGATTATATTGCATAGAATGCAAATTTTCTTTCTAGCTTGTAACGCTTCTAATTTTTTTAAACGCCACTTGTGTGGAAACACTTTTAACTTGGCAGAGTGATATTGGTTGCATCTTTCATATGGTGTCTATCTTGCATTGCTTACAATTTATTGAAATTCCCTATGCTTAGTTTGCACATTGAAAGGATCGATATGGTTTACTAGAGGGGGGGTTAAATAGGAAACTACCAATTTTTAGCTTTTCTTAAAAAAAATAGGTTTAGCAACAAATAGGTGGTCTAGATATGCAACTAGGTGAGAAACTTATATGATGCCAGAACCAACAACAATAAGAACCACACGAGAAAAAAATACAACACAAATAAAGCTTGCACAAAGTAAAGGTAATAAGTAACCACAACTAGAGCCGATGAAGACGAGGATGTGTTACCTAAGTTCCTTCCCTTTAAGGGGAAGTTCCTTCTTTGGGAAGAATACCACCTTTATATAGTGGGGAAGATTCCAACCTTTACATTGCTCAGAGCCTGCACTAAGCGGTACTACCGCTTAGGAGAGCGGTACTACCGTTCTTGCGGTAGTGCGCAGTCAAAATGCACAGGCGAAGTGCCCCAAGACGGTAGTGCTGCCAGAGCGGTACTTTCGCTCGCCCTGATAGTACGACCGCTTAGCGTGCATTAGAAAGGCACAAGAAGTAGTAAGGTGAGTACAACCGCAGTTGTACTACCGCCCCACTCCCATGAAGGAGCAAACCATTCCAGAAGACCTCATATGTAACCGGTAGTGGCGATGGTAGTGAATGGGCGGTAGTACCGTACAGAAGAGGTACTACCGCTCTACTGCGGTGCCACTTATGCTTATGTTCAGGAGCTACAACGAGACTAGTGGAGGTGGGGCGGTAATAGTGGAGGAAGTACCACAAGCGGCACTACCGCTCTACTTCCACTCTACTACCAGGGCAGTTTAACAGAAGGAATAGGGCATGAACTCCATCGAAGCGAGAAAGGAACAAGGGTGCAAATGAAAATGTCTACGTGATGATTCCACCCAAACCTTTCCGAAGTCGATCCCCTCTTAATAGTACGGTTTTCCTACGACTCAAATCCACCAAAAATGAAACACAAGAAAAACAAACGTCTTTCCTTTATACCGAGGGGCTCGAATCGTCTTGTGCCATATGATAGATTATCTGAAATGCTCAGTGCACACGATTAGTCCGCAAATGCGTTGTCATCAATCACCAAAACCACTAAGGGATAAATATGCCCTAGAAATCTCCCCCTTTTTGGTGGATTGATGAAAACACGAGATTTTCAAAATGATAAAACAAGATAATATGCAAACCCACACTACCACAGGATGCTGCTAACGGGACATTACGGTCAGAGACCCTTTGACGAAACTATGTGTGATGCATTAATCACAAACGGGGATGTAAAAAATCCGTCAAAAAGGTGCAAAACATTTGCGATGAATGATACATCAAACACAGTTCAGATTGTAGTTGCGTGTGCGATCCAGGGCACATAGTTGACCCGTTCGAACTGTTAGCGATGAGGCAGAACAACAGAAAGGGCAGCCAGATCAATGTGTGTGCGATATACGGCATAGAGTTCGCTTCGATGAACTGTTTGCTATTAGGGAGTGCAACAGAAACGGTTAGCCAGATCAAGGTGTGTGTGATATAGGGCATACGGTTCACTCGGACGAACTGCTTTCAATTAGCAAACACAACATAAACGGTTCAACTTAACAAGATATGTGTGATACGTGGCAAACAACCGACTCAACGGCGAGCAACCACGTGGTCAACCTTCTGCCATCAATAAATTTTGACCTTGTTTCTCATCACATTACAGATTACAACGCAATAAATAATTGCAAATCTGTTCACACCTATCAAACTAATATGTGTTCACACTTAGCACCGAGATATAAAAACTACCCACTCGAAAATTGCTTCACAGTTCCTCTCCTCATCACCCACAAAACTGGTCTTTCCTGTCAAGTCATTCCGCCTTGACCGGCAGGAGGATTTTAGGGTGGACATATAACCAGGCAGCAAAGATCAAGGCCGCGAAATCACTAGAGAGGTCTCGCCGCGAAGCTGCAACCGCATCAGATATGTCCCGGCGCGCCGCGGAGCCCTCGTACGAGCTCTTACGGGCACGCGAGGGCTCTCACAAGCGCATTCACGGCGTCGGCCATCGCGATGAGCCGACGTTCCGGAAGTCCTTCGCCGGCGACGATGACATTCTCGCTGGCGTCACTATGAAGCAAGAGCTGGTCGACGGATTGATGAAGCTGCTCAAGATCAGCGATGCCTCGGTTGACAAGGCGACTAGCCTCGTCGAGCAACTCATGGGTGACAATGCGAAGCTCCTCAAGGCGCTCGCCGAGAAGGAGGAGGAGGCTGCCGGCTGGAAGATGCTGCATGAGCAGAGCAGTGCCTCGGGGATGACGCTGACAGCGGTTGTCGAGGAACTGATGGGTGACTTGAGGAAGCCCCGGATCGAGCGTGAGCAAGAGGTGGAGGGATCCGTCGCTGCTTTCAAGCAAAGTCGTGAGGAATTGAAGAAGGAGCTGGAGGATGTCATCGCCCGACGATCCATCGACGAGTAGAGACAGTAGCGACCCAGATCGTTGTCTGCAATTTCCTTCTTCTCTTGCCCCCGTGTCTTCCGGGCTTTGCCACATGTGGCATTTTCAATTATTCGGAATATGTAAGACAATTATTATGTGCGCCATTGTAAATTTGTCGTCGTATTATCCATTGCCATTTTATTTGTTGTCGTATTATCTGTTGCCCTATGTGGCAATTTAAATTAGGGCGGAATACGAGTTGAAAACACGAATAAAGCAAATGCTGCCATGGGATCACAAGCAAACACCCTTCGACCAGGTACTTTAATTAACCATTAATGGAGAAGTTGTGAGCGAGGTGGGCGGCAGCTAGTGCAAGGAGGTCAAAGAGCTCGCTTCCCGGTGAGCATGGGCGGCCTTGATGCTCGCACGTGTCCCGTCGAGCCTGTGACTTCGAGGTGGATAGGATGCACGCGTCTCGTCGAGCCTGCGCAGCGGACTTCTCGCACGTGCCCCGTTGAGCCTGCACGGCGGACTTCTCGCGCTCGTCCCGTCTAATCAAATAGTTGCACGCACGCCATCGAGTATGGTTGAATTTCGACACGATTAATATAATACAATCGCTCGCGATATTAACGTGTCAGCTTTTTGTTTCAAAAATGACTTCGTTGGCTACTAATGTGTGCGCCTCTTCTCAAACTAGACATTTTTACCACGGCATATATGTGCCGTGTATGAAACCATGCCCAGTTTCATGTTTTTTGGGTGAGTTTTTGATTTACTGGGATTTAAAAACCGAGATTCTCAATGTTTCAGGACGACGACAAGTTTGTAATTCATTCCCTTTCCTTAAATGAGACCTAAACATGCACCCAATGACACAAGTACGATTTCCCACCCATTTTGCTTCACTAGAGCATGTGCTTGTAGTTCAAATTTGAATTATGGACTACATTAAATGCGTAGAAAACTTAGTAATTAGTAATATATATACAATGGCCAAACGAACCCTGAACAATTTCAAATTTCAGCCCGACACTCCTGTTATTCTATGTTGCCTGTAGAAAACAAAGTTCAAGGCGAGAAGAGGCAGCGATTATCGTTTCGCCCACAAGAGGGGCATGTTTCCCTACTGGAACCACGAGGGTTGCGACATGCTCCAGTTTGTAAGAGGCTTGTAATATAGCTTCGCCCAAATTGGACAATTATATGTACCATGTAGTGACACCATGCCAATTTTCACGATTTCCTGGTGAGTTTTGGATTTACAAAGATTTAAAAACCGAGATTCATAATGTTTGTGGCCAAGCCAGGACGGCGAGACGGTTGAATTCGTTCCATGGGACCTAAACATGCACCCCAAGGAAACATGTACGTTTTTTCTAGCCATTTTGGTGCACTGGAGCATGCAATTGTAGTTCGGATTTGAATTATGGACATTAAATGCCTAGAAAACTCAATTAATGAATAAAAAAAGGTCAAACAAACCCTGAATAATTTGAAAGTTCAGCGTGAAGCTCCCGTTGTCCCGTGTCGCGTGTAGAAGAAAATACGAGGCTAGAAGAGGGAGTGATTATCGTTTGGCCCATAAGGGGACACGTTTCCCTATCGAAACCACGAGGGTTCTTGCGACAGGCTCTGGTTTGTAAGAGGTTTGTAATAAAGCTTGGCCCAAATTGGTAATATTTTTACCACGACATATATGTGCCATGACGTGACACCATGCCACCTTTGATGACTTTCCGTTGAGTTTTAGATTTATGGGGACTTAAAAACCGAGGTTCGAAATGTTTGAGGACGAGCCAAGACACCGGTACGGTTGTAAATCGTTCCCATTCCTCGCATGGGACCTAAACATGCACCCAAGGACACATGTATAATTTTTCTAACCTTTTTGGTGAATTGGAGCATGTATTTGTAGTCCAGATTTGAATTATGGACATTAAATGCCTATGAAACTCAATTAGTGTATAAAAAGGCCAAACGAACCTTGAATAAATTTAAATTTCAGCACGGATAGTCGTTCCATGTTGCACGTGGAAGAAAATACAAGGCGAAAAGAGGCAGTGATTACGTTTCGCCCACAAGGGGAATACGTTTCCCTATTGGAACCACAAGGTTTCTTTGAGAGAAGCTTCAGTTTTTGTAAGAGGTTTGTAATAAAGTTTGCCCAAATTGGACAATGTTTTTACACGACATATATGTGCCATAACGTGACACCGTTCCACCTTTTATGACTTTTTTGTGAGTTTTGGATTTATGGGGACTTCAAAACCGAGATTCCAAATGTTTGAGGACGAGCCATGACGCGAGTATGGTTATAATTCGTTCCCATTCCCGGCATGGGACCTAAACATGCACCCAAGGACACATGTATAATTTTTCTAGCCATTTTTGTGAACTGGAGCTTGTATTTGAAGTTCAGGTTTGAATTATGGACATTAAATGCCTATGAACGAACCATAAATAAGTTTAAATTTCAGCACAGATATCATGTCGTTCCATGTTGCTCGTAGAAGAAAATACAAGGCGAAAGGAGGCAGTGATTACGTTTCGCCCACAAGAGGGACACATTTCTCTATCGGAACCACGAGCCTTCTTTGAGAGAAGTTTCGGTTTGTAAGAGGCTTGTAATAAAACTTACGCCACAATGGACGAAAAAAATTCCTCGACATATAAGTGCCATGTCATGACACCATGCCAGGTTTCACAATTTTTGGCTTAGTTTTGGATTTACGGAGATTTGAAAACTGAGATTCTTCTCACGAAATGTTTTCAAATAGCACACGGTTCACTCACGAAAGCCTATATTCAATGAAAACTTCATGGAAACCAAATTTTAAAGTTTCATAAAAATCTGAAAAAAAATGTGGGATGTTAAGAAGGTGATGTTTTATTGCGACACAAAATTTCAAGTTGAAAAACATTACGAGATGTGAGCTATGAAAAAGACAAATTCAGCTCATACGTGTGCACCATTGGATGCTCCCAGATCGAACGACAACCAACATCGCATGCGTCGTGCTAGCTCACGCTTCCTTCTCTACTATGTTTTCAAAACAGGCTACTGTTTCTCTCCACTCCTCTCATCGGTTTCCCGCCTCTTCTCCCATCGTTTTCCCGCTACCAGTGTCAGTGCTCATTGAAGGCTAGCGGCGACACACCGGACATGCAAAATATCCCACACAGTTTCTAAAAGCACAAATGTGTGTGATAGGAGGGAGTAGGTCCCATTGGGTGACCAACGTGAAACACCTTAATGGCAAGGAGGCAATTCTTATCAGCAAGGGCCGGCTTCCCATCCACTAGCCTAGTCAAATAGAATGCAGAAGTTAAGCGTGCTCGTGCTGGAGTAGTCCAAGGATGGGTGACCCGGTGGGAAGTTGCATATCTCAAGCATCATTTAAATGCCATGACACGGCCATTATAGAGATATATTATATCTCTATAGTGACCTATCATGGCAATTATATAAACCTTGGGATCCTTGTTTTGCTAATTTGTATACTATGTTTTATGGGTTATTTTTTGCTCTAACAAATTAAAGAATGATTGACTTGACCTGCCATGGGGATTATATAAATCTACTATGTTTTTATGGGTTATTTTTTCCTTTAAAAACCCGGTGGGAAGTTGCATATCTCAAGCATCATTTAAATGCCATGACACGGCCATTATAGAGATATATTATATCTCTATAGTGACCTATCATGGCAATTATATAAACCTTGGGATCCTTGTTTTGCTAATTTGTATACTATGTTTTTATGGGTTATTTTTTGCTCTAACAAATTAAAGAATGATTGACTTGACCTGCCATGGGGATTATATAAATCTACTATGTTTTTATGGGTTATTTTTTCCTTTAAAAAATAAATAATGATTGACTTGACCTGTCATGACGATTATATAAACCTTTTTCAGGTTGCATGCAGGGCATAGGGGGCAGTGTGTTCTTCTCGAGCATGTCTCCCTTGTGCGGCTTATAGACGCGACGCATATCTATGCACTCCCCGAGGTATATATACTATCATTTACCGACAATTAGGGGCCCCCACACAATCTATCCCTTGACCCAACAACGATAAGGGTTTAACCATGATGGTTTCCTATTGATACTAGTAAGGTACACGTGCATTGCACGCATGCGATTTGGTAACCAAATTATGAATAAATACCACACTATAGCATGTAAGCTTTGAATCATATATGCATGATGTAGATGTTCGTTTAATTCATATAGTTCATCTCATCCAAAATCAATTAGTTTTATAAGAAAAATCTATATTAAGATTCATGGAATTGTGCATTGTAAAGCATAAAGTAAAAACAAAAAGTGACAATTCATTTAGAAAAAAAAGTTTGGGCAATTCAGATATGGAAGATTCTAGAGAACACAGGAGAAATGCTTGTGTTTTGAGGTTTGTGCATTATGCTTAAGTTCAACCATGGAGTCTTCTAGATTGTACATGTGGCATAATCTAATGGAATGTAGATGATATCCAATGGCTAGTAGTGCTCGGATTTGCCATCTCTGTACTATCGGATTGGCTTCATCCAACGATCAACTTTCAAAGTTATTCGCACACTATATGTGTGTGTGTGTGTGTGCGTGCGTGCGTGCGTGCGCGCGCGTGTGTGTGCTAGACAAAATAAAGTTTGAGCGCATGCATGGGACGACCCCCCCCCCCGGTCACCGCCTCGAAGTTGGGAAACTGACATCGTATGTATTGAACCAAGCTTGGAGTCGGGTACGGTGTTTGGTTTGTAATGTAGTTGGTGGCCCATCGAAGTTGTGCATTTGGGATTTAAACACATCACACACCACCGTAACCATACATATTTTCGGGCCGCATGCAGTGTATACGGGGTCTTCTGATCGACCACGTCTCTCTTGTGCGGTTTTTTGTGACGACACGCATATCTGTGGGCTCCCCGAGTGTATATATATCATCCCTTTGACAGGTAATGAAGGGTATGTGTTTGCCATGAATGGATTTCTCCTAGTTCATGTTAGGGCCGGTCACCGTCACACGTCGCTCAACTAACACTCGAGCTCATGCGTTGTCAGAAGTCCCTCCCACATGCTCGGATTGCTGGGTTCGACCTACATCAAACCCTGCGTATCTCGTCCTTAACTACCTTGCCTTCATGGTTGTTGTCTATATCGAGAGGTAGGTACCACATCTAAATTGTACATTATTCTATATTGAAAACAGACATCACTCCTTCCCAACGTACATCATTTTGGGCTGCATGCAAGAGGTGCTGGTTTTGTGGTCCCTCTCGTGCGATTTTTATGATGGTTCAATTTATTGGCCAAAGCGGTTTATCGACAACAACAACTGTCGTTTGACCAAATAATAGATTCATTGGTCCGTCTTGTGGTAGGTCATGGCGACATGCATGTATGACCAAAGTATCGATCATTACGTGCATCCGCCCCGCTGACACGAAGTGAGAGGTGGTAGGCCAAGCATCCTAGCTAGGTACGATATTATGTCATTATATATATATATATATATATATATATATATATATATATATATATTCTGGGTTATTCTATTTCGCGTAACAGAATATACTTGAACTGATGAATTCAATCGGTTGAACTGATGAAATTTGAGCGGTTGAACTGATGCTTTCTGTTTCTGTTAAAAATCGACTTCTTTAGTTCAATTTTTTTACAAATTTTTTTGTCGAAACGGGGCATGTAATATATCGTTGGAAAGCTCTTAACATCTACATTACAATCTTATAATTTATTTTTGCAAAAAAAATATGTTTTAAGAGAAGTTCTGAAAAAACCGTTTTTTCAAAACCGAAAATGTGAATCGTATTTTGGACTTAATTTTCAAACGGTTTGTCGAAATTGAGAAAATGAGATGGCGTTGGAAAGCTTGTGAAAATCCGCATCTTCGATATATCTACTATATTTTCAAATTCTATATGATTTGAAATTAATTTAAAAAATGGTGAAATTCTGGGCAAAACGTATTTTTGCTGTTTTTTGCAAACGGTTTGTCAGATTGACGCAAATGATACGGTGTAGGAAAGCTATGGAAAATGCGCAACTTCTGCGTATATAAAGTTTTTTCCTAATTCCTTACGGTTTAAATATGAATTTAAATACAGTTAAAGTTGGTTTTGAACATGATTTTGTTAAAAAGTTTATTGAAATGAGGCAAATAATATACCATTGGAAAGCTACCGAAAATGCGAAACTTAGTCATGTTGAACCTTTTCTCAAATTCGCAATCAATTAAAAGTACTTTTGAATACGGCAAGACGGATCCTGCTGTTTTCCCATCTGAAAAACAGAGTACTCGTAGTGATATATCTTTGTGTTTGTACTGAGCTATTTTTTTATACAGTAAATTTGAATTGTTTGGAAAAAGAGTACTTGTACTGATGTTTGCATGGGTTTGTACTAAGCGTGTTTTCACTAACTAGACTTTGCTTTATTTTTTGCTCGTAAGTTTTCAATGGTTTACTGTATCTTCGCCCCTGTATTTGCATGGTTTGTATCATCGAACTGAATGATATTTTTTTCAAAAAGAAAATATTTTTTATTCTTTTTTTTTAACTAAACATTCTTTTACAACGATGTTCTGGACTTCTCTTATTTTACGACTTGTACTTTTACCATTTGAATTACCTTGTGTGGATGAGCACTTGAACTTACAAAATTTAAAGTTTTTTGTTTTAATTCTTATTTGTTTTCTTGTCCGAACTTATTGTATCATCATCACTGAACCTGCATGGTTTCTGTAGCTGAACTAAAATAAACTTTTACCCAAATAAATGTGAACACTCGGACATTTGTACAAGAACTGAATCTAATGCCAATATTGAATTTGCAGGTTCCATACGCAAGCTAGCTACCAACATCAACTTTACTGATCCTAAAATCAATCAACACCACAAGAACACAATAAAGTTCTCCAAATGATTGCTCGAGGAAGAGCTAGCTGCTGAATCCGACCACATTTACCGCTTGGAGCAGCCAACCTCCTATTTGTAGAGTGATTTAGCGACGTCGGCGGCCGCCATCTCGCACCTGAGAATCAAAACAAATATTCAGGCGAATAAATAAGTGCACAAGAGATATTTCTTCAGCAAGACATTTTCGCGGAACAGGTAAACCAAACTTTTTCAATGAACTTTTTTAGGTTTATGTGTTCAAACTTGCAGACTTTACGAACTACTCCCTCCGTCCGGAAATACTTGTCATCAAAATGAACAAAAAAAGATGTATCTAGATGTATTTTAGTTCTAGATACATCCATTTTTATCCATTTTGATGACAAGTTTTTTTGGACGGAGGGAGTAGTACTTAGCTCGCTTGTCATTTTTCACTTCACTATGGGATCAGAAGTGCACAACATATACAAACATTCACACAAGGATCAATTGGGGCAAACAACAGAACACAAAACTGAACATCAAGGAGATAAATAGCAACAGTCTTTGAACTGAATTAAAATTCTAATTAAACTAGATTAAATTTAGAAACTGAACCAAGTGTGTCACGAGTTAGTCAATGTGGAAGACCATTCCATTTGCTATCTCTCTCTCTCTCTCTCTCACACACACACACATCACCCTGCTGTAGCAACAAACAGCAGCAACACACAAATGCGCACGCACAACAAGTAGCTAGCAAGCAGCAGGGGCTTCAGGCAATAGGAGACATCAGCCAACATCAGACAGTACTACCATTTTCTGAACTCTCCTTTTCTTTGATCTTTTTATTCCTCAAACTTCCACCGGTGAACCCGTGAACTTATCTGCTTTTATAATTTTAACTTTTTCAGAATAGTCATACCATGTGTATACAGCAAGAGTGCCCTCATATCTCAACTTTTATGTATCATTCAATAGCATTAACCATAATTGAGAAAAAAAGAGGATTTTGCATACACGCCGATGGTGCTAACGCCAAATATAATCTACCATGCTCAACATCCAGTAAGGATGCAAAAATGCAATTCATGTTGTTAATAGATCATACTACCTCAGAATTCCATACTTAATTATTTCAAAACATGTTAGGTATTCAGTGCATCCAAGGTAGAACGAAAAATCTAAAATCCTACTACAGCAATATAGCAAACATATGGCGGGCATACATTTTATGTGCTACCCACCGCCCAAGCTTAAATCATGTGGCGACAAATCCTAGAAGAACGAGAGAAAATTAAATCCCGAATTAACTTGTCAGATCATTAGATATATTCTCAGCTTGCTGTACAAGATCGAAGCAATAAATTTGACTATTACAAAGAACTGGTTACAGTGCGTCAACTTGCCTTAGGCACAGAGGCATCCCTGAACTTGGCCGTCCATGAAAATGTACCTGAACTCGGCGTAGACTGGTAGTTGAACTTGCTTAACATCCACACTAGCACCAGCAGCAGAAGCCGCGGTGTCGGTTTGGTGCTTGACATGTAAGATGATCTGAAAAAAAAACACAAAGGTGAACTAAAATAAGAAATTGTACTGAACTTAAAATAAGATTTTTGCTGAACTAAAACTAGAATTTGAACTGAACAAAAATAGATCTTTGTTTAGGCATTTAAGCAAACACCTGACAACAAAAAAAGTGACTGGCATTTAGAAATAAACACGATGGTATAGAAAAAACACTTCTGCTTCGGTAGACCCCCCTAAACACATCGAGGGCTGAGATTGTCCCATACCCCTTCATAATGGAGGGCAAGATGGTCTTTATAAAAGTACGCCGTGAGTCCTTGTATACGGATTACACAGACATGAACGAGCCGGCCCAATAAGCCATGCCCCTCCTAATAATAAAAGGGGGTAAAAATAAAAGAAAAGGGCGAGCTAATGAGGATTCGAACACCAGACCTCATGCATAAAGGCACGGGTTGCTAACCACTTCACCCTCCAATCCTTGTGGAAATTTGTGGCCCTAAACATATATGAAAACACAACAGCATTCATACATATGAAATATTTTCTCAAAAAAAATTCAAACTTTTACTGAACAAAGCAGGAACAATTCTGAAATGCTGTATTTTTATTTTTATTTCCGTTTCTCCTATTTTTTTTTTTTTTATTTATTTTCTTTTGTTTTTCAAAATTCACAAACTATTTTAAATCTTGAACCTTTTTTAAAAATTTGTGAACTTTTCAAATTCGTAAATATTTTCTTAAATTCGTGAACTTTTTTCCAAACTCTTTTGTAAAATTTGTGATTTTTTTTTCAATTTCGTAATTTACCGAACTCTTTGCTGGTGTCCGGATCGCTCCCAAGCCCACTTCTGACCACCCTCTCTCACACAAACCCCTCGTCCCGCACCCGATCGCGTTCTTACCCCGCGCCAGCTGCCTGCATTCATGCCGATGTAGAGCGCGCCGCTCCACATTAAAAACGGCTCAGGGCGGACACGACCTCTCCCTGCCTCCGCCATTGAAGCGGCGCGTCGGCCGAGGGCACCGCCCGCGAGCATCTCTGGTGTCCGCGCATGTTCAATGGCGAAGACGCATTACTAGATGGGGCGGACGGATATCTACTACATCGGTTCTATGCCCTATCCGTCTGTATGCCGTTATTAAGCAGGCTCGCCGTCTGAGAGATGACGGGACGGGCGGACAACCGCCATGACCGCGAGCGGGAACGCTCTATGGGACAGGTCTGTCACTGGAGATCAAGCACACGGTGGTCATCGCGTGGCACAGCCGCCATGCCAGGCGAAATGAGGCTGGATTGCCGGCCAGTTTGCCCAAGGTCTCCGACGACGAGGACAACTCCACGATGGAGACAGGCTCCGACGACACCGTCCCGACTCCCATGCCTCATGTGCACGTCGGCTTCACCATGGAGCAGGCGCAGACGCAGTACAACACCGCCATGGCGGAGGTGCAGCCTAGGCCAGCGTCGCGTAGGAGGGACATCGATACAACATGTTCCTCCTGGAGCAGCACCGGCTGGCGAAACGGCCGCCACTGAGCCGCAGCTATGGGCGATCGCAGAGGAGAATAAGGTCAGCTGCGCCTCCTACGGGTCGCCGATGAACCATCCGGCGGCCCGATGGGACAACGGCAGCTCTGTTAACTGACTCAGTCCGAGTCAGCGTATATAATTGCCCAACACGAGGCACGGGTGTCACACGCACCCAACTTCTCCTGGGTATAGTCCCACCTCGTCCGTGAGAGGAGATGAAGCAAAGATTTGCAACTATATTAAAGGTGTTGCTGCTGCATTTGAATGACAACTACTGAACATTGTACCGTACTGAATTTTCATTTATCTATTTTCAATTACAATTTTTGGTTTTTGTTTGTCTATCAGAATTAAAAAATTAACCAAATGGTAAAAGGTAAAATTTTGGTTTATACCGAAAACCCACTCCTAGTTGCTGGTTTTTAAAATTAAAAAAATTCATAGTTTAAAGAAAAGGCCACCAGTTTAAATAAGTTTATCGATATAAAGAAAGTACATGAATGTAACAAAAAGTTCATGAAACTGAAAAAAGGTTTATCGATTTGAGAAAAGTACATAAATGTGCCAAAACTTTCGGGAAATTGAAAAACATTAGGCAGTTTTGTAGGAATGTTTTTTCCAAATCGAGTTTCACATTTTTTTTCAAATTCGTAAACTTTTTTCAGATCGATTAATTTTTTTCAGTTTCACCAACTTTTTTGTCCTTGGAGCTAGGGGTGGGCATAACAACCAACAAACCAAATACCGAACATAAAGAACTATTTTTTCTGTTATTTTGTGATGTTGTTGGAAAATTTCTGCCACATGTTCGCGTTATAATATTTATTCCTGTTAATAAAAATATTTGCATTTAAAAAAATCACTATTTCAAAACTTGTTCTTGTTTTCAAATTTGTTCATTTTTTCATAAATGTTTGAGATTCCGAAAAAAATGTTCGCATTTCAAAATGTTTTTCATTACAATAGTTTGTTCAGAAACTTGAAATCACGTTTATTTATTTTTAAAAAGAAAATCACGTTTGGAATTGATAAAAGTTTAATCTGTTTGCGGCTGATGGTTCATATACACTGGGTTGCCTTGTTAGACACCAAATCTCTGTAATTATAGTAGCTAGTGACGCATTTTACTAGCGAGAGGTCGTTTTTTCGAGAAAAAAACTTGCAAGAGGTCCTTTGTTCAATTCCCCGCACAGACTTGAGTTTTGGGAATTTCTGCTAACTGCCTTTTAAGTTTTGCTGATCTTTCTTTAAGGGTCGCACTGTAAACCTAAGACAACAACCTGGTGGCCGTGGTAGTTAGCAAAGTGGGCTTACTTCCACCAGGTTTTATGTTCGAATCCCAGCCCCAACACACAATTTTTTTCTATGTTTTTCCACCTTATTATGTGGTTCTACCGCTTGCTGCTGCAAACGGGCCGGCCCAGGTGAGCTGCCCTGTGCGTAACGTGGGCTGTACGTACAGCTCTGCCACGTACGGAGGTGTGTATACCTGATGACTAAATGACCATACTGTCCTTATACGGTTTGTGAGGGGGGGTCTACCGAAGCATGGCTCATAGAAAAAATTCATGCAAGAATGGGAAGTACGACTCCGACATTTTTAGCAACAAACAAATGACTAGGGTAGCAAATGTTCGAACTGAAACAATTGAACTTGCATCACATGTGGACAGTACGGACTAGAACATTGTGTGGAGTTTAAACTAATAAAACACTTGCTGAATCCATCAGTGATCATGCATCACCAAGCAATGTGCAAAGCAAAGGCAATGGTGTTCTCCTTGTGTGTGTGCTCGACTTGGCCGGTTGCGCAGTGCTAGTGAAGATGGTGGGTGCGATTCTACTTGGACTGGCGTCAACCCTCGACTTGGACGGCTGCAAGCACCCGTGGTGGACGAGCTCTTGCTCAAGGGCTGAAACTTAGTCTAAAATCACAAAATTGACGAGAGGATAATGTACACAAACATAATAGTAAGTTCAGAAAAAGGGTCAGAACTAAAGATCAAAAAAGGCAATTTTTTGTCCAGCGTACAACTTTGGATAATGATAACGAAAATTTCGAAATAGTAAGTTCAAAATTTCTGCAGTCTATAAAATATAGTAAACCCAAAATTTTCTAACGAGTGCACTTGCGTGGAGTTCCCTAGTGAACTTCTAGGCTGACATTGGTTCTCCAATTTTCTTTAGACAACCAACTTTCTGTTTTTTATAAGCGAATTGATGGAAAACTTGATGGTGCACTTCTGTATTTTATTCAAGGTGAACTGATTCACTTGCAAAGTTAACTTATTATGTTCCTTTTTCATACTAAACTGATGCGTGTTCACAAAATGAAAAGATTAAATGTGGGAACATTTTGTACATTTCTACCTTCGCTAGTGCCGCGCTAGAATTAACATAATAAGTTAAGCTATCAGTACTGATGAAATCTTCACCACAAAGGAAACCCATATGAATTACCACTTGCATAATTTAGCAAAATTGAACATCACGTCTACTGTTGTTTTTGCAGAATGGACTTTGTGTTTCTTATGTACTTCAACAGTTAAAGGTTTTGAAAATTGCCACTGTCACATTTTCTATACTTGAACTCTTGTTAGACTAGGCATCTCCATTTCACAAAGAACACCATAAGATTTCACTCATTTTGTCAATATGGCAGGAAATTTCACATACTAGTAGCAGCAACATCACATGAGACAGAGTAATAGAAAGAGAGAGAGAGAGAGAGAGAGAGAGAGAGAGAGAGAGAGAGAGAGAGCTACTTTATGTACACTTATTTTCTAAAATATATTTAAAAAATTCACTCAATCTTCTATGGAACAGGGGAAGTTACTTTTGTAAATGGTATAAATGTTTTACTTAAACATATGTTGCACATCCTCACCTAATTGGATTAGAGATACGTTTTGTTACGGGGGTTTGCATATGGATGAACTGACTGGGCCATTTTTCTTGTACTGAAGCTTGTTTCCAGAAATTTAAGACATCACAAATATTATCAACAATATGGACATTTAGTGTAGTATGAACTGAACTTTTTGGCACTTTTTTGCACCGAGGTAATAGCAGTGAACCTGTGACGAAGAATAGAACTCGGAAAAAATTGGAGGTGGAACAAATAAAGAGTATAACAAGGGGACTTGTACATGCTAGGGGGCATTAATGGAGCAGTTGAGTATCAAAGGTAGGTTTACTTACAAGAAAAGTAAACATATACTCTTCATATCAATTCAATTCCTCTTCCTCAAATGGAGCGCCATATTGTTCCCCGATCTTGGGACCTAGACCGCTTGTCTAATGGACTTTGCAGAGAATGGAATCATCCTGCAATAAGGGTTAAAAAAGAATCAAGATACTTATGCATGACTGGAGCAAACAAACAGTTGCTTATGCGCAAAAAAAGTAGTTGCTAATAACATAAGAAAAAAAATAGTTGCTAATAACACAAAAATAAGTTAGTTGTTAACTCGTGAGGCAGCCAGAATCAACTCAGATGCAATGCTTCAGGAAGCCTGGCTCCCACAAATTTTCTCCTCTACTTGCTCTCTCTTCACCCGTCCCTTTTATTCTCTATCTTCTTTGTCAAAATCCAAACGCATTAGCAACAATAGGTTGGCTCCCAGAAGAAAAATGCAGAGCCTGCGGCAACAACATGCAACATGGGGGGATGCTCACCATTTTTTTGTAGGGATGCATGTACATGCTGCAGCCGAAGAAACACCATGGAGCTTTTCACTTCGAACTTTTTTGGAGCTTTTTGTTGAACTGAAGTATTTAATGCAAACACCTAATGGCATCAAGAAAACAAGTGACTACAACATTAAGCAATAAAACTGATGGTGCAGAAAATTTGAACTGACATTTTCTGTCATTCTGACAAACCTCCAGCGTATTTTTTTTGAACTGATTTTTTTCTACCATTGTACTGTTGTCGTGTAGGGGAGAATTGAACTGACAATACCCACTACCAAGCCTGCATGAACAGTTCAACAATTCAAGTTTCATCAGTGCAAAGCTCACATGAATGCAAGTGGAAGAGCTACAGGTAGGAGAAGGGGCGACGAGCAGGGTAGCGGGTGGTCAGGTACTGACGCGGATCTGGGCCCCAGGCCCCCAGGGGCCAGGCCCGGGGCATGGCTTTTTTTTCTAGTTATTACCTAGCCAACTTTTCTGAATGGGCCCGGGGCTTAGCCCAAAACACAGCCAGGGCCCAGGCCTGGCTCTCCATCTTCACACGCAGGGCGCAGCCCAGCTCTCCCCCGACGCCCAGACCTAGCCACGGCCACGCAGTCACGCACGCACCCTTCGCCGCTCGTCCGCCTGGACTGCTCCGCTGCTGGCCCCGTCCCCTGCTCCGCTGCTCCTGCTCACCCGTCCCCTGCTCGCCTGCTGCCCTGCTTCGCCGCTCGCGCAGCCCAGCTCGCCGCCTCGCCCGCTGCTGGCTCCTGCTCTCCGCCTCGCCTAGGACAGGATTGGTGTGGGCAAGTGCCAGACCATCAGGCACACCAAGACGTGCTGCTGTTGCTAGCTAGAAATGTTAAAGATTGAACATTTTTTACCTGCTAGACTGCTATAATGTTTGGATTTGCTACTACAGACTGCTTAAAGATGGGTGATGATTGGTTGAATTATTCCATGGTGTGCAATATTGAGTGAGAAATATTTGCAAAGGTTGATGATGATGCTATTCTATATCGCTTGCAATCTTCTACATCTCGGAAAGGAATTCTACCTCCTTGCAGTAGTAAGTGTTCAACTTTGTACAGTATTATTTGTTTCACTTGATGTTTATGTCTTTTCTTATGAAAGTTTGCTTTTGATTTCTCTAAGGTGTTGGCTCTTCTTCCACCGTTGATCAAGTTATGGAAGACACCGATGAAGCAAGCCATTGATTTGGTATTCTTTTTACTGCACGTGTCCGTAGTTTTTGTCATCTTTTTATCTATTTTTTTGTATCTCTAAGCATTGAGTTTAAATTTTTGGTGCAATTGAGCCATAGCTTGATGGAAGTTAAGTTTTCTCTCGCGACGAAAAAAAATTTGGGCCCGGGACTTGCTCCAATCCTGGATCCGCCACTGGGTACTGCACCCTGCAAAAGCCAACCATTCCATGGTTTGTCATGAGCATCAACACGCACATAATTCTATGAGTGATAAGAGCTTTTTTCCTTTGTGAAAGAGTATCGGTGCTAGAGTAAACCTCTGACCATCCACATACCGCATCATGTACGCACCCAGAACTCCATCTTTTTCTCCAAACATTGGACTGACAACATAGCAATACAGAAAACAAAAATAAAGAGTCCCGCAGAGCAGCAGTGAGATAAGAATTTGAACCGAGCAGCATCAATTGATGTACTGAGCATGCATCAGAACTTCAGAAGGGAATGTGCAAAACAAAATGATGGTGTCTTTGCTGTGTGTGCTTAGTGGTTGAACTGTTTTGGTGAAGATCGAAGCAAACCTTGATATTTTTTCTTGTCGAATATAGACATAACTGCTGCAAAAAAAAAACAAAAAAAAAACTATACACAATAGGAATTAGCAACCTGAACTATCAAAATTTTCTAATCAGAACTACACGAATTGGAACAATTGAACTCTTTTTGTATTTCATTCCATCGGTGTCATTCTCAAAGATACATCTATATTCGAGAAGCTCCACGAGAAGAACATAGGACTAGCACTTCAGGAGCTGATGCATTTGGACGAGCACATGGTGTGCACTGGTCAAAGCTCATGACCAGAGAGAGAGGCCATGGCCGGTGGGGGAAGGGGACCGTGGGATCAGGTGACACGAGGCCACGGTTGCGGAGCAGGTGGGCGTAGGTGGCCGAGGCGGCGGTGGGGCGGGTCACCGATGATGGCGATGGGTGTGGCCACGAAGGCTGTTGTGGGGAGGTTTCCGCGGCGATGGGAGGTTGGCCGACGGCGTGGTGGAAGCAGGGGGCGGCGCTCCGGTGGGAGCAGCGGGGAGGCAAGCCGGTGGCACGGTGGAAGCAGCGGGGAGGTGGGCGGGCGGCGCGGTGGAAGCAGGGCGGCGACGCTCCGGTGGGAGTAGCGTGTAAGCGGGCCGGTGGCGCGGTGGAGGCAGGGGGGCGGCGCCGGCAGCGGGTAGAAGCAGGGGCGAAGTCGACAGCGCGTGGAAGCAGGGAGGCAGGGGCCGGCGTTGATTTTCCAGCCAGGAAGGAGATGGCGGAGGTGGATCCATCAGCGGCCATTCACGGCACCGCGGGCTCCCTCGCTCCGGCAGACGCCGTTGCTCACTCGCCCACGACGGCGGCCTCCGGCCGAAGGAGGTGGGTTAGGCTCGGGTGGGCAGGGGAGTTTCAATGGGTCGCGCCCTTATATATATATATATATATATATATATATATATATATATATATATATATATATATATATATATATATATATATATATATATATATATATATATTAGCAAAAGAGCCCGTGCGTTGCAACAGGAGAAAAAATCACAACACACACTCTTAACCCAACAACCATCACTCAAGACCACAAATAGGTCCATCTCCTTTATTTTAGCGAGGCATCATATTTGTGATGCCGCTTATCCTCACACCCTCGCCGGTGGTGGACTCAGTGTTCACACAAAATCAAAACATGTTTGAATATAGTTAATCTTAAGGCGTCGCTTTCTCCCTCTCTCCTCCCTCCCCCTCTCTCTCTCGCTTTCTCTCACACTCGCCATGATAAATTTCTTGTTTTCCCCTGCGACGTTTTCAGAGTTATGCATGTGTAGTTATCGATGTTTTTTTTCCCTATATGGTTATAGTGGGTGTTTATTTGCAATCCGAATCGCCGCGGGTACGAAAGAAAAACGGATCGTGCGCTATAGATTATAAGTTTGAGATCGAAATTAAACAATCATGTAGATGCTATAAAGCTAACCACGATAAAGAAAAGAATTTAAAAATATATGCCAACTCGTTGGAATCCAGTTGACGTCATGTACATTCATGTGTAGTTCAAGCGAGCAGCCGCAATCTATTTGTCTATCACACTGTCAAGCGGCTACCGCTTCAAAGTTTATCCACTCATCATGATGTGAGGCAGCGCTGAGAGATGTGTTGCGTACCTGCTAGCCTCGGCGCTGTGAGGTGCGTACCTAGGAGCCCGAGCTCGCGCGCCTGCACGCTCCAACCCCTCCGCCAGCTCATCTCGCCGGAGGAGCAACACCAGTGTCGCCGCCCTGGTGCCTTACCTCCCTTCCCGCATGGTTGGCCGCCTCATGTTACTTCGTCACGGAAGGACACGGTGTAACGCCCCGGACACACCCGCCGGTGGTCGTTACTCCTGGCGGGATCTAGACTGGCCTCACATATCAATACTAGTCTTTTCTACGCACTTTGTCCTCACTCGTGCGCACCCGGGAGCAACTTCCCGGTCGGTCACCCATCCTGAAACTACTTCAAGCTGAGCACGCTTAACTTTGGAGTTCTATCCGAATGGGCTCCCGGAAAAGAAGGAATTCCTTATTGATATGAGTAGTCTATCATCCCTAATAAGCCAGGCCATCACACGCGGTGCCTTCCTTTCCTGAACACGATAAAGAAAAGAATTTAACATGCACACACTTTTAGAATTACATGAACACGTTGTTTAGAAGGGCATTTAAAAAATATGCACAATATTTCAATACATGAACTCTTTTTTGAACAATACAAACTTTTGAAATGCAAGTTCACCTTTTGAAAAAACACGTATATTCTTTTTCAAAAAGCATTTAAAAAATAACCAACATGTAAAATTAACATCATATTCAGATTTCACACGTTTTTCTAATCAAATTGCGTATATAACATGTTAAAATGGGAGTTACGGTTTAAAAGATACAGATGATTTAGAAAACAATTTGTTTGACTATAATATATTCTATACTAATATTTAGAAAAATTTAACAAGTTAAAATAATCTCATGTTCATATTCTACATATTTTTCTAATAAAAAATCATATATAACATGCTAAAATCGAAATTACGGTTTAAAAGATACAAATAATTTAGAAAACCATTTGTTTAACTTTAATATCTGCTAAAATAATATTTAGAAATACATAACAGATTAAAATAATCACATATTCATATTCTACATATTTTTCTAATCAAATTTCATATATAACATGTTTAAATCGGGGTTACGTTCTAAAAGATCTTGATGATTTATAAAATCATTTGTTTGAGTTAAATATGAGCCGCGGATGAATTACCTAAAAGGTCAGGGGTGTTTTCGAAAAATGTAAAATAACGGTTCGAGTGACTTAAGTTCGGAGTGCGGGTTGATTTCAGGAAAATACAGGGGCGTTCTTGTAAAACGGTAAAATAACGGTTCGGCTGACTTATGTTTGGACTGCGGGTTGATTTCAAGAAAGTATAGGGGCTTTTTTGCAAAATGATCCGACAGACGGGCTGAAACCCTATTTTCTTTATTATTAGGTAAACACACACACACACACACACACACACATATATATATATATATATATATATATATATATATATATATATATATATATATATATATATATACAGCCGGTCTATTCTCATAACACTTCCGAACTGCATTGTAATACTGCATTGGAAAGCTATACGCACCGCACCACAGAGACCAGCGAACTTCATGTTTGAAAAAACTGTACGTGTTGTTTTTTCGATACTTTTTTTGCTTTAGTTTTTTAACCGTTTATCAGAATTATGCGTGTAATATACCGTTGAAAAGCTATGGAGTAGACGAAACTTCGCCATGTTGAACACTTTTCAAAATTCATCATAGTTTAAGAGCAGTTTCGAAAATCGTGCGGCTCACAACGAATGGCAGCGAGCGTTTTTTGGCTTTTTTTCTAAACCGCTCGTCGGAATGAAACATATGATACACCGTTGGAAAGGTATCGTCGGCGCACATCTTTTTTGTATCTATTATTTTTTTCTAATTCGCTACGGTTTAAGAGCAGTTTTGAATTTACTAAATCGCGGAATTGTGTTTTTCGAATTTGTTCAAATTTTCGGTACTGTTTTGACTCCAGTTTTCTAACCGTTTGTCGAAACAAGGCGTGTAATATACCGTTGGAAAGCTACGAACGAGGCGTAACTTTCATATGTTGAAATGTTTTTGAGATTCCTTACGGTTATTAGTTAAATTTGAAAATCGTGCGGCTGACTACGAAGGGTAGCGGACGTTTTTTCGTGAAATTTTTACAAAACGTTGGTCGAAATGATCCAAATGGTACACCGTTGGAAAAATATCGTCGAGACGCTACTTTTTCATGTAGAACACTCCCTCTAATTCATTACGGTTTAAGAGCAGTTTTGAAATTACAAAAACGCGGAAACTCTGTTTTTCGCGACAACAAAATCGACGCGTGCACTGCATCGGACAGAAAAGCGTATTGCTTCAAACTGAAGAACGCACTTGTAATGCCCAGGATGGCTATCGTTGTGTTTATCTCCATGATGCATGCTTGTGTGTTTCGGAATCACCATCATGTGTACTTTGATGTGGTGCTTACCACTTGCCATGTTTAGTTTCGAGGTGACTTAAACTTGCTCTTTTAGATGCCATGATGAAACTGCTGTTTTAACACTTAGTGGATTTTCACTAAGTCTGAAATCTGTAACGTTCCGACGCCATGTTTGCTTGCTGCTCTAGGACAAACCATGATAGTTTTGGGGTGGATCTTGATGGTTCCTTGTAGTAGATATTGTTGGCTTTCCATTCATGTTCTCATATGCTTATTTGAGTGGCTGTAACATGTTTAACTTTTGCTCCAAAGTTTCAATAAAATTCTGCTGTCAGAATTTTGTTGTCAAGTTCAATATGTCCAAGCTTGTTGCTATTGATCCGTGGCTCCTTTGGGGGTGCACCTTTGGACTTATTTGCTGTAGGATATGTCTAGTTTATGTTCATGCTCTTTGCCATGTTGTTTGAGTGCTGTAGCTTTTTTCTAGTGCTCCGAAGTTGCTATGTTGCTGTAATTTTCAGCTTTCGCTCGTTTCTTGTTTCGGGCATAACTTTTAGCCCGTAGCTCCGATTTCAGCGAGTCTTATATGAAACTTGATTGATTTTCCGTGTAGATTCATAATCTCCTATTGTTATCATGTTTTGAAGCTTCTTGCTTGAGTGCTATTTTCCGTGCTCCGTATGCTTCCTTAGTGCATCCATCATGCATCCATCATTTTTGAGTGCGCATTGCATCTTGTTGATTCGTGCCTTGTGTGATTGTATTGTTTAGAGACGGAAGCTGAGACCGAGTACGAGCACGAGGTTACCAACGAGATTGAGGACGAGGACCCTTCTTTCGATCCGAACGACTGCACTTCAGGCAAGATGATCGAACCCCGATAACATTACTATCTTTGCCTATTGCTAGTAGTTCCGCTCTATAGTTTTGCCTCGATGCCCATGTCTTTCCTGTCAGCCTCCTATTTGTAACCATGACCATGTTTAACCACCCTACCTATGCAAACCGTTGCTTGGCTAAGTACGCTTCGCTCAGCCCTTCTTATAGCATTGCTAGTTGCAGGTGAAGATTGAAGATGCTTGCTTCATGTTGAAGTTTGTTGGGTTATATCACACTATATAAATGCTCAAAATGAAATCATCTATATATTGGCAAGGGTGGAAGGCTAAGCCTTTTGCTTGGTGATTTGTTCAACTCATGCCGTTAGGAACCGTATAAACCGGTGTTATGTTCCTTGATTATGTGTTCCTTACACGGTTGGGGTGTATGGGACCCCCTCGATAAACCGCTAAGTGCTAAGTCTTTTCCAGCAAATCCCAACATTGGTACTATTTGCCTAATAACAAATTAAACTTGCATAGGGAGTTATAAACCCTTTTTCTTTAATCAACAACCCCGGGCCAGTGCTCCACATGAGTGTTGGTCCGAACTGGGGGTCCTGCGGGGCCACCTCAAGGAAACTCGAGGTCTGGTAAAAACCCGTAGCATCACCCATCCGGTCGTGTCCTGAGAGTTAGATACGCGCGGCTACTATCAGGGTGTCGACACGCCGGGAGGATTTGCTGGATTAGCCTTACCTTAGTTCGGAGTATCTTGAGCACGGGATTCCGAGAATACTCGGGTCTTCCCACTTTGGAGTTGCGACTCCACGGATCGTGGGCTTGTAATGGGCCAAGTTGGAACACCCCTGCAGGGTTATGAACTTTCGGAAGCCGTGCCCGCGGTTATGTGGCAGATGGGAGCTTGTTAATATCCGGTTGTAGATAACTTGACACAATGTTCCAATACACTACCAGCGTGTGTACCGTGACTGTCAATTTCCGAATAGGGATTCGGGAGTTGAACACGGTGGGGTTATGTTTGTTGAGCTTTAGCTAGGATCACTTCGTGATCATCTCTCGACCGAGGCCTTCTCTTCTCGCACTCTCTCACGTAAGCTAGTGCTAGTTGCTGCTGCAGACACTTATTCTTTTCTTCAGCCTTACCCTCTCCCAAGGCTTAAATAGTCTTGTTACCCGGGAACGGGATTGCTGAGTCCTCTGTGGCTCACAGTTACTTCACCACACCAGATGCAGGTCCAGTGGTGAGCTATCCAGGTGATGGCACCGAGCTAGACTGGGAGTATGACGAGGAGCGTAGTTGATACTATGTTCGTTATCCTGATGATCAGTAGTGGAGACTTCTACTAGGATTCGATCCTATGTGTGGATTTATTTATGTTTGGTATCTTGCCATTTGGATTTTACCCTTAGAGGGCTGTGATGTTTTATTGTATGATGATTTGAGACATGAATTGTATTTGTGTGACGTGGCGAGTGTAAGTCAACTATATTTATGTTTTCCATCCCCCATTTTACATGAGTTGTGCAAAGATACCAGACTTGCAATCATTCCAGCATGGGGTTATGTCTCTAAGTCGTGCCTCGACACGTAGGAGATATAGCTCCATCCTGGGCATTACAGCACTGCATCAGACAGTCAAACGAACCTCATGATTTATTTTGTTGGACGTATATTTTTCTCAGAGGAGTTTTGTTGTCTTTTTTGCAACTTTTTTTTTGAAGGAAAGTGGACCGCAACACTCCCGAAAGTGAAGCGGAACACTACCAAAAGTGAACCTCATGATTTGATGTTGTCTTTTTTCGTACTAATTAATTTTTTTACGCGTGTTGAGAAGTGAGCTGCTTTCCGATGTGTTTTTGTTTTTGGATCACCAAGTGAACCACAAAGGTTTTTTTATGGCCAACTTCGTGAGAGAACAAAGTGAGCTTCAAAGAGTCCTTTGCAATGGACTTTTTTTAGACCAAAGTGCACTGCATTTGTTTGTTTTTTAGACCAGTGAACTTCATGTTTGAAAAAACTGTACGTGTTGTTTTTCGGTACCTTTTTGCTCTAGTTTTTAACCGTTTATCGGAATTATGCGTGTAATATACCGTTGAAAAGCTATGGAGTAGACGCAACTTCGCCATGTTGAACACTTTTCGAGATTCCGCACGGTTTAATAGCAGTTTTTGAAAATAGTGAACTGCATGTTTGAAAAAACATGCGAGAGGACTGCATTTATTGTTTGCACGCTACATATTACAGACAAGCATATTACATACACTGTTGTCATGAAGAGGTGTGTTGCACTGCAGCAACAACAACCAAAATTACCCCAAGGGAGGACAGTGAGCTACATATTAAAAATATGACATTTTCTGCTGTGCACCACGGGAAAGTGAATGAGAAAACTTTGTATGTATATGTTGTTTTTTCCGAGCTCTGGTTGATGACTACAGTGGACTTCTTTAACAACAACAAAGCTCCAGTGTACTGCTGCTATACACCAAAGACCCACCGAATGCTCGGTGGCCAAACTGCACGGGGGTCATGTGTAGCTCATCTTCTCCAACGACGCGGTTATTTTCTTTCAGTGAAGCAAACAACGAACTGCAAGAAAGGAAGAGGGAATCAGAGGCAATCCTTCAATCTCCCAGGACTACGAGAACAAAATAAAAAAAACACAAAATGAACTGCATTAGTCTCGATCACCGGCGGTATGTCTCCGGCAAGAGCATTCGCCCCCAAATCCAACACCCTCAGGTTGCGGCAATTCACCACCCTTGGTTTCCTTCACCAGCGACGACAGGCGTGGTCTGCTTATCAAGCAACGTCGTCCAGTACTGAGTTACAATCTGATCCTCTTGAACAGTCTCATCATCGCTGCTCAAGTCAATAATATTATGATCACTGATGTCTATGAAATCTATTACAGTCATTTTGTGGCCTGAAAATAGTAAAATTGTGTGAGCAATGATTAATAAAGAATGGTGTAGGAATAAAAAGAAGCTGAAGCTATATCCATCCATCAGACATTTCACCCCTAAGGGAAAAAAACAAGTAGCAAGGATAATAAAAATAACCAAAGTGGCTTACCCTTTCTAAGAATCGATAATTTGAACATTAACGTAGCTATTATCATATGACTGACTCTTTAACTTGGAGCACCGGCCATGAACTCTCTTTTTTAGTACATGTGGCAAAAATAACTATGAATGTACTATTGAAGACAAATGCAGTAAGATTATTTTCATATAACCCATCAGAAACATTTTAATGTGCAAACTAAAAGAACTCTGATTCCAGAACTCTAGCGGTTGCGTTGATTCCTACATATCCATTCAATATATCTTGATCGAAATGAAGCTATCAATTTCTTTCTGTACATTCCTAAATGAATAGATTTCACACAAGGTCGAGAAGCTCAAGTAGTAGAAAGAATTATAGTTCTTCCTCAATAATGGAATTTTTCACATAGCTCCGGTCAATTAGCATCTCTATGTGTTTTAAGTTAAAATTAACAGCGACGTTCCTAAAAATCTAACAAAAAATGCTTTACCAGATCCAAGTGTGACCCAAACTGTCGCTTTCTTGATCGTATCCACTATGAGGCTATTTGTGAATCTTGAGACCTGAATTTTATATAACCTTTAGTATAGCAAGAGCTGGAGCTGTTGTAAATAGTACAGGCGCTTAAAGTTGTAATGAGTATTAATACAACAAACTCATTGTAATGCAAACCAACAAGAAAAGAGAAAACAATAACATCAAATCCTACAGAAAAAGATCATTGTATGATATTATCTGTTCACAGTTTCGACACACAGGACAGGATAACGTTGGTACAAGTGTTCATTAACAAGAATAATGGGTCGAAAATTTTCAAACAACATTTGTTTCACCAGCAATGAATAATGACAAGGCATGTAAGGCAAGACCAGACTACCTTCAGCTCAAATTTTATCCTTGCAATAACTTGAAGGCCAAGGTTTCTTAGCTTTCACCCCATTGACTAGTACAATTGCAGCAGCACCATCACTGTGCAGTGCTGGCAGGTAAGAAAGGCACTGCAGTTACACTTTAATGTAACATCGCGTCGAATAATTCATCATAACCGTGCAAAAAAGAATAAAATTTGAGTTCTGAAATAATCTAGCACTTCAGTATTCTCTTAAGATGACACAAAACAGACTGTTGATTTTTACTACTGAAACATTGTTTAGCTGAAGGTAGTGTGGTCATGTAAAAATAAAGCAGCAGGTTCGTTCAACAAACCATAGTACATTGGAGAGCAGCAGGTTCGTTCGTCGCTAATTCTGAATTTTTTTCCTGTGCCCTTGGCCAAGTAGTACTTTAGCTGAAAGGTGTGCTTAGCATAAACAAACCATAGTCCTACATTTAACTAGTATACCACCAATGTCAGGAGATCTCTGTTTTACTGTTAAGGAGTACTAGTGTAGGTTGACTGTTTGGCCAGGTGCTTTGGTTGAAAGGTGTGCTTAGTCTCAAAAAAATCGTTTTCTTTTACTGTTCAACGTACTACTCCACTAGTGTAAGCTGACTGCGGTGGCTCTGGAATGCTCGGAAGAAACAGTTCGCAAATCCCAAAGAGGTGGTCTGAGAAGAACAAATCTGAAAGAGAAAGACACGGGATGCAGCAGACCTTCAGAGTTCCTCTGCTTCCCCTTCTCACCCACCGTCAGGCTACTCCTTGCTGGCTTGGCCCCCCTTCCAAGCTCCAACAAAACGGTCGGAAATCAAAGCGGGATCGGTGCTCTGCAAGGAAACCAGCAGGGATGGTTGAGCGGCGAGCAAGAACCATCTTAAAATCAGCTCCAAGAAACAGAGGGTTCCTCACCCACAGGATGGTAAGCCGAGGCCGGGGCGGGCGCGGGGTCGGGGTCGGGGCTGGCGGCGTCGCAGGCCGCCTCCCAGCCGGCGGTCCAGGTGAAGTCCATGGGGTCGTCGCCCGCCGCGCTCGCCGCGTCGCCTTCGATGGAGGAGGAGGAGGAGAGAAGGGTAGTCGCGCCTTTGGGTTTCGGGAAGAAGGTGGGGATAGGGGTGGAGATGGTGGGGGAGGGAGGGAGGCGGGGTGGGGAGGGGGCCGTGGTGTGTGGGCGCCTCCGCGCTAGAAGGCTGGGTGGGGAGGGGTGTGGGGGGTGTTATGAGAATAAGGTCTTAAGGGGTGTTATGAGAATAGACCCACCCTATATATATAGTGTTTTCGGGTTTGCGTGGCAGGTGCCATCAAAGTTATGCATTGTGCATTTAAAGTTTTAAACATCCTCAATATTCCTACATATATTTGGCCACTTTCAGATGGTTCTTGACTTCTGGCCCCTCTCATCGATCTTTGACGATGCGCCCAACCGTGGGCCCGCGTGGTCAAAGTTGTGCATTTGAATTTTGAACATCACAGACCACCCTTTTCACTCATATATATTTGGGCCACATGCCGGTGTGGCTGTCTTCTGACCCTCTCCAACGTTATTTTTTGCTGCAAAGACTCTGATGACGCTCAACCGACATGGGTATAATATCTTAACCGTGTGCGATACAAGTGCGCTGTGAATCACCACGCCTGCGCAAGCGCGAGCAAAGGTGGAGGTACTGGCTCAACCGTGTGCGATGCAAGTGTGCTGTAAAATCACCACGACCACGCAAGCGCGAGCAAAGGGTGGAGGTACTAGCTTAACCGTGTGCGATGCAAGTGCGTTGTAAAACTACCACCTGTGCAAGCTAAAGGCGGGTAAGTTTATATGGAAATTAGTATGAACCGTGTGCGATGGACCAGCCAGCTAGAAGTATAAAAACAAACTACCCACCTTGAGCATTGCAAAAATCGGCGGTTCCGCGCCACTTTTCCTTACTATCATACACGCATATTGTTATTGGATCGAGCACGATCTTGGGCACTCCCGACCCGCATTAATTCCTTTACCCTAATTTTAGTAGCCGCCGTACTTCAACCGTCGCCCACACTCCTCCAACACCGACCTTATAGTAAAATTTTTGTAGCCGAGGCATTTGAACCGTTGCCCTCCCTCGTCCACCACCATCTCCACCCACCATATTACTTCAATTTTTAGTAGCCGCAATGTATCCTCAAACACCAACCCCCCTCCACAGTCCCCCACCCGCCCCCAACCCCCTCGAACCCTAGCCCGCGGCCATCGCCGGCACCGCCGCCAACCCCTGTCGGTCTGCCCGTTCCTCCTAGCTTAGATAATAAAGTGCAAGCTAAAGGTAGGTAAGTTTATTTGGAAATTGGTATGAACCGCGTGCGATAGACCAGCTAGCTAGAAGTATAAAAACAAACTACCCACCTTGAGCGTTGTAAAAATTGGCGGTTCCGCGCCACTTTTCCTTATTATCATACACGCATATTGTTATTGGATCGTGCACGATCTTGGGCACTCCCGACCCGCATCAATTCCTTTACCCAAATTTTAGTAGCCGACGTACTACAACCGTCGCCCACACTCCTCCAGCACTGACCTTATAGTAAAATTGCTGTAGCCGAGGCATTTGAACCGTTGCCCTCCCTCGTCCATCACCATCTCCACCCACCATATTACTTAAATTTTTAGTAGGCGCGGTGTATCCTCAAACAACAACCCCCCTCCACAGTCCCCCACCCGCCCCTCCTCCCTCGAACCCTAGCTCGCGGCCGTCGTCGGCGCCGCCGCCAACCCTTGCTGGTCTGCCCGTTCCTCCTAGCTTAGATAATAAAGTTCAGGTTACCCAGCGATTCCCATACCGTCGCCCCACTCCCCTGAGTTTTTAGATGAGGCCTGCGGTGTCCCTCCCTGCCAGATCCACATCCCCTACTCCAAAATGTCACAACCTAAGCTCAACCACGTATCCCGGGGAGCCCGACGGGCATTCGGCCAAGAAGAGGTTTATCATGGCCTCTCCGGCGGACATTGGCGAGGTGGCCGCCGTTCGCCCCAACCCGTTGATCCCGGAGCAACACGTCGCCGCGGAAGCCGACAAAGACGTTGACTACGTTGCCATGCCGAAGGCTTCATGTCAGCGGGCTAGTGTATTACTGTATCTCGGGAAAGCAGGCTACGACAACAAGCTCGTCCACAACGTCTGCTTCACGCGGGCCATGTCACAGGTTAAGTGGTCCATCCCCAACCCCTCTGGTTCAACCGCCGTCGATCTCTTCGACGGCCCTGCCGCTGATCTCCTCCGCCAAGCGGTCAAGGATTTGCGAGCTTTATACGCCATTGAGCCCATCTTGTCATTTTTGAAGGACATGTTCCACGGCGGCGGCTTGGGATCCTCAGTTGCCAACTGCGATCTCATCTAACATGACCACCACCACGAGGAGGGCACCCACAAAGGTTCTTCCAAGGTGAACAACCCGTCGGTGACATCAGAGAGCGCACCATGGGTCTGTGATCTTCCAACTGGAAGGACCCCATCCATGAAATGTGAGTCAACATTCTATCAGCAAATCATACCTTTTCTAGTTTGCCAACCCGTACCCTTTGTTGTAGTAGCATTTGCCGTGCGGTTCTTTAACTGCGCCGTGTTTAATTATTTTAGTTATGCAAAAATGTATTGTTCAATAGGGCTATGTGATGTTTAAGTATGAATTGTCCACTTCAGTTTCACGAATGGCTATATTTGGTTGTTTATAGTGAGCAGATGCCTTGTTTATCTGTATTGGGTTGTTAGGTTGGTTGGAGTGAGCATTTTTCCAGTTATCGAGCAGATACCTTATTTATATGTATTTGGTTCTTAGTTTGGTTGCAGTGCGCATTTGCCCAGTTATCAAGCAGATGCTTTGTTTATCTGTATTTGGTTGTTAGGTTGTTTTTTTAGCATTTGTCCAATTATCAAGTAGATGCCTTGTTTATATGTCGTTGGTTGTTAGGTCGCTTTTTTTAGCATTTTTCGAGTTATCAAGAAGATGCCTTGTTTATATTTATCTGCTTGTTAGGTTGGTTGTAGTGAGCATTTGTCCAGTTTTCAATCATATGCCCTGTTTATCTGTATTTGCTTGTTAGGTTGGTTGCAGTGAGACTCTGTCCAGTTTTCAATGGCTATATTTGGTTGTTATACTGGTCATTATGCCTTGTTTATTTCAGTCATTCACAATGTGTTGTTCATTATGTGCAAGTCAGAACTGTGCCGGTCGACTACATCAATACCAGATTGAACGGCTATATTTGGTTCCAGTTATTCCTGGTGTAGTTAACACATGCCCTTCATTTCAGTTTTACACATTTATCCAGTGTGATGTTTAAGCATTACCTACGTTCTATTCATTTTCAACAATACCAGTTTGAATTGCAATATTTGATGGCTATTAAGCCTGCTATCGGTAACATTGCCTTCCATTTTATATCTGCTTTAACCGCATGCTGAAACCAACACAGTCAAGCTATCATTTGGAGATGATGTTTTTATCTTTGCTATATTTGTTTGATGTTAATGTACTTATCATGCCTTTCCACTACCACTACAAAAAAATACACTTCCGTGATGATACGTGTTTGTCACAATAGGTCACGTTTTCTGTCATGCATGTACATCCATGACAATTTTTTGACAGAATCAAGATAGTCATACCTGTGTTGTCATAGAAGTGTTCCATGATGTTACCAAAATTATCATCACGGAAGTGTTCACTTCCATGACGATAAATCGCGCGTCACATAAGTGCTTTCGTCAAGGGTGACCGACATGTGGCATCCACCATAACGGAACGCTGTTAAGCTATCGGGTCCGGTTTTGGATCCGATAACCCGTTAATAGCCCTGACCAATGGGGATTTTCCACGTGTAAAATCATCATTGGCTGGAGGAAACACGTGTCGGCTCACCGTTGGGACAGATGTGATCCACTCATTGGACCCAAAGCGCCTATGATACATCGACACGTGGCACGACCCAAGAGAGGCCCATTCCTGTGAAAAGGCCGGACCGTTTGCCTTAGTCAAAAGGTGGCGGGCCGGCCCACGGCAAGCCTGTTAACGGCCTGTTCGCATATAGCCCATTTACAGCCCGCTAACCCAGGGCCCGTTTATGACCTATCCGAAATAGGCCCAGTAGCGTCATCTGGGTCGTCCAATATAATTCCAACCCGTTTTAACTTCCGGCCCATGTATGGCCCATGATGTCTTATGGCCTATGATACGTCGAACGTGGCACAGCCCAACAGAGGCCCATATAGGTTAAAAAGTCCGGCCCAGTCAAAGGCCCGTAGTACTTACTCAGGTACTAGTGGGCCAGCCCAATAACGACCTGCTTAATAAAGGCCCATTTACGGCCCGAAGCCAGATCTGGCACGTTAATTATTCGCCGAATATTTGGGCCCAATTACAGCCTAGTGACTTTCGCCCTGTTAGAGGCCTGATGTAGACATGGGCTCATTTCAGCCCGGTGTGACTTTCGGCTTGGGAATGTCCTGTGCAACCCATGGGCCATATATAGTCCGATAGGACATCGGCCCCACTAACGGCCCGTGATAAAGGTGGCAACAGTTAAGCCCAACGTGACTTTGGGCCTGTTAAATGCCTATCGCATAATTCGGTCCGTTGATGTCTGCACTAAGCTTTCGGCCTCTTAAAGGCCCATGATATCAGTGGGCCAACTAAGGCCCGAGATATGTTTCGGCGTGGTAACTGCCCGTGATATAACTGGGCCCAAAAAGGCCCCGTCTACATTTCAGCCCGCTGAAGGCCCGTCGACGACTAGTGAAAATTGAGGCCCAATATGCATTTCGGCCTACTGAAGGCCCATTGTTTCATCTGGGCCGTAACAGGCCAGTACAATATTCAGCCTGTTAATGGCCCAATGCTACCTGGGCCAAACTAAGCTGGGTCCACAAAAGGCCGAACTAAAATATAGGCCGGTGTAAGTTGTGGGCCTCGCGCAAAGTGTGAAGGCCCCAATGATTCGGGCCCAAGAAAGATGCAGGACGGCCCAATTGTGGCCCGCTAAACACCAGGCCCGTTAGAGGCGAATGTTTCGGCTCGGCCGACTACATCTGATTTTTTCCAGATAGCGAATGATGGCAGTAACTAGTAAGAATTAAGAACAAACCTACTCTATACAATAAAGAAATTACGACATAGTAACTAAGAATAAACCTACACTATACAATAAATGATTTATGGTATATGACATCCACTAGGCATCGAAGTTCGCCACCAGTGATCATAACGCGCAACGAAGAAGCAGATTACAAACACTTCGAACTTTTTTGGAGCTTTTTGTTGAACTGAAGTATTTAATGCAAACACCTGATGGCATCAAGAAAACAAGTGACTACAACATTAAGAAATAAAACTGATGGTGCAGAGAATTTGAACTGACATTTTCTGTCATTCTGACAAACCTCCAGCGTATTTTTTTTGAACTGATTTTTTTCTACCATTGTACTGTTGTCGTGTAGGGGAGAATTGAACTGACAATACCCACTACCAAATCTGCATGAACAGTTCAACAATTCAAGTTTCATCAGTGTAAAGCTCACATGAATGCAAGTGGAAGAGCTACAGGTAGGAGAAGAAGCGACGAGCAGGGTAGCTGTTGGTCAGGTACTGCACCCTGCAAAAGCCAACCATTCCATTGTTTGTCATGAGCATCAACACGCACATAATTCTATGAGTGATAAGATCTTTTTTTCCTTTGTGAAAGAGTATCGGTGCTAGAGTAAACCTCTGACCATCCACACACCGCATCATGTACGCACCCATAACTCCATCTTTTTCTCCAAACATTGGACTGACAACATAGTAATACAGAAAACAAAAATAAAGAGTCCCGCAGAGCAGCAGTGAGATAAGAATTTGAACTGAGCAGCATCAATTGATGTACTGAGCATGCATCGGAACTTCAGAAGGGAATGTGCAAAACAAAGTGATGGTGTCTTTGCTGTGTGTGCTTAGTGGTTGAACTGTTTTGGTGAAGATCGAAGCAAACCTTGATATTTTTTCTTGTCAAATATAGACATAACTGCTGCAAAAAAAACAAAAACAAAACTATACACAGTAGGAATTAGCAACCTGAACTATCAAAATTTTCTAATCAGAACTACACGAATTGGAACAATTGAACTCTTTTTGTATTTCATTCAATCGGTGTCATTCTCAAAGATACATCTATATTCGAGAAGCTCCACGAGAAGAACATAGGACTAGCACTTCAGGCGCTGATGCATTTGGACGAGCACATGGTGTGCACTGGTCAGAGCTCATGACCAGAGAGAGAGAGGCCATGGACGGTGGGGGAAGGGGACCGTGGGATCAGGTGACACGAGGCCACGGTTGCGGCGCCGGTGGGCGTAGGTGGCCGAGGCGGCGGTGGGGCGGGTCACCGATGATGGTGATGGGTGTGGCCATGAAGGTTGTTGTGGGCAGGTTTCCGCGGTGATGGGAGGTTGGCCGACGGTGTGGTGGAAGCAGGGGGCGGCGCTCCGGTGGGAGCAGCGGGGAGGCAAGCCGGTGGCACGGTGGAATCAGCGGGGAGGTGGGCGGGCGGAGCGATGGAAGCAGGGAGGCAGCGCTCCGGTGGGAGTAGCGTGGAAGCGGGCCGGTGGCGCGGTGGAGGCAGGGGGCAGCGCCTGTAGCGGGTAGAAGGAGGGGCGAAGTCGACAGCGCGTGGAAGCAGGGAGGTAGGGGCCGGCGTTGATTTTCTAGCCAGGAAGGAGATGGCGGAGGTGGATCCATCAGCGGCCATTCATGGCACCGCGGGATCCCTCGCTCTGGCTGACGCCGTTGCTCACTCGCCCACGACGGCTGCCTCCGGCCGAAGGAGGTGGGTTAGCCTTGGGTGGGCGGGGGAGTTTCAATGGGTCGCGCCCTTATAGGGCCGAGGGGTAACATAATAATATTCTGTTACTAGTAACAGAATAGTCCAGCCCTACACACACACACACACACACACACACACACACACACACACACATATATATATGGAGTTTTCGGGTTTGCGTGGCAGGTGCCACCAAAGTTATGCATTGTGCATTTAAAGTTTTAAACATCCCCAATATTCCTACATATATTTGGCCACTTTCAGGTGGTTCTTGACTTCTGGCCCCTCTCATCGATCTTCGACGACGCGCCCAACCGTGGGCCCGCGTGGTCAAAGTTGTGCATTTGAATTTTGAACATCACAAACCACCCTTTTCACTCATATATATTTGGGCCACATGCCGGTGTGGCTGTCTTCTGACCCTCTCCAACGTTATTTTTTGCTGCAAAGACTCTGATGACACTCAATCGACATGGGTATAATATCTTAACCGTGTGCAATACAAGTGCGCTGTGAATCACCACGCCTGCGCAAGCGCGAGCAAAGGTGGAGGTACTGGCTCAACCGTGTGCGATGCAAGTGCGCTGTAAAATCACCACGACCACGCAAGCGCGAGCAAAGGGTGGAGGTACTAGCTTAACCGTGTGCGATGCAAGTGCGTTGTAAAACTACCACCTGTGCAAGCTAAAGGCGGGTAAGTTTATTTGGAAATTAGTATGAACCGTGTGCGATGGACCAACTAGCTAGAAGTATAAAAACAAACTACCCACCTTGAGCATTGCAAAAATCGGCGGTTCCCCGCCACTTTTCCTTATTGTCATACACGCATATTGTTATTGGATCGAGCGCGATCTTGGGAACTCCCGACCCGCATCAATTCCTTTACCCTAATTTTAGTAGCCGCCGTACATCAACCGTCGCCCACACTCCTCCAGCACCGACCTTATAGTAAAATTGCTGTAGCCGAGGCATTTGAACCGTTGCCCTCCCTCGTCCACCACCATCTCCACCCACCATATTACTTCAATTTTTAGTAGCCGCGGTGTATCCTCAAACACCACCCCCCCTCCACACTCCCCCACCCGCCCCCTCCCCCCTCGAACCCTAGCCCGCGGCCGTCGCCGGCACCGCCGCCAACCCCCGTCGGTCTGCCCGTTCCTCCTAGCTTAGATAATAAAGTGCAAGCTAAAGGTAGGTAAGTTTATTTGGAATTAGTATGAACCGCGTGCGATAGACCAGCTAGCTAGAAGTATAAAAACAAACTACCCACCTTGAGCGTTGCAAAAATTGGCGGTTCCGCACCACTTTTCCTTATTATCATACACGCATATTGTTATTGGATTGTGCACGATCTTGGGCACTCCCGACCCGCATCAATTCCTTTACCCAAATTTTAGTAGCCACCGTACTTCAACCGTCGCCCACACTCCTCCAGCACCGACCTTATAGTAAAATTGCTGTAGCCGAGGCATTTGAACCGTTGCCCTCCCTCGTCCATCACCATCTCCACCCACCATATTACTTAAATTTTTAGTAGGCGCGGTGTATCCTCAAACAACAACCCCCGCTCCACAGTCCCGCACCCACCCCCTCCTCCCTCAAACCCTAGCTCGTGGCCATCGCTGGCGCCGCCGCCAACCCTTGCCGGTCTGCCCGTTCCTCCTAGCTTAGATAATAAAGTTCAAGTTACCCAGCGATTCCCATACCGTCGCCCCACTCCCCTGAGTTTTTAGATGAGGCCTGCGGTGTCCCTCCCCGCCAGATCCACATCCCCTACTCCAAAATGTCGCAACCTAAGCTCAACCACGTATCCCGGGGAGCCCGACGGGCATTCGGCCAAGAAGAGGTTTATCATGGCCTCTCCGGCGGACATTGGCAAGGTGGCCGCCGTTCGCCCCGACCCGTCGATCCCGGAGCAACACGTCGCCGCGGAAGCCGACAAAGACGTTGACTATGTTGCCATGCCGAAGGCTTCATGTCAGCGGGCTAGCGTATTACAGTATCTCGGGAAAGCAGGATACGGCATCAAGCTCGTCCACAACGTCTGCTTCACGCGGGCCATGTCATAGGTTAAGTGGTCTATCCCCAACCCCTCTGGTTCAACCTCCATCGATCTCTTCGACGGCCCTGCTGCTGATCTCCTCCGCCAACCGGTCAAGGATTTGCGAGCTTTATACGCCATTGAGCCCATTTTGTCATTTCTGAAGGACATGTTCCACGACGGCGGCTTGCGATCCTCAATTGCCAAGTGAGATCTCATCTACCACGACCACCACCACGAGGAGGGCACCCACAAAGGTTCTTCCAAGGTGAAACAACCCATCTGTGACATCAGAGAGCGCACCATGGGTCTGTGATCTTCCAACTGGAAGGACCCCATCCATGAAATGTGAGGCAACATTCTATCAGCAAATCTTACCTTTTCTAGCTTGCCAACCCGTACCCTTTGTTGTAGTAGCATTTGCCGTGCGGTTCTTTAACTGCGCCATGTTTAATTATTTTAGTTATGCAAAAATGTATTGTTCAATAGGGCTATGTGATGTTTAAGTATGAATCGCCCACTTCAGTTTCACAAATGGTTATATTTGGTTGTTTATAGTGAGTAGATGCCTTGTTTATCTGTATTGGGTTGTTAGGTTGGTTGGAGTGAGCATTTTTCCAGTTATCGAGCAGATACCTTATTTATATGTATTTGGTTCTTAGTTTGGTTGCAGTGCGCATTTGTCCAGTTATCAATCAGATGCTTTGTTTATCTGTATTTGGTTGTTAGGTTGTTTTTTTTAGCATTTGTCCAATTATCAAGCAGATGCCTTGTTTATATGTCGTTGGTTGTTAGGTCGCCTTTTTTAGCATTTTTCCAGTTATCAAGCAGATGCCTTGTTTATCTTTATCTGCTTGTAAGGTTGGTTGTAGTGAGCATTTGTCCAGTTTTCAATCATATGCCCTGTTTATCTCTATTTGCTTGTTTGGTTGGTTGTAGTGAGACTCTGTCCAGTTTTCAATGGCTATATTTGGTTGTTATACTGGTCATTATGCCTTGTTTATTTAGTCATTCACAATGTGTTGTTCATTATGTGCAAGTCAGAACTGTGCCGATCTACTACATCAATACTAGTTTGAACGGCTATATTTGGTTCCAGTTATTCCTGGTGTAGTTAACACATGCCCTTCATTTCCATTTTACACATTTATCCAGTGTGATGTTTAAGCATTACCTACGTTCTATTCATTTTCAACAATACCAGTTTGAATTGCAATATTTGATGACTGTTAAGCCCGTTGTCGGTAACATTGCCTTCCATTTTATATCTGCTTTAACCGCATGCTGAAACCAGCACAGTCAACCTATCATTTGGAGATGATGTTTTTATCTTTGCTATATTTGTTTGATGTTAAGGTTGCTGTACTTATCATGCCTTTCCACTACCACTACAAAAAAATACACTTCCGTGATGATACGTGTTTGTCACAGTAGGTCACGTTTTCTATCATGCATGTACATCCATGACAAATTTATGACAGAATCAAGATAGTCATACCTGTGTTGTCATAGAAGTGTTCCATGACATTACCAAAATTATCATCACGGAAGTGTCCACTTCCATGACGATAAATCGTGCGTCACATAAGTGCTTTCGTCAAGGGTGACCGACACGTCGCATCCACCGTAACGGAACGCTGTTAAGCTATCGGGTCTGGTTTTGGATCCGATAACCCGTTAACAACCCTGACCAATGGGGATTTTCCACGTGTAAAATCATCATTGGCTAGAGGAAACACATGTCGGCTCACCGTTGGGACAGATGTGATCCACTCATTGGACCCAAAGCGCCTATGATACATCGACAGGTGGCACGACCCAAGAGAGGCCCATTCCTGTGAAAAGGCCGGCTCATTTGACTTAGTCAAAAGGTGGTGGGCCGGCCCACGACAAGCCTGTTAATGACCTGTTCGCATATAGCCCATTTACAGCCCGCTAACCCAGGGCCCGTTTATGACCTATCCGAATTAGGCCTAGTAGCGTCATCTGGGCCGTCCAATATAATCCCAACCCGTTTTAAATTCTGGCCCATGTATGACCCATGACGTCTTTTGGCCTATGATACGTCGAACGTGGCACAGCCCAACAGAGGCCCATATAGGTTAAAAAGGCCGACCCAGTCAAAGGCTCGTAGTACTTACTCAGGTACTAGTGGGCCAGCCCAATAACAGCCTGCTTAATAAAGGCCCATTTACGGCCCGAAGCCAGATCTGGCACGTTAATTGTTCGCCGAATATTTGGGCCCAATTACAGCCTAGTAACTTTCGGCCTGTTAGAGGCCCGATGTAGACATGGGCCCATTTCAGTGCGGTGTGACTTTCGGCCTGGGAATGGCCTGTGCAACCCATGGGCCATATATGGTCCGACAGGACATCGGGCCCACTAACGGCCCGTGATAAAGGTGGCAATAGTTAAGCCCAACGTGACTTTGGGCCTGTTAAATGCCTATCACATAATTCGGCCCGTTGATGTCTGTACTAAGCTTTCGGCCTCTTAAAGGCCCATGATATCAGTGGGCCAACTAAGGCCCGAGATATGTTTCGGCCTGGTAACTGCCCGTGATATTACTGGGCCCAAAAAGGCCCCGTCTACATTTCATCCTGCTGAAGGCCCGTCGATGACTAGTGAAAATTGAGGCCCAATATGCATTTCGGCCTACTAAAGGCCCATTGTTTCAGCTGGGCCGTAACAGGCCAGTACAATATTCAGCCTGTTAATGGCACAATGCTACCTGGGCCAAACTAAGCGCTGGGTCCACAAAATGCCCAAGTAAAATATAGTCCGGTGTAAGTTGTGGGCCTCGCGCAAAGTGTGAAGGCCCCAATGATTCGGGCCCAAGAAAGATGCAGGACGGCCCAATTGTGGCCCGCTAAACACCAGGCCTGTTAGAGGCGAATGTTTCGGCTCGGTCGACTACATCTGATTTTTTCCAGATAGCGAATGATGGCAGTAACTAGTAAGAATTAAGAACAAACCTACTCTATACAATAAAGAAATTACGACATAGTAACTAAGAATAAACCTACACTATACAATAAAGGATTTATGGTATATTACATCCACTGGGCATCGAAGTTCTCCACCAGTGATCATAACGCGCAACGAAGAAGCAGATTACAAAAACTGGGCACCATTGCAGCGTAACAAAATAATACTGAACCGAGACCACTTCCAAGATAGTTCAAGAAAGGTTAGCCTTGCGCAGGAACTGCTGCGCAAGCTGCTGAGCAAGGCTGTGAGACCGGCCTAGCATGTCGGTCATGGCTTCCAGGTGTAGCTGTTTAGCGATGAGGTTCTTATTGGTGTTCTCGGCAATCTTTCTTAGAGATAGGACTTCATGTCGAAGTTGAATTGCAGAATGCCTTTCTACTAGAACTTGGGACTGAAGAAGTCAAAATGATTCAGACAACAAATTCTGTGAGCTTGTCTGACTGCTAGTCTCAAGTAACTGGAACACTTCATCAAGACAAGACTTTTGGAATGTCTCGCTATCTTCAAGATGTTTTGCCTTCTTTGCTGCAATATATGTTGGGTTTGTCTCACAGCCTTCAGCAGACTTGTGCATGCCATCAGGCATATCACCCTGAAACAAAGCAGAGAGATGACATGTTTTGCACATGTATAAACAAAGATGATAATTGTGCTGTCAATTCCATCCAATTTCAAATTAGAAAATATAGAGTAAGTTCAAAATATCAATAGCATAATTTGGCATTGTTCATAATGCGGGGAGCTACACCACACTACTGGATTACCATGTCAACATAACAAGCATATATGAAGGGCAAAGAAAATCATTGTATCTATTTTGGTTAATATGCATGGCATGTTGTTCATATCATCAGCCACATCAGTAAGATAAAAAAGGAAATGACAAGGTGCAAACGTGGGCTGCTTCACCACACACTGGATTATAGATCCACAAAAATAAGCATACATATAGTGAGTATTGAGTAATGTGCATGGTATGAATAAGGAATTTGGTTTTACAAGTAAAACTTAGAACTTACGGTTCTTGCGAACATGCATTTTGGTAGACACAACAAACTAAACAGGAGTAAACAATAGGGAGTATGAGTAAATTAAACAACAGTTGAGGATAAAGGCTTCAGAAGGACTGACTTACAATAATAGTTAACACCGGCTGTATAATGCCCTTCTCCACGTCAAGGGAAGGATAACTCAAGAATTTCAGCACATAATCTTCTTCATAAGCATTGGCTGTACTCTACATTTTGTAGGGAGTAATTATAGATATGATAATACTGGAAGGGATAGAGGATAATGAAGATAAGATGCAGATTGATGCTACATAATCAACTACCAATCCCTGGAAGTACAAGCATTACAGGACAAAATGTACTGACAAGAGCAATGGGCTACACTTCTGCACTGGCGTTGTCTGTGTATTCTACTTTTTGGTAAGATTAAATATAGATATGATCTTTTTTAGTAAATGGTGGGCGAGGGAGATAAGATGCAGAATGCTACACAATGAACCAATGCCTCTTCCCATAATACAGGAGTGTTTTGAACACTGGTGTACTATACAAAACGTTCTTATATTATGGGACGGAGGGAGTAGCTGTTAATGTAAATACAATGATAGACGACGTTCAGTCCTTACAAGAGGACTGCAGAGCTAAACCTCTTCAAAAGCATTGGGTTGATTCTAAATTTATGTAAGAGTCCATACAAATCTTATAATGTCCACCAAAGGGACGATAACGAGGCTAACATGTGCAGTGATGCTACATAATCAAGCAGCTATGAAAGTAAGTATGGTCATACAGGGTAAGAGGTACTCACAAGAGCAATGCAGTGTGCAGTATAGTTGCGAGATTCTGTGGTCCCTTGAGAATGAATGTTCTTCTGCTAACAGTTTTCGTACAAGTGAAACGTTAAGGCAAATGCAGGAATGTAGTTCAAATTGTGATGTGATATCATAGATAGTACCTTATGCTGCAGCCGAGACCAATGTGTAACAAGATTATTCCAGTCACCATCGGATAAATGTAGCACCGAAGACTTTACATTAATTTTGTTTAGAGGCTTGCCAACGAAGTGCGCTTGCCTCAGGTAGGAACGATACTTCATCAACGAGTGCTTGAAAAGCACAACCAACCCTTGCTCGTCTTCACAATCCAGTTTGGTCCTCGCCTATTTAAAAGAATGAAATCTTGTGTCTTCTGTGAGCAGAAACATATGCAACAATGACCATGAATAACATTTGTACATTACTTACGCGTAAGTTGCGGAGGAAGACTGGAAATTGTTCTATGTCTATGGTATAATCTTTCCATGAAGGAAATATGCGCATAAAGTTCCTTACAATAATATAAGCTTTGTCTTCTAAACTGGGAAGAAATGGAACATGGGTCCTATTTGCTGCAATTGGGGCTCTCTCTGGTTCAAAAAGGGATTTGGCAACTGGATTTGGTGTACTCTTTACTGGAATGGGGGGTTTTGCATCATAGAGCTGGTGCTATGTCAACTGGCATAATCATAATGTTTGCTGCAGTTGGGGTCTGCTGAGTTGGGGCATCAGAAATGACCAATGTAGGGCTAGAGTCTGCTAGAGTTGGGGTGTTTTGTGGGTCAGGTGATATTGCAACTACACCTAATGGGCTATATGATTTATCAGGTGCCACTACCTTTTCCAAATACTTTGCTTGTGCTCCTCCACGATCAGCAATCACCCTCTTCCTTTTGAACGTCTGATACACAAGAACAACATTTGAATGGATAAATATGGTATGATGACAGATGGAATATGTATTGAAAATGGATAGGGAGGGCGTATTCACATACAGGATGTGTAAACTAAGCTAATGGCAGTTCAACAAAGTAGAAGCAATGCAAAGCATCAGTTGCAAGATATGTGCGACAAATATAACCTTGGAAAGTTAGAGAAAGCACCTTGATGGGTGAATAAGATAGGGCATCTTCCTCTGACTCCTCCACTAGGGAGTTACATTGACTTAGGTCTCCCTCTGGCTCAGAATCACTTTTAGGATCATATTCTGAGCATGAATCTGTAGGTGGAGAGCGTTTGCATTGCATTGCATCCAGACTTGATTTCAGTCCCTTAATGCCAAGTTTGACAGCCATGGCATTGTTCTCCTTTATTCTTTTCATGCGCGCAAGTTCATAATCATTATGATGCTGTTCGAATCTGAGATTCATGAAAACATAAAAAGTAGTCAGATTATCTATGGAATGCATTGCGGATTCAACTTGAAGAGTGTCTCCCTATAAACCCCAGCATATGCAAAGTTCACCCCCAACCGTGCTGACCAGAACACACACAGAAATACAAACCCCTTATGTCTCTATAACAGGCAGACACACATTTCAAAACTAAAGTAGGAACATTATAATCATATGAAATTCGTATTTGAACAAATAAACTAAGGAATTATGAGTGGCATAATGTTTAGCTTCAAGGGTGGAGTGTTGGTAGTGCGACACAAAGCAAGTAGGCAGATTGTATTCCATGTAAAAGATCGAAGCCTATGTAAAAGCTGGAAATGACACTTTCTTTCTATACAATGCAGTGTTCGTTGCCCATACATGATGGAAGAGATCACATAGAGAAATACTATTCACTCATGTCTACGGTTGCATTATTTAGAAACAGGGCGGTCCACCCTAAAAGAATATTGACAACAAATATGATAAGGCAAGCATAGATGTAGTGAATCAATCATTTACTTGTGAGCTTACTAGGACAAGTGTGTAGAATTGTAACTGCAGTAAGAGACTGTCCAAAATCTGAATCAAGAAGTTTGTCTAGCACATCTTGTTTGCAACTAATCGACGTGAATAATTGGATATTATATCGAATGAGTAAGAAAGACAAGTAAAATTGTCAACAAACCTGGCTTGCAGTAGTAATCTGGGTCAATGTCACTACGACCAACAATCCAAAATGACTAGTGTCTGTTACTAGGGCCGGAATTCTGAAAACCCTGTGAACTTTACAGTTACTAAAGATTATCGAAATACATCTGAACCATTAAGTGTAGGTAGCACTGAGCACACAACAAACCCTAATGACAGTCCTGCCTAATGAGTAATGAATCAATTAGAAAATGAGTGATGAGGAGTGGCTGTGGAGTGTTGAGGACTTATCTTAGGATAAATCGGGTTGGCTTAGTGGGTGCTGCACGCCTAAGCCCTGAACGGACTGGGAAGGTAGGCACGTCGGTGTGCCCGGGCAGCAGTGACGCTGTTGGGCAAGCGGATCCTAACCTCCTGTTAGTCCGACGTCTCCTCCTAGAGTCATGTTGTCCGGGGACGGCAAGTTACCGGCGAGGCAGGTGGCTGGGGGCGAGTAGAGCTCGGAAGCGCGCAGCAGAACATAGGGGAATCCGGGCCTGGGATGACCCAAAAGCCCAGGGTGGGCCGGCTCACCGTGGGCACCCTGTAGAGATACACACCCGAGCGGTGAACATGCATTTTCGAAACTAATTTAGGAACATTTAGCTGACCAATTAAACAAATCTGTTTTAATAATATCAGATTCGCATTTGAACAACTAAGCTTATTTAGCTTGATGGGTCGAGCAGTGCTATTATGACATGAAGCACGCATTCTGATCGTATAGTGATCATAAAAGGGGGAAACTGGAGAAATCGTATTTAGCAGCCATTGTTTGCTTTGAACTAAGAACTAAATTCTAAGATCCGAAAAGAAAGTAGAGTAACCAATTTAAGATCTATTTTCTGGTTGAGATCAAAAAGTTGAGGAGATATGAAGTACCACCTCTCTTGCGGCGCCGTGTAGGCATCGGGGGTGCGATGGCTGTCGGTGACGTTGAAGCAGATCTGCGACGGTAGACGGGTGCATCGAGGGATAAGTCCCATTGCGGTGGAAGAGAAGGTCGTGTGAGCGGCCCCGACAAAGTGGATGACGGCGCCGATGAAGCGAGAGGACGTGATGCAAGGCTCTTGGTCCATCGTCGTGGATGAGAAACGTCCATCTCTAGCAGTGGACGACTCGGTCTTGGTAGGGGCTCCGGCATGGTGGAGGACGGTGGCGATGGATGTGGTGGAGGACGGCGGCGATGGATGAGGTGGAGGACGACGACGATGGATGGGGTGGCGGACGGAGGCTGGTGTGGGGATGGTGTTCTCGCACGGACGGTGTATGAATGGAAAAATGGAGATAGATGTACGGGGAACCATGTTTTTGGGACGCGCTTGTCTGAAATATGGGAAAGTTACGATCTTAGCCCCCATTTAAAATTTGGACGTCTCGTCGGTTGGGGATACGACGATAATCTCGCATCTCGCCAATATTTGCCCAGAGCGATTTCGGGCGAGGAGAGGGTGGTTGGTGCCTACGGTAGGCGCCCACGGTGTATGAACGGGGCTGACAGGTAGGGCGGTTGTGTCATGTCTGAGTGAAGTTACAAACCTGCCCCTATTGAAAATATTTGCCTACATCGATTTCGGCCGCGTTGAGTTTGTTTCGCCGCCCACCATGTATAAATGGGGAAATGGAGGGAGAAACAGAGGTCTTTCGGACGAGCTTGAATCAAATGTGTTTTGCCGCCCATGTTTGGCGCCCACCGTGTCAGAATGGGCTCAGAGGCGGTCGTGTCATGTCTAATTGAAGTTGCTATCCTACCCCTATTGTGACGCCCGAAGACCGATGCTCCAGAAGATTCCAGATGTTCCGGGTTTTCCCGCGTGTTTCAGTTGTGATTGCTCTATTTATTTTTGCATTGCATCATTGCATCATGTCATCATGCCATTAATCTTGGCATCTCAACTAAATTAAATCGTGTGGACCTTCGGTCCATTTAAATCGAGGGAAGAGTGACTTCTCTTTATAACATATCCTCCTAATATTATGGAGCTATTATAAATAAATATTCCATTTGTTTGGAATTAACCCAAACACACTTGCATCTATTCCCCATGCCTTTTCTACTTCAAGTTTCACCGTCAAAACCTTGTCCATAATTCTTATCCACTTTGCTGAGGCTCCTCCAAAAATCCGAGCAATTTTGAACTCTTCAAAGCCTAGCCCTTGTTCAAACCATTTGAATTAAATTCAAATGAGTTTGAATTTAACTCTTGCATCTTGCCCTTTTCTATTTTCTTGGAACCAACGCATTTTTACGAGTCCAGAGAAATTACCCTCTGGCCCAGATTCTTTCCCTAGTGCCCTTTCTTTTTCCTCTCTTTTTCTTCTCTTTTTATTTTTATTTTAGTGAGAGAGAGGCAGAGAGCCCAGCTTGGGCCTCCTAGCCGCGGCCTCCTTTTGGCCCAAGGCCATCCCTCCCCGCGGCCCAGGCCTCCCTAAGGCCCATCAGCCTCCAGGCCGGCCCATCACCTCCTCCAGCGCACCACTAACCCTAGCCCGCACACAGCGACCTCTCCCTCGATCCCTTCTCCCCCTCTCAGCGCCGCACCCACCGAGTCACCATCTCCTACTTCCCCTGCCTCCGATGGCCTCCGCCGCTGGAGCGCTCCTGCCACGCCGCCCTTCCGCGACCCTGCCTCTGACTCCTCCTCGTCGCGCAGCCAGTCGCCGCCGAGCATGGCGGCAGGCGCACTACATCTCCCCTCGACGCCAAGGCCGCTGCCCCGCGCGCCTACTCGCCCTCCGGCCTCCTTCGTCGCCACCAGCGCAGGCGCGCGCGCCTCCGCGCCGCAGCGCACGGCCTCCTCCCCGAGCTGTCCGTCGCCATGGCCGGCCCTGCCAAGCTCCAGCCTCGCGGCCTGGACCTCCTTCCCCACCCGTCAGATCCGTCCTCTCCTACTGTTGGCCGCGCCGCCGGAGCTCTGCATCACGCCAAGTTCGCCATCGTTCCCCCTGCATCGCGCCGCTGCTCTGCTCCCTGTCGATGCAGAGGAGACGAGCGCCTCGATCGCCCCAGTGGCCCATCTTCGACCCAAGCCAGGGACGCCCGGTGCCGTCCTCGCCATCCGACGCCCTGCGCCTTCCCGCGCCCCCACAGGGCCGCAGCCGAGCCGCCATAGTCCCGCAACCATGTTGCCGGAGCCCGCGCAGCGGCTCTGCTTCCTGACGAGGGCGACGACCCGCTCCCCCGCAAGATGACCTCACCAGCGCTGCCTTACCGTTGTCGTTTTGTTACATCTCCGTGAAGACGGAGACCGCAAGCACTAGGATGCTCCAAGTGCCTCTCCAACCCTACCTTCGTCGTGGATTCGCCAAGACCGAGTACCTCTACATGATGCGACACCAAGTCCGACTACGACAAATGTCTACACGATGAGACGCCAAGTACCACTACGCCCGGAGCACTCGGAACCCTCAAGTTCATCTACGAAAAACGCGTGCAACTACCGTCGCCGAAGACCCGGAACATCCACGAAACGTGAACGACTACTTCCACGATGTCCGAGAATGGCTACTTCCCACTACGAACGTGTACCGCTACTTCCCTCTTCCGTCGAACTCGTTCCGCCCCGGAAATGCATGCTTCATAGGTATAACCCCGAGACAATGACCCGTGGACGAATGCTTGTTGTGTTGTATGAGATGTATCGAATGTTTGCTCGTGTCTGTTGTGCCCTCGTTTGCCTTGGCGGCAACCCGTGGGAACACGGTGACGGGATCACCCCACCTTTCATCTTGTTCGACTCGCTCACGCCACCTTTTCTTTTGCACCGGTCTCTCAACGAGTTACCGGAACCGAGATGTTGCCGTTGCATCATTTTCGGATCGTTGCCATGGCACCCTTTCCTTCCACCACGGTGACAATACTTCATATCTCTTCATGTTAACTTTTACTAAAAATTGCATAAAACTTGATCATGTCATCCGCATCATGTTAACAACATTAAAATGTGTGAATTGTTGTTTGCTTAAAATTGCTAAATTTGGACATGGGGATTTTCCGGGAATTGTTGTTGTTATTTCCGGCCTCATTTAAAATGCCTAGATAACTAGTTTACACTTACTTCTTGCCTTGCCATGTATTGCTTCCTGCTTAGACTTGTCATGCATCATACCTTGTCATGTATTGCATCATATAGACTTGTGTTGTTTTCTGTGCTTCCTACCTTGCCATGTTTTGCTTCCTGTATAGACTTGTTGTGCATCCTGTGTAGAACTGTTTTGCATCATACTTGGTTGAGCATATTGTCATGTCTCGTGTGGTGTGTTTACCGTGTTGCTTGTTTCTTTCCGGTTTGCTTCCCTCGTTAGCTTCGGGTTCGTTCCGGAGTTGTGAGGATTGTTCGACTACTTCTTGGACTCGTCCTTCTTCCTTCGAGATCTCAGGCAAGATGATCATACCCTTGGATACCTTTACTACCATTGCCATGCTTAGTCGTCTCGATGCTATCGTTACATGTCGCGCTACCCATCTTTTATGTCAGCCTCTCCTTGTTGCCATGAAACCTCTAACCTTTTGACACCTTCCTAGCAAACCACTGTTTGGCTATGTTACCCGCTTGCCCAGCCCCTCTTATAGCGTTGTTAGTTGCAGGTGAAGATGAAGATCGTTCCAGGTGGGAACTTGTTGTTGGAATATCACAATATCTATTATTATTGTTAACACACCTATATACTGGGCATGGGTGGCAGGCTTGGCCTTTTGCTCGGTATTTTGTTCCACTCATGCCACCTTAGGCGCCGATAAACCGGCATTATGTTCCTTGATTTTGCGTTCCTTACACGGTTGGGTATATGGGGACCCCTTGACACTTCGTCTTTGAATAAAACTCCTCCAGCAAGGCCCAACATTGGTTTTAATTTGCCTCATAATGATAACTTAATTAATTAATTAATTTGCATAAGGGGGATGCTCCTTGGAGATTCTTTTCTACATAGCAGGGGGGCCAGTGCTGATGGTGTTGGTCCCAAACTAGAGCCACTTGCGGTGCCACCCAGTTATCTGGGGTCTTCGGTTGCTGTACGTAGTGCTCATCCGGACGTGGCCTGAGACGAGATGCGCGCGGCTACCATCAGGGTGTCGGCACGCTGGGAGGTCTTGCTGGACTTGTCTTACCATTGTCGAAATGTCTTGTGCACCGGGATGCCGAGCCTGATCTGATTTCCCTAAGATAAGGGGTGATGATATTATATTTATCACTTCAGCTGATCGTGAGAGCTTGTGATGGGCTAAGTTGGGACACCCCTGCAGGGTTATGAACTTTCGAAAGCCGTGCCCGCGGTTATGTGGCAGATGGGAATTTGTTAATGTCCAGTTGTAGAAAACTTGATAGAGGATCCGAGATAAAACACACAACTGTGTGAGTAACCGTGAGTGTCTCTTTTCACTTCGAGAAGAGAACACGGTGGGGTTATGTTTGACTCGTAGGTAGTTCAGGATATTTAGCAATCACTACTAGTTTACGACCGTTTGCGTAGATGCTCATCTTATTCTTGTACTCGTAAGTTAGCCACCATATTATGCTTAGCCGCTGCTGCAACCTCACCACTTTACCTCTTCCTACCCATAAAGCTTTGCTAGTCTTGATACCCATGGTTATGGGATTGCTGAGTCCTCGTGGCTCACAGTTACTACAACACCAGATGCAGGTTCAGCCGAGTTTGACGCAGGAGATGGGTCAGTACTTCACTGGGAGCTCGATGAAGAGAGTGGCCGTATGTTTGTGACGTGTTCGACGATCAGTAGTGGTTTCTACTAGGGGCGATTCGGAACTGTGGCGTTATGTTTTTTTGGTATCTTTCTTTTGGATCTTCGCCCGTAGTCGGGTTGTGATGTTTTTGAATGATGATTTGCTTATGTAATGAATTGTGTGACGTGGCGAGTGTAAGCCAACTATTCTTTTGCATTTCATCCCTATTTTTACATGAGTTGTGCAAAGATACCAAACTTGAGATCATTCTAGAATGGGCTTATACCTTTAAGTCATGCCTCGACACGTAGGAGGTATAATCCCATCCTGGGCATTACAAGTTGGTATCAGAGCCTTCTCCGACCTAGGAGCCCCCAATGATTGATCGAATCATTGACGGTTGAGTCTAGGCACACACTTGAAAATGTTTTGAGTCATATATATATATATATATATATATATATATATATATATATATCGGAGAGTAGGATTTCTTTTCCTCCTCATCTCTTTTCACTCTGGTGAGGACTCCTGACGATTACTCTTGTCTCTTCTACTCTAAAAAATTCACCAATTTTTTTTAGGATCACACGAGTATTGTTTGGATTGTTCCGATGTCTTTGTGACGAGAACATTGTTCTCGATGCCTCCTGTCATTTAGGGGTTGTGGCAGTGTCCTGGGGAGTTGAGCTCTGAGGTGTTGTCGTCACAAATATATCGCAGCAGTTCTGGAATACTTAAGACGACCGACATCGAAAACTCTCCTATGCGGTTAGTGGCAAGATAACCCCGACACCACCCAGTACTGGGGAGGTAGTTCGGGAGTATTGCCATAGCTCGTATAGTAGATGCGTTTCGAAGGTCCGAGGTAAACGGTTTCCGGAAATAACTGGTTATGTGTTGAAGGATGGATACAGCTGGATGTAGGATTAGAGTTGAGTGCGCGGTGCTTCCTCTGTATCCCCAACACCTGATTGCATAACTGGAAACTTTTGGAAATTAATAGGTGGGTTCATCCAGTAGTTCGTAGGCATTCTTCCAACGAATGCATGATATGGAGTTCGGGGTTCTACATTGAGTGAAGTGGTTTTATGGGCGTTGTTCCAATCGGGAGTTGCATCTTAAAGGGTCCTTGGCTATGCTGATCCGGGGATTGCAAAACCCTTTTGTAACACGTTCCATAAGCTTTCAGCACGAATATGTGGAATGAAGCTTCTATCTTGTATTTGTTCTAGCTGCTCCTTGTTGTTTTATTTACCTTTTGTTCTCCCAAGTGGCTTCTCGACCAGTTGATGTACCTACGGAATTCATTCGTTCAATCCTCTGTTCGAATGATGTTGTGAAGATTATGTTGCAACATATCTATCCTTTGTTTTTGTTTTGATTCTGGTATTCGAGTTGCTTCGATGTCAAGTGTTGATTCCATACCTTTCCTAATCTGTGTTCTCATAATTCCATGGGAGTACAAATTCTTCTTGACCATCGAGATTCTCATGGTAATCCTTTTCAACCGGTGTGCATTCTCTTCAAGTTATTCCATACGGACGCCGTTGAGAAATCTGACGATTTGTCTGTTTCATTCATCCCAAGTTGTCTTTGTTTTCCCCACCCTCCCACCCTTCTTCTTCTCGGAGCCAGAATTCTTAATCAAGTATCCATTTTTTCATGTGATGTTTCTTCTTTCATTTCCTTCAATGTTCTTATCCGGTGATTTATCGTGAAGATGCTCAAGAGTTTCAAGTTCATTCTAACATTCTTCTCTGGTGGACTAAATCCAAGCTTTCATATTGATCAAATCTATTCCTTTTGTTTAACATGTTTTTCCATGTTGAAATTTCTTATCCAAAGTCTCTCCTGGTTAGTCAACTCTCCTATTCTTATCCGGTGTGTACAAGACAACTCAGAAGATTCATAATTCCATTCTTAATCCATTCAAACTATTTTGAGGATTGTCATCTTATTCAAGCCATTTAATTCAACCGGTGCAATATCTCTTAAGCAATCTTTTTCAAGGTGATTTCTTTAGTGGGCCCTAACCCACAGGTCTTTTCCCAGGATCTTACCTGACTCTTCTTTTCCGGAGTTATTCTAAAATTCTTTTCAAGTGTGACGTAAGAATGAAATTACATCAGTCATATGACTTCTCCAAGATCGCTTTCAAATTCTTTTCATCGTTGGTTCAACATTTTAATTCTTCATTACGGAGTGCCTATACAATTCATGGTGGTGTATCTCATCGTCTTCTCAGATTTTGAAGACCCGAAGACGAGTTCCTCTTGAATCCTTATCCGTTCTTCCAAGATTCGTGGTTCTAGATTCATGCCATCCTCATTATTGTTTCGATTGTGAGGAATTATTTTCATAACCATCCGAAGCATTTCATGAATTCTTTTCTTTGTGATCCTCCGAAGGCCATCATTTCAGAATATTTCTTCGTTCTCAGTTTTCAACTTCGTCCTTCAAATATTCTTCATTGGTGCCTCTTCGTTCGTCTCCATATTCTACCGGTGCTTTGTTCAAGTACTCTTAATCGGTTCGCGATCTCTTCGTTCTCTTGTATCTAAATTTCCTCAAGTGCTTATTCTTCCCGGTGATTATTCTCTTTCATCACCCAGTCTCAATTCTTATGGTGGTTCATTCAAGATTACTCTTCCGTTGTTATCGTATTAATTCATTTGTTCTTTTCATAATCCTACCGGTGAGTCGTTCAAGATTATTCTCAAGTTTGGCTATATCTCTCTCCAATCCTTTTCAAGAAGAATAAGTAGTAGGCCAAATCCGTTGCTTGTCATCAATTTATTTTAATCAACGATAAGCATACAGTAAATCTTATTCTTATTTCCCCGAAGTGATTAATCTCTTTTTCCAGAGCTTGTTCTCATATCATATTCTCGGTCCTAAGTTGTTCATCTTGTTTTCCGGAGCTCCAAGTTATTTCAATTATATCATTTCAAACCTCCATCTAATTCATCGCAGGCCTTGAATCTTATTCTTTTCATCTTTCACTTCTCATGCTTTCATTACCGGAGTTTTCATGGTGGTTCATCAAGATTTAATTCATCCTTGAAGTCTTCATCAAGATTCTTGTTGGAGCTCAAGCATTCTTCATCATGCTTTCCAAGTGCAATTCTTGCTCCCTTATCTGTTGAGGTGGTGTTATGTCATTCTTGACAATTCCTTCATGAATTATGATTCACGAGTTATCAAGAATGAGATATTTAAAACCATCATTTTCCTTGTTCAGGGGATCTTTTCAACCCTTCAATTATTCGTTGGAGTTATCTTGGATTATAATTCACCTAAAAGCTTTCCCTGAGAATTGTTGCTATTATGGTGCTTATAAATGACCCAAGTTCTTCATTTATCCTCCCGGTGGAAGTTTTTCGTCTCGTTGTTGATCTCAATCCATTCAAATGTTTTCGTAAGTGGCTGGTTATCACCTCTTAATTTTGCGATGTTTTCCATAAGTCCACAACGAGCTTATTCTTTTCGTTCTTGATTTTTCCAACAACTCCGTTCAACCCTTCTTCGTAAGGATGCTCTTTCAAATTCAATTTTGAGAGAAGTTGTCATTTTCTTCTCCGTTCTTTCTTCCCAACGATCTAGCATCTATTCTTTTGTTCCAGAGGCTTTGTGATGTTGCTCTCTCCAAACCATCATCTCGTTTTATCGAGATCATGTTCTTTCCCTTGCTTATCATTTAACAGGAGTGTCGTGACCTCCATTCTAATTTTCTCATCTTATCAAGTTTTGCCTATCTTTTTAACCGGAGTGCTGTCTGAAGCCTTCCTTACCCCTTGTGACATTCTTTCAATTGTTTCAGAGGCAATATGCTGTTGATTTCATCAAGTATCATTCCATCTCCTCAAGCTCATGTTAATTCCTTCCATTTTCAGACGGAGTGCTGTCCAAATTATGTCATTCTTATTCCTTGGCTATACCGTTGCAGTTTCACATTCTTTTGGTTCGTAAGCTCTTGTTTCATGTCTTTCATCCTACAAGGTTCTCATAATGTTCCTTGTTCCTCTTTTCTAACTGAGTGTTTTCATCTTCCTTCATCTCCATTGCATTCTTTATTCAAGATTGTTCAACCTCTCAAGGTTCGTGGTTTCACTCATTGGTCAAAGAAGCAACTTGTTTTTACCTCTTCCTTTTCCGTTTTACCCGGTGCCATCTCTAGGATCTCGGGTCGAGATCCTCTGTTAGTGTGGGAGAGTTGTGACGCCCGAAGACCGACGCTCCAGAAGATTCCAGATGTTCCGGGTTTTCCCGCGTGTTTCAGTTGTGCTTGCTCTATTTATTTTTGCATTGCATCATTGCATCATGTCATCATGCCATTAATCTTGGCATCTCAACTAAATTAAATCGTGTGGACCTTTGGTCCATTTAAATCGAGGGAAGAGTGACTTCTCTTTATAACATATCCTCCTAATATTATGGAGCTATTATAAATAAATATTCCATTTGTTTGGAATTAACCCAAACACACTTGCATCTATTCCCCATGCCTTTTGTACTTCAAGTTTCACCGTCAAAACCTTGTCTATAATTCTTATCCGCTTTATTGAGGCTCCTCCAAAAATCTGAGCAATTTTGAACTCTTCAAAGCCTAGCCCTTGTTCAAACCATTTGAATTAAATTCAAATGAGTTTGAATTTAACTCTTGCATCTTGCCCTTTTCTATTTTCTTGGAACCAGCGCAGTTTTGCGAGTCCAGAGAAATTACCCTCAGGCCCAGATTCTTTCCCTAGTGGCCTTTCTTTTTCCTCTCTTTTTCTTCTCTTTTTATTTTTATTGTAGTGAGAGAGAGGCAGAGAGCCCAGCTTGGGCCTGCTAGCCGCGGCCTCCTTTTGGCCCAAGGCCATCCCTCCCTGCGGCCCAGGCCTCCCTAAGGCCCATCAGCCTCCAGGCCGGCCCATCGCCTCCTCCAGCGCAACACTAACCCTAGCCCGCACACAGCGACCTCTCCCTCGATCCCTTCTCTCCCTCTCAGCGCCGCACCCACCGAGTCGCCATCTCCCACTTCCTCCTGCCTCCGATGGCCTCCGCCGCTGGAGCGCTCCTGCCACGCCACCCTCCCGCGACCCCGCCTCTGACTCCTCCTCGTCGCGCAGCCAGTCGCCACCGAGCATGGTGCCAGGCGCACTGCATCTCCCCTCGACGCCAAGGCCGCTGCCCCGCGCGCCTCCTCGCCCTCCGGCCTCCTTCGTCGCCACCAGCGCAGCCGCCCGCGCCTCCGCGCCGCAGCGCACAGCCTCCTCCCCGAGCTGTCCGTCGCCATGGCCGGCCCTGCCAAGCTCCAGCCTCGCGGCCTGGACCTCCTTCCCCACCCGTCAAATCCGTCCTCTCCTACTGTTGGCCGCGCCGCCGGAGCTCTGCATCGCGCCAAGTTCGCCGTCGTCCCCCCTGCATCGCGCCGCTGCTCTGTTCCCTGTCGATGCAGAGGAGACGAGCGCCTCGATCGCCCTAGTGGCCCATCTTCGACCCAAGCCAGGGACGCCCGGTGCCGTCCTCGCCATCCGACCACCTGCGCCTTCTCGCGCCCCCACAGGGCCGCAGCCGAGCCGCCAGAGTCCCGCAACCATGTTGCCGGAGCCTGCGCAGCGGCTCTGCTTCCTGACGAGGGCGACGACCCGCTCCCCCGCAAGATGACCTCACCAGCGCTGCCTTACCATTGTCGTTTTGTTACATCTCCGTGAAGACTGAGACCGCAAGCACTAGGATGCTCCAAGTGCCTCTCCAACCCTACCTTCGTCGTGGATTCGCCAAGATCGAGTACCTCTACATGATGCGACGCCAAGTCCGACTACGACAAATGTCTACACGATGAGACGCCAAGTACCACTACGCCCGGAGCACTCGGAACCCTCAAGTTCATCTACGAAAAACGCGTGAAACTACCGTCGCCGAAGACCCCGAACATCCACGAAACGTGAACAACTACTTCCACGACGTACGAGAACGGCTACTTCCCACTACGAACGTGTACCACTACTTCCCTCTTCCGTCGAACTCGTTCTGCCCCGGAAATGCACACTTCAAAGGTATAACCCCGATATGATGACCCGTGGACGAATGCTTGTTGTGTTGTATGAGATGTATCGAATGTTTGCTCGTGTCCGTTGTGCCCTCGTTTGCCTTGGGGGCAACCCGTGGGAACCCGGTGATGGGATCACCCCACCTTTCATCTTGTTCGACTCACTCACGCCACCTTTTCTTTTGCACCGGTCTCTCAATGAGTTACCGGAACCGAGATGTTGCCGTTGCATCATTTTCGGATCGTTGCCGTGGCACCCTTTCCTTCCACCACGGTGACAATACTTCATATCTCTTCATGTTAACTTTTACTAAAAATTGCATAAAACTTGATCATGTCATCCACATCATGCTAACAACATTAAAATGTGTGAATTGTTGTTTGCTTAATATTGCTAAATTTGGTCATGGGGATTTTCCGGAAATTGTTGTTGTTATTTCCGACCTCATTTAAAATGCCTAGATATCTAGTTTACACTTGCTTCTTGCCTTGCCATGTATTGCTTCCTGCTTAGACTTGTCATGCATCATACCTTGTCATGTATTGCATCATATAGACTTGTGTTGTTTTCTGTGCTTCCTACCTTGCCATGTTTTGCTTCCTGTATAGACTTGTTGTGCATCCTGTGTAGAACTGTTTTGCATCATACTTGGTTGAGCATATTGTCATGTCTCGTGTGGTGTGTTTACCGTGTTGCTTGTTTCTTTCCGGTTTGCTTCCCTCGTTAGCTTCGGGTTCATTCCGGAGTTGTGAGGATTGTTCGACTACTTCTTGGACTCGTCCTTCTTCCTTCGGGATCTCAGGCAAGATGATCATACCCTTGGATACCTTTACTACCATTGCCATGCTTAGTCGTCTCGATGCTATCGTTACATGTCGCGCTACCCATCTTTTATGTCAGCCTCTCCTTGTTGCCATGAAACCTCTAACCTTTTGACACCTTCCTAGCAAACCACTGTTTGGCTATGTTACCCGCTTGCTCAGCCCCTCTTATAGCGTTGTTAGTTGCAGGTGAAGATGAAGATCGTCCCAGGTGGGAACTTGTTGTTGGAATATCACAATATCTATTATTATTATTAACACACCTATATACTGGGCATGGGTGGAAGGCTTGGCCTTTTGCTCGGTGTTTTGTTCCAATCATGCCACCTTAGGCGCCGATAAACCGGCATTATGTTCCTTGATTTTGCGTTCCTTACACGGTTGGGTATATGGGGACCCCTTGACACTTTGTCTTTGAATAAAACTCCTCCAGCAAGGCCCAACATTGGTTTTTATTTGCCTCATAATAATAACTTAATTAATTAATTAATTTGCATAAGGGGGACGCTCCTTGGAGATTCTTTTCTACATAGCAGGGGGGCCAGTGCTGATGGTGTTGGTCCCAAACTAGAGCCACTTGCGGTGCCACCCAGTTATCTGGGGTCTTCGGTTGCTGTACGTAGTGCTCATCCGGACGTGGCCTGAGACGAGATGCGCGCGGCTACCATCAGGGTGTCGGCACGCCGGGAGGTCTTGCTGGACTTGTCTTACCATTGTCGAAATGTCTTGTGCACCGGGATGCCGAGCCTGATCGTATTTCCCTAAGATAAGGGGTGATGATATTATATTTATCACTTCAGCTGATCGTGAGAGCTTGTGATGGGATAAGTTGGGACACCCCTGCAGGGTTATGAACTTTCGAAAGCCGTGCCCGCGGTTATGTGGTAGATGGGAATTTGTTAATGTCCGGTTGTAGAAAACTTGACAGAGGATCCGAGATAAAACACACAACTGTGTGAGTAACCGTGACTGTCTCTTTTCACTTCGAGAGGAGAACACGGTGGGGTTATGTTTGACTCGTAGGTAGTTCAGGATCTTTAGCGATCACTACTAGTTTACGACCGTTTGCGTAGATGCTCATCTTATTCTTGTACTCGTAAGTTAGCCACCATATTATGCTTAGCCGCTGCTGCAACCTCACCACTTTACCACTTCCTACCCATAAAGCTTTGCTAGTCTTGATACCCATGGTTATGGGATTGCTGAGTCCTCGTGGCTCACAGTTACTACAACACCAGATGCAGGTTCAGCCGAGTTTGACGCAGGAGATGGGTCAGTACTTCACTGGGAGCTCGATGAAGAGAGTGGCCGTATGTTTGTGACGTGTTCGACGATCAGTAGTGGTTTCTACTAGGGGCGATTCGGACCTGTGGCTTTATGTTTTTTGGTATCTTTCTTTTGGATCTTCGCCCGTAGTCGGGTTGTGATGTTTTTGAATGATGATTTGCTTATGTAATGAATTGTGTGACGTGGCGAGTGTAAGCCAACTATTCTTTCGCATTTCATCCCTATTTTTACATGAGTCGTGCAAAGATACCAAACTTGAGATCATTCTAGAATGGGCTTATACCTTTAAGTCATGCCTCGACACGTAGGAGGTATAATCCCATCCTGGGCATTACACCTATTTAGAGCAGTGGAAATCGGGCCGATGGATTGTCCGTGTATTGGGTAGACAGTAATTTCCATCTCCCCAACACTTGGCTTCAGGCAGCCGACGTGGGAGTGGACATTTTGCCGCTTCTTTCGAATTTCGGGACAATAAGCATCCACGTTTACCCCGGCAACTAAATTCGAATCCATTTTGTATTCATATATGAAACTTTATAAATCATTCTATGTGTTTTTATATATCTTCAAAAGGACGACAAAGATGTATTCCACTGTCATATATGAATATGGTTTACAAATGACGATAGTCAAATTCAGAAGCTAGAATCCTGTTTAAGGTGAATTCGAATATTTGGAACACTTCATGTCCAGCTCAAATGTCACACGCAGCATAATGTGTACTCCCATTTAGATATGTACACAAGCGATGTATCAAGACTCAAATACCGAGTCAATTAACCAAGAATGTACAGAACTAACAGACATATAAACACTTATAGAGTATATGGATCAATAATATCAACTAACATACATAAGCCATGCCGATGTAGTTTTCTTTGCTACAACAACATCCTTTTTTAGCCAAGCTACTACATCATCTTGGCCCTTTCCGATGCGTGCCAGTTATGGTCCATCTATACTACTATTATTGATGAATGCACATTCAGCCCGATTGGCATATTTGTAGGTCTGGCACAACAATCAAAATGAAATGTCTCCGAGTCTTATCAATTAATACAGACTTGTGCTCAAATAAAATTACAAACCAAAAAACAAAAAACAATTATTACATGATCTCTAAAACAAATGGTTTGATTGATTACATGAACAAACAACACAAAGTTTATTCAATGATGGAAAGAATATTTCACCTATGATTTACCAAGTGGGAATTTAATTTCCTTTTTTCCTTCAGGACCTTAACAATGTGGTCAGTCTCATCTTGCTCCGTTTTGAAATCCACCAAATATTTAATGGTTGTCTTGAGTACTGCTACTGATTGTGCTGTTTGCTTCCTCAACATGTCAACTTCATATCTAAGTGCAGAAGCAGAATCTCTTTCTACCACTAGTTTGGCCTCTAGAAGATTAGCAGTTGGCAATTCATAATGCACAATTGGGCCGGTGGCACTACTATGGGATGATACAACGTCCATGGGGACCTTGCTCTTTGATCTTGGGCTAACCTGTTTTGCCAATAAAGTTCCGATTGGATTCAGAAAAGTTGAAGTTAGCAAAACATCTCAACTGGGAGTTATAACAGCAAACCAGTTAAACAAACAAGGAATTAAAGAGTTTAAATTCGATGCTGAAAAGTAGTCATTAACATCATTGTAACCCGTTGTTGCAGCAGCAAAGCAGTTCAAAAAACAAGTACTATTTACGTTTAGGCAAACATGTAATTCTTAACAGTAAGTATCAAACACATAGATAGGCGCAGTCTATAATAGGATTAACAAGCTGTGGCATTATGTAATCAGTAGCAAACTAAATTAAGCCAAGCAACGTAATTGAACAATTTTGCAATAAGTGGCTAACTAAAATTCCGAGAAGCAGGTAACTGAACTTAACGCTAGTTCTTTGTACATGCACACTGCAACTTATTTTTCGCTTACAAGGTTGTACGAAGGAGTCCATGGCATAAATTGCTTGGATACACAGTCCCAATACTTCTTTCTTCCCACATTGCATTGGTAAGTCGAATGGTTAATCTGGTAAGATGGTGCGACCTTGATATGTTATATGAGGACCTGTAGTCAGACTAGTTGTAGCCACACACATCACACTGTCTTTTACTGCATATTTCATGAAATTACTTTTGGCATATCGAGATCTAAGCAATATACAATAGGATGAAAAGACTAGCATCCTTCACATTATTGGCGAACTCAGTTCACATAAACAAGCAATTCAACAATTATGTCGGTAAATCAAAAGCGTCACTGGAATATTTTTCACTACCCCGATCATACACGCAAAAGGGGCGACACCACCATAGGGGCTGGTATGGGCGGCCGCCTCAGGTGGCTCGAAAGTGTGCACCTAGTTTGAGTCATCTAGGTTGGCCCAGGCTAGTTTTGTTCGTCCCAACGCACGGGCAAGAAATGTAAAAAATGAAAAACATGTTTCAAATTGGATAGGCCAATAACATAAGTGCAAGGCAGGCCCTATAGCAGGCTCGCGGCCCAAACGAGCGCCTCCCCTATCGATCGACACCAGGAAAATCCCAATTCATCCGCTCCAGCCTCCAGTCTGGTTCACTCCTAACCTAGCCACCGCTGGACAGACCGACACAGCACTTCCTCGCGCCCTCGTTGGAGGGCGGTCGCCGGGCTTCAAGCGAACGGAAGGACAAGAATATGAAGATCCAACCATGGGTGTAGCCTGCATGGGAGGCAGCGGCGGTAGCACGGGCATGGCATCGAGCTTGCGCAAACGGACAATCGCAGCTTGCAAGAGTAGCATGTGCAACGAGTAGGTACATCACATCCCTGATTATATCTAATTCAACTCTTCAATTTCTGGCCAATAGTTAAACCTGACGGTGTTGTAAAACTGCTTGTATGTAGGAAATCTATGAGAAAATGAAACCAATTTCTACTTATTTTATAACTCCCCCAATCAATACTTAATTGACTAAATCTGATGAATCTAATCAAGTTTCCGGTGCAAACATCCAAGCTCATGTTGTTCTTGAGCCTGAAGTGTCTAATGAACAGACTAGTAATGAAGGATTTGATGCAAACATTTTACATGCTCCTGGTGATGAACAGATAGTGTCTAATGAGGCATCTAATGCAAGCATTTTGCAAGCTCCCGTTGAAGGATTTAGTGTCTAATGATGATCTGCTATGTTGAGAGAGACATAGAGATTTGCAGGCATTGATGGCAAGCAAATTATAGTGCATTTTCATGGCTAGAGGAAACGTCGAGGCCATCTACCAGAAAGTCCCCGTATCATGACAACATAGCATAACCACTTTTCTAATATGTTGTTTGAAACTATTGGCATACTTGTGCAGGATAGATATATTGATATGCAGTTTGCGCACTGGTTATAGGTGCAATTACACTTTGATATTTCCAGCCAGAGAATGAATAATTCAAGCAGGTACAGACCATGTTTGTAGTCCTTGTACACCATGTTGCATTTTTTGTTTTTTGGTGCTTGCATCATTTAGTGTTTATAATCTGTACCTTTGGATCATTAGCGGGTTTTCAAATTGCATGTAGCTTCACATTTCTCAAGTTATGTTGATTTCCGGAGTGCAAGTGCCTTCACATTTTTTAAGTTAAATGTTTGCCCCTGGTAACTTGAATTCGTGGATCCGCCACTGCACACAAAACATACACGAATGCCAGTACGAAGTAAATGAAATGCAGGGACTTACGCTAGCTCGTTGTACAGGCTCACTGCAGCTCTACTTGCGCTTGGGATGTTCCATGTACAAGTCCATGTTACCACTTGCGTGGATGTGCAGGCCTTGTGCTCCTTGCATCCCCCTCTACACTTTTGACTCGGCGAATGGCTGATCAAATAAGAGGAACCGACCATGCTTTTGTACCGGAGGACGGATACTTACAAGGTTATACGGGTGTGCAGGATGTGTACCAGATCCCGTAGCGCCATTATGCTTCGCTAAAAAATGGATTTGCTTCTTTCAGATGATATCTCCAGAAGAAATAAGAGTTAAAGTCAGAGTTGGATAGGCGTGTAAGCTAAGAAAGCAGTGAAAGGATATCCAAACATCGTCGGAACAATGCACAAGGGAGTGATGTGTGGATACCTAGTTTGGGCCGACGTTTGGGCATGCTCGCCTAGCTAGAGTGCGGGTCACTTCAGAGCTGTTGAGGGTGATGCGCTGGCTGGCCGTGCACGGATGCAGATCTTGAGTGGCAGCGGAGCGCTACGATGCGGTGGACGAGACCGTTGGTGAAGCCCCAGCGGCCTCGGGGGGCGGAGGCGCGACGATCTGCTCGGTGAAGTAGCCCCGGTGAGCTGGGAGACGGCATCGGTGAAGCGCACCTGATGCGGTGGAAGTCGGTGTCTGTGAGGGACGTCGGTTGCGGTGGCCGACGTTGTCAGTGGACCACCCGGTGCGGTGGACGAGGGCGTAGATGAGGTAGCTCTGGTGCGATGGTGAAGCGCGACCGTCGTCTTCGTCGTCGTCGTCCGACACAGAGGTGGGGAAAGAGAAGGGACGAGGGGAGATTCGAACTTTGCTTGGGTTGGCAGCGAATTAGGGATTTGAGCAATCTGGGTGCGGAAGGGGACGATGGAGAAGGGAGATTTTGCAGGGCTGGAATTGGGGCCGCCAGATATTTCAATCCGAAACGTGGAAGCGCGAACTTATTTTGTCGTCGTCCTTTTTTGGGGGTGG
>LR738710.1:308773045-308841693 GCA_902687465.1 Secale cereale
GCTACATACTTCCTGTATCGGTCAATCTTCCTCTCCTAACCACCTTAGGAAGCTATCGGTTTCCAACACACATCCATTATTTCTCTCCATGTTTCGATCTCTAACTACATCAACTACACAACCCCCTTTTTCCACACTGTTACGAAATGTATTTACCTCACACACCCGCCATTGCACCCCATGCCGAGCTCTCTCTCCCCCTCTCCCTCTCACCCTCTCGCGCTAAATACATGCATTGCCTATCTAGCCCCCCAACCTATCGTGCGCACGCACGCACGTCATCTATCTAGGTCACTCCCTCGAGACTGTCTCACTCTTTCTTCCGCACACACTCGCTCAATCTCGCTCTCTTTATCTGAGTCTCGTTTAACCTCGTTTTCTTTCGCACACAAATGATATATCTCCCTGTTCAGGCCTCTATCGACACTCCCTATACTCTCTCTCGCAGATTGTCTATCTAGGTCAGTCCATCAAAGCCGCCCCCACTCTTTCGACCTCATGGCGGGCCACTCTCTCTCTCTCTCTCTCTCTCTCTCCCTCTCCCTCTCTCTTTGTATGTCTCGATTGACCTAGCTCTTTCTCGGACAAAAAACGATATATCACCATGTTTGAGCCCAATTCGACTTATTCACATTGTATAATCTCTCACGCACATTGTCTATCCAGGTCACTCTCTCCAACCCGTCTCACTCTTTTGATCGCACGACGACCCTATGTGATCGATTGACCTTGCTTCCTCCCACGAACAAAATATATCTACACGTCTGTGACTGGATCATCTCTCAAGCTCTATCTTACAGCCCTCACCCTTGCCAAAAGCTCAATCGGACAATATCTCTCCAGAGCATATATATTTGTTCAATGAATGTCGGACCACACTCACTTTGTCTCTCTATCTATATGTCTCTCGATTGACTTCTCTTTCTCACGCCGTATCTTCCACACATTAAAGCTACCTCTCCATCCCTTGCAAAGCCGGAGCTATTTACATTGCGAGGGGCACTCCAACCTTGGATTAATTTTATAGGCATTTATTCCAGTCGGTTTAGATTATATTTTCGTAGCATTCGGCCCACAACTACTCGAAACGCCGTTGCAACCCCCGCAACTCCCCTAGTTGATTTCCCTCTGGCTCGGTCATCGCTCTCTCGCACGTACTTTCTCGCCTTCAACGTCACACCATGATATTATTGCAAAAAACTCTGTTGTTCTCTTTAATTATTATAAATAAGCTACAAAACTACACACCGATAGTCCACTTGGAATGGAACAAATTTCGACCCACTAAATAAAGTGCTACAAACTACACACCGAGGGGCCCACATGTCATGAAACAAATTTGGACCCATATACAAATTAAAAAATAAAGGACGAGGATCGAACATGCGACCAGGGCCTTCAAGCCGCACGTCAATAGGCAACATACGTAGAACAGCAATGTTTGTTGTACCTCCCTTTGTTCATATAATGTTTTTATATTACCACAGCCTATTTAGTTGATAACATGTAATATTATTTTTAGTACTATTCGCCTTCACTTACTGGTGGGTTCCATGTGTGCTCTCTCTCTCCTCCCCTTCTGCGTTTAGACGCACGGGCAAACACGAAGAACTCACGGGCGATCTTGCCGTTGACCATATCTGGACGCGTTCACAAGTTACGACACCAGTTTCAGGTGCTAGCAGCACTAGTCAGTGTGTACGTGCAATGCACGTTAATTTGGAAGTATATTAAGTGCATGCGGATATTAAGTAGGATATTATTTGCGTGTTATTATGTGATTAGCACTATTTTTGGCATGAAATTAACTGCACGCTAAATGTGTTGAGCGCTCGACATTGAATCAGTCTAGGTCGTTGGATGACAAGGAATACATGTGGCTTGATGACGTTTTATATTTAATTTGATATGGCTCTAGCAGAACATTCAATCGATCAAACCATAGATTTTGTTCAGTCTAACTCAGACTTTAAATTATATGACGATTGATCTAAAATAAATGGAAATGATAAACGTTCGGATTTTAAGCTTGGCAATCCGAACGTTTTTCATGGCAAATTTAGATTACGCGGCGGCGGCGGGGGCGTCTTGCGGTGGGAAGCAGCTCCTTTGCCGTGCTCTGTGTGTCGTCGGGCCACTGACCGACGCTGATGGCAGTGCCTTGCGCCGTTGTTGGCGTACTCCTGGATGTTGGCCTAGCTTCAAGGAAGGCCAAAATGTTCTGTACTTTGGAGCGAGTCAACTGGCGGGAGGAGGCGACTAGCGTTGGTGCAAGGAAGCGGCCGACGGCGGCCATCCATGCCGCTGAGGGGGGCACTGGCACCCGCGCGGGGATAGGCGCTGTCAACGGCGCGGCGAAGACATTCGTGTGCACGGGCACCGACACAGGCGCGCACGTCAGTGTACGCGCAGACGCATGCGCTGGCAGGTGCATGGGCACTGGCACGGGCGTGCACGTCAATGCACGCGCAGGCACATGCACTGGCAGGTGCACGGGTGCGTGAAAGTCGGCGGGGACCTCGTGGAACCCCGTGGCATCAAGCTCAGCGACAATGGGCGGCTCCCAGCCCATCAATGCCACGAGGATGGGTGCCGGTGTAGTCGGGGCGACGGGAGCCGGAACGGGAGCGGGGACAGGCGCGACGTCTTCCCGCAAGGCTAGTTCAAGCTCGTCCCAAAGCGCCTTATGTTCTTGAGACTCCGGCTGGGTGTCTTCCTCATGAAACTGGAAGACTAAGGGCAGACCATCGTGATGCGGCATGGCGTACATTTAGGTCAGGCTGGTTGGAGGTAGACGAAAGGAGAACCAGAGAGGAAGAGAGAAGATTGTAGCGATACCGAGTAGTGCGGGGTTGATTTTAAACTGCGGCGCCGGCGACATTAAATGTGGGAGCAGTTGGGACGAAGGTGGGCGGCGGAGCCTGGTTAAAGGGCTCACCTCCTGGTGAGCCTGCACAGCGGTCTGCTCGCACGCCTCCCTATCAGCCGGCGCAGCGGTGTGCTTGCACGCCTCCCGTCGACTCACATGCTTGCTCGGACGGCACCTGCTGATGAGAAGCGGGACTCGTGGCGGCACGTAAACGCCCACGGTTACAATAGTGAAAGAGTTCGCCTTAACATGACAGGTCTTTGTTCCAAAATACCTTGGCTCTTCATTTGTGCAACTTGTCATAAGCAACTTGTCTCAAATTGAAGAAAAAAATTATTAAGTAATATTTGTGCCATATCACGTGACCATGCTTAGTTTCAAGAATTTACGGTCACTTTTGGATTTTATGAAATTTAAGATCCAGGATTCGAAACAATATCATAACCTGCATCCTGCAATAAATTTTCAAGCCATACATCTGTCCTTTTGTATTTCTTAAGAAAGGATTTGGTCAAACATTTTGCTTATTTAGACTTCAGACAGGTTATATATGCAGAGGAAAAGGATAATCCCTCCGTACCAGTGCATTGCCTGATATATTAACTCAAGTACTGGGAACGAACAAACGAGCTCAATTCTGTGCTCATCCTGGTGTAGTAGTAGTAGTACTGGGCAATGCAGTTGACGGGTGACCTTGGCGAGCGGCGACCGAGGGAATTGAACCGTGCTCGACACGGTAGGTAACGTTGTCTAGTTACTAAAGCATCCCTCTTTTGTTCGGTAGTCATTATGGACCGGGGACATGAGGGAAATTTCCTAGGGCTGGAATTCTGGCCGCCAGATATTTCGACTCGAAACACGGAGGCTCGACTGGTTGGGGTTGCCTAATGTGCGTACCACGCACGCCACCAGAAGAACACCAGCCCGGTTTTTTATTTTTATTTTTATTTCTTTAGGATCAACACGAGCCAAGGTCTGGCTGGTACGCCGTTGGGTCCTACCATTCGAGAATACAAAAGGAACCTTTTAAATTGCCGAATGAATCTATGTGTATTACAATGCCCGTAATTTCCTTGCAAATACTAATCTCAACATGGTAATTGATTTATGACGAGTTGTTGAATTAGAGTGAGTTAGTGATATAGTGATCTCAACGTGGATTTCACATTTCATGGTATCCCTGGTAAGTATTTCAATGCAAATTTAAATTTAAAAGATGAACAATATGGAGGTGAGAAAACTTTGTATGTATCAAGCGTATGACCACACACACACAGAGAGACACCCACACAAGAACACAACAACAATCCAATAAGTATAGTGCATCTATTTTTCCAAACCATGCATGTATGACACGAATTCAAAAATACTCCTTCTGTTCCTAAATATTAGGCTTTTAGAGATTTCAACAAGCGACTACATACAGAGCAAAATGAGTGAATCTACACTCTAAAATATGTCTATATACATTCGTATGTGCCAGTCCACTTGAAATCTCTAAAAAGACTAATATTTAGGAACGAAGGGAGTAAAATGTAAGACATGCATGGCCCTCAATTCAATATTTAAAATGAACATGAAACTGAAACATGAATATTAGGTCTAGTACTACAGTACATGCAAATGTTGTGTTTAATTAGGTGGAGCTATGATTGTCGGGGGTCACCCTCTCGACCTTAGATGAAATTGTGAAGCTTTGTTTAGGGTTGTTTAGATTATATTTGTCCCCACCCTCCCAACCATCGATTGGTTGTGCACCCCACCCCTCCTCCCCGGGAGAATATCATGTGCCCCAATACCTTAGATATGCCGATACGAGTTCCTTGAAGCTTGTAGACCTGAGATATAGCAGCTCACATGATGTCTTAATATTTTTACAGGAAATCTTGATGAGTTTGAGAATTGCACACAATTTGTACAAAAACTACTCAGATGCCCTTGGATCCCATATCCAACGACCTCGAAGCTCGTATCACCGTAGCATCTAAGATGAAGGAGGACATCACATTCTCCTGTATGTAAGAATATCATGTGCTACTACACCTTAGATGCTTTGGTGATACAAGCTCTTCGGAGCCGTTGGATATGTGACCCAACATCTCCTCGGTGGTTCGAATGGTTTTTTGCAGAAAAGCCCCCCAAGAATTCGGCCATTGCTTACAAGCACAAAGACTACTCAGATGCCATTGGATCTCAGATCAAACGACCTCGAAGCTCGTATCACCGTAGCTCCAAGCTGCGAGAGCACCTTATGTTTTCTCGCACGGGAGAATATGAGGTGCTCCCGCACCGTAGATTCTATGGTGATACGAGTTCACATTGATCTAACGGCCCACAGTAGGAGGTTTGAATGTTTTTGCAATATACGGCTGAGAGAGTTTGGGAATTGCGCAGAAAGTACAAGTACTACGCATGTGCCATCTGATCACTGATCATATGACCTAGATGCTCATATCACCATAGCGGGTAATTAAGCTACGGGGAGCACCTAATATGAGCAACGGGCAGCCGTTGGATCCAAGATGCAGCGGCACACACGAGGCCTGAATGTTTTATTTGCAAACAAACCTTTGGAGAGTTTGGAAATTGCGCATAATTACAAAGACTACTCCCAAGCCATTGGATCTCACTTCCAACGGTGTAAAAACTCGTATCACCATAGCATCTAAGCTGCGGGGTGGATGTGATATTCTATGCCGCTGTCATTTTTGTTCGTAAACATGCAAAATACATGTAATTTGTGCCGTTACTTGTCTAACCGCGCAAAGTGTTTGTTCAAAATAACCATCCTACACAGAAATATCGGAACAACACACAGGGGTCCCACTTGTCATTAATCAAATTTGGACCTAAAACTAACAAACATGAAAGACGAGATTCAAACTGGCAACCTGGACTACAAAGCGTAAGTCGATAGCCTGAAACAACAACGGTTGTTGTCTTCGTCCCATAACTTTATTTTATATAGTATTACGTTGAGTAGAGTAGAGGGAGTGGCCCGTCAACTCGTGCATGACCGTTGACTCACTTACAGGTGGGTCCCAGGTCTGCGATCTCTCTCTTCTCTCCATCGTCTAAACTTTGCACGGGCACACACGAAGAGCGACGCTAGCTTGCCGTGGTGTTATTACAACTAAAAAAAAGCTTGGAAAATAGAAGAATCGCCTAGAACAAGAGATGTTGTGGCTGGTCGAGACGGAGCTAACCACACGTATCCTCCGTGCCATGTTAGCATGATGAAGCTGTGTGGCTAGTGGAGTGTTTTTGACCGACTGGCTGGGTCCCGAGGTCGAACCATAGGTACTACATCTGATATAGTAAATTTGTACACGCACATTTTTCCTCCGTGCCGAGACATGGCACACCCTACCGCGCGGTTTCGGGGTCCTCCCGGGTGGTGCACGCATATATTCTTCCTGACGTGGGACGCCCTACCGCGCGTTTTCGCCGAAGCAAGTAAATGAGTCGTCAAATCACGAAAGACCACTTTTCCCGCCGAGTACATCAGTGAAGCACGGTGGCTAGCTAGTTGGGCTAGTTCGACCGATTAGCTAGGCTGCCGCCACATTTGTTTTTCACCCCTTTTTTTATCTACTTGTCGACAGGTAAATTTAAATATCCACCGCGGCGTCGCTCTGGTGTTTGAGTGCGGCAGGATTTTTAATTTTTTGATTGACAAGAGCAGGCGCGGCAGGATTTTTAATTTTTTGATTGATGGGAGCAGGCGCGGCAGCAATTAGTCACGATGACTCCGCCTGTAAAACCCATTGCTCCGTGATGTGAGAAGTCGTCGACTGGTGTTTTACCATGGTGAAAACCAAAAGATTGCCCGCTCCTCGGCTGGCTCCCTCTGCCTTCCCGTAGATTACATTGCCTTTCAGCCGTTTTGCCCCCTGCATCACCAACGTCGTGCGCCTCGAGAAGTAGTGGGACTTCGGTGGTGTTTAGGCGCCCTCTGCATGGGCATGTCCATGTCTCGGTGCAACATGACCGTTGGACCAATCTCAGATGATGCAGATCAGTCACTGTAGCACAAAGCGTTTGGGTGTGTTTGGTTGCATTCTCATCTCAATATACTCCTCTGTCTAGGTGTGTAAGTCACCTTACGAAAACAAAATAATCCCAAAACACTTAGGCACGGTACATTAACTCCCTCGCCGTTTCTTATTTTGTGACATATCAACCAATAAGAGACGTGGGCCGTGCATGCTCTCAATGACTTGAGACTAATAAACATGACATGCAATGGTTAGTTCATTGCATGCAATGCTATTAATTAGCAAAAAGACATTAAGTTTCTCGTTTTCCTCTCTGCCTTGGCCGCAGTGCACAACGTAAGATGACTTACACACCTAAACGGAGGGAGTAGTTGTTTCCTCTTCGTGTATTTGTGTTAACCTACTAGTGTGGACTCATGCACCCTTCATGCACTCTGCCAAACACCAAAAAGTGGGTCGAGAAGGGAACTTTCGCTCCCCCGTGCACCCTTCATACACCCTGCCTAACACTATTCGTGCTTCATATGGTTCATGTTTTGCGGAGTACTGTAGTACTGTACTCTCCGTGCGCTGTAGACCTAGTTCTATTAACATTGATCTCACCGTTCATTCTCGACCGGACAGTCGAGAAAGCGGTACTATGTTACTACATTACTGTTCATATAGTTGACATGCGCACAACATCATTTGTTGTTGTCATATCTTACTACACTAGCAACAAGATTATGTAGTACTGACGTATGAACCACTGCACATGCCTAGTAGTAGGAGCACTAGGTATGTTCAAGTGGCTGCCGTGTTTCGCACTCCTTCGTCGTAAGAGTGGAAACGCTTGCTGTAATCATTTTTTTCTTCAGAAAAACAGTGGACACGCTCTACCGTGCGGATCCTCCTCCAGCCATGCACTAAATTACTCACTTTCGCCGACGTGTGCGACACCCAGCATCGGGGTCCACCAGCCATGCACTAAATTACTCCTTAGTAGAGTGACGGTAGACTACCCCGATCGAAGCGCCGCAGTAATGCCCAATGAGATGTCAAATCACAAAACCCCCTCCTTTCTAGTAGTAAGTTGGACGGATGAAGCAACCATCATTTCACTCTTCTCTCTCAGCTTCCTCTCTACCCAACTCGCTTCTCCCTCATCTTGTTCCTCATTTCTTCAAGAAAACCCCGAGCTGCTTCTGCCATTGTTATTCTCTCCCAAAGAAGGAAAGGTGAGCGCATCAATGGTGTTGATTCTCGCCAAGGCCCGGTCTTGCAACCCCGAGACTGATCCTATAACTCCCTCTCTTTTCTTCTTTTGGGTTTGTGATTATGGTTTCTTTTCTTTTATTTCTACTCCCTCCGTTCCTAAATATAAGTCTTTTTTAGACATTTCAAATGGACTACAACATACGGATGTATGTAGACATGTTTTAAAGGGTAGATTCACTCATTTTGCTCCGTATGTAGTCACTTGTTGGAATATCTAAAAAGACTTACATTTAGGAACGAAGGAAGTATTTGACAGTTTCTTGATGGACGCTGGAGCACCGGCCGAACTGATGTCCATGGCTCTGGCCAAAATCGTCAAGGCTCATGGTACGAAGAAGCGCAAGCACCCCACCGAGACTACCGCAGACAAGCTCAAAGCTGTCCAAGCCCCCTCTCCGGGATCCCTCATTAAGCAAGTCCAGGTAATATCTCTTCTTGACGATCTTTTTCTCGATCTTGATCGTGTTTTTTCATCTAACACGCAGTACTAGTACTAGTAGTACAAATTTCTAGATGATCTTGCATGTGATTTTGTGTGCGAAATGATGGTTCTAAATTCCTCTTTTGACCAAAACATGCGAGAGGTTGACACTGATTTCTTATAGATTACTTTCAACTACTCCCTCTGTCCCAAATTTCTTGTCTTAGATTTGTCTAGATACGGATGTATCTAATACTAAAATGTGACTTGATACATCCGTATCTAGACAAATCTAAGACAAGAATTTTGGGATGGAGGGAGTACTTTATGAACATCAATGCTACCTTTCAAGAGGGTATATTTGCCTCAGTAACTTGTGTTATGGATATTGCAAGTAATCCCTCTGCTCTCATGCCTTTGAAGACATGTTCTAGTGTCTTTGTTCACTCAATTCTGTGCGTATATGTAGTCATATATGGAGTATAATATCGGAAATCATCTTATATTTCTGAAAGGAGGTAGTAATAAAATATGGTCTCTGTTTGAATTAGAACCAGGTCTACGATGGAGATGAAGTTCTCAAAGTCATGCCGTGTGAACTGGAAGACCTGAGGATTAGTTCTACTACTAAACTATCCAGCTGCTATGTCCTTGTCGCCACATGTCCTGAACTAGTGTTTTCCTGTAGCATTGTTGTCAGGCGTGTTCTCGAGGCTGTACTTGACCACAACAATTTCCTGGCTATGCCTTCGATTATGAAGGCTGTGGTTCTTGTAAAGCTTCCCAACAAATCTAATGCGGCCAGTCTTCATGATCATGTTTATGAGTGGAAAGACCACTCTGTTAGGTTCTCCAAGGTTGACGAGATGATGATGGTGCATGTAGACATCTCTCACGAAGTCCATGGCCTAGTCAGTTATGCGGGGTTCATCCCATAGGTCGATGGCAAGAAATAGTCTGCAGCGTTTAATTAGTGCAACTTTGCTTGTCTGTAGTAAGTACTATTGTTCAGTACTTGATTTGTGTTTGTGTACCCTGTATTGTTTATTAGTACTGCCGCTTTTGGTGTGTGGTCAGTCCTGAGAATGGTCTATGTTAATGTCTGTCCACTCAATTCAGTCTGTATATTTTGAAGTATCCATATCATCTTTTTTGTGAGGACGGTTTATCAATTATGGTTACACTCCAATATCTGTATGCATTGCAGGGTTTATCGCACCCACCAGGATTTCCAGTCCCATGGATGTTCGGTCCATACGATTTGTCACGACCTTTGGTGTCCTGCTTGTGGGAGTAGGCAGGGCCCCTGCATGCCACCCGTAGTTGGACGATCAATCTTCTGTTTAGTACTTCAACATAGTGATTTCCTGGTAAGGATTCACTCATGTCACATCAAGTAAATCTTATTGATTTACCGTCTAAATCTTATTGACTTAATGTCATGTTTTCTTTCTTTTCCTACAATTTTACGATGCAGGTTTTGCCATGTGACATTCATCACAGAATAAACTGTTTGGTTTGCTCTACGATGGCTATTTTTGCAGGTTTCACTTCTTATGTCGTGTGAGTAACGAAGGCACTATCCATCACTTATATTACTGGAAAAAATTGGATCAGTCTGTTGTCTGAGTACAAGCTGAATCCCTATGATGAATTGCAGTTTGGTTTAACAAAAATGCTACAATTAGTCCTTCTTGTGTTTAAAAGAAATGAAGAAAAAACTGGATCATGGTCACGAAGCCTAGTCAAGTTAGAAAGCTGATCATAGCAGACCAAACACGATCGCCGCTGTCTCACACATCGGTACCACCTTCAGCAACGGATCAAGCACCCGCAGTTGCTCTAGCACTGACAGCGGTAGCAGCTCAGTCTGATCCAGCTGAGGATTGGGCATCGACCACGTTAGCGGATCAGGCTGATCTACCGGAGGATCGGGCATCGACACCGCCACCTGTTCCAACACCGGCACCAGCTCTACAAGGAGCACCATCTCCGGCAGTAGCAGCGGCTTCGGCACCTGTACCAACACTTGCACTTGCAGCTGCTCCGGCCTGTGCAGCGGCAACCCAACAAGCAGTTGCACCGGCAACAGACTAGGCTGCAGTTCACACTTCATATACCAAAGTCCTTACAAAACCCGACATGTCCACCTTCTGGGTAAGCATTGGCCGCCCAAGTGTTTCGTTTTTTTATTTCCATGTTGTTTTGCATGATTCACTATGTTGATCTAACTGTTTGGGTGTGTCTTCTTGTTTGCAAACTGAGAATTCCTAGAGCAACGAGGGAGTCATTCAACAATCCGGGCGACAGCGGTCAAGTTTCTCTTACCATGCGTAGCCTTGGTGTGAATGAACCTGCTCAATATACCGTAAGTACAAAGGATGTTCGCATGATGATTGATGCTAAAGGATGGTCAAGGTTCAAATCTAAATCATATCTTGCGGTAGGGGATGATCTCAAAATCGAACTTTCTTGGCAAGGAGAGCTGGTCCAAATCAACTTTGAAATTCTTCAGTAGCAGCACACAACTGCCGAACTTATCTATCCTACGAGAGATTTTGATGTAATAATCTGGCATGGTGAAACAAGTGTCCTGTGTGTATAAGTAATACGACAATATTATTTATCACATGGTATATCGTTGGTAGAATTGCAACTCTCATTGCTGGTTAGGAACTGTCGTTCGATTTCATTCCAATAGCTGCCATGCTTTATTCAATTTTGTGTATTCGCCTTGCGGCAGCATCTAAAACCAGCGCCGTACCGATCGCTTGCAATATGAAAAGCGCTGAGGTAGAACACATGGGCCCCCAAACATGCAGGGTGGGTCTGCGGCCCAAAGTCGAGAACCGTGAGCCTGTCTGAGTATTATATTCTCAGCTTAACCCCCATAATGCCCGGGCGTTGCACGTAACATCAAGATGCATTTGTATGAGTATTTTATCTTGTGAGAGAAAAGGATGAATGAGGGAAGGCCTTATTTGCAAATGTGGAGAGGTGTGTGGGTACCTTTTTGCAAAATTGCCATAGTTTCCTTCCTATCTGCCAGATATAAATTTGTATGTATAAAGTTGTGATATAAAAGATTTGTATATTTCTTTACATAGGGAGTATCTCTTTGTCAAAAATATATTTTTGTGTAATTAATTACTCCTGTCTTTCTACTTCCTTTCGCTGATATGTGGGGCATCCAGCAACGGGGTCCACGTGCCATATGCACAAATTAGAGTGCACAACTGCACGGTAGACACACCCCGGTTGTAGCGCCGCAGTAATGCCCAATGAGCCGTCAAATCACAAACCCCCTTTACAGCTTTAGCAGTAAGCTGGACGGACTAAGCGGCAATATTCACTGGGCCTGAATCACCTTCTCCCTCATCTTCTTGTTCAGAGAAAACCCCCTCTCGGCAATTGCATAGGGTTTTCTCATGGAGAACTAGGTACGAATTCTTCATCCATCCCCGATAAATCCAAGTCCCTTGGTCGCAGGTAATCCTAGGATGGCAGTCGCCGCCATTGATCCATTTTTCTTCCTACTGAATCTAGTGTGTTTCATTTGTAGTGCCCAAAGTGCGAGGACCCCAAAGGTTTATGCGCCCTCAGCGAGACGTCACACTTGTTCCTTCTCATCCTAACACATGATTTTAAAACACGCACAATATGTTCCTAGAAACCTCTTTTCTATCCGGGAGGGTGGTTTTTTTTTGAACATGCTGTCGACTAATTTGGAAATTTGGATTTCTATATTTGAATAAAAGGTACTACCAGTACGATGGTCAGCACTAACATGAAGGAGGAAGTTATTTCTAGATTTGAATAGGGAATACATTGTGTTCTCATATTATTTTTCCTGCAGTGCATCATTTGCTCGGCCTTGCCATAACTGAATAAACCAGTTTAATGGTCACAGTGAAGACAAGCCATGGATATAAGTTCTGAGTTGGCTTCATGAACCAAGAAGATCGCTGCTTTTTTTTATGGCCAAACTTGGACAAACTTTCTCAAGTGTTACAGACTGAAAGTTGGCGCACGAATGTTGATGGAAATAGCAGAACCTGGTCTCATCTTCACTGCGATCTTCCACCCCGACATTGTTCCAATTGTTCATCCATGTTAGTTTTGTATCTGGTTCTTGCTTGTTGCCTCGATTACTTCTTAATCCACGTATTCTGTCTAACTAATCACAATTTAACTTTAGAAGTAGCAACGAATCTCTCAGGAAGATGCTACTTCTAACTAATATTTTCTTATAATTGGTGGCACGTGTAGGTTTTTTCAGAGTTAAGCAGGCTGCTCATTTGTTATTTTGTAACAACTCGGCTGTTACTGATGGCACTGTAGTTGACTGGGACGACATCCACAAGTTCCTACACTTTATTGATCGTCTTGAGGTCCTTGTGGGGCGTTTCAATGGTGGAAGGCCACATGGGATATGTGTGCCACTGCTGCACTCGTTGAACAGGTCCAACTGTGTCGAGAAACTTATGGTACAAGCTGTTTTCTATTGTATATGTTGTTCATAGACTATTTCTTATACATAGTTTTATAGCTGTGATATTCTTGAAACAGAAATTGCCCAGTTCTATTGTTCCTATACAGATGCTTGACCATGGTCGGGTCAGACTTGCGCTTGGTCACAACATGATGTTTATGTCGACCTACTCCATTCCCATTGGAGGTGAAAAGATACTTATTCATGGGTGGTCTCAAATATTGAAGGCCCGTCCATCTTGGAGAATAGGACAAAAGATTATGTTCCTGCTTTTCCATGGCTCTAAAGCAAATATCCTGTTTATTGACAACATTGCGAGATGAAGCCGCTTTCAGAAGGTTGTGGATGCGCGGGGTGGCGCCTCGGCCTTGTCCTGGGGCTTGGCGGCCTCACCCTTGGTTAACTATAGGCAAAGTAGCACTGTTCGAGGCGTGCTTTGTACGGTTGAACCTGTATAAGTACTCATACTGCTTTCAGCTATGGTTGTTAAGTGCCCCTGCTGGTTTAAGTTAAGGTTGTTAAGTACTCATGCTGCTTTTACAGTCTGTCGTGTTCCTTCAGTCCTGTCTTCCTCCAGCCACCAAAACCAAACCAGCGCCGGCGAGGCCGCCTGCTTCCGCCTCCCATGGCTGGCTGCGCCTCAGCGCACGCATCGCCGCCCCACTGTCTCCTAAATCGTTAACACCGACGTCCGATGCCTCGCCGTCGTCCTCCGCGCGCTTTGGTGCACTCGCCGCGGCGCCTCCCTCTCGCGTTGTCAACATGGTCAACAAACAACAGGAATTGGCAGAAGTACGTGGAGAGGATGACAGTACGGGCCCACCATGTCAGCGTATGGAAAAATAAAATGCTTCCTTCTAGTGTTTTCCTGACATCTGGGACCCATGACATTGTGAGCGTATATAGTCAATAGACAAGAGAACAACAAAAGATCGGCTGACACCTAGGACGTAGCTGCTCGAGCAATTTTTTTTTGTTATTGTTGAGACAAAGCAGGGTTTGAACTGGGCTGTGGCCCGTCTATCCCAGGCTTATATTTTATGTTCACCATGTGACCAACCCACCTATTTTTTCTTTGTGAAAATGAGCCCAGTTTATTTTTTCCGAAGAATACCCAATCCAAGCCTGTTTATTTTTCTACGCCCCGATGGGATGCAACTCTTTCAAGATGCATGAAAATCTTGAAAGTAATATGAAATTGGTTGTAAATATAAAAACAGATGACAAATTGGCAATTACTTTATAATTTCTGAATTTTTTTTCACATTTTTAGATTCCTATTCCACTCGGCATTAACCTAATTTAAATATATCTTCAAAGTACTTTAAATCTGGCTCGACATTTCTATATTGAAAATAGTTTGGAACCCACCAAAATATGCGAAATTGGGCCAGGCCAACCAAAAAAAAATGGAATGCAATAAATTGCATAAGAAGTCGCAATGAGCTATATATAAATTATTAAAAAAGAGGGAATGGTCTGACTTACGGGCCTATTAAGTTGACGCGTATGCAAGAATTTTTTAGTTATTATATACGTCAACAAACGATTCTAGCAGACGTAACCGTTGGATGTCAATCCAACGGCCGTCGTGTTTCTTCAATTTATCATCTTCTTGCTCCAGCCGCCAAATCCAGCGCTGGCGGGACCACCTGGTCCCGCCTCCCGTGCAGGCCTCACCGCCCCCTACTACTCCCACCACTAGCCAGGGCATCCCTCTACTCACCCACACCCCCTGTTATTCTGTGGCGACGGTAGCCTCACACCGCAGCCAAACCAGTGAACCCTCGTACTCCTCTCCGCGTGGGCATCTACTGCCGCGTCTTCCCCGGCTCCGCATCATCCCCTTCCTAGGCCTCGCCATCGTCCATCGCCCTAGTGCTCTCGGTGCGGCATGGTCAACGTGGTCAAGGAATGCCTTGCATCGGAAGAGTACTATTGTGGTGAGGCTGACAGCTGGGTCCACGGCAGCAGCAAGGAAGTGCCTCCTTATTACACGGAAAATAATTATTCCTCCACCTGACAGCAGGGACCCATCGGACTGGCCACCGTATTTGGCGAAAAAACATTTCCCCCTGACTGCTGAGACCCACCGGACGGGCCATCATATTTCGGGAAAATGTTTCGCCCGCTGTCAGCTCAGACCCACCGGAAGTGCCTCCTTATTACGCACAAAGAAATGAATACTCCCCCTGCTAGCTGGGACCCAGTATAGTGGGAGGCTGACTTGTGGGCCTACTAAGTTGACGAGGACGGAGGGCTTTGTCAACTTAGTCAATATGCATGATTCTAGCCCCATTGATCGTACGATGTCCATCCAACGGCCGTAGTGCTTCTTCAACCTCTGGTCTTCATGCTCCAGCCGCCCAAACCAGCGCCGGTCGTGCCACGTGCTCCTGCCTCCCGTGCCCGGCTGCGATGCCGCGGAGCCTCACCACCCCTACTACTCCCACCGCTGGCCAGGCCATCCCTCTACTCACCCACACCCCCTATTATTCTGCAGCGACGGCAGCCTCACACCGCAGCGAACCAGTGAACCCTCATACTCCTCTACGCGTGGGCATCCACTGCCGCGTCTTCCCTGGCTCCATGTCGTCCCCTTCCTAGGCCTCGCCGTCGTCCACCGCCATGGTGCTCTCGGCGCGGCGTTGTCAACATGGTCAAGGAAAGGCTTCCATCGGAAGTGGACTGTACGTGGAGAGCCTGACAGGTGGGTCCACGACCGCAGCAAGGAAGTGCCTCCTTATTACGCGCAAAATAATTATTCCTCCACCTCACAGCGGGGACCCACCGGACGGGCCACCGTATTTTGCGAAAAACACGTTTCCCTCCTGACTGCTGGGACCCACCGGACGGGTCACCGTATTTCGCGAAAAAACATTCCCCCCGCTGTCAGCTCGGACCCACCGGAAGTGCCTCCTTATTACGCACAAAAAATGAATACTCCCCCTGCTAGTTGGGACCCACCTTGGTGGTTGGCTGAGTTGTGGGCCTACTAAGTTGACGGGGATGGAGTGCTTTGTCAACTTTGTCAATATGAACGATTCTAGCTCCAAAGACCGTACGATGTCCATCGAACGGCCGTAGTGCTTCTTCAACCTCTGGTCTTCTTGCTCCAGCCGCGCGAAGCAGCGCCGGTCGTGCCGCATGATCCTGCCTCCCATGGCCGGTTGTGCTGCCGCGGAGGACTCACCGCCCCCTACTATTCCCACTGCTGGCCAGGCCCTACGGCGACGGCAGCCTCACACCGCAGCCGAAACAGTGAACCCTCGTACTCCTCTCCGCGCGGGCTTCCGCTGCCGCGTCTTCCCCGGCTCCGTATTGTCCCGTTCCTGGGCCTCACCGTCGTCCACCGCCCTGGTGCGCTCAGTGCGGCGTGGTCAACGTGGTCAAGGAACAACTTCCATAGGAAGAGTACTATACATGGAGAGGCTGACAGCTGGGTCCACGGCCGCAGCAAGGAAGTGCCTCCTTATTACGCGCAAAATAATTATTCCTCCACCTGACAGTGGGGACCCACCGGACGGGCCACCGTATTTCGCGAAAAAAACATTTCCCCATGACTGCTGGGACCCACCAGCTACATCTTCGCACGAAAGGAAGTGCGTCCAGGCAAAAAAAAAATGATTCACCCCATTGACTGCTGGACCCACCAGCTACATCTTCGCAGGCAAGGAAGTGCCTGACAGTCGGGACCCACCTGGTCGAAGTGTACGTAGTGTTGTCATTCTGGTCGCGAACGTGTATGTACATACTGGTCGATGTAGAGGCGCGCACGTGTCGTAGTAGAGGCGCGCACGTAGCATAGACCGTACGTAGAGCGGCAAGTGTGCAAGAAAGAAAGTACGACCACGTACGTACATACGGGCAGGATCTCGAACGCCTACTCACGCATACGTACGACCAGGGCTCGTGTACATGGCTAGGTTGGAACGGAGAAACAGCATCGTCGTCGTGTTCATGGGGAGCCAACCGGCTGGGTCAGAATGGAATGCGTCGTCGTGTTAATCGGGAGGGCTTGGACGGAACAACCGATGGAAACGAGGCCTGGCGTAGCGCAGAACGGAGGAAACGGCCTTGTGTTCGACCGGCCACGGTTGAAACAGGATCCTGTTCATCGGGAGGGGTCTGGCGTACCGCAAAACGGAGGAAACGGACCTCCTATGGTCGAAACGGGGGTCCTGTTGATCCGGAGGGGTGTGGCGTACCGCAAAACGGAGGAAACAGACTTGTGTTGGAGCGCTACGGTCGAAACGGGGGTCCTGTTCATCGGGAGGGGTGTGGCGTACCGCAAAAGGGGACTCCACGGAATACTGTTCATCTCCACCGTCGACCCCTTCCAGCCTCCACGGGATACTGTTCATCCACCGTCGACCTCCTCCAGCCTCCACCTGCGACTGTTCATCCATGGGCTCCTGTTCATCCAGCCTCAACCGCACGCTACTCCACCGGCTACTGTTCAACCAGCCCTCTCCACCGGCTCCTGTTCAACCACCCCTCCACAGGCTACTGTTCATTCAGCCCTCCACCATCTACTGTTCATCCTGCCCTCCATGGGGTGGTCTTGTTCATCCAGCCCTCCACGGGGTCCTATTCATCCAGCCCCAACCGGCTCGATCGATCGGGGTCTTGATCATCCAGAGGCAACACCACGGGGCCCTGTTCATCCACCCCCACCGGGAACTGTTCATCCAAACGCCCCCAGCAACGCTCACTGTTCATCCAGAGGCAGCATCGATCGGTTTCAGTTAGCAGCAGTATGATACGTCACCAACGTATCTATAATTTTTGATTGTTCCATGCTATTATTTATGAAGTCTTGGATGTTTAATGGCTTTATCATTCACTTTTATATCATTTTTGGGACTAACCTACTAACCCAAAGGCCCAGTCCAGATTGCTGTTTTTTTGCCTATTTCAGGGTTTTGTAGAAAAGGAATATCAAACGGAGTCCAAATGGAATGAAACCTTCGCGAGAGATATTTTTTGGAGAAAATCACGCACGGGAAATGTCATGTAATGCCCCGGATGTAATACTTTCCCTTTTGGGCATATAATATAATCTCTGGCTTCATCTATTCCATTCCAGGTTCTTTATCTTTCGGGTTTTCATCGTTTTGTTGTGTGCGTGTGTGGCATTCATTCATATCATATAGTCATATGCATCGCATTGCATTTGTGTTGTTGTTTGCATCCGGTCCCACGCGTTCCTTCCCGTTGTCCGTTTCGCGTTCCGGAGCTCCCTCACGTGTCCGTGGCGTCCCGTAGGCCTACTTTAGTGTTTGGCCGTGTAACGTTACCGGTTTGGCGCGAGACTTGTCGTGTGTTGTTGTTTTGGTGTGTGTAACCCGCCTGTCAAATCTCGTCGCGTTTCGAGTCCGTTTGCTACCCCAACAGTTATTCGTGTGGGCTCAAAGTGCCTCCACTCTCAGGCCCAAGACACCCCCTCCAACAGCCCACCAACCAGTCCTAACCACTGCTATCATCTAGGCCATCCAAATCTGATCCTGTGGCCGAAAACCGCACTCCATTTGGACAACCCTAGCTACTTGTGCCTATATATTTGTCCACTCCCCCAAATTTTGCCCCAAATTAAGGAAACCCTAGCTCCCCTAGCCACTTCTTTTCCACCTCCAGCCACCTCGCCGGAGTTTCGTCGGAATCCCGCCGGAGTTCGCTGGATTTCTGCTACCTCGCCGGAATTCCTCCTCACCACCTCACCACCACCTCCCCTCAAGCCGCCGGCCTTCCTCTCCACTGCGCCACCACTCCTCATCGCCCCAGATCCGGCCGAGCCAACTCCCTCCGCTCGTTTCAACGACAGCCGCCGCCGCCAGTTCACTGGATCGAAGGATCCAACACCCCCGAGGCGCCCGAGCCCCTGGATCGATCGAGATCCGAAGCGGTCAACGCCTCACGCTGGGCGCCGCTCCTCCCGCGCGCCAGCTCTCTCCAGCCTCCCGGCCCGAAGGCCCGGCTCCCCTCCGCGTCGATCAGCCAGAAGGCGCGGCCCGCCTCCCGCACGCTCCCTCCGCTCGTCAGGCGACCGAGCCGCCAGACGCCCAGGTGGGCCGAGCCCCTCCGCCGGCCCGCAGCCGCCCGTCCGCGCGGAGCCGCCTCCCCTTCGTCCCGTCTCCGCGTCGGGCCAGCGTCCCCGAGGCCCACTCCGCCTCCCACCGCGGGCCCAGCCGCCCCCGATCCACCGCATCACCGGAGGCCCGGAGCCAGCCAGATCCGCGGCCTCCCAGTCGCCATTGACCGCCGGGCCCAACTGCCGCGCCGAAGGCCCAGCCGCCTCCACCGGATCCAGATCCAGCCCGTTTCTTCTCAGATCTGAGAGGTTGCCCCCTTTTTTTCCACTAAGTCCCCTATTTTGCTTGTCTGATGCAATTTTAGAACTGCGATAACTTTGTGTGTGATGTTCCATTTTGCGCAAATGACATGTCCAGACGTTCGTTGTGACTAGCACTACGTTTCATTCCATTGTGCCATGCATGTTTGTGGTCATCTAGATGCTTATATTTCTGTTGCAAGAGTGCATCCCGGTATAAACTGCTGCTATGTGTTGTTTTTATGCCATCTTTGCATAGTGATATCTTTTAGCTCGTTTACCCGAATGATGCAAATGACATGTCCACGTGTTCGTCTTGCCATGCTCTACATGTTGTTTGTGTTAGGTTGCATGATAGATTTATTCTTGCCATGGATATCCTCGTTGCAAAGTGCTATGTGGCTGTTTAGTTATTTAACTTGTTATGAGATGCCATCTTGTTGAGCTCATTGCTATCGTTGTGGTTATCTCCATGATGCATGCTTGTATGTTTCGGGATCACCATCATGTGTACTTTGATGTGGTGCTTACCACTTGCCATGTTTAGTTTCAAGGTGACTTAAACTTGCTCTTATAGATGCCATGATGAAACTGCTGTTTAACACTTAGTGGATTTTCACTAAGTCTGGAATCTTTTATTGTTCCGATGCCATGTTTGCTTGCTGTTCTAGGACAAACCATGATAGTTTTGGGGTGGATCTTGATGGTTCCTTGTAGTATATATTGTTGGCTATCCATTCATGTTCTCACATGCTTATTTGAGTGGCTGTAGCATGTTTAACTTTTGCTCCAAAGTTTCAATAAAATTCTGCTGTCAGAATTTTGTTGTCAAGTTCAATATGTCCAAGCTTGTTGCTATTGATCCGTGGCTCCTTTGGGGGTGCACCTTTGGACTTATTTGTTGTAGGATATGTCTAGTTTATGTTCATGCTCTTTGCCATGGTGTTTGAGTGCTGTAGCTTATTTTTCTAGTGCTCCGAAGTTGCTATGTTGCTGTAATTTTTAGCTTTCGCATGTTTCTTGTTTCGGGCATAACTTTTAGCCCGTAGCTCCTTTTTCAGAGAGTCTTATATGAAACCTGATTGATTTTCCGTGTAGATTCATAATCTCTTATTGTTATCATGTTTTGAAGCTTTTGCTTGAATGCTTATTTTCCATGCTTCGTGTGCTTCCTTAGTGCATCCATCATGCATCCATCATTTTGGTGTGCGCATTGCATCTTGTTGATTTGTGCCTTGTGTGATTGTATTGTTTAGAACCGGAAGCTGAGACCGAGTACGAGTACGAGCACGAGGTTACCAACGAGGTTGAGCACGAGGACCCTTCTTACGATCCGAACGACTACTCTTCAGGCAAGATGACCGAACCCCGATAACATTACTATCTTTGCCTATTGCTAGAGTCTCGATCTATAGTTTTGCCTCGATGCCCATGCTTTTCATGTCAGCCTCCTACTTGTAACCATGACCATGTTTAACCACCATACCTATGCAAACCGTTGCTTGGCTAAGTACGCTTCGCTCAGCCCTTCTTATAGGCTAGTTGCAGGTGAAGATCGAAGATGCTTGCTTCATGTTGAAGTTTTGTTGGGTTATATCACACTATATAAATGCTTAAAAATGAAATCATCTATATATTGGCAAGGGTGGAAGGCTAAGCCTTTTGCTTGGTGATTTGTTCCACTCATGCCGTTAGGAACCATTAAAACCGGTGTTATGTTCCTTGATTATGCGTTCCTAACACGGTTGGGGTGTATGGGACCCCCTCGATAAACCGCTAAGTGCTAAGTCTTTTCCAGCAAGTCCCAACATTGGTACTATTCGCCTAAACAACTAAAACTTACCGAGGGAGTAATTAACCCGAGGCTTAATTAATTCAACCCCCCTGGGCCAGTGCTCGATTTGAGTGTTGGTCCAAACTAGAGCCACTTGCGGATACCACCCAGTTCGCTGGGATCTTCGGTATCTGTACGTACTGCTCATCCGATCGTGGCCTGAGACTAGATACACGCGGCTACTATCAGGGTGTCGGCACGCCGGGAGGATTTGCTGGATTAGCCTTACCTTAGTTCAGAGTATCTTGAGCACGGGATTCCGAGAATACTCGGGTCTTCCCACTTTGGAGTTGCGACTCCGCGGATCGTGGGCTTGTAATGGGCCAAGTTGGAACACCCCTGCAGGGTTATGAACTTTCGAAAGCCGTGCCCGCGGTTATGTGGCAGATGGGAGCTTGTTAATATCCGGTTGTAGATAACTTGACACATTGTTCTAATACACTACCAGCGTGTGTACCGTGACTGTCAATTTCCGAATAGGGATTCGGGAGTTGAACACGGTGGGGTTATGTTTGTGGAGCTTTAGCTAGGATCACTTCGTGATCATCTCTCGACCGAGGCACTTCTCTTCTCGCACTCTTTCACGTAAGCTAGTGCTAGTTGCTGTTGTAGACACTTATTCTTTTCTTCAGCCTTATTCTCTCCCAAGGCTTATATAGTCTTGTTACCCGGGAACGGGATTGCTGAGTCCTCTGTGGCTCACAGTTACTTCACCACCCCAGATGCAGGTCCGATGGTGAGCTATCCAGGTGATGGCACCGAGCTAGACTGGGAGTATGACGAGGAGCGTAGTCGATACTATGTTCGTTATCCTGATGATCAGTAGTGGAGACTTCTACTAGGATTCGATCCGACCTGTGGATTTATATTATGTTTGGTATCTTGTCATTTGGATTTTACCCTTAGAGGGCTGTGATGTTTTATTGAATGATGATTGAGACATGTATTGTATTTGTGTGACGTGGCGAGTGTAAGCCAACTATTTTATGTTTTCCATCGCCATCTTTTACATGAGTTGTGCAAAGATACCAAACTTGCGATCATTCCAGCATGGGGTTATGTCTCTAAGTCGTGCCTCGACACGTAGGAGATATAGTCCCATCCTGGGCATTACAAGTTGGTATTCAGAGCCTTCTCCGACCTAGGAGCCCCCACTGATTGATCGAATCGTTGACGGTCGAGTCTAGGCACACACTGAAAATATTTTGAGTCCTATATTTATATCGGAGAGTAGGATTTCTTGTGCTTCTCATCTCCTTTCTCTCTGGTGAGGACTCCTGACGACTACTCTTGTCTCTTCTATCTTCAAAAATTGCACCAATTTTTTTTTTAGGAATCTCGCGAGTATTCTGGGATTGTTTCGATATTCTTGTGACAAGAATATTGTTCTCGATGCCTCCTGACATTAGGGGTTGTGGCAGTGTCCCGGGGAGTTGAGCTTCGGGGTATTGTCATCACAAGCATATCGCGACAGTACTAAATACTTAAGACGGCCGACATCGAAAATCTCTCCTATACGGTTAGTGGCAAGATAACCCCGACATCACCCAGTACTGGGGAGGTAGTTCGGGAGTATTGCCATAGCTTTTTGAAGGTCCGAGGTAGACAGTTTCCGAGAAAGACTGGTTATGTGTTGAAGGATAGATACAGCTGGATGTAGGTTTAGAGTTGGTTGCGCGGTGCTTCCCCTGTATCCCCAACACCTGATTGCATAACTGGAATCTTTCGAAAATTAATAGGTGGGTTTATCTAGTAGATCGTAGGCATTCTTCCAACGAATGCAGGCTAGTGAGTTCGGGGTTCTACATTGAGTGAAGTGGTATTATGACCGATGTTCCGATCGGGAGTTGCATCTTAAAGGGTCCTTGGCTATGCTGATCCGGGGATTGCAAAACCCTTTCGTAACGCGTTCATATGCCTTCAGCACAAAGATGTTAGAACGAAGCTCCTATCTTGTGTTTGTTCCTGTCTGTACCTTGTTGTTTTTCTTATTTTACCTTTTGTCCCCTATGTGGCTTCTCGTGAAGATTGATGTTATCATTTAACTGAGAATTTCATTCGTTCCTCTTGTTCGAATGATTTCATTCGTTCCTATTGTTCGAATGATTATTGTGAAGACTTGTTGCAATTCATTCCATTGATTCAGCTTATACCTTCTGTCAATCAATTGCTGATTCGTGGTCATCTCTTCCAGGATGGCTCCGAAAAGGGTTCCCAACACTAACCCAGAGGGTGAAGAGGTCCCAGAACGTCCTCCTTCCCCTCCTCCTCCGTCCGAGGCTTGGAGAGCGATTATGCAGACTACAACTCAGAACACCCAGATGTTGATGCAGATGATGCAGCAGATGCAAGCTAATCAAGCTAATCAGGGTGTTCCAGGGAATCAAGGCAACTTCTTTAACCAGCAGCACCATGCTACCCTCAACCAGTTCTTGTCCAATAATCCAAAAGCTTTCAGTTACTGTGTCGACCCTCTTGATGCTGAAGATTGGTTAACCGACATAAAGAAGCATTTTGAGTGCAGTAACGTGAAGGAAGAGGACTATGTGAAGTTTGCAGCCTTCCAACTCAAAGACCAAGCAGCTGACTGGTGGCAGCAGTACAAAGACTCCAGACCAGGTCGTGTGATCTCTTGGGAGGATTTCTGCAAGGACTTTCGCTCTCACCACATTCCAACAAGTGTCATCGAGGGTATGCGTGAGCAATTCCGCAACTTGAAGCAGGGCTCTATGACAGTCTACCAGTATAATGTCAAGTTCCAAAACCTCGCCCGCTATGCTAAGCAAGACATTCCTGACGCCAAGAGCAAAATCTACCAGTTTCGTGGAGGCCTGAAAGACAAACTTCAACTTGCTCTCACCTTGTTCGAGCCCGATGAGTTCGACAAATTCTATAACATGGCTTTGAAACAAGAGGCAGCTCAGCTTAAGATGGAGGCTTCTAAAAAGAGGATTCGAGATGCCGTTCACTCTTCCTCATCGTCTCAGTTGGCTGCGAAGCAACAGAAATTTTGGCTTCCTCCTCCTCAAGTGATTCGAGCTCCTTACAACAACTCCAACAGCAACAAGAACTCCGGTGGACGTGGTTTCTCCCACCCACCCAACCCGAGCAACCAGTCGAGGAACCAGTTTCAGTCTCAAGGCTCCAAGTCAAGTGGTTCTCATTTCCGTCCTCTCTCAGAAGTGGTGTGCAACAAGTGTGGCCAGAAGGGTCATTATGCCAACAGATGTCCGAACCCGAAGCGCCTTCCACCTCCTCCTCCTGTGAGCACAGCTATTGTCAAGCATAATCCAAAGTCTGCAAGGGTCAATCTGATGAGTGCAGCTGAAGCGGAGAATTCTTCTGATGTCATTTTGGGTAACCTTCCAGTTAACTCTATACCTGCTAAAGTTTTGTTTGATTCGGGTGCTTCATTGTCCTTCATTTCAAGACCTTTTGTGGCCAAGCATGAATTCGTCACTCAAGTGTTGCCGAAGCCGTTGAGCATTATTTCTCCTGGTTTGCAAATGTCCTCTCGGGTGCAAGTTCCTGATGTATCTATTCGCATGGGTGATTATCGCTTTCTGGCTAATCCGGTGGTTCTTGGTAATTCTGACATTGACCTCATCCTCGGGATGGATTGGCTTTCTCAGCATGATGCTCACATTGATTGTGCAAAGAAGGAAGTCAAGATAACTCATCCTGATGAAGATGTGATTATCTTTGCCTCCAGGGATAACACTATCAGGCTTTTCTCTCTCAATGATAAGGGCAAAATTAATGCCATATCTCAAATTCCGGTGGTGAACGAATATCAAGACGTCTTTCCTGAAGAACTTCCAGGCATGCCTCCACACCGTCAGGTGGGATTCGTTATTGAACTCGAGCCGGGTACTGAGCCAGCATGCCGGCGTCCGTACAAGCTCGCTCCTAAAGAATTGAAGGAATTGAAGAAGCAGCTTGATGAACAGGAGCGTATGGGTCTCATCAGGCCTAGTACGTCGCCTTGGGGTTGTGGTGTCTTATTTGTCAAGAAGAAAGATGGCATGGAGCGTCTCTGTGTTGATTACCGGCCATTGAACAAGAAGACAATAAAGAACAAGTATCCGCTCCCCAACATCAATGAACTCTTCGAGCAGCTCAAGGGAGCTAAAGTGTTCTCTAAGCTTGATCCGAATGGGCTATCATCAAATTTGCATTCGCGAGAAAGACATTCCCAAGACAGCCTTCAGAACGAGCTTCGGTTCATACGAGTATACCGTCATGTCCTTTGGTCTCGCCAATGCTCCTCCTACCTTCTCGAGAATGATGCACTACATCTTCAACCCCTATACTGGCGAGTTTGTGCTTGTGTATCTGGATGATATTCTGGTGTTTTCCAAGAATGAAGAAGATCACGAAAAGCACTTACGTCTGGTTCTTGATCGACTCCGTGAGCATAAGTTCTATGCCAAGTTCTCCAAGTGCGAATTTTGGCTCGATAAGGTTTTGTACCTGGGCCATATTATATCAGCTGACGGTATTGCGGTAAACCCCGAGAAAGTTGAAGCAATTGTCAACTGGGAAGCTCCTCAGAACGTCAAGCAACTCCGCAGTTTTCTGGGTCTTGCCAGCTATTGCAGAAGGTTCGTTGAGAACTTCTCCAAGATTGCCAAGCCTCTTTCCAACTTGCTTCAGAAGAATGTCAAATACTTTTGGTCTCCAGAGTGTGAAGTGGCATTCAAAACTCTCAAAGAAAAGCTTGTCTCTGCTCCAGTTCTTACTCCTCCAGATGAGTCCAAGCCCTATGAAGTATTCTGTGATGCTTCTCTTCAAGGCCTTGGTGGTGTGCTTATGCAAGATAAGAGAATTGTGGCATATACTTCTCGTCAGCTCAAGCCAAGTGAGAAGAACTATCCCACACATGATCTCGAGCTAGCAGCTGTGGTACATGCTTTGATTACGTGGAGACATCTGTTGTTGGGCAGAAAAGTCGACATCTTCACTGATCACAAGAGCTTGAAGTACATCTTCACACAGCCTAATCTGAACCTCCGCCAGACTCGTTGGGTTGAAATGATCCAAGAGTATGATCCCAGCATTGAATACACTCCTGGCAAGGCAAATGTGATTGCAGATGCTTTGAGCAGAAAGGCATATTGCAACAGCCTTCTTATCAAGCCGTTCCAGCCCGAGCTTTGTGAAGCATTCAGGAAACTCAACCCAAGTTGTTCCGTAGGGTTTTCTTGCAAATCTTCAATTTGCTCCTACCTTGGAAGATCAGGTCCGTGAGGCCCAACTCAGTGATGCCATGGTGCAGAAGGTGAAACATGGTATTGCGAAGGGCACTCCTAAATGCAAGTGCTTTCGTGTTGATGAGAGAGATACCTTGTTCTTCGAGGACAGACTCGTTGTTCCCAAAGGTGATCTCAGGAAGCTCATAATGGAAGAAGCACATGATTCTCTCCTTTCCATTCATCCTGGCAGTTCCAAGATGTACCAAGACCTCAAGCAATCTTACTGGTGGACACGCATGAAAAGGGAAATTGCCCAATTCGTGAATGAATGTGATGTTTGCAGAAGAGTGAAAGCAGAACATCAACGTCCAGCCGGTCTTCTCCAACCTCTTCCTATTCCCGAATGGAAGTTCGACCACATTGAAATGGATTTCGTCACTGTCTTTCCTAAGTCCAAGAGAGGGAATGATTCTATCTTCGTGGTGATTGACAAGCTTACCAAAGTCGCTCACTTCCTTCCAGTCAAAGAATCCATCAATGCAGCTCAATTGGCAGAGTTGTACACTTCCAGAATTGTGTCCTTACATGACATTCCTCAAGTTATCTCCTCAGACCGTGGAAGTTTGTTCACATCCAAGTTCTGGGACTCCTTTCAGTCCGCCATGGGCACTAAGATCAGGTTCAACACTACTTTTCACCCTCAGACTAGTGGTCAAGTCGAGCGAGTGAATCAGATTTGAGAAGACATGCTCAGAGCCTGTGTCATATCTTTTGGCATGAAATGGGAAGACTGCCTTCCATTTGCCGAGTTCTCTTACAACAACAGCTTTCAAGCAAGTGCCGGCAAAGCTCCGTTTGAGATCCTCTATGGCAGAAAGTGTCGTACCCCTCTAAACTGGTCTGAAACAGGCGAATGTCAACTTCTTGGCAATGACTTGATCTCAGAAGCCGAAGAAATGTGCAAAGTCATACGTGAGAATCTCAAGGCCGCTCAGTCGCGTCAGAAGAGCTACTATGACGGCAAGCATCATGATTTGGCATTCAACATTGGTGATCATGTCTATCTCCGTGTTTCTCCGATGAAAGGCACCCAAAGATTCGGTATCAAAGGAAAGCTTGCTCCTAGATACGTCGGGCCTTTCAAGATTCTTGGCAAAAGAGGCGACCTAGCCTATCAACTTGAGCTCCCTCCCAACTTCGCCAATGTTCGTGATGTGTTCCATGTGTCTCAACTCCGCAAATGCTTCAAGGCACCTGAACGCATGATTCCGTTTGAGGAGATTGATCTTCAACAAGACTTGTCCTACCGAGAGCATCCCGTTGCGATTCTCAAAGAAACCGAACGCAAGACCCGCAACAAGTCCATCAAATTCTTGAAAGTCAAGTGGTCACATCACACCGACCGAGAAGCTACGTGGGAACGAGAAGATCATCTTCGTTCCGAGTACCCTTCCCTTTTCCAGTCCTAGATCTCGGGACAAGATCTTTTTGTAGTAGAGGAGAGTTTGTAATGCCCCAGATGTAATACTTTCCCTTTTGGGCATACAATATAATCTTTGGCTTCATCTATTCCATTCCGGGTTCTTTGTCTTTCGGATTTTCATCGTTTTGTTGTGTGCGTGTGTGGCATTCATTCATATCATATAGTCATATGCACCGCATTGCATTTGTGTTGTTGTTTGCATCCGGTCCCACGCGTTCCTTCCCGTTGTCCGTTTCGCGTTCCGGAGCTCCCTCACGTGTCCGTGGTGTCCCGTAGGCCTACTTTGGTGTTTGGCCGTGTAACGTTACCGTTTTGGCGCGAGACTTGTCGTGTATTGTTGTTTTGGTGTGTGTAACCCGCCTGTCAAATCTCGTCGCGTTTCGAGTCCGTTTGCTACCCCAACAGTTATTCGTGTGGGCTCAAAGTGCCTCCACTTTGAGGCCCAAGACACCCCCTCCAATAGCCCACCAACCACTCCTAACCACTGCTATCATCTAGGCCATCCAAATATGATCCTGTGGCCGAAAACCGCACTCCATTTGGACAACCCTAGCTACTTGTGCCTATATATTTGTCCACTCCCCCAAATTTTGCCCCAAATTATGGAAACCCTAGCTCCCCTAGCCACTTCTCTTCCACCTCCAGCCACCTCGCCGGAGTTTCGCTGGAATCCCGCCGGAGTTCGCCGGATTTCTGCTACCTCGCCGGAATTCCTCCTCACCACCTCACCACCACCTCCCCTCAAGCCGCCGGCCTTCCTCTCCACTGCGCCACCACTCCCCATCGCCCCAGATCCGGCCGAGCCAACTCCCTCCGCTCGTTTCAACGACAACCGCCGCCGCCAGTTCACTGGATTGAAGGATCCAGCACCCCCGAGGCGCCCGAGCCCCTGGATCGATCCAGATCCGAAGCAGTCAACGCCTCGCGCTGGGCGCCGCTCCTCCCGCACGCCATCTCTCTCCAGCCTCCCGGCCCGAAGGCCCGGCTCCCCTCCGCGTCGATCAGCCAGAAGGCGCGGCCCGCCTCCCGCGCGCTCCCTCCGCTCGTCAGGCGACCGAGCCGCCAGACGCCCAGGTGGGCCGAGCCCCTCCACCGGCCCGCAGCCGCCCGTCCGCGCGGAGCCGCCTCCCCTTCGTCCCGTCTCCGCGTCGGGCCAGCGTCCCCGAGGCCCACTCCGCCTCCCACCGCGGGCCCAGCCGCCCCCGATCCACCGCGTCACCGGAGGCCCGCAGCCAGCCAGATCCGCGACCTCCCAGTCGCCGTTGACCGCCGGGCCCAACTGCCGCGCCGAAGGCCCAGCCGCCTCCACCGGATCCAGATCCAGCCCGTTTCTTCTCAGATCTGAGAGGTTGCCCCCTTTTTTTTCCACTAAGTCCCCTGTTTTGCTTGTCTGATGCAATTTTAGAACTGCGATAACTTTGTGTGTGATGTTCTGTTTTGCGCAAATGACATGTCCAGACGTTCGTTGTGACTAGCACTACGTTTCATTCCATTGTGCCATGCATGTTTGTGGTCATCTAGATGCTTATATTTTTGTTGCAAGAGTGCATCCCGGTATAAACTGCTGCTATGTGTTGTTTTTATGCCATCTTTGCATAGTGATATCTTTTAGCTCGTTTACCCGAATGATGCAAATGACATGTCCACGTGTTCGTCTTGCCATGCTCTACATGTTGTTTGTGTTAGATTACATGATAGATTTATTCTTGCCATGGATATCCTCGTTGCAAAGTGCTATGTGGCTGTTTAGTTATTTAACTTGTTATGAGATGCCATCTTGGTGAGCTCATTGCTATCGTTGTGGTTATCTCCATGATGCATGCTTGTATGTTTCGGGATCACCATCATGTGTACTTTGATGTGGTGCTTACCACTTGCCATGTTTAGTTTCGAGGTGACTTAAACTTGCTCTTATAGATGCCCTGATGAAACTGCTGTTTAACACTTGCTGGATTTTCACCAAGTCTGGAATCTGTTATTGTTCCGATGCCATGTTTGCTTGCTGTTCTAGGACAAACCATGATAGTTCTGAGGTGGATCTTGATGGTTTCTTGTAGTATATATTGTTGGCTATCCATTCATGTTCTCACATGCTTATTTGAGTGGCTGTAGCATGTTTAACTTTTGCTCCAAAGTTTCAATAAAATTCTGCTGTCAGAATTTTGTTGTCAAGTTCAATATGTCCAAGTTTGTTGCTATTGATCCGTGGCTCCTTTGGGGGTGCACCTTTGGACTTATTTGCTGTAGGATATGTCTAGTTTATGTTCATGCTCTTTGCCATGGTGTTTGAGTGCTGTAGATTATTTTTCTAGGGCTCCGAAGTTGCTATGTTGCTGTAATTTTCAGCTTTCGCATGTTTCTTGTTTCAGGCATAACTTTTAGCCCGTAGCTCCGTTTTCAGCGAGTCTTATATGAAACTTGATTGATTTTCCGTGTAGATTCATAATCTACTATTGTTATCATGTTTTGAAGCTTTTTCTTGAATGCTTATTTTCCATGCTCCGTGTGCTTCCTTAGTGCATCCATCATGCATCCATCATTTTGGTGTGCGCATTGCATCTTGTTGATTTGTGCCTTGTGTGATTGTATTGTTTAGAGCCGGAAGCTGAGACCGAGTACGAGTACGAGCACGAGGTTACCAACGAGGTTGAGCACGAGGACCCTTCTTACGATCCGAACGACTACTCTTCAGGCAAGATGACCGAACCCCGATAACATTACTATCTTTGCCTATTGCTAGAGTCTTGATCTATAGTTTTGCCTCGATGCCCATGCTTTTCATGTCAGCCTCCTACTAGTAACCATGACCATGTTTAACCACCCTACCTATGCAAACCGTTGCTTGGCTAAGTACGCTTCGCTCAGCCCTTCTTATAGCATTGCTAGTTGCAGGTGAAGATCGAAGATGCTTGCTTCATGTTGAAGTTTTGTTGGGTTATATCACACTATATAAATGCTTAAAAATGAAATCATCTATATATTGGCAAGGGTGGAAGGCTAAGCCTTTTGCTTGGTGATTTGTTCCACTCATACCGTTAGGAACCGTTTAAACCGGTGTTATGTTCCTTGATTATGCGTTCCTAACACGGTTGGGGTGTATGGGACCCCCTCGATAAACCGCTAAGTGCTAAGTCTTTTCCAGCAAGTCCCAACATTGGTACTATTCGCCTAAACAACTAAAACTTACCGAGGGAGTAATTAACCCGAGGATTAATTAATTCAACCCCCCTGGGCCAGTGCTCGATTTGAGTGTTGGTCCAAACTAGAGCCACTTGCGGATACCACCCAGTTCGCTAGGATCTTCGGTATCTGTACGTACTGCTCATCCGGTCGTGGCCTGAGACTAGATACGCGCGGCTACTATCAGGGTGTCGGCACGCCGGGAGGATTTGCTAGATTAGCCTTACCTTAGTTCGGAGTATCTTGAGCACGGGATTCCGAGAATACTCGGGTCTTCCCACTTTGGAGTTGCGACTCTGCGGATCGTGGGCTTGTAATGGGCCAAGTTGGAACACCCCTGCAGGGTTATGAACTTTCGAAAGCCGTGCCCGCGGTTATGTGGCAGATGGGAGCTTGTTAATATCCGGTTGTAGATAACTTGACACATTGTTCTAATACACTACCAGCGTGTGTACCGTGACTGTCAATTTCCGAATAGGGATTCGGGAGTTGAACACGGTGGGGTTATGCTTGTGGAGCTTTAGCTAGGATCACTTCGTGATCATCTCTCGACCGAGGCACTTCTCTTCACGCACTCTTTCACGTAAGCTAGTGCTAGTTGCTGCTGCAGACACTTATTCTTTTCTTCAGCCTTATTCTCTCCCAAGGCTTATATAGTCTTGTTACCCGGGAACGGGATTGCTGAGTCCTCTGTGGCTCACAGTTACTTCACCACCCCAGATGCAGGTCCGATGGTGAGCTATCCAGGTGATGGCACCGAGCTAGACTGGGATAATGACGAGGAGCGTAGTCGATACTATGTTCGTTATCCTGATGATCAGTAGTGGAGACTTCTACTAGGATTCGATCCGACCTATGGATTTATATTATGTTTGGTATCTTGTCATTTGGATTTTACCCTTAGAGGGCTGTGATGTTTTATTGAATGATGATTGAGACATGTATTGTATTTGTGTGACGTGGCGAGTGTAAGCCAACTATTTTATGTTTTCCATCCCCATCTTTTACATGAGTTGTGCAAAGATACCAAACTTGCGATCATTCCAGCATGGGGTTATGTCTCTAAGTCGTGCCTCGACACGTAGGAGATATAGTCCCATCCTGGGCATTACATGTCAGGACCAAGTCAGGGGACAGTTGGGCTGCCCTCGAGGCTGGGGGCCGCGCCCCACTTCCCAGGGCGCGCCCCCCTGCCTCGAGGCTGGCCCGTGTGGCCCCTGGTGCCCCCCTTTTTCCTATATATACCTACGTACCCCAAAAACTCCATACGAAGAGAGAAAACCCTAATTCCACGCCGTAGCTTCTGTTCCTGTGGAGATCCCATCTTGGAGCCTGTTCCGGGAGGGGGATCCATCATGGAGGCCTTCATCATCATCATCATCATCGCCCTCACCATGAGTTGTGAGTAGTTTACCACAGACCTTCGGGTCCATAGCTAGTATCTAGATGGCTTCTTCTCTCTCTCTCCGGATCTCAATACAAAGTTCTCCTCGGTCTTCGAGGAGATCTCGATGTAATCTCTTTTTGCGGTGTGTTTGTCGAGATCTGGTGAATTGTTAGTTTATGATCAAGGTTATCTATGAAATATATTTGGTTCTTCTCTGAACTTTTTATGTGTGCTCATAACATCCTTGCAAGTCTCTTTGAATTATTGGTTTGGTTTGGACTACTAGATCTATAGTTCTGGCAATGGGAGAAGTGCTTGGCTTTGGGTTCAATCTTACAGTGTCCTTTCCCAATGAAAGTAGGGGCAGCAAGGCACGTATTTTATTGTTGCCATCGAGGATAAAAAGATGGGGTTTTCATCATATTTCTTGAGTTTATCCCTCTACATCATGTCATCTTGCCTAAGGCGTTACTCTGTTCGTATGAACTCAATACACTAGATGCATGCTGGATAGCGGTCGATGTGTGGAGTAATAGTAGTAGATGCATAATTGTTTCGGTCTACTTGTCTCGGACGTGATGCCTATATACAATGATCATGCCTAGATAGTCTCATAATTATTCACTTTTCTATCAATTGCTCGACAGTAATTTGTTTACCCACCGTAGAATAACACTATCATGAGAGAAGCCACTAGAGAAAACTATGGCCCCTGGGTCTATTCTCAACATATCAATCTGCATCTACTTTACTTTTCTTGCTTTTATTTGCTGTTTTATTAAACTAAAAATACCAAAAATACAAACTACCATCTCTATCAGATCTCACTCTCGTAAGTGACCGTAAAGGGATTGACAACCCCTTATCGCGTTGGCTGCGAAGTTCTTATTTGTTTGTGCAGGTGCGAGGGACTCGCGCGTGGTCTCCTACTGGATTGATACCTTGGTTCTCAAAAACTGAGGGAAATACTTATGTTACTGTGCTGCATCCCCCTTTCCTCTTCGAGGGAATACAACGCAAGCTCAAGAGGTAGCAAGAAGAATTTCTGGCGCCGTTGCCGGGGAGGCTTACGCAAAAGTCATATACCAACTACCTGTCACAAACCCTTATCTTTCGCATTACATTTATTTGCCTCTCGTTTTCCTCTCCCCCACTTCACCCTTGCCGTTTTATTTTCCCTTCTTCCGCCATGTTTATCGTTCGCTTCCTTCTTGTTTGCTTGTGTGTGTTGGATTGCTTGTTTGTCACTATGGCTCAAAATAATACCAAATTGTGTGACTTCTCCAATACCAACAACAATGATTTTTATTAGCACTCTGATTGCTCCTATTACCGATGTTGAATCTTGTGAGATCAATGCTGCTTTGCTGAATCTTGTCATGAAAGATCAATTCTCCGGCCTTCCTAGTGAAGATGCCGCTACCTATCTAAACAACTTTGTTGATTTGTGTGATATGCAAAATAAAAGGGATATAGATAACGATATTGTTAAATTGAAGTTATTTCCGTTTTCACTTAGAGATCGTGCTAAAACTTGGTTTTCCTCTTTGCCTAGAAATAGTATTGATTCGTGGAATAAGTGCAAAGATGCTTTTATCTCTAAGTATTTCCCTCCTGCTAAGATCATCTCTCTTAGAAACGATATTATGAATTTTAAGCAACTAGATCATGAGCATGTTGCACAAGCTTGGGAGAGAATGAAATAGATGATACGTAATTGCCCTACACATGGTTTGAATCTATGGATGATTATTCAGAACTTTTATGCTAGCTTGAATTTTGCTTCTAGAAATCTTTTAGATTCGTCTGCCGGAGGCACTTTCATGGAAACCACCTTAGGAGAAGCTACCAAACTCCTAGATAATATTATGGTTAATTTTTCTCAATGGCACACCGAAAGATCTACTAGTAAAAAAGTGCATGCTATCGAAGAAATTAGTGTTTTGAGTGAAAAGATGGATGAACTTATGAAATTGTTTGCTACTAAGAATGCTTCTTCTGATCCTAATGATATGCCTTTGTCCACTTTGATAGAGAATAACAATGAATCTTTGGATGTGAATTTTGTTGGTAGGAATAATTTTGGTAACAATGCTTATAGAGGTAATTTTAATCCTAGGCCTTTTCCTAGTAATTCCTCTAATAATTTTGGTAATTCCTATGACAACTCTTATGGAAAGATGCCTTCCGAATTTCAAACTAGTGTTACGGAGTTTATGATCTCGGAAAAGAATTTCAATGCTATGCTTGAAGAGAAATTGCTTAAAGTTGATGAATTGGCTAGAAGTGTGGATAGAATTACTCTTGATGTTGATTCTTTGAAACTTAGATCTATCCCACCTAAGCATGATATCAATGAGTCTCTCAAAGCCATGAGGATTTCCATTGATGAATGAAAAGAAAGAACCGTTAGAATGCGTGCTAAAAGAGAGAATTATATTAAATCGTGTTCTTCTAGTTATCATGGAAATAAAGATGAAGATCTGAAAGTTATTGATGTGTCTCCTATTAGATCATTGTTTTCTAGTATTAATCTTGATGAGAATAGAATTGGAGATGATTTTGCTTTAAGGTGTCCCAATGATTCAGAGTTTATAGATCTTGATGCTAAATTTGCTAAAAGTGGGAGTGAAGAGATTAAAACTTTGCATAGTGATGAACCCACTACTTTGGATTTCAAGGGATTCAATTATGATAATTTCTCTTTGATTGATTGTAATTCCTTGTTGCAATCCATGCTAAATTATTCGCATGCTTATAGTCAAAATAAAGCTTTCACTAAACACATAGTTGATGCTTTGATGCAATCTTATGAAGAAAAACTTGAGCTGGAAGTTTCTATACCTAGAAAGCTTTATGATGAATGGGAACCTACTATAAAAATAAAAATAAAAGATCATGAATGCTATGCTTTGTGTGATTTGGGTGCAAGTGTCTCCACTATCCCAAAAACTTTGTGTGATTTGCTAGGGTTCCATGAGCTTGATGATTGTTCTTTGAATTTGCATCTTACGGGTTCCACTCTTAAGAAACCTATGGGAAGAATTAATGTTGTTCTTATTGTCGCCAATAGGAATTATGTGCCCGTAGATTTTATTGTTCTTGATATAGATTGCAATACTTCATGTCCTATTATTCTTGGTAGACCTTTCCTTAGAACGATTGGTGCAATTATTGATATGAAGGAAGGAAATATTAGATTCCAATTTCCATTAAGGAAAGGCATGGAACACTTTACTAGAAATAAAATCAAATTACCATATGAATCTATCATGAGAGCCACTTATGGATTACCTTCCAAAGATGGCAATACCTAGATCTATCTTGTATTGTGCCTAGCTAGGGGCGTAAAACGATAGCGCTTGTTGGGAGGCAACCCAATTTTATGTTTTTTTGCTTTTAGGGAATAAATATTGCATCTAGCCTCTGATTAGATGTGGTTTCATGTTTTGTTTAGTGTTTGTGCCAAGTAGAACGTTTGGTAAGACTTGTGTGAAGTTTATATGATCTTCCTGTGAAAAACAGAATCGTTAGCGCTCGCTAAAGTAATTGTGGGATTTTACTGGAGCATTAATTTTAGTTCATTCTTTTTTCTGCTGATTGGTAGACAAATTTCACAAATGTAACAATTTAGTTTGAATTTTTTGGAGTTCCAGAAGTAGGCGAACCCTGCAGATTACTACAGACTGTTCTGTCTTTGACATATTCTGTTTTTCGTGTGTTGTTTGCTTATTCCGATGCATCTATGAGTAATATTGGAGGATATGAACCATAGAGAACTTGGAGTACAGTAGATTTAACACCATTATAAACAAAGAATGAATTCATTGCTGTACCTTTGAGTAGTGGTTTGCTTTCTCTTACTAACGGAGCTCACAAGAATTTTTGTCTAAGTTTTGTGTTGTAAAGTTTTCAAGTTTTGAGTATTGCTTTGATGGACTATGGAACAAGGAGTAGAAAAGGCCTAAGTTTGGGGATGCCCATGGCACCCCAAGTAAGTTCATGATAATCAAAAGCCTAAGCTTGGGGATGCCCCGGGAAAGCATCCCCTCTTTCGTCTTCATCCATCGGTAACTATACTTGGAGCAATATTTTTATTCGCAACATGTTATGTGTTTTGCTTGGAGCGTCTTGTATAATTTGAGTCTTTGCTTGTTAGTTTTACACAATCATCCTTGCCGGACACACCTATTTGAGAGAGTTAAACATGGCCTAGAAATTATTAGAACACTCTAAGTGCATCACTTATATCTTTTGAGTTGAATAGTTTTTGCTCTAGTGCTTCACTTATATCTTTTAGAGCATGGTGGTGGTAATATTTTGTAGAAATTGTTGAACTCTCATGCTTCACTTATATCTATTTGAGAGTCTATTAAAACAGCATGGTAAAGTGTTTAGGCTAAAGAAAGTAGTCTTCACATGATAAACATCCAATGTCAATGTAGTAAAAAATTTCTCACCAAGTGCATTGAATAGAATGAGATGTTGGATGCTTGATAGTCGTTTTGAGGCATGATGATAGTGATATTAGAGTCATGCTAGTGGAGTTACTATGAAATTGAGAAATAGTTGTGTTAAGGTTAGTGATTCCCGTAGCATGCACGTATGGTGAATCGTTGTGTGACTAAGCTAGAGCATGAGGTATTTATAGAGCGTCAACCTTTGTGTGGAGGTCGGGCGCGCGCGATGGTTAACTCCGACCAACCTCCCCCCTAGGAGGATGCGTTGATTGCTTTGTTTTGATGACTCATAAATTTTTGCAATAAGTATATGAGTTCTTATGACTAATGTTGAGTCCATGGATTATACACACTCTCACCCATCCACCATTGCTAGCCTCTCTTGTACCGCGCAACTTTCGCCGGTGCCATAAACCCATTATATATCTTTCCTCAAAACAACCACCATATTGTTCCTGAAAGCAGCCACCATACCTACCTATCATGGCATTTCCATAGCCATTCCGAGATATATTGCCATGCAACTTTCCACCATTCCGTTATCATGAGAGAAGCCACTAGAGAAAACTATGGCCCCCGGGTCTATTCTCAACATATCAATCTGCATCTACTTTACTTTTATTGCTTTTATTTGCTGTTTTATTAAACTAAAAATACCAAAAATATAAACTATCATCCCTATCAGATCTCACTCTCATAAGTGACCGTAAAGGGATTGACAATCCCTTATCGCGTTGGCTGCGAAGTTCTTATTTGTTTGTGCAGGTGCGAGGGACTCATGCGTGGTCTCCTATTGGATTGATACCTTGGTTCTCAAAAACTGAGGTAAATACTTACGCTACTGTGCTGCATCTCCCTTTCCTCTTCGAGGGAATACAACGCAAGCTCAAGAGGTAGCACAGTAGCGAAGGAATCGCTCGATCGGGTTCAGTTAACAACCATCGATCGATCGCTCGGGTTCAGTAATGCGTAGCCTGCAGTGTAATCGCTCGGGTTTAGTTAGAGCCCAACGCCTCGCTTGGTTTCAGTTAGAGCCCAACGCCTCGCACCCACGCGCGTGCGTGTATGAGAGAAACGCACATCCCTCGGCCCCGACCAACCACCGTAACCGGGAACACCCCGATATTTTCCTCGCCCTTGCTTCTACCACGGTTTTTTCCGTCATGGACGGCCCAAAGAATGTCATGCAGCTGCGTCTCCGGCCCGCCCAGGACGAAAAGCCCATTTTCTGTCATGATTTTTTTCATAGAAGTAGGACCTCACCACATCTATGATGATACCAGGTTTTGTCACAATTATCATCATGAAAGTGTCATAAGTCTGACATAATTTTTTTTGTTCAGCCCAAAATGTCATGGATGTGTCTTTTTTTTTTGTAGTGTACTTATGCAGGACAACAACGGGAGGGGCCACCATTTTCCGCCGAGGTTAGCTTCATCCCTCGGCTTGTACTCCCCCCATCGTTCCATAATGTAGTGCTTATAGATCCAGGCATGTACACTTGTTAGCTTCTAATATTGACTTGTTGCTTGTAGGTACATATGCCCTTGGCAAGGATCCACACATCGACCCTTTTTGCGTATGGGGAAATGAGATATTAATTAACAAGCATCAATTAAGGAAACTGATAAGGATTATTAGCAAAAAGATATGAATGGTGCCAAGCAGATTATTTGTTTATGCTCTATCCAACACAATAGTGAGCTGTAGGATGGTAACTACAAACTCTGCAGCCTTCTCTTTTTACTTCCCATAGTGAGTTGCTAGACAAGAATGTCTGAATCATTTTTGTTCCCAGTGGTTCCTGAAGCAGTTCACTCAAGATTACCTCGCAAAGTACATGATTGGTGGACACGCAATGAAGGTTAAAGTATTTCATCTAAACTACAATGAGCATCGAGAAGTCGTATTGAAGACAGTGAAGGATGGACAGGCAGCCATCACAAGGGGTTGGCCTAGAGTCATGCGCGCATTACGCACGGAGGAGGGAACAATATGGGCATTCCGCTCCACCTTCTCGATGCTCATTGGGAGTAACCGTGAATGTCTTTCGCCTCTCTCTTTACAGGCTTTAGTACAACCGTGGTTCATTATTCTTTACTTGGTGCTTTTGTAGTTCTTTAGTATATGTACTTGCACAACGAATAATGCATTCACGGTTGAACCTATATTTGTAATAAACATGGTTGGATATGCAATAAGCGATTGCCTACTTTCAAATTCAACACATGTGATTTTTAAATTAGGGATTAATTATGGATTACACTACACACGGTTTGCGAAAGCAAAATGTCTGCGATAGACGTGGAGATCAGAAACGTTTCTAGGATTCACTACGTGTGCGATCAATCTTCACTGCACACACGACATCCTCTTGAAAACTGTTTGCATTAGGCCACCTTGCGCAAACGTTTACCACATAAAAACTGTGTGTGATGGACAACCTTTTCCACACAGTTTCTTCTACGCACTGTGTGTGATGCATTCAATAACGCAAACGATAAAATTGTTAATATTGTATGCAATGGAAACGCTATCACAAACGATTTAACGGGAAAAATTATGTGTGATGTACCTATGAACGGAATGTTTTCCTTGGAGCAATTGTGTGGGATGTACATACGAACGGAAACATTTAGTGGGGACTGACTGTGTGGGATGTACTTGCGACCAAAAACAATTTCGCCTGTATAGTTGTATTTTTTAGCTATACTCTACGTATTTCTGTATTTGAGCGTTCGCTAGTCGCACACGACATCATTTTGTCGAGCGTGTGTGCCAGGAGGGCATATCCCCGACGGTTTCTGGGTCGTGTGGGAAGGACCCCCTATCGCCGTCACTCACTAGGCGACGGTTCCAAATGCCATCACAGAAAGGGGTTTAGAATCGTTTGTATAGCAGCGATGTGTACTAGTGCCAATATCTACAAAATATAGACAACCCCCTAGATGTGTGCACTAATTAGGTATGCTTTTGGTATGCAAAGCACATACACTAGGATCAACACCACCCTTTACTTTATAGACAAGGCAATACTTTCAACAACATAATATATGAGATAAGTAAGCATGCAAGTCATAGCATGCGAGCATAAAGATAAGGGCACACGATACATAATATCCCACAAGCTAACAAGGTACTTGACATAAAGATAATGATAGGGTAGCATATTTCTCACACCATATGAATAAGGTCTCTATGTCTCACAGGCACAAACCAAACACAAATGAAAGCATCAATAAAGAGAGTTCATGAGCGAAGAATGCATACGTAAATAAGGCACAGTCGTGACTCAGCAAATCCCTAAACTCTCCCCCCTTTGGCATCGAGACACTAAAAGAGAAAAGAGCACAACTACGGTCCAAGGCGGTAGCATCACTCCATGTCTTCATCATCCGTGCTCCTCCTCCTCAGACTCCTCTGCATCATGCAGCTGAAACTCATCTGAGTCTAACCACTTGAAGTTCTGCGATATCCACTCCTCCTCAGAAGTGATCCTATCCTCTCAGCCACTGGCAACTTCGAGGCCAATGTGCCTCATGATGGCCTTGTCACGATTGCAGGGCTTCTTCGGTGCCACATGCGCCTTGTACTTATCTTGCGCCTCGATACAAAATAGTTTCTTCATCTTTTTCGTGAGCTTCTTAGCCCAAGACGGCTCATAGTTGGGCTCATCCTCACCCTCATCCTCACCCTTAGGTGCCTCCATCTTAGGAGCAGCAGGGATACCCTAGTTTTCCTTCTTCCCGAGTCGAACATCATCATTAGTAGTCAAGTTACCAGTCACAAACATCTCATCTAGAAATGTAGATGCCCATGTCTTCTCAATGAGAATCATTAGATAGGGCCCATAGATGGGGCACTTGCACTCCATCGCAGCAGAGTGAAGTTTAGACCACATGACACATGAAACAGCCAATACCTGCTAAGTGTTCTTCTCCTTCTAGCAAATGAGCAACATGTCCACAAGGTTAGAGTGAACTTGATCCAAATTCCCAATGCAAGGGAAGAGCGTGTGCCTGAAGATGTGATGCATGATATCCAGTAACATGCATAACTTATAGGTCTTCTTGTTAGTGATGAGAGAAATCTTGATCGTACAATAGGGCCAAATCTTGGACTTGTGTGTGACTGCATCATCCTTGTGAGGGCGCAACCCAATTGTGTTATTTAGCCCCTTATAATTGTACCCAAGAGAGCCATGAAATCCTTCCACTTATCAGATAAAACTCTACCATTTGTCATGCATGTGAGGGTCCTCTCATCATCATGTCCAAGGTGGACTGTTGCATAAAACTGAGCCACAAGCTCGACATCAAAATCCTTGTTAAGGTCATAACCCTCACGATATCCAACTGAGCACACAGATCAAGGGCTTCACTGAAGTACTTGAGATTCTTCTACCTATGACCAAAATCAATGGACCAAACATGCACAAATAGATTCTTCTCGCCCTTCATCACATAATGATAAATGGATTGTTGCTGCTGAGTCCAGAAGGGACGATGAACGAGAGTTGGGTCTTGATCATGACGATATGGGTTGCAACGTTGAACAACACATAACTCCTTCGAGGAAAGTTCATACATGGAATTGACTTTCACCTTCTCTTTCTGCTTGTTAGAAACTTGCTTGGATGTCTGCTTGGGCTGAGCACTGGAAGTGGCACCGAAATCCTCTGAGGTGCGGAAATGCTTCGAGCCACCTTGGCATTCCGGGTTCTTGTGACATGCCTGGTGCTCGGTGCTACTACCACCTGGAACCTACAAAACAGAGTGAGAGAAAAGCAGGTGTAAAGAATTGCATAAGCCAAAAAGATTCAATCAAGAAGGATTGAAGGTTGATTTGAGGAAAGTGGAAGTCGACATCTCCGGGCAGTAGTACCGTGAGCCCGCAATAGTAGTATTGCCTACAAGCAGCTGTACCACTCCAACAAGAAAGGTAATACCACCGGAGGCGGAGGTTAGCGGGAAGACCACTACCGTGGCGAGATCCGGTACTTTCGAAGATGCCAAATTCAAATTTCCTCCAACGAAACTTCAGTCCACCTATTCTAGAAGTCTTCTATGCTCTACTCATGCCCCCATTTGGCCTAAAATCAAAGAATGCAACATGTATTGCCCTAGAACCTAGATTAAAAAACTAGAACTACGGGAGAGGAAAACAGAAGCAATACCAACATCTGTTGCAAGAGGAGAGGGTGGGGATCGATCCCATCGATCGGAATCGGCGGCCTAACGGCGGCCACCAGAGCAAGTTCTTCGTCTAGGAGAGAGGAGAAGGTGAGGCAGGGAGATATGAATGGGTATGGGGGAGTTGGAATTCCCCCTGCCCGACTCATAACTCCCCACCAATCCATAGAGCAGTAGTACCACTAAGAGGAGCAATAGTACCACCCCGATACTACTGCAGCCGGGTAGTACCACTCTAGCAGTAGTACCGTGGTGCTCGGCGGTAGTACCGCTTTGTAGGTGGCCGTACCACCGAGACCAGCGGTAGTACCGTCCAAGCGCGCACTTGCAAGATCAAGTTGAAAGTGTGGTTTATGTAAGTATATATAGGGTGACGATGAGATGGCTTGGGTTGGAGACACGAAAAACCAGCAAATGGGAAGAGAAACTCCAAGTTCAAAAGGTCAAACAAAAGGGAGCAAACTTGGAGTAATAAATCAAAGAACACCAAAGCCCTAACTCAAGAAAATACCTCATTAGGAGGGTGCGGTGGCTGAGCCCACCTATGTTTGAGTCAATTGGTATGGCACCGCAAATATTTTAACCTTGGGTCCATCACCAAATCTCATATTGAAGCACAAGTACCATCAATAATGGGTAATGTGAAAGACTTGATCGATTTATACATAATGGGGGGAGGGGGAGAGTTCATTGAGAGAACAACACCCCCTATGTCTATTCCTACATCTAGAACAAGATAAAATGATGTGTGCCTAGATTCAAGCCACATTGCTCAAATCAACAATATTTAGCTCATGCCTTAACTCACGAAATCTTACATCATCCAATGGCTTCGTGAAGATATCTTCTAGTTTCTCTTAGGTGTTGACGTAGATAATCTCAATCTCCCCACGCTTGATGTGATCCCAGATGAAACAATGGCAAATCTCAATATGCTTCGTGTTCCTATGTTGCACCGGATTGTAGGAGATCTTGATAACACTCTTATTTTCACATAGAACAGGTACTTTGTCACAAGTGACACTGTAATCCTTTATAGTTTGCCTCACCCATAGCAATTGTGCGCAACAACTTGTGGTGGCTACATACTTCGGCTCAATTGTGGAGAGAGACACACATTTTGCTTCTTCGAAGACCAACTCACCAAAGAGCGACCAAGGAATTGGCACCCTCCAGAAGTTGACTTCCTATCCACATAGTCTCCTTCCCAATCCAAATCCGAATATCCCATGAGATTTAAGCTTGCTTATTTGGGGTACGAAAAGCCAAAGTTTGGGGTATAAGACAAATATCGAAATATTTGGTTGACCGCCACATTGTGGCTTCCTTAGGTTTAGCTTGAAACCGTGCACACATTCCCACACTCAACATGATATCCGGCCTAGATGCACAAAGGTAAAGCAAGGATCCAATCATGGAGCGATATACCTTTTGATCCACCGGTTTACCATTGGGATCAATGTTAAGTTGGCACTTGGTTGGCATTGAAGAGAAAGGAGTTCATCATCAACACACCGTCTATTACCTTTTGGAGAGTGGTGTCTCCTAGATTAGTTAGGTGTCACTTGGGAGCCTCAAACACATTGTGGAGTTGAACCAAGAAGTTTATAAGGGCAAGGAGATCGCCTAATTCATGAAGATCTACCCGAGTGAGGCAAGTCCTTCGTGGACGATGGCCATGGTGGATAGACAAGGTTGCTTCTTCGTGGACCCTCAGTGAGTGGAGCCCTCCATGGACTCGCGCAGCCGTTACCCTTCGTGGGCTGAAGTCTACATGAACGTGGATGTACGATAGCACCACCTATCTGAACCACGCCAAACACTCTGTGTATCCATTGCGTTTGCATACTCTAATCCCCTCCCTTTACTTTCTCGCAAATTGCATGCTTTACCTTTTTTGCTGCCTATACTCCTATCATGTATGCTTGAAATGTATTGTGAATGATTTAACATGTGGTAAACTCAACCTTAACTTGTAGAAATTAAAAATTTGCCAATTTTGCTTGAGAAGGGTCTAATCACCCCCCTCTAGACCCCTCTTCTCGATCCTGTCAAAACCTATTATACACTGACAAGGCACATTGCTAAGGATGAGACACCCTTACTTGAGAAGGGTAAGGCAAAACTTGAGCTGCCCAACTACGAGGAGTTCAGCGCAGAAGAGCTGCACGCGGGCTACTTGAGCCGCGTTACGACGAGCCGTGAAATGGAGGCCGGCTTAGTGAACATGATGAAACGCAAGTATGAGGTATGAGCACACTGCCCACTTCTCCATATTATATATCCATACGTAGCCCCCAAGGGCCGGGTTATTATGTAAATGATAAGCCGTGAATTAGAAGCCTGAGGTAGCCTTCCAGGGCCGGCTCATCTTCCTGAGATGAACCGGGTCTTTCCAAAATTTGAAAAAAGCATGAAGTAGCCCACAAGTCTTAACCACAGGAATTGTTGAGTATGTTTAAGACTATAAAGTCTGAAAATCTTGTCATGTAGCCCCCAAGGGTCGACTCATGCTGCAAACTGAGTCGAATCTTCTGTATGATGTAGTTGAAGAAAAAATGACATGCATTAGACCCCAAGTGCGAAATATATTGCTTGCAATCTGCTTTGGACTTGAATATATTCACCATGTATAACATAGCCCCCAAGTGCGGGCTTAATCGGCAAAGTAGGTTTGGGATCAATTGAGTGAAAAGTTCCTTATTTTTGCAGGAGGCTTTAAGCATGAGCAAGTCAAACTTAGCCGGCTTGAAGAAAAGCTTAGAAGCAGAACAAGTGAAACACACCAAGGCTGAATCAAGCTTGAAGTCTTCTTTAGAAGAGCTGGAGAAAGTCAAGGCAGACTTTGACACTGAGAGATCCGCCTTTGAGACTGAGAAGGCTGCCCTGCTGAAACGTGCAGAAGACGCCGAAAACCATCTTAAGCTAGTGGCAGAAGAATTGGCCGGCTTAAAACACCATATTTCTCAAATGACTGCAGCTATCTTTGGTAAGTAATGCTTTCAATCAAAAAATGTTCCGCCTGGCGACTTGAATACGTGATTATAACTCGCTTAGCGACTCTTATGTTAAATATGTTTTAGGCACCAGAAGCTCCAACCTTTGGCATAACATGCTGATGAAGCTTAAAGCTGTATATTCCTTAGTAGAAAACTTATACGTTGGAGGTCTGCGCACCATCGTGGCCGCATCAGGCGGGAAAAAGCCACCAAAATTCATAAGGGACGTGCTTGATCAACTCTCAACTCTGCCTAAGCAAATTGATGAGCTGAAGATGTCAGCCGCCAGAGCAGGAGCAATAACCGCACTAAGCCGGGCGAAGGCCTACCTGTCAGAACTTGACCCTGAAGAGATGGCTGGCGAGTTCTCGCAATATAAAAACGGCGGGTCTGAATTCACGCCGACAGATTATACGGAGTGTGTCAAGGAGATGCAAGTGCTAGCGTATCAGTTTGTGCAAAACATCAATCCGAAGAAACATCAGCCAGCTTACGACAGCAACAACGCGCGAATCAAGGCACCCTCCTTTGACGTTTTGGACTTAACTCCGCAAAGGCGTAAGCATATCTTTTCCTCTAATATCGACCCTTCTCCTATCATCAACGATGAAGCCCTCTTTGAGGCCTTAACTAGTGTCAAATGGGACTCGGACAATCTCCAGATTGGAGTGAAGAAGAACCGGCACAGGATGACCCGAGGACTTCCGCTACAGGGCGCCAACAAGATGTTAACCCGGAGGGTACCAACACAGACGACACAAAGGCCGACTTATAGGAGTAGTGTAACTCCTAAAAAACTTTGTTGAAATTCTGAGCTCAACTGATGCGTTGTAATAGGCTTAGTAAACACTTGGTTGCTCTGTCGTGCCTTCATGCACGGTTATTTTTGTAATGCCCAGGATGGGATTATACCTCCTACGTGTCGAGGCACGACTTAAAGGTATAAGCCCATTCTGGAATGATCTCAAGTTTGGTATCTTTGCACGACTCATGTAAAAGAGGGATTAAATTGCAAAAGGAGATAGTTGGCTTACACTCGCCACTTCACCCAATACATTACATAAGCAAAACATCATTCAAAACATCACAACCCAACTACGGGCGAAGATCCAAAAGAAAGATACCAAAACAACATAAAGCCACAGGTCAGAATCGCCCCTAGTAGAAAACCACTACTGATCGTCGGAAACGTCACAAGCATACGGCCACTCTCTTCATCGAGCTCCCAGTGAAGTACTTGAACCAGCTCCTGATCATTCTCGGCTGAACCTGCATCTGGTGTTGTAGTATCTGTGAGCCACGAGGACTCAGCAATCCCATAACCATGGGTATCAAGACTAGCAAAGCTTTATGGGTAGGAAGAGGTAAAGTGGTGAGGTTGCAGCAGCGGCTAAGCATAATATGGTGGCTAACTTACGAGTACAAGAATAAGATGAGCATCTACGCAAACGGTCGCAAAAAGGTGATCGCTAAAGATCCTGAACTACCTACGAGTCAAACATAACCCCACCGTGTTCTCTTCTCAAAGTGAAAAGAGACAATCACGGTTACTCACACAGTTGTGTGTTTTACTTCGGATCACCTGTCAAGTTTTCTACAACCGGACATTAACAAATTCCAATCTGCCACATAACCGCGGGCACGGCTTTCGAAAGATCATAACCCTGCATGGGTGTCCCAACTTAGCCCATCACAAGCTCTCACGATTAGCTGAAGTGATAAATATAATATCATCACCCCTTATCTTAGGGAAATCCGATCAGGCTCGGCATCCCGGTGCACAAGACATTTCGACAATGGTAAAACAAGTCCAGCAAGACCTCCCGATGTGTCGACACCCTGATAGTAGCCGCGCGTATCTCGTCTCAGGCCACAACCGGATGGGCAATTATACGAGTAAAACCAAACCTCGAGTTTCCCCGTGGTGGCCCCGCATACTCCCCGTTTGGGACCAACACCATCAGCACTGGCCCCCCGTGCTATGTAGAAAGAATCCTCGGGTAGCGCTAACTCCCTATGCAATTTAATTAATTAATTAAGTTGTTATTATGAGCAAATTAAAACCAATGTTGGGCCTTGCTGGAGGAGTTTTATTCAAAGAAGAACTGTCAAGGGGTCCCCATCCACCCATCGTGTAAGGAACGCAAAATCAAGGAACATAATGCCGGTTTATCGGCGCCTAAGGTGGCATGAGTGGAACAAAACACCGAGCAAAAGGCCAAGCCTTCCACCGATGCCCAGTATATAGGTGTGTTAATAATAATTATAGATATTGTGATATTCCAACAACATGTTCCCTCCTGGAACGAACTTCATCTTCACCTGCAACTAACAACACTATAAGAGGGGCCGAGCAAGCGGGTAACATAGCCAAACAATGGTTTTGCTATGAAGGTTTCAAGGTTAGAAGTTTCATGGCAACAAGGAGAGGCTGACATAAAAGATGGGTAGCGCGACATGTAACGATAGCATCGGGACAACTAAGCATGGCAATGGAAGTAAAGGTATCCAAGGGTATGATCATCTTGCCTGGGATTCCGCAAGGAAGAAGAACGGATCCATGAAGTAGACGGAGCAACATAGTCGAGCGAATCCTCACAACTCCGGAACGAAACCGAAGCTAACAAGAGAAGCAACCGGAAAGAAGCAAACAACACGGTAAACACACCAGCATAAACATGTCATATTATGCACAACCAAGTATGATGCATGTCCGTTTAAATATGCATGGCAGGCAAAGTGCACAAACAACACTACAAGTTAAGTGGAGCTCAATATGCAACGAGTTGCATATTGATGAAACGCCACATTCGATTATTTAGTTTGATCTCGATTATGAACTCAACAAGTTTAAAGGTTTTTAGCATGGCAATAGGTGAAGCAAAAGAAAACTACCTATCTAGGCATTTTAAATGAGGCCGGAAATAACAACAACAATTCCGGAAAATCCCCATGTGCATGTTTAGTAATTATTAAGCAAACAACAATTCACACATTTTAAATGTTGTTAACATGATGCGGATGACATGATCAAGTTTTATGCAATTTTTAGTTAAAGGTTGACAAGAGAGATATGAAGCACTTGCCACCGTGGTGGAAAGGGGTGCCACGGTGACGATAACCAAAATGATGCCACGGCATCATATCGGGTCCGGTAACTCGTTGAGAGACCGGGGCAAAAGCAAAGGTGGCGTGAGCGAGTCGAACGAGATGAAAAGGTGGGGTGATCCCGTCACCGGGTTCCCACGAGTCGGCGACGAGGCAACCGAGGAGCATGACAAAAGGACGAAACGGGCACGGAGCACACACGGGAAACATCTCATTCAACACACAAGCATTCCACGGGTCATCGTCTCGGGGTTATACCTTCGAAGCGTTCGTTCTCGGAGGGGTTCGAGTCGTAGTGGAAGTAGTGGTACACGGGTCGTAGAGGAAGTAGTTGTTCACGAGGTCGTAAACGAGTAGTCGTTCACATTCCGTTCGGAGAGGTACACGCGGTCTTCGGCGACGGTAGTTGTACTCGTTCGTAGAGGTTCGGGGCCGTCGTGGTACTTTCCGGTCTCGGTCTCGTGTCGTAGTTGAACTTGCGGGTCTTGGCGACGGTAGTGGTACACGGCGATGGTAGTCGTTCACGGAGCTCGTTGTTCCGTAGATGTTCGGGTCGTCGTGGAACTTGTCGGATCGGGACTTGGCGACGGTAGTGGAACTTGGCGTTTCTTCTTGTAGTCGAACTTGACGGGTCCCGTGTGTAGTCGTTCTCGGCGAATCCACGTAGTTGTACGTGTCGTCTTGGCGATTCCGCGGCGGTGGTAGACGAACTTGGCGCATCGTCGTGGTACTTGGCTCTTGTGATGTAGTGGTACTTGGTGGAACCGAAGGCTCCGAGCACTTGGCAGCAACTTGGCAGAACCGTAACTAGCAAAAGAAAACCCCTGCTCGGGCTCCATGGAGCCAGCAACAAGGAGGCGAGACGCAGGGTCGCGAGGGCTTCTGGCTGGACTGCTCCGGCGCGGGAGGACGAGGAGGCGCGCGGTGGCCGTGGTGACCGGCGACGGCGTGCTGCGGGAAGGCTGGCTGGAGGCTCCTGGCCGAGCTGCACGGGCCAGGCGAGGCCGGCGGCAGGCGCAGCTCCTGGCCGGCCCGCGGGACGCCATGGCGAGGCGCTGGCCTTGGCGATGCGGGGCGCTGGCAACGAGGCCCTGCAGGGTCGCGGCGGATGGAGGAGAAGAGGGACCGAGCGAGAGAGCTGGCAGGGTGCTTGGTCGAGCAGACGAGAGGGAGAGATCGATGGGGTGCGCTGCGAGGGAGGAGAGGTGAGCGAGGGAGCTGCTCGAGGGGGCTCGGGCGAGAGGGGGACGAGCGGCTGGCGGCGCTGCGTGGGAAAGAAAGGGGCGAGGGGAGAGGATTGGGTGGAGATGGCCTCGGGCTAGGGTTTAGATGGGGGCGCGGCTGGGCCTGAAGGCCTGGGCCAAAAGGCGGCTGGGAGGGGCGCTAGGAGGCCGGCCTACTGGAGAGGGAGGCTGCTGGGCCTCGGCTGGGCTTGGCTGCTCCCCTCCTCCACTTCTCTTTGAATTACCGACAAAAAAATAGGAAGAAAGAAAAGAGAGAAGAAGGTTAGGAGAGTAGAGGGCATGGGGTTAATCACCTGGACTCACAAAAATGTGAGGAATATAAATAAAATTGTCTGAGGACTTTTGGAAGATGAAAATTCAACAAGTTTGAATAAAAGTCAAACTGTTTGAATTTAGAAATCCCTTTAGATGAAATTCAAAAGGGTTGGAATTTCAAGAGATGGCCCTACACATTAGATGTGATTTATGGGAAGATTTGGAACATTTGCGGATGAAGTAAAATTGCAACACAATTTTACTAAAAGGCCTCAAAGGAAGAAATGAAGTTGAATTGGATAAAAGAAAATTGAAGAATGGTGCAATTGTGTTATAGGTGATTCCAAGGAATGGAATATTTATAAAATAGCTCCCTAAATATTGGGAGGATATGTCATAAAGAGAAATCATCATTTCCCTCGATTTAAATGGACCGAAGGTCCACACAATTTATTTAGTTGAGAAGAAAAGATTAATGACATGATGGCATGATGACATGATGCAATGCAAAAAATAAATAACACAAGCACAAAAGAAACACACGGGAGAACCCGGAACATCTGGAATCTTCTGGGACGTCGGTCTTCGGGCGTCACAATTTTACATGTGATCCATCAACTATATTTAATAACCCGCCTAGGATATTTTGTCTTGCAGCTTGTATCAGCACTAACCCTTGAATGATATTCTGATGTATAAGCTCTTTAGGGTTGTAAGAATAGCCCGGTACTTTACCAGTTCGCAACTTATAATCGTGGTAGTTGATTTATGATAAGAATTTGTGGGTTCATCACTTGGCAGCTCATGGCCAAAATATACTCAACATTTGATCAATGCTAACCCAGAGTTCTTTTTAACCTGGAGACTTATAGTCTTTGCAATAACATGATCACGAGCGAAGAATTCCTGTAAACACATAAATAAATAGCACAAATATATATATATATATATATATATATATATATATATATATATATATATATATATATATATATCAAAATTGATTATAACTTGGCTTTTTAGGCTCGACACAAAATACCAGCTTTTGAGGCTCCAGTCTTGCTTCCATGAAACTTGGCATGATAGCCTTGGTTTATCCCCGCTTTCTGTAAGCCGACTCTCACGTGACTTAAGCTGCCATTTTAACCTTGACTAGTTCAGGGTCATAAAGATTGACTGTCAAGAGTACGACGGGTCACCTTTTCGGAGTAGCATCAAGCAGACATGCATGTTTAACTAATCTTGTGGCGTTATTTGTCGGGTCAAGAGGGTGAGATAGCTAAACTCGGTGAGTTGGAAGCCCCCAAGTGACCTTATGATAAATTAATAATAGACTCATGCACAATATATGAGATGAAACGACAGAGGCCCCTAGTTTTGGGATGCCGGCTTTATTACATTGATCATAAAAAGGTATATACATTGATATAGGTATGTACAATGACGAGAGCCGGTGGCTCAAGTTTAGTAAGGCCGAAGATTAGCAATGTTCCAAGGCCTGGTTGTCTCCTCCTAAGAGGTACATGATTTCTTGTGTTCACGTACGTCGATGAGATAATTTGACACGTTGTTGAGGTTTGTGCTAACCACAAAGGTTCCTTCCCAAGGAGGTGAAAGTTTATGCATGCCTGTCTGATCTTGAATCAAACGGAGCACTAAGTCGCCCTCCTAGAATGTCCGGCTTCGAACTCTACGGTTGTGATAGTGATGTAGGTCTTGTTGGTAAATCACCGATCGAGCCGCCGTGAGATCGCTTTCCTCCTCCAAGGGATCCAAAGAATTTTGATGCGTCGTCTTGTTGTCTGCTTCGACTTAAGCCACCCCTTGGGGCAAGTCATGATGGATATCACTAGGAAGAACCGCCTGTGCGCCATAAACCATGCGCCTTATCTTTCAATGGTCATGGACTTGGACCGGCGGATGATCTGACTAGCAAAAGTTTCCTCCTCTGGAAGCTCACCTCGGGTCAAATAAGCCAGATAAGGCACTGTCTAATCTGGAGTGTCCCGTAGAGCCGCCACCAACTGGCCCTCCAGGTCAGGGAAAACCAGGTCCTGTTTTGAAGGTAACTTGATAGAAGGGTTGTGCAGTATATCAAAGAACACATTGTGAGGGACCGACTTACGTTGGGATCCCAGCCATGACAGAGCATCAGCCGCCTCATTAAGCCACCGGTCGATGTGATCCACTTATTAAACTTGGAAATGTCCAGCAATGTTAGTCACAACTTGACGATAAGACACCATGAGCGGGTCTTTAGAATCCCATGTCCCTGAAACTTGCCGCACCACCAGGTCTAAGTCACCATGACATCTGACCTAGCTTAGGTTCATCTCCTTTGCCATACAAAGCCGATGAAGTAAAGCTTAATACTCAGTTGCATTGTTAGTACATGGAAACGTAAGCCTTAAGACATAAAACAATTTATCACCTCGAGGGGAAGATAAAATAACTCAAACCCCCGATGTCGCGGGAAAACCACGGCCACCTATGGGACAGGAGTCCCTTTTGGTCCGGCGGGGGGATGGGCACGTTGAACAAAGAGTGGAGAAGCGTAGCTCAGCATGACAGAGATCACACGGGCAGTTTTTACCCAGGTTCGGGCCACCGTGAGGTGTGAAACCCTACTCATGCTTAGGTGGATTGATGGTGGAATGGTGAAAAAGAGCACGGTGCTCTTTCCTGGCAAGGTTGCTTTGGGGCGAGAGCAGTCGCGCGCGTATCCGTGTGTGGGTTTGAAATGGCCGAATCCTTTCTACGGTCGCCATGGGCCTCCTTTTATAGATTAAGGGGTCACCAAAGTGGAAAATCAGTCTTTCTATGCTGATTAGATAGCAAACATGTGCTATCATACCTAACTCTGCAGGCTCATAGAGCACATTAAATGCGCCACTCAGTGTCACATCACGGCTCGCCGGCAGGCCTTATCGGGCTGTTTTGCCAGCTTTGTGCCTTCTCGCTTAACACGTCTCAGGACATATGTCATTTGGTGGTTCTTTCTGTAGGAAGTGGCTGCCATGTGGCAGGATGCTGCCATTGAGCCACTTAGGAGGTTGACACCGCACTGATTGACGATGGGCGTCGTTGTGAGGTAGTGGTTTGCCTGCGCGAGCCCTGACAGGCCTACCGGGGTGATCTCGAGGGCTTGCTTCCGGGCGATCCTGACCTTGCCGAGCTCGCTTGCCCGATAAGGGAGGCTTTTTCCCTTGGTGATACCTTGCTCCTTCGACTTGTCTTAGTTGTCTTGATCTCCTTGACTAGCTCTCTGATTTCTGAAAGAGCTGATTCCTTCAAGCCTTGATCTGATCTTGGTGTTGCAAACTTGTCCTTGGGCCTATGCATAGTCTGGGGTAACGGACCCAAGGTTTGTTGCACCGACAGGAACCCCCGAGCCTGGCACGGTCGCGCCGCTGGGCGTCATTTGGTAGGCTCTAAATAGTGCACAGGTAGAGGCGTAGGAGCGGCTCGCCCCCTTTGAGATCTTTTTTGTTTCCTCATTAACTTGAGCCCAGACTAGTTTCCGCATCTCCCACACATCGCGTAACACCAATCTTGGTGGGATCATTCTCGTAATGGCCCGTGAATGACTTTAATGCACTGGGGAGTAACTGCCAATTCACTCTTCCCACCAAGCCCTTATCCTCAGCCACGTATGCTGCATCATTGAATGGGGTAGGTAACGGAGGCGCGTGGTGAAGAAGAGCGTCAAGGTAAGGGCCCGCCCTTCTTGGATTGGCGGAGGAGGGCAGCGGTTACCCGCCGGGGAATCAGCCCCCACCCCCAGCTCGCCTATAAAAGGAGGAGCAGGGGACGAGTGGAGGCACTCATCCATATCCCTCTCTTTGTCCATTCCTCGCTCTTCTGCTTATGCTGATGGGGAGAGCCTGGGGCCAGGCCCCTGGTAGTAGCTTGTGGTCGACATCGTCGAATGCTCATGCCAAGGCTTGGGGAGTGAGTCTCCCTCCTCATCTTCTCGCAAGCCTTGGGAGGATGCGGAGACGACACGATGGTAGCACCGGTGGTGGAGATTCCGGTGTGCTCGTCGCCAGACCGTTCGTGGCTTTTGTTTTAGTGAGGGGCGACGCAAACGACACCACACCAAGGCTAGCAATGGGCGCAAGGCATGGTAGTCGACCGTGGCCTGTTCTTCTTCCTTTTGCAGTGTTAGTGGAGGGTTGCAGAATAGGTACGTCGTTGGCATGGGCGAACTTGACCTCTCGGGGCACTTGTTGCTCGGTGTACATGGGAATTTCTTGTCCCTATACACATTCCTTCAAGGTGTAGTGGTTCTTGATCTTTGGGCCGTCGGGGACGACCAAGCTCTCTGTGGAATCGCCCGGAGAGCATGGCACCCGAGTAGGCTGCAGCAAAAGGGGCTTCGAGTGTCCAAGGTGTTGAAGGCAGCGGCAACCCACGATGCGTCAAGAACGGGGACAACCATTTCGACGAGTCGTGTTTGGTGGTGACTTCGCAGGTCCCGCCTAGGCTTCTGACAGCGCCACCATCCGCACCTGCCTTCTGGTTCCTTCCTATTAGCTGGGATTCGGTGCTCCCTGATCCCGGGGAGGCGCTGAATCCCAGCCGGACCTACCTTCCACCTTCTTCTCCTCTCACCATAGTGCATGGGGAAAAGAAGGACATAGAAAGGGATTACGGGGCACTTATCTTTTTTCAATCTTAAACTTGTAGGAAATTGCAAAACTTTAGTTCAAATAAATGTAATCTCTTTTATCCATGCTTGTGTTCTGTAAGATTTGTACTTGTTGATCAGCATATTAATGAAAAATATGAGCCCTACCCGGGACTCGTGCATGGAACGTGTCCAGGCAGAGGTGGGATGCCTCTATACTTTCAAGTAAACAAGTTTCCCCCGGAAGGCTACCTTGCCGGTACCCTCAGTCTTGTTGTTATGGAGATAGGCTTGCCGGGCGTAAGACATGACGAGGGACGCGCCCCCCGCCAATCCTTTTTCGTCAAAGGCCACTGCGACCATCCTGACCGAAGTAGCATTTGGGTCAAAGGATGGGAGCACCTAAGTTTCGAAAGGCGGCGGGGTTTTCCTATGCACAAGTCCTTACAAAACATGGATAGATAAAGGAGAAGACTTATCTGTTTTGCTTGCCGGGGATTGCAATGTTGGATTTTCTTTTCATCTCTCCTTGGGGAACCAAGTCCACGGCAGGAACCTATGGTTTGTGCAGATGAAAATGATGCCAAATGCAATCATATCTACAAGAACATGAGATGATCATGATATGCTTGTGCATGCATGCAACTTTTCACCTCCCTCTCAGCGCTTTGTTTATTTTTCTGTTTCTTAGGGTCTGCGCCTGGCTTTGTACAAGGGGTTACATGCAACTAAGGCAAGGCCTGTACAAAAGGGTGGCTGCCGGGCAGGGCCCAATAGCCGCACCGTAAGGGTAGTACTTGCGGAGATGCCCAATGTTCCATGAGTTTTGCAACTAAATGCCATCTGCAGTCTCCATACGGACTACTCCAGGTCTGGTGACTCGTACCACCCGGTAAGGGCCTTTCCACTTCGGTGATAACATGTTTGCAACCTTGGCGGACTGAATGCGCCTAAGGACAAGGTCGCCTTCCTCAAAACACCGGGCATGAACCCTGTGGCTGTGATAGCGACACAGGGCTTGCTGGTAGAGTGCGTCACGCGTAACAGCCCGGAGACGGTTCTCCTCGAGAAGCACATCGTTGTCACGCCAGTGCTGATCCTGTGCTACTTCATCGTAGGCAAGCACTCGAGGAGACCTGTAAATGAGTTCCATGGGGATAACTGCTTCTGCCCCATAGACAAGGGAGAAGGGAGTCTCCCCAGTAGCTCGGATTGGTGTCGTTGTGAGGGACCAGAGAACCACCGGGAGCTCATCGATCCATCGCCTGCCGCACGTCTGCAGCTTATCAAATGTTCTTGTCTTGAGGCCCCGCAACACTTCAACGTTCGCCCTCTCAGCTTGTCCATTGCTTCTGGGATGTGCAACAAAGGCAAATGAGATCTTGCTTCCGAGGGCATGAACATATTGCATGATGGCGCGGCTCGTGAATTGGGTGCCATTTTCAGTGATGATCCAGGCAGGGACCCCGAGGCAGCACACCAATCCTTTCAAGAACTTGATAGCTGACTAAGAAGTCACCTTTCTCATGGCATCTAATTCCGGACACTTTGTAAACTTGTCGATGGCAACGAATGAGAATTCAAAGCCCCTAGTATCTCAGGGGAAAGGGCCGAGGATATCGAGCCCCTAGACTGAAAACGGCCATGACAAAGGGATTGTCTGAAGAGCTTGAGCAGGCAGATGGATGTTCTTGGAATGGAACTGGTAGGCTTCACATTTGGTGACTAGCTCGAACACATCTTGGAGGGTTTTGGGCCAATAGAATCCTTGCCGGAATGCTCTCCCAACTAATGCCCTTGATCCAATGTGGGAGCCGCACATGCCATTGTGTATTTCTGCTAGTAGTTCCTTTCCTCCTTCCCGACAAATGCACTTCAATTTCACATCGTTGGGCCTTCTTCTGTATAGAGTGTCATCGACAAAATGATACATACTGGCCCTTTGGGCTACTCTTTTAGCTTATTCTTGCTCTTTGGGAAGTTCTCCGGTTTGGAGGAAGTGGACTATGTGCCTTGTCCAAGTTGGATCCTGGGGCTCGTCAACGAGGACTAGCGGCACCTCCGCATTTGTGGGGGCGCTTTCTTCGACCGCGGGGACCTGAGGCCCAACAGGAAGGTGCAAGCTAGCAAGCGAATGGGAGTTGTTTCCGGCAGGGTCCCTACCAGGTGCCTCGGAGGGCTCTACCGGGAGAGGCTTACTGGAGTCCAGTTTCCTCCTCTTTCGGGCCATTGTTTCCGGGGATATGGAGGGCTGAGTAAAATGGAGAACAAAAGTTCCTCGTCCCATAGGAAGCTTCTGCGTGGCACACTTTGACAGATGATCAACAATGCTGTTTTCTGCATGGGGTACGTGCTCTGTTTGCAATCTGTACAAGTTTTCCTGCAACCTTCTCACTTCCTCGAAGTATGCCTCCATCAGAGGGCTCACCACAAGTTGTGAATCTCCTCTGATGATCAGCTTCTTGATTCCCAATTCTGTGGCGATCCTGAGCCCGGCAAGGAGCCCTTCATACTCTAATGTATTGTTGGTCACCTCCTCCTGGGGAAATGCATCTAGACAATGTACTTCAAGTGCTCCCCAGAGGGAGCAATGAGAAGCATGCCAGCCCCTGCACCTTGTAGGGAAAAGGGACCATCAAAATACATGATCCATTCTTGGGGGGATTCCTTCCCAGGAACAACTGTCTCTAGCACTTCCTCATCAGGGGTTGGTGTCCATTCTACAATAAACTCTGACAATGCCCTGCTCTGTATTGTTGAGGTGCTTTCAAACTTCAGGCCAAAGCTGGATAACTCCAATGTCCACTCCACTATCCTATCGGTAGCCTCTGGTTTCCGGAGTATCCTTTGCAACGGAAAGCGTGTAAGAACCATGATCTCATGGGCTTGGAAGTAGTGGCGCAGTTTCCTTGAGGCCATGACTAGGCCAAAAATCAACTTTTGCATGCCAGAGTACCTAGATGTAGCCCCCTGCAACAGGGAGATGAAGTACACTGGGTGCTGCACCAGTTTCTTCCTTGCCGTGTCCTTGGGGCTGTTACCATTACCATGCTCTTCCTTGTCCTGACCCATATCTGACCTTGCCGAGCTGTTCTCATTCTCCTCTCCGGAAGGGACACTAGCTGAGGCTGTTTCTCCCTCTAGTTCCCGCTGCGCCACCAATGCTGCACTAACCACTTGATTAGTTGTTGCTAGGTATAGCAGCAACGACTCTTGTGGTTTGGGAGCAACCAAGGTAGGCACAGAGGACAAGTAGGTCTTCAAATCTTGTAGTGCCATATCTGCTTCCAGGGTCCATTTCACGGGCCCTACCTTCTTCAAGATCTTGAAGAATGGCCAGACACGCTTGACAGACATGGAAATGAATCTGTTAAGCGCGTCAACGCACCCTGTCAGACAGCTGACATCCTTAAATGTCTTTGGTGCCTGAATCTGCTCGATAGCCTTGATCATATTGGGGCTGGCCTCTATCCCACAGTGGGACACAAAGAAACCAAGTAGCTTGCCGGAGGGAACGCCAAACACACACTTCTCCGGATTCAGCTTCATGTTGATCTTACGCAGATTGGCAAATGTCGCTTCTAATTCCTAGATGAGGGTTGATCTGTCCTTGGTCTTGACCACAATATCATCCATATAGGCTTCAATGTTCCTATGCAGCTGTGACTCAAAACCAATCTAGATTGTCCTTGCAAAAGTAGGCCCGAAACTCTTCAACCCGAAAGGCATATGCACGAAGCAGTATGTGCCACATGGGGTGATGAATGAGGTCTTCTCGTTGACTTCCTTAGACATAAAAATCTGATGGTACCCAGAATATACATCCAAGAAAGAGATCAAGTCACAACCTGAAGTGGAGTCCACTATCTGGTTAATGTGTGGCAAGAGAAATGGGTCTTTCGGGCAGGCCTTGTTCAGATCAGTGAAATCTATGCATAGCCTCCATTTTCCATTAGCCTTGCGCACGACCACTGGGTTGGCTAACCATGTTGGATGCAACACTCCTCTGACCAAACCAGGTGCCTCAAGTTTCTTAATGTCTTTGGTAATGAACTGCTACCGCTCCAAAGCTTGCTTCGGGACCTTCTGCTTGACGGGCCGGGCATGTGGGCAGACAGCAAGGTGGTGCTCGATTACCTCCTTGGGAACACGTGGGATGTCAGATGGTTGCCAGGCGAACACATCGACATTCGCCCGCAGGAAGGCAACGAGCGCGCTTTCTTATTTGTCGTCAAGGGTAGCACTAATAGTAAAGGTACCACCAGTGCCATCCAGCCCTGCCGGGACCTTCTTAACAACAAGCGCATCAACTTTGGATCTCTTGCTGTTGGAGCTTTCCGGCAAGTCATCAACATGCATAGCACATTCTGGAGAGGCGGGCTTCCCGCGCTCCTTACCGAGGCTCTTGATACGTCCATTTTGCGTCATGCTTTTATATTGATATTTATTGCATTATGGGCTGTTATTACACATTATATCACAATACTTATGCCTTTTCTCTCTTATTTTACAAGGTTTACATAAAGAGGGAGAATGCCGGCAGCTGGAATTCCGGACTGGAAAAGGAGCAAATCTGAGATACCTATTCTGCACAACTCCAAAAGTCCTAAAACTTCATGGAGAATATTTTTGGAATATATATAAAATATTGGGCGAAAGAAGCACCAGAGGGGGCCACCAGCCAACAACAAGGGTGGGGGGCACGCCCTACCCCCCGGGCATGGCCCCTATCTTGTGGGACCCCTGGCAGTCCACCGACGTCCGTCTTTCGCTATATCAATGTATTTTGACCTGGAAAAAATCATAAGGAGGTTTTCAGGACGAAGCCCCGCCGTCTCGAGGCGGAACATGGGTGAAACCAATCTAGAGCTCTGGCAGGGCTGTTCTGTCGGGGATACTTCCCTCCGGGAGGGGGAAATCGAAGCCATTGTCATCACCAATGATCCTCTCATTGAGAGGGGGTCAATCTCCATCAATATCTTCACCAGCACCATCTCCTCCCAAACCATAGTTCATCTCTTGTATCTGATGTTTGTCTCAAAACGTCTGATTGGTACCTATGGGTTGCTAGCAGTGTTGATTACTCCTTGTCGCTGATGCTAGTTGGTTTATTCGGTGGAAGATCATATGTTCAGATCGTTAATGCTATCCAATACACCTCTTATCATGAACATGAACATGCTTTGTGAGTACTTACTTTTGTTCCTGAGGACATGGGAGAAGTCTTGCTATAAGTAATCATGTGAATTTGGTATTCATTCAATATTTTGATGAGATGTATGTTGTCTTTCCTCTAGTGGTGTTATGTGAACGTCGACTACATGACACTTCTCCATTATTTGGGCCTAGGGGAAGGCATTGGGAAGTAATAAGTAGATGATGGGTTGCTAGAGTGACAGAAGATTAAACCCTAGTTTATGCGTTGCTTCGTAAGGGGCTGATTTGGATCCCTATGTTTCACGCTATAGTTAGATTTATCTTAGTACTTCTTACGTAGTTGCGGATGCTTGCGAGAGTGGTTAATCATAAGTGGGAGTCTTGTCCAAGGAAGGACAACACCCAAGCTCCGGTCCACCCACATATCAAATTATCAAAGTACCTAACGCAAATCATATGAGCATAATAAAAACTAGCTTGCCGATAATTCCCATGTGTCCTCGGGAGCACTTTGCTTTATATAAGAGTACGTCCAAGCTTCTACTTTGCTACAAAAAGTATTGGGCCACCTTTCTGCACCTTGTTTACATTTGTTACTTGTTACCCGTTATGAATTATACAATCACCCAACTATCTGTTATCGATAATTCAGTGCTTGCAGAGAAAATCTTGCTGAAAACTGCTTGTCATTTCCTTCTTCTCCTCATTGGATTCGACACTCTTAGTTATTGAAAGGACTACGATAGATACCCTACAGTTGTGGGTCATCAAGAATCTTTTCTGGCACCGTTGCCGGGGAGTGAAGCGCCTTTGGTAAGGAAACATTTATATAGTGTGCTGAAATTTACTGTGACTTGTTACTATGGAAAATAATCCTTTGGGAGGTTTGTTCGGGGTATATTCATCCCGACCAGAAGAACAAAGATTTGCTCCTGAACCTATTGCACCTACTGAAAATATTCATTTTGATATTCCTTTGGGTATGGTAGAGAAACTACAAGCTAATCCTTATGCAGGAGACGAAACATTGCATCCCGATTTACACCTAATCTATGTGGATGAAGTTTGTGGATTATTTAAGCTTGCAGGTATTCCAGAGGATTTTTTCAAGAAGAAGGTATTCCCTTTATCTTTGAAGGGAAAGGCATTGACATGGTATAGGCTATGTGATGATATTGGATCGTGGAACTACAACCGATTGAAATTGGAATTTCCTCAAAAGTTTTATCCTATGCATCTAGTTCATCGTGATTGGAATTATATATATAATTTTTGGCCTCGTGAAGGAGAAAGTATTGTTCAAGCTTGGGGGATGCTTAAGTCAATGTTATATTCATGCCCCAATCATGAGCTCTCAAGAAAAAAATTATTCAAAAATTTTATGCTCGGTTTTCTCATAATGATCGAACCATGCTCGATACTTCTTGTGCTGGCTCTTATATGAATAAGACTATTGAATTCAAATGGGATTTATTGGAAAGAATTAAACGCAACTCTGAATATTGGGATCTTGACAAAGGTAATGACTCAGCTATAAGCCTTAAGTTTGTTTGTGTTAAATCTTGTATGGATACAGATGCTTTTCATGAATTTAGCACTAAATATGGACTTGACTATGAGATAGTAGCTTCTTTCTGTGAATCATTTGCTACTCATGTTGATCTCCCTAAGGATACGTGGTTTAAATATCATCCTCCCATTGAAGTTAAATTAGTTGAACCAATTAAAGTTGAAGAAGAAACTATTATTCATAATATTGATCCTATTGTTCCTACTGTTTATATTGAGAAACCACCCTTTCCTGTTAGAATAAAGGATCATGCTAAAGCTTCAACTGTGGTTAATAAAAGTAATATTAGAGCACCTAGACCACCTGAGCAAATTAAAGTTGAACCTAATATTGCTATGGTTAAAGATCTCTTGGCTGATAATGTTGATGGGCATGTTATTTATTTCTGCGATGAAGCTACTAGAATTGCCAAACCCGATACTAACGATAAACATAGAGCTGTTGTTGGCATGCCTGTTGTTTCGGTTAAAATAGGATATCATTGTTATCATGGCTTATGTGATGTGGGTGCTAGTGTGAGTGCAATTCCTTTTACCTTATATGAAAAAAATTATGAATGAAATTGCACATGCTGAGTTAGAAGAAATTGATGTTACTATCAAGCTTGCTAATAGAGATACTATATCACCGATTGGGATTGTTAGAGATGTCGAAGTCTTGTGTGGGAAAATAAAATATCCTACTGATTTTCTTGTTCTTGGTTCCCCACAAGATGATTTTTGCCCCATTATATTTGGTAGACCTTTTTTGAACACTGTTAAGGCTAGGATAGATTGCGAGAAATACATTATTACTGTTGGTTTAGGGGATATGTCTCATGATTTTAATTTCTCTAAATTTCATAGACAACCCCATGACAAAGAATTGCCTAGTAAGGATGAAATTATTAGTCTTGCTTCTATTGATGTGCCTCCTACTGAACCTCTAGAACAATATTTGCTAGAACATGCGAATGATATGTTTATGAATGAAAGAAGGGAAGTAGATGAAATATTCTTTAAACAAGGACCTATTCTGAAAAACAATTTGCCTATTGAAATCCTTGGGGATCCTCCTCCACCTAAGGGTGATCCTGTGTTTGAGCTTAAACCATTACCTGATACTTTGAAATATGCTTATCTAGATGAAAAGAAGATATATCCTATTATGATTAGTGCTAACCTTTCAGATCATGAAGAGAAGAGACTATTGAAAACTCTGAAGAAGCACCGTGCTGCTATTGGATATACTCTTGATGATCTTAAGGGCATTAGTCCCACCTTATGCCAACACAAAATTAAGTTGAAACGAGACACTAAACCAGTTGTTGATCACCAACGTTGATTAAATCCGAAGATGAGAGACGTGGTAAGAAATGAAATACTAAAACTTATGGAGGCATGTATTATTTATCCTATTGTTGATAGTCAGTGGGTAAGTCATGTTCATTGTGTCCCCAAGAAAGGAGGCATTACTGTTGTTCCTAATGATAGAGATGAACTGATCCCACAAACAATGTTACATGTTATAGAATGGTAATTGATTTTTGTAAATTGTATAAAGCTACTAAGAAAGATCATTACCCTCTAACTTTTATTGATCAAATGCTAGAAAGACTATCCAAAATAAACATTTTTGCTTTCTACACTACTGGAATCTGGGTTTTTGCCATCAGCCAGCTCTTTGCCATCTGCCAGCTGATGGCAAAGAACTTCTTTGCCATCTACTTATAAAAAACAGATGGCAAAGAACTGACAGATGGCAAAGAACATGGTTGCCATCAGCCAATTCTTTGCCATCTGCCAGCATATGGCAAAAAATCTTTGCCATCTGCCAGCAGATGGCAAAGAGATAGCCAACTCCTGTTGCCGTTAAGTGGGTAACGGCGTACCAGCCCCACCTCTTTGCCATCTGCTAGCAGATGGCAAAGAATCTTTGCCATCTGCTGGCAGATGGCAAAGAGATGGTTTTTTTTTTCAGGTAAAAAAACAAAAAAGAGATAATATTTGTTTGGATTATAGCCAGGGGCGGAGCTCTCGGTAGGGCGAGGTTGGGCGCTCGCCCTACCTTGATTTTTGGCGATACTGTTATATACATATACGTATACAGCCCTGATCGATCGCTAAAAAAACAAAGTCAGTTAAAAATCACCGTGAAATATCTACCATAAGGATACTAGCGACATAATCATATACTTAGCATTTTTTCCTCCAAAATGACTCGATATGCTTAGCTAGCTCAAAAATGACATAATAAGCTTAATTAGCTCCAAAATGACATATTTAACCTAGGATAGCTCTAAAATGACCTATACTTAGCATTTTTTCCTCCAAAATGACTTAATATGCTTAGCTAGCTTAATAATTACATAATAAGCTTAATTAGCTCCAAAATGACCTATTTAACCTAGGATAGCTCTAAAATGACCTATACTTAGCATTTTTTCCCTCCAAATGACTTAATATGCTTAGCTAGCTTAATAATTACATAATAAGCTTAATTAGCTCCAAAATGACCTATTTAACCTAGGATAGCTCTAAAATGACCTATACTTAGCATTTTTTCCTCCAAAATGACTTAATATGCTTAGCTAGCTTAATAATTACATAATAAGCTTAATTAGCTCCAAAATGACCTATTTAACCTAGAATAGCTCTAAAATGACCTATACTTAGCATTTTTCCCTCCCAAATGACTTAATATGCTTAGCTAGCTTAAAAATGACCTATTTAACCTAGGATTGCTCTAAAATGACCTATACTTAGGATCTTTTCCTCCAAAATGACTTAATATGCTTAAGAAATGACATAGTTTAGCTGCTAAATGACTTCACATGCTTAGCTAGCTTCAAAATGACATAATAACCTTACTTAGCTCTAAAATGACATATTTAACCTAGGCTAGCTCTAAAATGACCTATACTTAGCATTTTTTTCCTCCTAAATGACTCAATATGCTTAGCTAGCTCAATAATAATTACATAATAAGCTTAATTAGCTCCAAAATGACCTATTTATCTTAGGATAGCTCTAAAATGACCTATACTTAACATTTTTTCCTCCAAAATGACTTAATATGCTCAGATAGCTTAAAAATGACCTATTTAACCTAGGATAGCTCTAAAATGACCTATACTTAGTATCTTTTCCTCCAAAATGACTTAATATGCTTAGCTAACTCTAAAATGACATAATATGCTTAAGAAATGACATATTTTAGGTCCTGAATGACTTCATATGCTTAGCTAGCTTCAAAATGACATAATAACCTTACTTAGCTCCAAAATGACCTATTTAACCTAGGCTAGCTCTAAAATGACCTATACTTAGCATTTTTTCCTCCTAAATAACTCAATACTCTTAGCTAGCTTAAAAATGACATAATAAGCTTGATTAGCTCCGAAATGACTTATTTAACCAAGGATAGCTCTAAAATGACCTATACTTAGCATTTTTCCTCCAAAAGGACTTAATATGCTTAGCTAGCTTAAAAATGACCGATTTAACCTAGGATAGCTCTAAAATGACCTATACTTAGCATCTTTTCCTCCAAAATCACTTAATATGCTTAACTGGCTCTAAAATGACATAATATGCTTAAGAAATATCATATTTTAGCTCCTGAATGACTTCATATGCTTAGCTATCTCCAAAATGACATAATGACCTTACTTAGCTCCAAAATGACCTACTTTACAGATATAAGTTGCATCATAATAATCTTCATATTTTAGTTGCATCATAATAATCTTCACATTTTAGTTGCATCATAATAATCTTCTTCTTCTAGTCTTCTTCTTCTAACTTTCTTCTTTCCCATTTTACAGATTTGCTTAAGATCACGGAAGCTTGGGTTGATGGAGTGCTTGTATTTAGTTTTTGTTTTGACCTTGTGAAACTTGCTACCTATGGATGAAACTGTGTAATATTGATGAAACTATGTATATGTACGGATGAAACGTGCTACTATTGGTAACATGTGTTGGATATATATATGTGTTCATGACTATTGGTAATATGTGTTGAATATGCTATATTGGTAATATAAATATATTTGTGTTTGATTTTCTGTGAAAATGAATTGATATAAGAAAAACAAAATTAAATGGGGCAATATAGACACTTTGCCATCAGCTGGCAGATGGCAAAGAGCTTTGCCATCAGCTGGCAGATGGCAAAGAGCTTTGCCATCAGCTGGCAGATGGCAAAGAGCCTGCAGAGAAAAATATTTGGACTGGCCTATTTGGGCTCTTTGCCATCAGCCAGCAGATGGCAAAGTATGCAGCCTTTGCCATCAGCCAGCAGATGGCAAAGAGCCTGCAGCCTTTGCCATCAGCCAGCAGATGGCAAAGAGCCTGCAGCCTTTGCCATCAGCCAGCAGATGGCAAAGTGCCTGCATCCTTTGCCATCTGCTGGCAGATGGCAAAGTATGCCGTTATCTTTCTAACGGGGCTAACCCCGTTAAGAGGCTTTGCCATCTGCCAGCTGATGGCAAAGGCACAGGCTCTTTGCCATCAGCCAGCAGATGGCAAAGAAGCCTTTGCCCACTGGAATTCAGACAAACTGTTTGCCATCTGCTGGCTGATGGCAAAGCCTTTGCCATCCGCCGATCATGCCTTTGCCATCTGCCATGGCAGATGGCAAAGTGCCAGATTCCAGTAGTGCTAGATGGTTATTCTGGTTTCGCTCAAATACATGTGTCAAAAGAGGATCACGAAAAGAGCACTTTTACTTGCCCTTTCGATACTTTTGCTTATAGACGTATGCCTTTTGGTTTATGCAATGCATCTGCTACCTTTCAAAGATGTATGATGGCTATATTCTCTGACTTTTGTGAAAATATTGTTGAGGTTTTCATGGATGATTTCTCCGTTTATGGAACTTCTTTTGATGATTGCTTGAGCAAACTTGATCAAGTTTTGCAGAGATGTGAAGAAACTAATCTTGTATTGAATTGGGAGAAGTGCCACTTTATGGTTAATGAAGGCATTGTTTTGGGGCATAAGATTTCTGAAAGAGGTATTGAAGTTGATAAAGCTAAAGTAGATGTTATTGAAAAGATGCCGTGTCCTAAAGATATCAAAGGTATTAGAAGTTTTCTTGGTTATGCTGGTTTCTATATGAGGTTTATTAAAGAATTATCTGAAATTTCTAGGCTTCTCACTAATCTCTTGCAAAAAGATGTTCCTTTTGTTTTTGATGATGATTGTGTAAAAGCATTTGAAATACTTAAGAAAGCCTTGATTTCTGCATCTATTGTTCAACCACCCGATTGGAATTTACCCTTTGAAATTATCTGTGATGCGAGTGATTATGCTGTTGGTGCTGTTCTAGGACAAATAATTGATAAAAACCCGAATGTTCTTCATTATGCTAGTAAAACTCTAGACAGTGCCCAGAGAAGTTATGCTACTACTGAAAATGAATTCTTAGCGGTTGTTTTCGCTTGTGATAAGTTCAGATCTTATATTGTTGATTCCAAAGTAACTGTTCACACCGATCATGCTGCTATTAAATATCTTATGGAAAAGAAAGATGCTACAAGAATTATTAGATGGGTTCTCTTGCTACAAGAATTTGATTTACATATTATTGATAGAAAGGGAGCTGAGAACCCCGTTGCAGATAACTTTTCTAGGTTAGAGAATGTTCTTGATGACCCACTACCTATTGATGATAGCTTTCCTGATGAACAATTAGCTGTCATAAATACTTCTAGTACTGCTCCATGGTATGCTGATTATGCTAATTACATTATTGCTAAATTTATACCACCTAGCTTCACATACCAGCAAAAGAAAAAGTTTTTCTATGATTTAAGACATTACTTTTGGGATGACCCACACATTTATAAAGAAGGAGTAGATGGTATTACCAGATGTTGTGTACCTCAGCATGAACAGGAACATATTCTACGCAAGTGTCACTCCGAGGCTTATGGAGGACACCATGCTGGAGATAGAGCTGCACATAAGGTACTACAGTCTGGTTTTTACTGGCCTACTCTCTTCAAAGATGCCCGTAAGTTTGTCTTGTCTTGTGATGAATGTTAGAGAATTGGTAATATTAGTAGACGTCAGGAAATGCCCATGAAATACTCACTTGTTATTGAACCATTTGATGTTTGGGGCTTTGATTATATGGGACCTTTTCCTTCCTCTAATGGGTATACACATATTTTAGTTGCTATTGATTACGTTACTAAGTGGGTAGAAGCTATTCCAAATAGTAGTGCTGCTCATAACACTTCTACTAATGTCACACCCTGCATTTTGTAACATGTCATTTGCATTAATAAAGCATGAAAATTTGGACCAACATTTTTTTTGGCATCATTTGGCTTTTATTTGGAATTAAGTTTTTCTCTCTGTGATTTTCAAGTGCTCCTTAAAGTCAACTACTCCATCTTATATACTTCATCTCCTTACCCCAAACTTCTGCCCAATGATCATACCAAGTGTATATAACAATATAGTCTATTCATATAAAAATATTTTGGCCAAATAGTATTTACAAAAATTAGTTTTCTACAAACCCCTGAATTGAGTCTTGCACTACAAGTACTTGATCTAGGGTGATAAAAATATTTCAAAGAGTATATTTAAAACCTATTAGATATAGGACTCCCATAAACCAGAAAAATATAATTTTAAAAGTTATTTTCCTATTTTATTTAAAGGCTTTTTATCAAGGCCAGAAATGGTCTTTAATAGGTAAAAATTATTTAACTATTTCAAAAATATTTGCCAAAATTCAGGGAGACTCTTAGGACATATATTGTCCATATATAAGAGTTTCAACACTTGGTCATGTTCAAAATATTGGGCAAATCCCTCAAAACCCTTCCTGGATATTTCAAGCTTTTGAAATAATTACAAAGAAAATATTCTCTAAAAATTTCAGGGAAATTCTATTATGTCAGATATGACATATTTGATGATCTTGCGAAGCCCCATGCCTTGGGAAGCAAGAAAACATCATCAAAACACCTCAAAATCATTCTGTCCATTTTTGAAGTTTGAGCAACTTTATATTGCCAAACTTGTCCAAATACTCTCAAACTTGGTACACATGCTAGAATGGTCTAATAATGCATCTAGACCAAATGGCACAAGTTTTGGAGAAGGGTAACTTGATCAGAGTACCCCAAAACCATTTCGGTTCAGATTCAAATTTCAACAACTTTACATTATCAACTTTTTACTTGTGACCTCAACTTTTGTGGACATGATCACAACTCCAAATGATGACACTACACCAAGTGGTGCATCAAGGAGGGATGATTTGCTTAACTTAAACTTGGAAAATCCATTTATGTTGATTTCTAGGGTTTACCAAAGTTACATTGGCAAGTTTCCTCAAATGAGCCCAAACTTGGTGGAACACACTATTTCTATATACCATTTGATCCTGTTAAGTCTCATGTCTATTGGAAATCATTTGCTTGCCCAAAACCACATCAAACACCTTCTGGTGATTTTCCAAAACTATCACTTTTACCTCTTTCCTTGTTCTCCTTGATCTAGGCTTTTTTACCACAGCTTCCCCAAGTCCCCTTGCACCTCTAGTAACTCTCCCCTGGCCTTAGCTCCATGATTGAGGGGGGGG
>LR738710.1:308848528-308875987 GCA_902687465.1 Secale cereale
GGTAAAACCCCATTTTACATTCTGGACAGCTATTTTCACTCTTCTCTCTCAGCACTCTCTCCTTCTAGAAGATCTCCAGGGCATCCAACGCTCCTCCCAAATTCTTTACTCCCCCTAGAGCCAATCGACATGGTGGCCACGTCCAGAGCGCGTGGGACACGGCCATGCCGGCCATATGGGCGTTCTGGAGCGCGCTACAGGGCGCTCCCGCACTGTAGCCGCGTCCTGCCCGAGGCGCCCGACTACCTAGGGCGTCGGGATGGTTTCTCCCAAGGCCGCCTCGACGTCCACAACACGGCAGCTGGTCGGACCCCTCCTCCTTCTCCCTCCTCTCGCCCCAGTTCGCACGCGCGACGGCCACCCGAGAGCTCCAATGAACGAGCACACACGCACGATGCCCCTGGCCTCCCCCTGCTCTCTCTCTCTTCTCTCCCCCGGCTCTGGACCAAATCCAGGAACGCCCCAGACACGGTGCCAGCTCCTCCCGAGCCCTATGGTAACGAGCAGGAGCTCGCCGGCGCATGGGTCCACGGCACCCCGCCGTTCGCCTATAAAAAGGATGCCCCGCGCCTTCCTCTCCTCACCACTCGCTCTCTCACACACCCAATCTCCCCCCTACACCACTCACTCCTCTCCAGACAAGCTCGAGCTCGAGATCGAGCTCGAGCTCCGCCGCCTAGGGTGGCCGTCGATCCAGAGGTATAAGCCCTCTTCGCTGCCGCTCTCACTCGATCTAGAGCCGCAAGATCCCACTGACCATTTCCCCCCTGTTTCCCCTCTCTTTAGCTGCCAGAAACGGCTGGAACCGCCGCCACCCGAAGCAACTCCGCCGTGCCTCCTCGTCGCCAGCCAACCACGTCACCCCGGTGACCAACTCCACCTCCATCCGAACGGCGGCTCCTCCCTGAGCACGACGGTACCACCCATGCATCCTCCCATGCCCTATATCGCCGCCGGCGAGCTCGCCATCGCTTCTGGACGGAGGTAGACGACGACGGTCGTGGGCCCTATCCGTCAGCCTCACGCCCAGACGGGTGGGACCCACCCATCAGGTTTAAAAATGCACGCGCGCGCACCGGTTCGTCGTCGGTCGAAGGCGTACTTCGCCTTTACGCCTTTGATGTGACAGCCTCGCGCGGGCTGATTTCCCTCTGGACCTGCTGCACTTTGGCCTTTCTGGCCCAGTGGCACAATGCCACTTTTATTTTTCTTTTTCTGTCTGTTTTATAAAAATTCCACAAGATAAAACATTTATCCAAATGAAATAATTCTTGTTCCTAAAAACTTGTAATATTCCAACCTATTTAATGATATAACTTTCACACATATTCATGAACCTTTTATGTACTGTTCAAATTTAAATCTAAATTTGAACACTAAAACCTCTGTTCAAAAATCCATCTACCCCATTCTGTCACTCCAAATCCCAAACTAAGAATTTTTGCCATCTTAGTTTTCCCTCTAGTATTTTATAAAAATAAGTTGACATTTTTCTGAGCACTTTGATTTTTCTGTTTTTATTATTGTCTTATTTTCTCGTTATTTATTGCGACGATTAGATACCGTGTTTGACGAAGTTGCTGAATAAGAAGAAGGGGAAGGATTTGAAGACCTTGAAGACCAAGCCAATCCAGGCAAGCAGCCCTTTGACCATGATACCCCTCTTGTTCATCGGTACCCTTTTTCCGATTGCATGATGATAAAAAGTGATGGTGGTAAACATGTTGGGAACCACCACATGGTGCATACCCCTACTCATAATCTTTACCGTGTGCATAGATGCAATGTCAAAAGATTAGTTGTGATGCATAGTGTTGCATATGCACCATGAACCCTTCGTGGTTACATCATTTCGAAAACCCATCGGGTGCCCCTAATGCCCGAGGGTGATGTTGAGTTAAGGTCATCACTTGAGGAAGAAGTGGTGTGCCAAAGAGAGTTCTCGTTTGTGGGTAAAATAATGGATTAGATTTATGTGTGATTACCGTCCCAACCAAACATGTGCAACCACTCTACCCCTTATGGGACGAGGCATTATTGATTACTTAGGCTGATACTAGCATGGTGCCCACATCACTAGTGACGGGGGAGACTTGAGGTCACTCCCGGGACGGGGTCGTGCTTGGATAGGCGACCATGACTATTTTTACAAGGCACCGAACACACCGTTGGTCCCTTCGTGTATGCGTGACATTGTAAAAAGGGCAAGTCCCATGATCTATCGTTTGTACACGAGGGCCGTGCGGCAACGAGTGGACCCTATGTTAGTGTCGTCTAGGGAAAGGTAATGACCGGGTGCTTCCCCCGAGTACTTGATGTACTCCGGGATCGTGGGTGACACGAAAGCTTCCAGGATCTTGTGGGTAAAGTGCGCAACCTCTGCAGAGTGTAAAACTATTCGAATAGCCGTGTCCACGGTCATGGACAGTTGGGAGGTGCTACTTAAACTATGTCCAGAATTTTACAACCTCGGTGAAAGTGTGTGTGTGTTGGGTCAAGATGGTGACTTGACTCGTGGAGAGAACCAGAAATGAATTGAACTCTATTTATGTTGATATCTGTAACTTGTCTTCGAGGTTACCCAAGTACATTGATGCATGTCTCACAAATGGTATCTAGCTAGTAGCTAGGTTGCTTATTGTTGTACAACTTGCATTGTTACCTTCAACCAAATCATGGGTTGCTTGCGAGTACATTCAAAGTACTCATTGGCTTGCCACTGATTATTTAATTGGCCAGGCATGGAGGAGCAGGAACTCGAAGAAGAATTTTATGGAGATGAACATGCGAACTAGGATGCTTTCCCAGTCAGAATGCCTGTAGGGTTAAGGCAGATGACATGGGTTCTACTTATCTACGAAGACTTCCGCTATTCGAGTTTATTTGCTATTCAGCCCATGAGGCTTTATCTATGTAAGACTTGGCCATAATGGTCATAATTTGTGTAAGACGGTATGGATGGATGTAAGACTCTTGTTATTCAGCTTCTGTGTGTTCAGTGAGCATTGATCTCTGGGATCACTGTACACGTGCATTTGGTGATCTTGACTCTTACGTCGGGGTCCCCACAATTAAGATGCTTAAAGAAGTTAAATTTTCGAGGTTTGGAGTCCCTAGATATTTAATGAATGATGATGGTTCACATTTTATTCATGGTGCTTTCCGTAAGATGCTTGCTTAATATGATGTTAAGCATAGAATTGCATCTCCATATCATCCTCAGTCTAGTGGTCAAGTAGAATTGAGCAATAGAGAGATTAAATTGATTTTGTGAAAGACTGTTAATAGATCTAGAAAGAATTGGTCTAAGAAACTTGATGATGCATTATGGCCTTATAGAACTGCTTATAAAAACCCTATGGGTATGGCTCCCTATAAATTGGTTTATGGAAAAGCATGCCACTTACCTCTTGAACTAGAACATAAGGCATATTGGGCTATTAAAGAACTCAATCATGACTTCAAACTTGTCGTTGAGAAGAGGTTATTTGACATCAGCTCACTTAATGAATGGAGAACCCAAGCCTACGAGAATGTCAATTTCTTTAAAGAAAAAGTTAAAAGATGGCATGACAAAAGGATACAAAAATGGGAATTTAACGTAGGTGATCATGTTTTGCTATACAATGCTCGTTTAAGATATTTTGCAGGAAAACTTCTCTCTATATGGGAAGGCCCTTACATTATCGAGGAGGTCTATCGTTCTGGTGCCATCAAAATGAACAATGCCGAAGGCACAAATACGAAGGTAGTAAACGTTCAAAGAATCAAACACTATATCTCAGGTACTCCCATAAATGTTGAGACCAATATAATTGATACCGTGACACTGGAGGAATAAATAAAGGACACTTTCCAGAATGCTTCAGACTCCGAAAAGGAATAGATCTAGGTCGCGATGACGTCTCCAAGCGCTCCCAAAGACAAGTTTTTTGAGAAGGTCATCAACCCCTACCTTGCAGAGGTGCTGCAACACCCTCAAACCATTGAGATGCATGAGGGGGTGCTACACATCCGCGACGTTGAGGGGCCAAAGAAGACCGAAAGCATGGAGAGTAGATTCGAAGCATTGGAGCAGCAAGTTTTCAAGTGTCAAGGGATGGTGGAACATGGACTTAACGCCAACCACATGATGACTAGTAATCACAAGCTTGACGCCAAGCACATTGGGGAGACCATCTTTAAGCTGCAAGAGAAAATCGAGCATCTCCAAGCCCAGATCTATGACCTGCAAAACCAAAACTGTGAGTATGAATTCAGATTTAAGAGGATAAGTTTGGCTGCAGATTTGAGGATTCTAGAGACTCGTTCATCCTTCTATGATGGTGAACCTATGCCTTGGAATATGGATGACAAGCCTACTACATCAACAACTCCTTCATCATCATCTCTGAAGAAAGAAACATAAATACATGTGTATGGGCACTCCCCTTGGCAACTACCAAGCTTGGGGGAGGTGCCCCGGTATGGTTTCACCATCATACCTTTATCTTTACCATTTTTCTTAGTTTGATCCTTTTGGTTATATCTTGATCTAGTAGAATAAAGTTTTTAGTATGATCTATCTTTGAGTTTTGCTTTGATCTCTATCTATGTAACCGAGTCCTCGAGTTATATAATAAAGATTAGTTTTGAGTGAGAGCTTTGCTATGTTGTTATGATCTTAAGGGAATAAAGAAAAGAAAGTAATAAAAAGAAATAAATAAAGATCATATGTTGATCTTATGTTAAGTAATGACTTCACATATAAAGAGTATGGAGAATAAAAGTTGTTGAGTGTTGACAAACATAGTTTTGGTCATTGTTGCACTTAATAGGAAGTAATGAAGAAAGAGAGGTTTCACATATAAATATACTATCTTGGACATCTTTTATAATTGTGAGCACTCATTTAATTATGACATGCTAAAAAGTTGAAGTTGGAGAAGGAAAACAACATAATGGGTCATGTCCTCTTACATCCTAACAGAAGTTATATTGTTATAGATCATCCAACATGTTGAGCTTGCTTTCCCTCTCATGATAGCCAAAATTCTTTACACCAAGTAGAGACACTACTTGTTGCTTCCAAACATCCCTTAAACCAGTTTTGCCATGAGAGTCCACCATACCTACCTATGGATTGAGTAAGATCCTTCAAGTAAGTTGTCATCGGTGCATGCAATAAAAATTGCTCTCTAAATATGTATGATCTATTAATGTGACGAAAATAAGCTTTATACGAGCTTGTGATGTGGAAGAAATAAAAGCGACAGACTACATAATAAAGGTCCATTATCACAAGTGGCAATATAAAGTGACGTTCTTTTGCATTAAGATTTTGTGCATCCAACCATAAAAGCGCATGACAACCTCTGCTTCCCTCTGCGAATGGCCTATCCTTTACTTTTACCTCCTATCCTCATAAAAGAGTCATGTCGATTATCACCTTTCCTTTTTGCTTTTATCCTTTGGCAAGCACAATATGCTGGAATTCTGGACTGGAAAAGGGGCAAATCTGAGATACCTATTCTGCACAACTCCAAAAGTCCTGAAACTTCACGAATAATAGTTTTGGAATATATAAAAAATATTGTGCGAAAGAAGCACCAGAGGGGGGCACCAGCCAGCCACAAGGGTTGGGGGCGCGCCCTACCCCCTGGGCGCGCCCCTATCTTGTGGGCCCCTGGCAGTCCCCCGACGTGCGTCTTCGGCTATAGCAATGTGTTTTCACTAGTATGCGTCGGTGTTATACAAACGGTTTTTAACCCCTTTCTGCGATGGCATTTGGAACCGTCGCCAAGTGAGTGTGGGCGATAGGGGGGTCCTTCCCACATGACTCAAAAATCGTCGGCGATAGGCCCTTCTGGGACACTAAATGAGCTCGTGTGCGATCGAGCGAGGCATCAAAACCCAATTATTTCCGTAGGTATGTACATCACACATGGTGAAACCCAGAAAAGCATTTCCGTAGGTATGTACATCCCACACGGTGAATCCCAGAAAAACATTTCCGTAAGTATGTATATCACAAACAGTCAATCCAAGGAATATGTTTCTTTTCTTATGTACATCCCACACAGTCAATCCAGGGAAAATGTTTCCATTCGTATGTACATCCCACATAGTTTTATGTATACGCTCGTGTGTGAAAGGTGTAACTATCACACATGCTCTGCCTTGGTTAACTGTTAGCTTTTATGAACTACATCACACACGATTTGATGTAGAAAACTGTGTGGCATTGGGCTATCCATCACAAGCGCTTTTACTGCCAAAACTGTTTGCAAAGTTCCATGACCGTCTGTTCTCTTTTTATTTTTGCTTGTAATTTATTATTTGATTTGGAAATTTGGAAATATGAAACGTGCAATTCAAATTCTCAGCACAATGGTTCAACAACGAATCCATAAATAAAATTGCCAGTACAATATGTCAGTAATTACAGGATTAGGCGGCAATTAATTATGATGAACCACAATATTTAAAGGCGGTAAAGGTGAAGAGAAAAGTGTAAATCATTTTGAATGCCGACGATGTTGAAGAAGCGGAATGCCCATAATGTGCATTCATGCATGCCATAGGCACGAACCACTTTTGTCCTACCCCTTGGGACGATCGCCCGCCCATCCTTCACCGCCTTCAGGAAGACTTCTAGAGCATTTTCATGGTAGCATGAATTATATACTTTAACCTTAGTTGCCTCCACTCTGGTCAAGTAGTTTGCAAGGTAATCATCGGTAAATAGCTTCGGAAACCATTGAAAAGAGAAAAATATTACATACTGAGGTCTAATAGAGTAACTTGTTGTGGGCAGGGGAAAAGGCAACACATTACTTACCATCCTAAAGTTCACTGTTGTCTTTGACAAAGTGTAAATAAAGAGCTTAATTCCAATCACTCGTTTGTTACGCCTAACAATCTTTCTTAGTTTCCTCACTTGACGCTTGTTCATGAATATCTCATTGCCCATACGCAAAAGGGATCTAAGCGTGGATCAATATCGCTCATATATGTACCTACAAGCAACAAATGATGTAAAATACAGCTACCTATGTTCCTACGTACAAGTATTTTATTTGAGATTTCAATATGAACTACATACGGATGTATATAGAATTATAGATAGAGTTTAGATTAGAATCTAGATTCACTCATTTTGATCCTTATGTAGTCTATATTGGAATATCTAAAGATACTTATATTTAGGAATAGATGGTGTATAAGACATGGGATGCAGCTACCTCGACGGCAAACAACAACATCGCCCATTGTAGCCCTATGTAAGTACATGGAAAGCCAACGTTAACTACAACAGGGTTAACATCCACCAAAAATAGCAAATGGTAATAAAACGGCATCATCTGTAGTGATATCTTCATTGCGAAAGAGTAGACCGGTAGCAAAGGGACGGATTAAAAAATGGATACAACTGTTAATTGCAACAGGCTTAACAACATCCTAATTCATGTTTTGTAAGTTTGTAGCCATTGAAATGCAACTCTTCAAAAATGGATACAACTGTTAATTGCAACAGGCTTAATGGGCATTGAAACCGGTACTAATAAAATTGCAATTGGCAGATTTAAACATCATAGGGTAGGTGTTGCTAGAGCAGATAATGGGCTAGTTGTCTATAAAAAGGTAGGGAAAATAGCTAAAATGTGTTAGGCATGTTTAATACAACATGCTTAATACATCGACCGTACAAAACATATCCATTAATTGCAACTAGTATTGGTAAGATTGAACTAGTGAGTACATTCTTGGTAAGTCCTGATAGGTAGTTGTTGGGGCACTTCATCTTGGCCAGAGCCTGCCCAAAGTCAGCGGCGATGGAGGCGAGCTGTTCCTCTGGGTCGAAGCGTGGATCGGTGTCACTGACATTTGTACCTACAGGCAACCAGTAAATGGTAGAAGTTAAACTGCAACTGCACAAATGATGTGAAATACTGTAAGACATGGGATGCAGCTAACCCCGACAGCAAACAACAACATCGGCCGTTATGACCCTGCGTAAGTACATGGACAGGCATGTTAAGTACACAGGGTTAGCATCCACTAAGCAAATGGGCAGCATCTCTAGTGATATCCTGAGTCATGTATTGTAAATTTGTTGCTGGTATTGGTGGAATTCAGCTGGACACGGTAATATTTGCACATCACATAGTGTGTAGTACTGAAATAAACAAGGCACGAACATGCTTAATACATCAACCGTACAAATCATAGCCGTTGCAAGTGGTATTGGTAAGATTTAGCTGGCCAGATCTTACCTGTTAACTCCTGGGGGGTAGTCGCTGGGGGACTTCATCTGGGCCAGAGCCTGCACCATGTCGGCAGCGGCGGCAGAGGCGAGGTGTTCCTTCGGGTCAACACGCACATCGGCCATCGTGCAATGGACCGCCATCAGCTCCTGGCGGTGGGGATTTGGAGACATGAGGATGTTTCGCAGGCGCCATTTAAGCAATCAGGCCGGGGCCGTGATAGAGATTGGTGGGTTACCTGAGTGGATCCGAGTAGAACATAGATATGGTTGAAGCTGTGGTTGCGGCGGTGGCGGTTTGAGATGCCAGTACGGGGAGGCGCGAGGGGGGGGGGATACTGAGGGTGGGGATGTGGTTGGAGGAATAAACTCTGAAATCGCACGCCTAATGAAAATTTCTCTGCAAAACTTGAAACTTGGGCGGGGGAAACACACAACACATGCGAAGCGCGTAAAATACTCGTTTGCGAGAAAAAAGAAAGTTGGCAGATCTCGTCTCCAAAAAAATGTACACGTGTACTTGATTTTTTTGGTCAATGGTACGCCTGGTTTATTATGAAACATCGCACAGGTAACTGACTTATGCAAGAGCTCAATGACAAACGATAACAGAAATTTGGCTACCCTTACAATTTTGATCGTTCATTATCGCTCACGGTTCATCTCCGTCGCTTTCGGAAACAGTGTGCACTGAGCCTATTGTACGTTGCGCTATGATTGGCTGGAACCCCAGCCACGCGGATCGCGCGTTTGCACCGTAGGATGCACCGTGATCGAATGGAAATCCACGTCCCTCACATCACACCCGTGCACCGGTAGCTGGATTGGATTTATATGCGCTAAATGCCTAGAAAATGCACATAATCCCCTAAATATGGTAAATGAGCCCGACAAAATGCCAAATTTGAACACGGTGATTTGCATGGTGTATGTTCGTCATAGAAAAAAACTCCAGGGCAAAGAACGAAGAAAATTTGGATTCCCCTTCAATCTTGGTGATTTCCCTCTCAAAAGCATGGAACTTCTTTGGTGATGGTTCGATTTATGAAGGCCGTGCATGATGACATAAGCCAAACCTTCTCTAAATTTTACCAGTGCATGGTGAGGTCATACCATGGCACACCATGCCAAGCGTCATGTTTTTCAAGCATTTGTTTCATTTTTTCTATAGTTGAAAAACCAATAAACAAATGTTTGTGGTTGACTATTGTCACATTTCATCGAAATATCTGTCCCTTCCTTGTAAAAGGCATGAGAATTTACTAAATGGCATGAGCATGGTTTTCCAGGCCGTTCTTGTGCACCCTTTCATGCATCGATTGTTTGAACTTGAATTATGTGCATTAATGCCTAGGAAATGCACATAATCCCCTAAATATGGCAAATGAACCCGGAAAAGTGCCAAATTTGAACACAGTGATTTGCAGGTTGTATGTTCATCGTAGAAAAGTACTCGTGGACAAAGGAAAAAAGAAATTTGGACCCCCCTTCAATCTTGGTGATTTCCCCCTCGAAACCATGAAACTTCTTTGGTGATGCATGGTTCGATTTATGAAAGGCATGCATCACGACATAAGGAAAACATTCTCCAATTTTTACCAGGGCATGGTGTGGCCATAACATGGCACCACGCTAGTCGTCATGTTTTCCAATCATGTGTTTCATTTTTGTATTGTTGTTAACCCAGTAAACAACGCGTTTATGGTTGACTATTGCCACGCATTTCCTTAAAATATCTGCCCATTCCTTGTAAAAGGCATGAGAATGTACTAAATAACACGAGCATGGTTTTCCAGACCGTTCTTGTGCACCTTTTCATGCACCATTGTTCAAATTTGAATTATGTCCATTAAAGCCTAGAAAATGCACATAATCCCATAAATATGGTAAATGAGCCCAAAAAAATGTGAAGATCGGTCCTTGTAAAAGGTCCATGACACATTTATTGATTATAATACTGGACCTTTGACTTATTATGTCCATTAATGCCTAGAACCGTTTGCAAAGGTCCATGACACATTTAGCAGGTTTATTAGTTTACAATCAATAACTCCAGTATTACGCAAATTCACATTTCATATCGAACAACTGTTTGCCAATTTCATATCAGGCACATAAATATATTATAACATCACAGTTCGGTAGCTACATGAAAATAGCACAGTACAACATATAGCTAGTTCAACTTCATAAGAACAATATATTCATTTCCCTAATCGAGATCATCTAGGCTCGTCTTATCCACCTTTGCTTTCAGTTCAGTAAGAACCCGTTTTGCACGGGCCAACTGGGAAAGTGCCTCCTCCTTCGCCAACACCATCTTAGCAAAGTCTAATTTAAAAAATTTGAGCTCATTCTCCACCTTCAACTTTTTATGATGAGGACACCACAACCATCGACAAGTCTCCAACAATTATAGGTCCAATCACAAGAAATCGCGCCAAACAAATAAGTGACCAGACGAACGCTAACTTAAGTTTACCTTGTAACCTTGATGACACAACTATGCTTTCATCTCCATTGTTGTTGGTTGAACTTAGGTATAACATGGAAGCAATCCAACAACCTATTAGCTCTTGAAGCAACCGCTTTGGAGGAACAAGTTTGGAGAAAACAAGTTGCAAGTGAAGCTGATGCTGTCAGTTTTTACCTCTGATGTTTTGGTGTGGCACACCCATGTGATGGAGATACGGGGCCATAGGGGTACATCAACAGAAGATACATCAAATTATCTTTCCAATGCAAAAAACGTCACATCATTTGGAGTTGTGAGTCAAAAGTTCTAGTCATTCTCGTGGAAGGTGTCCAGGCTGTCAAGACTTCGCGAATTTCCGAGGAGCTCTGCAACAACTCCCAAAGTTAACTGCTTATTCACCCAAGAAAGCCATGCAAACCTGCTTACTTTTAAGACCATTTTCACACCTAGCTAAGGGGGGTTGTCCCTGCTATAAAACACCATCTCCCCCATCCTCTAGGGAACCTTTTGTCAAAGCCATTCAGCTATAAGCTTATGCAGCAAGACTGCTAGAGAGATCCGAGAGATCTTGCTACCTTTGCTCTTGTGAGTTCATTCGGATTCACGAGAAGGAGCCTCTGGTTCCCCCTAGTTCGTGCTCTACGGTTCCGGCCGTTTTGTGTGGACTAGTCCCGGTTTGTGGTTCTGCGATTGTTCGGATAGCGGGTTGGAGTTCTTGTAGCTTCGGTCAGCCATCCCCAACGTACGGGTTGCATCCAACCTTGGCAGGTATAAAGCTAGTTATCTTGGCTGCTTGCAGCTAGTTATCCCTTCCGATTCGATCCTACGATGTGAAGATCGGGCCACCCTCAAGCGGGAACTTGTTCAGCGGGTTCTCGCCTATCATGTGGCATCAGAGCTTTCGTTGACACGGTAGGATCTGTTATCCAACTTTATCTTGCTATCATCCCTTTAGATCGAGTGTTTTTTGTGCTATATTTTTTGTCCTAGAAGTCCAAAGCCCCACCAAAAATAAATCCAAGCCTTGTTGGTGTTGAGATCTTGTTGTTGCATACCTTGCATGTTCTTCATCTTTTAGATTTGCACCAAGTTCATCTTCATAATTGCTTTTAGATTTGGTTGTTGTGCTTTGGAAAAAGAGAGGAAAAAAGTGGCAAAAAAACAAAAAGAGAAAAAAAGATTGGAAAAAAAGTCAAGAGAGAAAAGAAAGTCTTGTGTAAGATCCAAAAGTTTCAGCTTGATATAAAAAATTTCAGAAGCTTGTGTGTTGTGTTTTTCAATCTTGGTGCAAAGGTGCAGCAGATCCATCCACATATTTTTCTTGGTTTGCATCAACTTGATTTCAGCACAAGCCCCTTTTTGTTTACCCCACCGAGCTCCACCAAAAACCGAAACTAGTTCTTTGATTCCTGTCTTTCAATCACTTTATCACATCCGGGAGAAGCACAATCTGATGTGAACTCATAAGAACTTTGGTGAGCAAGAGGTGAGGTTGTGTGTTTCCACAAAATTATCCTATTCCACTTTTGGCCTTACTAACATGGCAGGGTCTAGATCGAGCGTTCATGGAGAAAACCATGGGGAAGAAGATGCCCCGGTCAGACATGCTGAGTTTCAGGAATTACGGAACATGGTTCGAGACCTCGGAAGGATGTTTCACGAGCGACCTCCAGCAGGTGGCGATAGGGTTCGACACCGACAACACCCTATTGACCCACTTGAGGAAGTTGGGGATGAGAATTCCGTGCACGCTCCTGTTGATGGTGCCTTGGAGGATGATAACAACAGCTATGGTGGACATGTGGCTGCTGCTTGTGGGCGTGGTGCAGCTGCTCATGGAGGGCAGCGAGGAGGACAACTTCGAGGGCGAGGCCATGGTCCTCGTGGGCACTACTATGACCCTCATGAGCGTGTTGCTCGTGGTCATGGAGATGATTTTGATGATTATGATGGTGTCCCATACCGTCGTGCTGCTGAAGATGGGCGTTGTGCAGAACGTCATGATCGAGATGGTCGAGATGACATGGCAAGAATCAAGTTGCACGTTCCCAAGTTCACAGGAAAGGAAGACCCCGATGCATATTTTGATTGGGAAGAGCAGTGCGACCAGATTTTTCGCATCCATAACCTTGGTGATACGAAGAGGGTAAACCTTGCTTGTGTTGAGTTTTCTGGTTATGCACTCACTTGGTGGAATCAACTACAAGAAAATCAGCTGCTGCTAGGCCGTGACCAGATTTGGTAGATAAGTTGGGACTGAAACAAAGAAGGCACCCAAGTCCATATAAGATGCAATGGCTGAATGATTGTGGTACACTTCGAGTAAGCAACATTGTCACCGTTCAATTTTCCATTGGGAAGTACCGGGATCAAGTGGAATGTGACGTGGTGCCAATGCAAGCATGCCAATTGCTGTTGGGAAGACCTTGGTTGTATGATCATGATGTGCAAATCAGCGGCCGTACTAATCGTCTCTCATTCCAATACGAGGGAGAGTGCATATCTTTGCTCCCCTTGACACCCGAAGAAATATTGATGGATGATCTGAAAAAGAAAGAGAGAGTGAGCGAGAAACACTTGAGTGACATCCACCAACATAGTGAGCGAGAGAATCCAAAGCCAAATAAAACCCCACAGCTTAAATTGACCAAGACATGGGAAAAACAGGGATTAGTTATGATGGCTAGGAAAAGGGACATGAGAGAGTTGAGAGAACCCAATTCTATGTTCTTTGTACTTTTGTACAAGGACAATTTTCTCTCTACTAATGAATTAACCTCCACCACTCCTATTGTTGTTGTTGAAATTTTGCAGGGGTATGAAGATGTGTTCCCCGAGGAGATACCACAAGGGCTGCCACCACAAAGAGGCATTGAACACCAAATTGATTTGGTTCTAGGAGCTCCATTGCCGAACCGACCACCATACCGCACAAATCCGGAGGAAACCAAGGAGATTCAGCGACAAGTTGAAGGCCTACTAAACAAAGGTTATGTAAGGGAAAGTTTCTCTCCTTGTGCTGTTCCGTTCTTTTAGTGCCAAAAAAGACGGATCTTCCCAAATGTGTTGTGATTGTAGGCCTATTAACAACATCACCATGAGGTATAGGCACCCCATACCTAGGCTTGATGATATGCTTGATGAACTTAGTGGCGCCACCATCTTTTCTAAAATTGACTTGCGAAGTAGCTACCGTCAAATTAGAATGAGAGAGGGTGATGAATGGAAAACTGCTTTCAAAACAAAATCTGGTTTGTATGAGTGGTTAGTTATGCCATTTGGATTGACAAATGCACCTAGTACTTTCATGAGATTAATGAATCATGTGCTTAGAATGTTCATTGGCAAGTTTGTGGTTGTTTACTTTGATGACATCCTAATTTATAGCAAAACTTTGGATGAACATGTTGAACACATTCGGTGTGTGCTTGCTATCCTAAGAGAGGAGAAATTATATGCTAACAAGGAGAAGTGCACATTTTGCATAGAAAAAGTTGTGTTTCTTGGCTTTGTTGTTTCAGGTCAAGGTGTGGAGGTAGATGAGGAGAAGGTCAAGGCAATCCGTGAGTGGATGCCTCCACAAAATGTAAGCCAAGTACGAAGCTTTCTTGGCCTTGCTGGTTTCTACCATCGGTTTGTGAAGGACTTCAGCACCATTGCTGCCCCAATGAATGAGCTAACCAAGAAAGATGTTCCCTTCAAGTGGGCAAATGCACAAGAGAAGGCCTTCCAAGAGCTGAAAGAAAAATTGACATCTGCACCTTTGCTTGCACTACCCAACTTTGGTAAGACTTTTGAAATTGAATGTGATACAAGTGGTGTTGGTATTGGAGGTGTACTAATGCAAGAAGGCAGGCCTATTGCATATTTTAGTGAGAAGCTAAGTGGTCCAACTCTAAATTATTCAGTTTATGACAAATAATTATATGCACTTGTGAGATCTTTGGAAACATGCAACATTATTTGTGGCCTAAAGAATTTGTGATACATTCCGACCATGAATCTTTAAAGGACCTTAGGGGTCAACAAAAACTGAACCGTAGACATGCAAAATAGAGTGAATTCGTAGAATCTTTTCCCTATATTGTCAAGTACAAGAAAGGAAAAGATAATGTTGTTGCTGATGCTTTGTCTAGACGCCATATTTTACTCTCACAACTTGATACTAAAATTCTTAGGCTGCAAAGCATCAAAGAATTGTATGCCAATAACCCATATTTTGCTGAACCACACTCAAAGTGTAGTGAGGGGAAAGGTTGGGAAAAGTTTCACTTGCATGATGGATTCTTGTTTCGAGCTAACAAATTGTGCATCCCAGATTGCTCTGTTCGTTTGTTGCTTTTGTAGGAGGCTCATGCTGGTGGTCTCATGGGACATTTTGGAGCAAAGAAAACTGAGAGTGTGCTGATTGACCATTTTTTTTGGCCAAGGATGAGGCGTGATGTTGAGCGCTACATACTACGTTGTGAGATTTGCTGCAAAGCTAAGTCACGTTTAAACCCTCATGGACTTTATACGCCCTTATGCATTCCTAGTACACCTTGGGAAGATATTTCTATGGACTTTGTTCTTGGATTACCATGCACTAAGAGGGGGAGTGATTCAGTTTTTGTGGTGGTTAATAGGTTTAGCAAGATGGCTCATTGATCCCGTGTCATAAGAGCGATGATGCTTCACACATTGCTGATTTGTTTTTCAGGGAAATCGTGCGGCTACATGGAGTACCACACACTATTGTTTCAGATCGTGACACGAAGTTTCTGAGCTATTTTTGGAAAACGTTGTGGGCAAAGCTAGGGACAAAGCTTCTCTTTTCCACTACATGCCACCCACAAACGGATGGACAAACTGAAGTTGTCAACTGCACGCTATCCATGATGCTGAGAGCAGTTTTAAAGAAAAATTTGAAGATGTGGGAAGAATGTCTCCCCCACGTGGAGTTTGCATACAACAGGGCAGTACATTTGACCACTAAATTTTGTCCTTTTGAAATTGTTTATGGTTTCAAACCTGCTGCTCCCATAGATCTTTTGCCTTTACCATTGCAGGAGCGAACCAATCTTGATGCAAGTAAGCGTGCTGACTTCGTGAAGAAAATTCATGAGAAGACCAAGGAAAATATTGAGAAGATGACTGAACAATATGCAAAACGAGCAAACAAGGGAAGAAAGAAGGTGTTGTTTGAAGAAGGTGATCTTGTGTGGGTACACCTGCGGAAGGATCGTTTCCCGGATCAACGCAAATGCAAGTTGCAGCCACGTGGAGATGGTCCATTCAAAGTTCTTGCGAACATCAATGACAATGCCTACAAGATTGACCTTCCGATGGATTATGGTGTTAGTCCAACTTTCAATGTGTTCGGCCTCTCTACATACTTTGGACCATCAGAGTCGAGGACGACTCCTCTTCAAGAGGGGGAGCATGATGAGGACACCACAACCATCGACAAGTCTCCAACAATTATAGGTCCAATCACAAGAAATCGTGCCAAACAAATAAGTGACCAGGTGAACGCTAACTTAAATTTACCTTGTAACCTTGATGACACAACTATGCTTTCATCTCCATTGTTGTTGGTTGAACTTAGGTATAACATGGAAGCAATCAAACAACATATCAGCTCTTGAAGCAACCGCTTTAGAGGAACAAGTTTGGAGAAAACAAGTTGCAAGTGAAGCTGATGCTGTCAGTTTTTACCTCTGATGTTTTGGTGTGGCACACCCATGTGATGGAGAGACGGGGCCATAGGGGTACATCAACAGAAGCTACATCAAATTATCTTTCCAATGCAAAAAACCTCACATCATTTGGAGTTGTGAGTCAAAAGTTCTAGTCATTCTCGTCGAAGGTGTCCACGCTGTCAATACTTCGCGAATTTCCGAGGAGCTCTGCAATAACTCCCAAAGTTGACTGCTTATTCACCCAAGAAAGCCATGCAAACCTGCTTACTTTTAAAACGATTTTCACACCTAGCTAAGGGGGGTTGTCCCTGCTATAAAACCCCATCTCCCCCATCCTCTAGGGAACCTTTTGTCAAAGCCATTCAGCTATAAGCTTATGCAGCAAGACTGCTAGAGAGATCCGAGAGATCTTGCTACCTTTGCTCTTGTGAGTTCATTCGGATTCACGAGAAGGAGCCTCTGGTTCCCCCTAGTTCGTGCTTTATGGTTCCGGCTGTTTTGTGTGGATTAGTCCCGGTTTGTGGTTCTGCGATTGTTCGGACAACGGGTTGGAGTTCTTGTAGCTTCGGTCAGCCATCCCCAACGTACGGGTTGCATCCAACCTTGGCAGGTATAAAGCTAGTTATCTCGGCTGCTTGCAGCTAATTATCCCTTCCGATTGGATCCTACGACGTGAAGATCGGCCACCCTCGAGCGCGAACTTGTTCAGCGGGTTCTCGCCTATCATTTTATCCCGCACCTTGAAATATGCTTCAGTGTTGACAAGGCTTTCTATAAGCCTACCTATGTTCACTTCCTCATACACGCTCCAGAGCTTCGTTAGCCACATCTTCAAAGACTATGACCACTCTTGATCAACCCACTCAAAGTAAAAATACTTCCGTTCATCCTATAATATTTAAAACTAGATCGGTAACAGTTGTAGGGGAAATGAGTTTCTAGCAACATAGAAAATCACAAATGCTTATTTTAAAAAACAGAAGAAACATGTTAATTATGACATATCTTCTCAAAAAGATCAATGATCAAATGACATAATTGGTACTGAGACAACAACCAAATTTTGGAACATCAGAAGCTATAATTAACTACAACGGCGATACAAGTTCTTACTCATGTACAATAAATAACAAATTGAACATTTTATGAGGAAGGTAAATATAACTGCAACAACATAGCAACAGTGTTTGGATGACAGCAAATTGATACTAACATGTGTGTACATGCACAAATTTAGTAACATAGAACTAATAGCACTAAGGCCGTCCACTATGTATGCCAAAACTGGTGTAAAGACAACTGTTTCTACATCTCACACCGGTGCCCTGAACTAGCGGGCCGATGCAGCGGAAAAAAATCAGGGACCCGGACTCCGGAGCACGTAGCTGCTCTGATGCCAAGTTCCTTCGTGCCATAAAGATTTAGTATTTTACTGCTTGGCTGCTCGGATGTGTGGACCAAATTTGGCTGCACAAACTACTGAAGCGGTGCCAAATAATTGTCTAATGGCACCACTAATGAGATGGCAATAATTTAATATACTAGGTATAAACTGTGACACTGTCTTAGGATGCATTTGGTTGAAGGTGTGGTGTGAATGGGTTGGGACCATGACAGTGTCTGAATTGCATCTAACAAAGGATTTGTAACAACGGAAGAGGGTCTAACCTTCTCTACACATGCCAGAAACTGCCTCCCAGTGTCCACGGAATCAAACGCAAGTAGCTTCACGCATGGAGATTGATGGTGAAAACGAGCAGATAGACCTTCAGCCACCCCGCTCCATTCGTTGCCACTGATGGTCTTAGGGAGCTACAAGAGGAAGAAACGACTCAAATCGACCTCCGGGTAAAAATCCTTCATTCCAAGTCATAGCTCAAGAGAGAGAAGATAGGCATACCCGGGTGGTGAAGTAGTCGCTGGAGGAGGAACCGCTGGAGATGTCTTTGAAGAAGACCATGGCGACCCCGGCGGTAGGATGCGAGACGACAAGAGCGAGGAAGCGGCTATAGCTTAGCAAGGAAGGAAGAAAGGAGGAAACAGGGGAAATGTGACTTGTGGTCGGGGAGAAAAGGTGGTAGGGATGGGGGGTGGGGGTAGATATTTTGGTGGTAGGCCAAAATTTTGGAAATGTGATGGGAAACTTTGCGCGCGATGCCGCCGGACCATTCACTTTGAACGATTGTGTGCATCGCAAACGATTCTTCTGCTTTACGTGCATGGGATGAGTTTGATGATTCAAATTTTGGTCTTAAGGCATGGGCACATTCACTTTGAACGCGCGCGGTGCTGCCGGACCATTCACTTTGAACGATTGTGTGCATCGCAAACGATTCTTCTGCTTTACACGCATGAGATGAGTTTGATAATTCAAATTTTGGTGGAAATTTACCCAGGTACGTCATTGCATAATTTAACATCGCTTGCTAATTTGGGCACACAAAAGAGCATATAACAGACATATCACACTTACTGAATCGAGCAATTTTAGTAATTACACAGAGCCAGTTGACCTAAAAATTGCCCTAACAAAAGACCAGCATTAAAAACAAAGCCTAAGTACGCATAATTAAAAATCCGCTGCCGCGCCGACCTATGCATCGCCGATGTGAGATGAGACGTTGATGACTTGTCCTGGCAACATGCGGCCGTTGGTGGACTCCGCGCCCCCCCCCTGCTAAAGTCGACCGCGTCCTCGGAGCTGCCCTCAAGGTTGTAGTACTGATAGTAGTGGCTGCACCAGAGCTCATGTTGGTACTCCACCGTCGATTCCTTGACGAACAGACTCTTCTCTACCTCAACCTTGGCCACATGCAACTCCTCCTCCCGACGCTCCTCCATCCTCGCCGCCTCCTGCATCTCCAGCTCCCGCTCGGCGACCTCATGAGGAAGTAGGTTCTCCATGGCCACCGCCGCCTTTTTAGACGTGGGTTGCATGCTGGAGTCTGAGGTGGCCGGGAATATCTTGGCGTGTGCATCCTCGATCTTGGCGTGGATGTTGTCACACCCCAAAATTTTAACCACTTTGTCAGTAAATAAAATTTGGCTAGAAATAAAATTTTGAATTCTTTAATAATTTTCAGAGCCTTTTCTATTCCTGACTTAGAAAATCTTCTCTTCTTATAATAAATCTTTTTGGAAATATTTTGTGGGCTCTGGTTGTATCTTGGGTCTTTTCATTATTTGTTTGATAACATTAGAAATTATCTTCATAATAAAATTTTGCCTTAGGAAATTCTTATAATAGCTTTTGCAGTGTTTTTAAATGCTTCTGTTGCACTACTTCTATTTTAAATAATTCTCTAAAAATTCCACCATAATTCTAAGAGGTCATGTGATGCCTATATGTCACATTGGTGCAAAAACCCAACTTGGTGTTTTGCAAAATTTGAGTGAACCATCCTCTTTTTCAGTTCTGTCCATCTTCTAGGTTTCTACTACAACCCTATTATTTCTTGCTCCAAAAATTCTGAGCCTTGGCCATCTTCTAGTTCCTCCTACCAAACCCTTAACTCCAGAAGATCAGATCCATTAGCATCTTTTAGACCCACCAAACACCCCTCTGAATATTCTGTCCAGAACTGAATTCCAGTACAACTTGCACTAGCAAGTATTTCCTTTTCCCAAAATAACTTCACCACCATCTCTATCATCTAAAGAGACCCCATCCTGCCAACTTTCACACCCAACACAACTTCCTACATAGCCCTATCATTTCATCAAACACTCTGTGGGCATGGAAGGAAATTGGCCTCTCTCTTAACTGCATTAGAGACTTGCACTTTTGGCCAGACCAGCATGTCCACGATCTCTCTCATGCCCTAAAGCACCATCCTGCTAAGTTACAACATGTTCGAACGCCTGTAGATGCCATTGGCATTTCGTCGAACACCTCAGAGGCGTGTCCGGAGCACGAGCAGAGCGCAGTTATTGCACACGCTGGCACCAAGCTCCTGTCGCCACTCTACTGCCTCCCCTGTTCGCCCGAGCCTCCCTCTGGATCAGCTCGACCATCATTTACTCCCCCGACATCCTCCCTTGGCCGTTTGCGCCGGCCACCACCATCCACGCCATCCGGAGGCGCCGCCCGACGAGCCCCGCCTCGCCACGTCGCACCGACGTCAACGCCCTGGACGCGTGGCTCACCCCCGAGCCAAACCAGACGCCCCGCCTTCACTGCGAGCAGCCACGCCCTCACCGAACCCCGCCGCCCTCACCAACCTCGCCACCGGCCTCGCCACCACCGCGTCTGCCATTTATGGACGCCGCGTCTGTCCGCCCGTGGACGGCGCCGTCCAAGGCTACCTGGCACTTCCCGGGGCAGCCAGCTCGCCTGGGGAGTAACTGCGGCCAGGCCACGTCCTCGCCAACCCGCACCGGCCACCCAACGACCTCGCCGGCGCAGTAATGGCCATCGCCACCTCGGCTTGTCTCTGGAAGTCGCGGACACGGCCGCTCCCGCCTATAAAAGGCCCCCTGAGGCCGCTGCACTCACCACGGCCACTCTTCCCAACCCCACATGCCTCCCCGAGCAGCTAGACAACCGGAGAAGGCATTCTTCTTCATCTCCGGCAGCTTCTGCCGCCGCCATTTCCTTGATGGTTCCGACGCCACCAGAGCTTCCCCCTCCCCGTTTTCTTCACCACTCGACTCCTGGACAAACCACCGATCCATCCCCCTCGCCATTTCCACCGGAACGAGCTCAGGGGCAAAAGCCCTCTTCCACCCGAAGCTTCCCTCCGCCATGGTCAAAGCCCTGCTCAAACCCGAGCTCTCTGGCGACCCTATCTCCATCCCACGGACGCGGCCCACCCTCAGGAACACGCCGGTGCGGTCGGGGTCGCAAATGGAGGCCCCTGCCGCCGGGGATCACCGCCGGAGCCCCGCCCCTGTCTCTGTCGAGAAGAACGCGGGAGAAGGGAGATGAACCCGACAAGTGGGGCCCTCTCGCCAGCGGCACAAGCCGGGGGCCCCGCTGTGTAGTGGAGGCGGTTTCCTCTTGGAGCCGTTTTCCGCGCGAAGGAGGCGTATTCCGTGGAATACGCCATCGTCGTCATCACCCCTTCCCGCAGCCAGACGACTGGGCTCGGCCCAGTGGTGCCGTGGAACTAAACAGCGCTCAGGGCGCGAACCTATCCTTTCTTTTTGTCAATTCCAGCAACTTTCAAATAATTCCATAATAGCCATATATACACTAAAATGGGTAGTTCAAATTTCTGTAGGTTTCTAAAATCATGATCTGTTTATTTAATTTAAGTGAACATTTTACTATGCATAGTTTCTGTTTAATGGATTTAAATATTGCTTTTAATCATGTTTTCCATCTTAGTAAATCCATAACTAATTCATATGAACTCTAAATGAATTAATTCTTTTTCTGTTATTCCTTGAATATCCTCTGGTTTATTTTAGTATTTGTTTCAAAATATTTGAAATGCTTTTTAGTGCTGTTTTTGAATTATGTGGTAATTTAGATATTTTTGAAAATAGGAAATGAAGGGGAGATGTTTCCTTGCAAGTAACCAGCACCTTTTTCATATCTAAGGCAAGCATTTTGAACACTTGATATGATAAATGTTTGCATGCTAGAATATTTAGGGCATGTTTGTTACTTTTAATAGATTTGGCATTTGGATAGAAATATTGCATGCTTGCATGGTCATGTGCGTATTTTCCTCTTGCATGCATTCCACTACGGTATTGATATACATGAGTTATGAGTACCCAGGAGTGTGCTCCAGTTTTGGACGTGCTGGTGGGCACGGGCCATATCTGACATGGTGGTGTCATGAGACATATGTGGAAGCAGACAAGGGTTGTGGCCCTGTCCTGATGATATGGTTGATAGAATAATTTTGTTGTGCTGACCATTGCTAGAATCATTAGCCTCCTGAGTCGACCGTAGATCGAGTCTTGTTCCAGTAACCCCCATACTTGAATCGTGCTGCCACTTGTCTCTACCACGGGTAGGGTATGGTTTAGTAAGTTGTCAACCCCTTTCCGTGCACACACCGTACAGAGAGGCCATGGTGGAAGATACCGGGTGCATCCGGTAGGCATGCCACATGGTCCGGGGGCATGGGTGTTTCCGGTTGTAGCCGAGAGGGAGTGTACCCTTGTAATCCGCGCGTTTGAATAGTGATCCCATGCTATTGGAGGTTGTAGCCTTCCCACTTAGAGTTTTGCTTAACTGTTGTTTTGGGTGATCCCTGGCAGCAGAAAAGTTAAGCTGGTGTGTGCTGGTTAGGTGTGTTTTCAACCCAAAGACCGTAATAGGAATTAGTCAGTGTCCCGATACTGATTAAAGAAATCCTATACTTGCGGGTAAAGAGTACACCCTCTGCAGAGTTTGAAACCTATTCGAATAGCCGTGTCCGCGGTTAAGGATTACAGTCTGGGTTGGTCAAGTGTCGGTCTTAGAGTCGGTCTCCGGAGGAAATATTTAAAAGTTGAGCATGGTTATTTTGCAGGATAATTATCGTTGCTACTGGTGTTACCATTAGTATTTTTGATGATATGATTATATTTGTGAACTAACCCCCTGCTCTTATTTTACTTTCCAGAGTGTCTCAGGGGCTGGCTAGACTACCCCGGACACTCGCCTTTATTTCCAAGTCCTTTCTGTGGCGTCCCTCGAGTGTCAGGCGGTTTATCACGCCACTACTCTTGTGGACACCCGACTGACATTTCTTTTCAAGTCCTTTCGTGGCGTCGCCTGAGATCTCGGATGGTATCGTCCGATTTCTCTTTTAGACACCCGACTGGCATTTCTTTTCAAGACCGACCGTGGTATCACTTGACACCCGATCGGCATTTCTTTTATATTTTGTTTTTTTGATGCTATTATTTATTGCACTCAATATTAATCATCATGCCATGTTTTAATTCCTGTCAGCATGCATTTAATATAAGTATATCATGAGCATGTGCATATAGTTTAATTCACCATAACCATATAATTGTTTGCTGCATTTGTTATATCTTTTGTCCATGCTGTTTGCGAGTACATTCAAACGTACTCACAGGCTTGTCCCTGGCTATTTACTTGGCCAGGTTAAGAATTCTGAGGGAAGAACCCAGCGACGTCCGTGCGAAGCCTAGGAGTGCAGCCACGCAAGATAGGAGTTATCCGGGTCAGCTGTTCCTGTTGGAATGGAGTCCCATCGATGTTGAAGATCCTTAAGCCTTTTTCCTTCATCCACCACCGGAGTCATGGTTATACCAGTAGACCTTTATGGTCTTGTATCAGATTCTTGTAAATGCTTGGTAACCTGTAACAAGGATGTGTCCACCAGTAACAGCAATCCTGGGCTGTTGATGACACTAGGGGTTAATTTCTGGAATATTACGTTCCCGAAATCCGGCCCCGACAGCCTTGGTATCAGAGCCAGGCTGACCATTGGCTAATCCTATCTTAGCCTGGTCACCATCCCTAGGTTTCCACACCATCCACATCTTTTCCTGTCCACGGTCAAGTCTATCCCATCCACAGTAGCAACCGACATCTTGTGATAGCCGGTGCCCAACCTATCAGTCTATCCATAGGCCGTGTGCCTGTGCCAACACCTGAGTTTTCCCATCCACAAGCGTGCGATGGAAGACTCTGCTGACTTATAAAGGAAGCCATACCCCAAACTCAGCACATCACAGCCTCATTCCCAGTTCAGTATCAAACCACCAAGATGACAGGCCCCCTCGTGCACAACGAGACCACCGCAGTCGAGCTTGAAGGCTTCGTAACCATCCTCGCCAATCTCACCCGTCGTGCTTTTAGCATCAACGAGCCACCGGAATATGTCGTGTACCAAGAGCACACGAGTAATTCCATCCATCACTTCTGGGCCACGGTGCACATCTACGGGAGGGGCACCACATCGGAGCGTCCCTACCGATTCACCGGGAGGACGACCTCCGACGAGCCCCAATCCATCCAACTTGCAGCCCGAGAGGCTGTAGTTCAACTCCGGCACCTGTCGCCGAGAGTTAACTGCCGCCCCTTCTACTACTACCCTAGTCGTGAAGGCTATGGTAGCCCGACCCAGGTCGCCACCGGAGACCATGAGTCGGATCCTGCCCTAGTGCATCTGGTGCGCTACCTGAGAGCGCAAGAGGCACTATTCGATCAGGTCACTCTTGACCTGATTGAGACCCGCAGGACGCTTGCTCTCCTGACCCCAGCAAGGAGTGAAGTCGCACCCGCCACCGACGCCCCGTTAGTGCTGCTTGGAAGGCCGGTTGAGCCCCCAAGCTCTGACCATGTCACCTACCCGGGCAATGCCTTCGCCTCACCCGGAAATCTCCGTCGTCTCTTGGAGGCCTACTCCAATGGGACAGTGACCTCGACACCCCGCGAAGGTCACCACCGCTACTCCAGCCCTGTAGCTCCCCATCCTACCCCGGCCAGCTCCGACGCGGAAGCGCACGGAGACGACTCGGCATCCGCAAGACGCGCCAAGATAGATATCAACCAGGTGGAATGAGTCCACCAGAATTGTTATCAACCCCTAGTGGCTCGGTTTTTCCTTTAGTTCCGCAGTAGCTGGTGTGTGGCGTAGTGAGTTTGTAGACCCCCTGTGGGTCACCACCTAATAGTATGTGTGATCTATTGCTTGATGAGTGGTTGCAGAGTAAATTCTGGACGTGACCCTTAACCACACGCACAGTAGCATGTCACTTTTCTTGTGGGGATTGAGACCAGAGACTTTGACTCAGACAACCCGCGCCGGAGTCGGTGTCTCTGTCGTACCGGCACCATTTCATGTTTCATGACCCAGGCTCTCTATAAGAGGCCACGCTCATTTTTCCACACCAGCAACCATCAGCATCAAGCACTACCTTTTTCCATTCATCCACCCATGTCTCACCCCGGAGCCTACCTGAGGACCCCCAATGCAAGACCTGGTAGTTTTGTTATGATATTGTGGGATTTTACCCGCAATACTCTTGGCTCCACCCATCCACCCTTGTATGAGCTGTTCAAATCGAGAATCACCCCTGATCTCTCGAAATACTGGGCAGCTGTACATATTCCACCAGCAGATTTAAACCAAGGCCCTCCCTATGTGATTTTCATCGGGAGATCCATGCCAACCCCAGGCATGGCCATTGAGTCTGCTGCGTATGAAGCAGTCACCCGTCTTCGATTTGCGGTGCCCTGTGCCAACACAAGGGAATACTGCTATTTTCCAAGTCGCGCTGCTTTTGGAGCAGAAGCTACGTTCCGCTGTGGGCGTGCGGAGAGCGATCCAGCCCTGGTCTATCTCATTCAATATGTGATGGCCCAGGAGCATTTCACCCAGCAAATACTGGAGTATCTCCACTACCTTGCTGTTCTAAATCCCTGGATTGCCATTGGCGGACCCCCTCTGCCAACTCAGGAGGGACACGTTCTTCGTTTGCTCCCTCCACTTCCTCCGCTCCCTCCGGAAGAAGAAGAATGTGTTCCAGCACCGGGAAGCTTTCCGCTTGACCCCGTAGATCCCGCTTTCGGACCGTAGACGGTCGTGAATGCGTTTGCGTAGCTTGTACTGTTTGTTTGAATGATGTGATCTTGTTTTGTTTGTATGTCATGAATGTATTGCCCTGTCTGCATTTTTGCATATGAGTGCCTTGTTTGGGTGGTATGCTTTTTGATTTTACCGCCTTAACAAATCTCGAGGACGAGATTTTCTTAAGGGGGTTAGAGTTTGTCACACCCCAAAATTTTAACCACTTTGTCAGTAAATAAAATTTGGCTAGAAATAAAATTTTGAATTCTTTAATAATTTTCAGAGCCTTTTCTATTCCTGACTTAGAAAATCTTCTCTTCTTATAATAAATCTTTTTGGAAATATTTTGTGGGCTCTGGTTGTATCTTGGGTCTTTTCATTATTTGTTTGATAACATTAGAAATTATCTTCATAATAAAATTTTGCCTTAGGAAATTCTTATAATTGCTTTTGCAGTGTTTTTAAATGCTTCTGTTGCACTACTTCTATTTTAAATAATTCTCTAAAAATTCCACCATAATTCTGAGAGGTCATGTGATGCCTATATGTCACATTGGTGCAAAAACCCAACTTGGTGTTTTGCAAAATTTGAGTGAACCATCCTCTTTTTCAGTTCTGTCCATCTTCTAGGTTTCTACTACAACCCTATTATTTCTTGCTCCAAAAATTCTGAGCCTTGGCCATCTTCTAGTTCCTCCTACCAAACCCTTAACTCCAGAAGATCAGATCCATTAGCATCTTTTAGACCCACCAAACACCCCTCTGAATATTCTGTCCAGAACTGAATTCCAGTACAACTTGCACTAGCAAGTATTTCCTTTTCCCAAAATAACTTCACCACCATCTCTATCATCTAAAGAGACCCCATCCTGCCAACTTTCACACCCAACACAACTTCCTACATAGCCCTATCATTTCATCAAACACTCTGTGGGCATGGAAGGAAATTGGCCTCTCTCTTAACTGCATTAGAGACTTGCACTTTTGGCCAGACCAGCATGTCCACGATCTCTCTCATGCCCTAAAGCACCATCCTGCTAAGTTACAACATGTTCGAACACCTGTAGATGCCATTGGCATTTCGTCGAACACCTCAGAGGCGTGTCCGGAGCACGAGCAGAGCGCAGTTATTGCACACGCTGGCACCAAGCTCCTGTCGCCACTCTACTGCCTCCCCTGTTCGCCCGAGCCTCCCTCTGGATCAGCTCGACCATCATTTACTCCCCCGACATCCTCCCTTGGCCGTTTGCGCCGGCCACCACCATCCACGCCATCCGGAGGCGCCGCCCGACGAGCCCCGCCTCGCCACGTCGCACCGACGTCAACGCCCTGGACGCGTGGCTCACCCCCGAGCCAAACCAGACGCCCCGCCTTCACTGCGAGCAGCCACGCCCTCACCGAACCCCGCCGCCCTCACCAACCTCGCCACCGGCCTCGCCACCACCGCGTCTGCCATTTATGGACGCCGCGTCTGTCCGCCCGTGGACGGCGCCGTCCAAGGCTACCTGGCGCTTCCCGGGGCAGCCAGCTCGCCTGGGGAGTAACTGCGGCCAGGCCACGTCCTCGCCA
>LR738710.1:308884087-309030421 GCA_902687465.1 Secale cereale
GGCGTGGGGTGGTTGGGGGCCGGGGCGGGCGGCGCTGCGTGGTGGTTGGATCGGGGAGGGGTGGGGAGGGGCCGTAGTGTGCGGGCGCTGCCGCGCTAGAAACTGTGTTAAGTGGGGGGTGGGGAGGGGTGTGGGGGTGTTATGAGAATAAGGCCTTTGTTATGAGAATAAGGTCTTAAGGGGTGTTATGAGAATAGACCCACCCTATATATATAGGACTCCTCTTTTATACTCCTAGGAGTATGTACTCTCATCCTCAATATACCTGATATACGCATTAATTATACCTCTTTATCATTCTCAATATACTTTATTAAATATTCTAAGATACCCCAATACGAGTTTTGTTGAAAAAATATCAGCTGCGACGTACTTTTTTAAATATACCTTTTTCACGTACAAACACATCGGTATATACGTAAAACATTTAAAATATGTAGACTCGCATAATTTTTTTCATGAAAATCATTTTGGAGTATCTAATAATTACTAATGAAGTATATTAAAAATAATAAAGAGGTATAAAAGATTCATCTATATGGTATATGAGGAGCGGGAGTACGTACACCCAGGAGCTAGATTCATATTGTTTTGTATACTAATTTGAATCTAGCTGTTATCATCCACATATACATAATGGAAAGCGTATATACACACATTGAAATAGAACATATAAGAATGAAAAACAGAGTACACACATTGAAACAAAGCAATAAGCAGAGCAATACTATGATTGCTGTGAATACATAGCTATCCACGTCGAAATGACTTTACAAAATAAAACGCATCCATCAGACCATGACCAGCAGCCCTTGCCTAGGGTAGCTCTTGGCTCTGCCTGAACTCGTGCAGGCGTTCGTCCAAGCGGTCGACACGCTTGCGATACATCTGGAGCTCGATATCAAGCTCCAAGTTGGCCATTTCATCGGAGATCACCAGCTCGAGGATGCGACGGCCATGTCCCTCAACTGCGCCCAGGTGGACACCTGGGCCAAGGAGGCGGTCGAGCCTACAGACCAGTGCGTTGGCATCCAGCGGGCCGCGGACAAGGCGAACGGAGGCACCCTCACGAATGGCGTGGTGGGCGTCCGGTGCAAGTACGAAGCGACCGGCCTCTGGTGCAAGTAGGGTGCTGAGGGCCTCTGCCCACTCCTGGCGAGGAATGGGGGTACTGCCAGGACGTGTACCCAGCTGCGACGCCGTGTCGACAGCAGGCAAGCGGTGATGGATCTGTTGTTGCTGTGCGGCGCACCGCGCCTCTCGCTATGCGGCACTCCAATAGTCTCGCCATGCAGCGAGCCACAACCTATCGGCACGGACGCGCCTAGCTTGCTATGCGGCGCGCCCTCGATCATGTTGTGCGGCGAGCTACAGCATGTCGGTGCTGACATGACTTGATCTATGGCGCTTAAACGCCATGTGCCAAAGGTCTGCTCAATCATGGCGATGACGCTCATCACGCCATCATCCATCGCATTGCCGTGGAGTGCCTCGGCCTCGACAGGTCGTGGCGCCTGCTCGTTTTCCTCGTCGACGAGGTTCATGGCAGAGGCGACGCTTTCGTGGGTTGGCATGCTTGGAAAAGGTGGATGTGCTACAGGCTGCGCTTGTCGCCTCCGTGCCTCGCGCGCCCCCTATGCGCAATATAGCAGGGTGGCGGGAAATAGGTGAGGAAATGGTGGGAAATGGTGGCGTGTTCATAAAACGTCATCAATTAATGGAAACTTAGCATCGAGCTAGCACAAGTCGTAGATGATGATCAGATGAACACGGACCACACTAGGGAACCCGTCGGTGATGAATTCGTCAATCCCAAGCGTTTGCCCACAACACACACGGCCTATTCCATCCAAAATAGGTTGGATGGATCAACTGTATGCCATGTATCGCACATTGTCAAAAAGTAATGCGGTAGACCTTTTTTAATTAACGTGTGTTAAAAAATAAAAAACAAGGACCTCGAGGTTAAATTAGCTGAGGGAATGGGCCATTTAGGTGACTTGACCGAAGTGACCCATCCCATCAGCTAATTTAACATCGACACAACTTTCCATCCAGTCACCCATCCGATGTCTGCTCCAGCCTGAGCACACTTAGCTTGATAGTTTTCTTACATGAGCTACTGGTGGAACAACTAGTCCTTGCTGATAGATGTTGTGTAGACAGAGCATATCACATATGTCTTATTAGAAGCAATCGTCTGCGTTATTATCAGTCTTCACACACATTTCTGATAACACACATATTTGCCGCGTATCACACACATCTTGTTATATTGAACCGTTTCTGTTCTCTTGCCTAATCACAAATAGTTCATCCGAGTGAATCGTATGCTGTATATCGCACACACCTTCATCTGGCTGCCCGTTTCTTTTGTGTTGCCTAATCACAAACAGTTCATCCGAGTGAACTGTATGCTGTGTATGGCACACGCCTTCATCTGGCTGCCCGTTTCTTTTGTTGCTCCTCATCGCAAACAATTAATTGAACTGAACCATATGCCCTTCATCGCACACGCAACTAAAACCTGAATCGTGTTGGATGCATCCATCATCGCAAATGTTTTATACATTTCTGATAGTTTTCATACACCACCGTTTGCGATTATGGCATCGCACACAGTTTCTCGAAGGGTCTCTCATTATAGTGTCGTGTTAGCAGCATCCTACAGTAGTGCATGGTGATTTCCCCCTTGAAACCTTGAAACTTCCTCGGTAATATTTTTGTCCCATTTGGGGCAGGTTTGGGTATAAGCTTCTCACAAATGAGAGCTTCTCACAACATGTGTGATGGTTTCGGTAGGGAACGTTTCACCTTTCTGGACGAAACGATATCCGTTGCCTCTTCTTGATTTCAATTTTTTTTTTCATAGTGTCAACATAAAAAAACAGGAGTGTTGTGTTAATTTTTGGAATTTTTTGGGGTTCGTTTGGACATTTTTATACATTAATTGAGGTTTTCAATTGCACATGCTCTAATGCATATAAATTGGTTTTCATTAAATCCGTGTCCTTGGGTGCATTTTTAGGTCCCATGCAAGAAATGGGAATGAATGTCAAACACCCTGCCTCCTTACTCGCCCACAAACATTGAGATACATGGATTTTAAATTCTAGTAAATCCAAAACTCGTCTGAAATTCATGAAACTTGGCATGGTATCATGGAGCGGCATCAACATGCCGTGATAATTTTTTTGTCCCATTTGGGGCAGGTTTGGGTATAAGCTTCCCACAAACCAGAGCTTCTCACAACAAGTCTGATGGTTTCGGTAGGGAACGTGCCACCTTCGGGGACGAAATGATATCCATTGCCTCTTATTGCTTTCAAAAAATTTCTAGTGTCAACATAGCACAACAGGAGTGTTGTGTTAATTTTTGGAATTTTTCGGGGTTTGTTTCGACATTTGTATGCATTAACCGGGCTTTGTAGGCAATTTATGGGCATAATTCAAATTTGAACTACATGCACATGCTCCAGTGCATATAAATTGGTTTAAAAATCAAATCTGTGTCCTTAGGTCCCATGCAAGAAATGGGAATGAATTTCAAACACCAGGGCACCGTTGATTGCCAGCAAAATGTTGAGATACCTTGTTTTTAAATTCTAGTAAATCCAAAACTCGTCTACAATTCATGAAACTTGGCATGGTATCATGAAACAGCATCAACAGGCTGTGGTAAAAAAATTGTCCCATTTGGGGCAGGTTTGGGTATAAGCATCTCACAACAAGCCTGATGGTTTCGGTAGGGAACGTGCCACCTTTGGGGACGAAACGATATCCGTTGCCTCTTATTGCTTTCAAAATGTTTCTAGTGTCAACATAGAGCAACAGGAGTGTTGTGTTAAGTTTTGGAATTTTCGAGGTTCGTTTGGACATTTTTATACATTAACCAGGTTTTCTAGGCATTTTATGTGCATAATTCAAATTTGAACTACATGCACATGCTCCAGTGCATATAAATTGGTTGAAATCAAATATGTGTCCTTTGGGTGCATGCATAGGTCCCATGCAAGAAATGGGAATGAATTTCGAACACCAGGGCACTGTTGATTGCCAGGAAAACGTTAAGCAGTCGTTCTCACCCGGAAGTGAGACAACCTTTGACCGCCGCCCGCCTCGCTCCCACTGGTCTGTATTAATGGCAATGTTGGGGATACCGCTTATCGGGAACTTATCGGTCGACCCATGATAAGGGGTAAATCGGCCAGTTTATCGGCATATCGGCCGATTTATCGCCATATCGGCTGATTTATCGGTCGGTTTATCTTATCGGTCAGACAGCGGTAAGCGATAAATCGGCCGATTTATCGGCATATCGGAAGATATCTTGAACAGTGATTAATGGTGCGCACGAGTGGCCGCACCCCTCCCATCCTCGCCACACACACAATCCTCTCTCTCCACCCGCATCATCGATGCCGCTCTTAGTCCTCAAAGTTGTCAATGTATGAGGATGCCGCCGAAGCGCCCCATCGAAGGGAGTGGCGACGTCGGGGCTGCTGAAGCACCAGAGCACGACATGAATATGGAGACAAAGGTTTCCATCACGTCGACAAGGTGGAGAACGAGTCTGCCAACAAGCGAAGGCGGGTTAAGCAAAAACCGCAATCGACTCCAGCACGCCTAGACTTCATCAGCAACCTCCCCGATGATATGTTGACAGCCATCATATCCCTCCTCCCAATCAAATATGGGGTGAGGACAACCACCCTTTCCCGGCGGTGGCGCCCCCTATGGCTCCTTAGCCCTGTCGATCTCCTCGACGCCCATGAGCTCTGCCATGCCTATCACAAAAGCTTGGATGCATTCTCCCAGATCCTCAGCAGTCACCATGGCCCAATCAGAGGCCTTATCACAGGCAAGTTCTGTTACAATGGCAAGGACCGAGCCAAGCTTGACGAGTGGTTTGAATCCCCCGCCATAGATCAGCTCGAGGAGCTCAGTTTTAATGATGGGTATATGTGCTCTCTGCCAACGTCCGTGCTCTGCTTCGCGCCCACGCTGCGCCTCGCCAAGTTCGTTAACTACCATTACCCCCACTTAATGACACACCCATTCTTTTTCTACCACGACTGAAGCACCTCAAGCTCGTCGCCGTCTGCATCCCAAAGGATGACATGGAGCGCCTGCTCCGCGGCTGTATTGCACTCGAGTGACTTCGTCTTCGGGTGATGAATTGGTCGAGTACCTTCCACATCATCTCTAGGACTCTACAGACTATTTATGTGTGTTGCTGGTGCTGCAGGAATAAATGTCATTGAGGATCACAAAAGGTGGACCACAATATTGTCACTGAGGACGCACCTTCACTTGAGAGATTACTTGTAGTTGATCAACAAGGTCCAACAGGAATAAATGTCATTTCTGCTCCGAAATTGACAGCGGTGGGCTACTCGTCTCTCACATACTAGTACTTTCAGGTACTAGAGTCACCTTATACCTCTCCTTGTTGATATCAACATTATTTCTAGTTTTGAAGATGTATGTTCATCTGTAATCCAGCAAAGCTTCCCCCAAATTCTAGGTATAGTGAAGGTCTTGGCACAAGAATCTGTCGGCCCCAACCTGGACCAAGTTGTCAATTGCCTGAGATGCTTTCCGTGCCTGAAGAAGCCATATATCGAGGTGATGTTCCTTTCATGTTAAATGTTAACCATAAGGGAGTTCAATTTTTTGCACCTTATCCCAAGTTAACAATGACAATGTACTATGATTTTTGAAGGAATTTTGGAGGATTTCAGGACATACACCCCCACCCCATATTGGCTGCTTGATTCATTGGATTCATGTGTACTAGTTTTCTTACCAAATTTTTCATCCAATCCATCCTCTTATGAAGAAGGCTACATTTTCTAAATTGTAATCAAATGCCCATGTTAATCATGTCAGATCGAAGATGGCACGTTGGTGCATTTTACAAATCCTGCAAACCAAATAGGCGTGTAGTACTGTTCAAAACTGCATGTAGGCACTAACATATTCTCTTATTTTACAGATAATAATAGGCCCGGAGGTGGATAATGTTTATAATGACAATCACATCGAATGCCTGGATCTGCATCTCTCAAATATTACTTTGAACTCTTACCGAGGGACCTTACCGGAGATTACACTCGGCAGGTTCTTTCTTGAAACAACAAGGGTGCTGAGGGTACTGAGGTTGACCACACATTTAATTAAGAAAGATGAATGGTATGCTGATCAGAGCCGGCAGGTACTGCAGAATGGAAGAGGCTCCAAAAAAGCTAAACTTAGTATTGGAAGAGCATATGATAGAGTAATTGGAAGTCATTGTGTCAAACCCACACATTACTTGTCAGCGGCTGATCCCTTTGCAGAAATGATGAGGTTTGCAATGTTAGAATTTGGGCATTGTAATCTTTTAATTTGAATCATGCAATATTTATGGTATTTGTTATATAATATAATTGGATGTTGAATTCAGTATTGAAATCATGTCATGTTACAAGTATATATATGTTGTTCTTCTGTACATAGAGCATAGTTGTTCTACAGACAGAGCATATCCCATCGCACACAGACCGCACTAGGTAACTCGTCAGTGATGAGTTCATCAATCACAAACGGTTATATATCAACAAGTGTTTGCCCACAACAACACACGCAGCTTATTCCATGACAAATAGCTCAGATGGATCAACTGTATGCCACGTATCGCACACGCAACTATAATATTATTCGTGCTTGATGTCTCCGACATCGCTCGCACAGTTCGTCTTATTTGCCACGTATCACTGTGCCGGATCGAGCCACAAGCAGAGCAAGGGTCACAAGAAGTAGATGATGATCAGATGATCATTTATGCTAGTTAATCATGCATGTAATATATAGTTTACTTTATTGGTGTGTGGAAATGTCATGTGTGTAGTAGCCACCTATGTAATTATGCATGTAATAGTTTACTTTGGTGTGTGCAAATGCCATTGTTGTAGTAGCCACCTATGTAAGTGGATGTTTAATTTTGTAAAGCAACCATGTCCTTATAAGTGTGTGTGTGTGTGTGTGTGTATATATATATATATATATATATATATATATATATATATATATATATATATATATATATATGTGTGTGTGTGTGTGTGTGTGTTGTTCTGTATGCAATCCCATCGCACAACACACACGTCTTATTAGCAGCAACCGTCTGTGTTATTATCGGTCTTCGCACACATTTCTGATTACATACCTGTTTTCCACGTATCACACACATCTTCTTATATGGAACCATTTTTGTTCTCTTGTCTTAACATAAATAGTTCATTCGAGTGAACTGCATGCCATATATCGCACACACCTTGATATGGCTGACCATTTCTTTTGTGTTGCCTAATCACAAACAGTTCATCCGGGTGAACCGTATGCTATACATCGCACACACCTTCTGGCAGCATGTTTCTTTTGTTCATCCTCATTGCAAAGAGTTAATTGAACTGAATCGTATGCCCATAATTGCACACGCAACCAAAATCTGAAGCGTGTTTTATGCATCCATCATCGCAAACATTTTTCACCTTTTATGACGGTTTTTACACCATCGTTTGCGATTATTGCATCACACACAGTTTCGTCGAAGGTTCTCTGATCATAGTTTCGTGTTAGCAGCATCCTGTAGTAGTGTTTGACCTGAAAAAATCATAAGGAGATTTTCAAGACAAAGCTTCGCCGTCTCGAGGCGGAACCTGGGCGAAACCAACCTAGAGCTCTGGCAGGGCTGTTCTGCCGGGGATACTTCCCTCCATGAGGAGGAAAAAGAAGCCATCGTCATCACCAACGATCCTCTCATCGAGAGGGGGTCAATCTCCATCAACATCTTCACTAGCACCATCTCCTCTCAAACCATAGTTCATCTCTTGTATCCAATCTTTGTCTCAAAACCTCAGATTGGTACCCGTGGGTTGCTAGTAGTGTTGATTACTCCTTGTAGTTGATGCTAGTTGGTTTATTCGGTGGAAGATCATATGTTCAGATCCTTAATGCTATTCAATACACCTATGATCATGAACATGAACATGCTTTGTGAGTACTTACTTTTGTTCTTGAGGACATGGGAGAAGTCTTGCTATAAGTAATCATGTGAATCTGGTATCCGTTCGATATTTTGATGAGATGTATGTTGTCTTTCCTCTAGTGGTGTTATGTTAACGTCAACTACATGACACTTCACCATTATTTGGGCCTAGGGGAAGGCATTGGGAAGTAATAAGTAGATGATGGGTTGCTAGAGTGACATAAGCTTAAACCCTAGTTTATGCGTTGCTTCGTAAGGGGCTGATTTGGATCCCTATGTTTCATGCCATGGTTCGATTTATCTTAATACTTCTTTCATAGTTGCGGATGCTTGCGAGAGTGGTTAATAATAAGTGGGAGGCTTGTCCACGGAAGGATATCACCCAAGCTCCGGTCCACACACATATCAAATTATCAAAGTACCGAACGTGGATCATATGAGCATGATGAAAACTAGCTTGACAGTAATTCCCATGTGTCCTCGGGAGCACTTTGCTTTATATCAGAGTATGTCTAGGCTTGTTCTTTGCTACAAAATGGATTGGGCCACCTTGCTGCACCTTGTTTACTTTTGTTACTTGTTACCCATTACGAATTATACTATCACACAACTATCTGTTACCGATAATTCCTAGTGCTTGCAGAGAAAACCTTGCTGAAAAACGCTTATCATTTCCATCTGCTCCTTGTTGGGTTCGACACTCTTACTTACTGAAAGGACCACGATAGATCCCCTACACTTGTGGGTCATCAGCTCTTAACAGCTCTCTTCTTTTTCTTGCTCTCCTTGACGGGACTAGTGATCTCCGCGGCCTCTGCCACAACTGCATCCATGTACATCTTATGCATGCAAATGACTGCGTTCTTCTCGTCGGATGGAATTGAGAGGACCCCCATTGGCCCTGTCATCTTCAAAGTGTTGTAGGCATAGTGGGATACCGCCATGAATTTGGCCAAAGTTGGGCGCCCAAGGATTCCATTGTACGGCAGGGGGAGGTCAACCACAACAAACACAACCTTCTTAGCCCGGTAGTTTAGTTCTCCCCCAAACATTACCGGCAACGTGATCTTTCCCTTAGGACGGCTCCTGCCGGGATTAACTCCTTCAAATGTGCCAATAACCTCAAGCTCTTCCTCTGCTATCTGGAGTCCGCTGATGACGTTAGGGGAAATCAGATTCAACCCGACCCCGCCATCAACCAACATATTTGTGAACTTGAGGTTGGGATTGTTGGTGAGACCAACAACGGCAAGCATCCTACCATGGTAGTGCGGCCAGGTTGGTCCTCTTCGTCAAAGATGATGGGTGTGTGAGACCACTTGAGCGGCTTCCGGAATTCTGCTACTGGGTCCACGACATTGACCTCACGCGCCCACTGTTTAAGTTGATGGTGAGAGGAATGCAGAGATGCACTCCCGTCAATGCACAGGGCGCCAGCGGCCTTTTGGAACTCCTGCTCACTAGTTTCCTCTTCATCCCCTCCATCACTCTCTTAATTGCAATCCTCCTTCTCACGGCCCCTCGCGGGTTTCCCTTGGTTCCTAGGAGCCTTGCCAGGACGATTTGCTTCACCGCCCCGGCCCTTTCCGCCAGCGCCATTCTGACCTTTTTCCTTATCTTGCTTCTCATATTCATCCCTCTATCTCTTAACGAGCTGCTCAACCTGATGACATTCCTGGAGATCGTGGCCCTTGGTCCGATGGATCTTGTCGTATGGGCAATCACTCTTTCCATCCTTCTCGACAGCCGCAGCTTCCCGGCAATTGTTGCACACGCCAACCTCCTTGCCAGGGGTCTCAAACTTAGCCTTCTTGCCGGTACTAGGCGTGCTTGATCCCTCAGCTGTCATCACTACCTTATCCTCGTGCTTCTTACTGTGCTTCTTGTTCTTCTTCTTCTGACTGGTGGCGTCGTCATCATCCTCTGAGTCGATGTCGACGCCATTCTTTTATCCAAGGAGTTTCCTCCCCTCCTCCACCCGAGCACACTTGTACACCAAAGTGTAAAGCTCCTTCACAGTCTTGGGTAATCGAACGTTCATCTTGGAACATATCCTACAATTGCGCACGTTGGACTGGAATGCTGCTATCACTTCAGCTGGGTGGATGTCCGGAATATTCCTGTGGACTTGCCTTAACTTCTGCATGTACTTCCGCAGAGTCTCCCCTTCCTTCTGCGGGAGCAACTGCAAATCAATGGGCTGCCCTGGTTCTTGGTGGCCACCTGTGAAGGCACCAACGAACTCATGGCATAGGTCAGCCCAGGTCGAAATGGAGTTCTCCGGCAGATGCATCAGCCAATACCTCACATTTGGCTTGAGTGCCAAAGGGAAGTAGTTGGCAAATACCTTCTCATCTCTTCCCCCGATAGCTTGAACATTGATGGTGTAGATGCTCAAGAACTCGGCTGGGTTCAGTCTTCCATCATAGTTCTCTGGACACTCTGGCTTGAACATGCGAGCTGATGGCCAACGGACTTGCCGCAACTCACGGGTGAAGGCAAGGCACCCAGCCTTGAAAGGCAGGTACCCGCCCCCGTCGAGCACATGCTCGTCGACGTTGGGGCCATCACACCCATCGGGCTGGCAGTGTTCACCATGGCGTTTCTCGACGACGACATGTGCACGCTCCCTCTGCCTGCCCTCCCGGGCTCGCTATTGGCCTTGATGTGCTCAAGTGTCCGACGAGGCCATTGAGACGTTGTCAGGCTCCTGGTTGCATGGCTCATGCGCTAGCTGCCGTGGCTAGGACAGCACCGTGGGGGTGGCCCCCTTCAGTATGGCCAACAGCATGGGCCGTCACCATCGCCTGGGGAGGTCGTGATGGGCCAGCTTGCTGTGAACCTCCCACCTCGGTGAAATCAATCTGACTTTGGTTTGTGGCTTGCCATTCATCCATCTAATCGGCCACCGGTAGGAATTTCAGTAGCAGTTGGGCCCACGCCATAGCCTCCGAGGCGGTGCTTGGCATAGGTGATGATGATGTGGAACGCAGTGTGGCCTGGCTCCTGATGGTGTCGGTGACGACTACGCCGTGTCCTCGCTGCTGTGAGCCAGCCACTTGGATGGCATGGGGACGAGGCGGAGGCGCTTGAGCGCCAGCGGCTCTGTTGGGCACAATGGTTAGGTTTGCTCACCCCAGGGGTGGCACAAGATCCGCGGTCGCGCCCACAATGGGAGCGGCCGGGGAGTTGCGGTTTGCCCCAGAACGAGCAACACCACCAAGGCTATGCTCATCGGCTGGGTGAGGATCTACAAAAGGAATAATTTATCTGCTAGTACCTCGCGGGACGTCGCCGCTGGGATGCTGCTGACGGTGTCCTTCTCCGGTGCCCGCCGCTCTTGCTTCGGCCGTGGTGTGTGTGGTAACAACGTAGCCTGCGCCGGCCACGTCCCCCACGGTGTCCGCATTCCCAGGCATCCCCGAATTCCCCGCGACATCGGCAACCGTGGGCAGCGAGGCCCTCTAAGTGGATGGGTGAGCTACAACACTTGACTTCTTCTTGGGCGCCATAGTCGATGGAGCCGAAGATGGAGAAGCTGGTGATGAAGATGATGCACTGCTCATGCTCTTGGGTTCGCGCAAGTGATCCCCCTACCTGGCGCATGAAAGATGTCGCGGGAAAACCACGACCACCTAAGGGACAGGAGTCCCTTTTGGTTTGGCGGGGGGATGGGTACGTTGCACAAATAGTGGAGAAGCGTAGTGCAGCACGGAAGAGATCGCATGGGCAGTTATTACCACTGTTCAAGAAATCTTCCGATTCAGCGATTTATCGTCCGATTTATCACTACTCTTGGGGTGACCGATAAGATTATGCCTTATCTTCATCATTTATCATTTGGGCCGATTTATCGCTATGACAAGCGATTTATCGGGAATCTACCGATAAATCGGGCCTATTCGTAGCACTATGTTTGCAAGAACTATGCTTATTTGTGTTTTATGGACCTTGTTACGCAATATGTAATATTTTTCTATTTTGTTTGTAATTATATCAGGATTCAAAGGCTAGGATTCAAGGTAACACTTCTATTTAATATTATTGTGGTGTTGAATATAGCATATTTTAGTGTTGAGAACCTGGGATTTGAAAAAAATGGTCGATTAATAGTCGACCGATAAAATCGATTAATCGGCCGATTTCCGATTAATCTCTATTCCCCAGGTGACCGAGACGATAACGATAAGCGATATCCTCGTTATTACCCAGGTTCGGTCTGCCGCAAGGCATAAAACCCTACTCCTGCTTTGGTGGATTGATGGTGGAATGGTGGAAAAGAGCATGACGCTCTTGCCTGGCAAGGTTACTTCGGGGTGAGAGCAGTCGCTCGCGTATGAGTTTGTGGGTTCGAAATGGCCGAATCCTTTCTACGGTCGCCATGGGCCTCCTTATATAGATTAAGGGGTCACCACAGTGGCAAATCAATCTTTCTATGTTGATTAGATAGAAAACAGTGCTATCATACCTAACTCTGCAGGCTGATAGAGCGCATTAAATGCGCCGCTCAGTGTCACATCACGGCTGGCCCTGCCGGGCTGTTTTGCCCTCTTTGCGCCTTCTTGCTTGACACGTCTCAGGACATGTGTCATTTGGTGGTTCTTTCTGTAGGAAGTGGCTGTCATGTGGCAGGAGGCTGCCATGGCGCCACTTAGGAGCTTGACACCGCACTGATTGATGACGGGCGTCGTTGTGAGGTGGTGGTTTGCCTCCGCAACCCCCGGCAGGCCTGCCGGGGCGATCTCGGGGGCTTGCTTCCAGGCGATCTTGACCTTGCCGAGCTCGCCTGCCCGGCAAGGGAGGCTTTTTCCCATGGTGCTACCTTGGTCCTTTGACAGGTCTTAGTTGTCTTGATCTCCTCGACCAGCTCTCCGATTTCTCAAAGAGTTGATCCCTTCAAGCCTTGATCTGATCTTGGTGTTGCAAACTTATCCTTGGGCCTGTGCACAGTCTAGGGCAACGGATCCAGGGTTTGTTGCACAGACACCCGAGCCTTCCAATTTCCTGAAACCATCAAAGTGTATCATCCAGTAAGTATTGTCTAGCCTCTCCTCAGGTGTTTGTAACTCTGTCCAGTCATTAATAAATTCCACCAAAGCTTGAGACTTGATGGCAGTCTGTCGGGGGACGAATCCACGAGCACCTATGGGACCGGCGTACCGAGCCCCTTTCGGTTGGCGGGGGCGAAGATCGCACGAAGAGCGGATCGAGGCGAAATACACGAGCAGTTTACCCAGGTTCAGGCCGCACAGATGCGTAAAACCCTACTCCTGCTTTGTGGTTTGTATTGAGTTCTTGCTCGGGAGCGCTGAGTGCTACAGTACACACCAGCAGCTAACGAGACCGAGCGTGAGTGTTCTCCTCTCCCCTTCTACGTTGCGCATCGGCCTCCTTTTATATGCTCAAGGGGTCACCGACAGGTGGCACAGTAGACAAGGGTAAAAATGGAAAGGTGTTATGGTTGGTACAACTACCTGTTACAGTGTATCATACCTAACTCTGATGGCAGGGGACAAGGGCATTAAATGCCCATCTGCGTCGCCCAAATAGTGCAAAAGGGACCGTCAGGGACGCCACCGCTCGCCACGATGGCAATCTTGTCAGCACCGCTTGCCACCGCGCACCGCTGGCTGCACAGCCTCCCGCCACGTACGCCTGGAATGGTCCTAGAGCGACACGTTGGTGGATGTGCTGGAGCGCGGGTACAGAGTGGTAGCTTGCCGCGGCAAGCGCCTTGCCGCGGTCGTTGTCTTGTCGCGTCCGGGAGCTCGTCGCTCGCCGGGCCTTGCCGGGACGCGTGGCACGTCGCGGAAAGTTCGTTGAGATGCCTTGGTTGGCCTACCCGGCAAGCTCCTCTTGCCGGGGTCTTGTCTCCTTGGCTTGAATACTTTGTTCTTGAATGGCTCCAAAGGAACCACGGAGGACCTTGGCGGTCACCCGGCAAGCCTTGCCGCGGGATGCTGCGACTGCCCGTGCACAAGTTCGGGATACTAGGGTACCCCTACTCTAGTACACCGACAGGAGCCCCCGGGCTTGGGCCATACACGGTGCCGAGCGCTGTTGGGCCAGGCCCAAAACAGGGCACGGGCACGCGCGGCTTGGGTTACGCCGTATCTCTCTCCGTATCCACCACGCCCTCCCCGAACGACACGCGTTGAATGCGGCGTCGTGGGAGAGATCGTGGGTGGTTTCTTTATTCGGAAAGACGGGACTTCCGCCCCCTCCCTCCTTATAAGCAGGGGAAACATGGGCAGTTCGCCCACTCGCCGGTTGCTATTCCAATCTCGGAAACCTCCTTCGCTCCCCCTTCTTCCCAAAGCTGAAAGAGAGCAGCGCTCTGCCCCCCATCGCCACCAGCACTACCAACGCCGTTGACCTCCCCCACCACTTCCGCCATGGCTCCGAAAGCCGACAAGGGGAAGGTCGTGAAGTCGACCGAGGCGCAGCGGCTCGTGGCGCTGCAAAAGGAGCGGGCAATCTTCCCCCCAAGCTCATCGCGAAGGAGCTGAGGGAGTATTACTACCTCTTCTGGTCGACGGAGACGCAAGCGCATCCGCGCACGAAGGTACTTCCAGCCGTTGCTTCGGGAATGGCTCCAAATGGATATCCCTTCTTCGCCTTGTTCTTCTACTGCGGGCTCTGCCCGCCTTTCTTTGAGTTTTTCTGCGATCTTATCAACACCTACGGGTTCCGCCTCCTTGACTTCACCCCCAATGATGTTCTGGCCATGGCAGTTTTCGCACATCTCTGCGAAAACTTTGTCGGAGTCTATCCAAACGTAGCCCTTTTTCGCCACTTCTTTATGCCCCGAGTTGAGAGAGGAGAGCCTTTATCCGGCGGAATCGCCTAGATCTCGAGAGCCGGCAAGAAAGAAGCTTATCTGGAGGGAGAGTTCCGCGGCAAGTGGGAGGAATGGAGAGCAGACTAGTGTTGGATCGTTGAGGAGAACCCGCAGCCGTTTACCGCCCAGCTCCAAACCCCAATAGCGCGCGACAGCGATTGGAGCAACATGGCCCCGGAAGACGATAGGCTGAAGATTGCCGTCACCCGGATCCAACGCCTTAGGCTTGCCGGGCTCACTGTAGGCGCGGTTGGCGCATATTTTCTTCGCCGCCGCATCGCCCCACTGCAGGAGAGGAGGAGACCCGCCTGGGACTTTTGGAATGCGGCGGACATCATGAGGCTGCGCCCGGGCCTCAACTTCAACTTCACTGTTATGGAACTTGACGCAATGCTCCGGGAGCTGTTCAAGTACGACTCTCAACATCCCGAAGTGTTCAGGTTGCCGAAGGGTGTCGTTCCGCTGTGCAACAACTCCGCGCTCAGCCGCATCCGTGCAATGATGCCGCTGTGCGACTCGCATGGAATTGTCTCAACTTGGCAAGAGCCTGTAGACGACGTCGTGCAGGAGTTCTTTGATGGCTTGGTAGAAGTGCCGGTCCGCTCTGACGAACAGAAAAGCCTCACCCGCGCCACCACCGATGCGGAGATGAAGCGCATCGCCACTAGGCTGGAAGAGGTGGTGACAGCCGCAGCCGCGGGCGAGTTTGGATTCATCGTGGAGGAGGCGGAGGCAGCAGAGTCGGCGAGCCGTGCCGAGCGAGAGGAGCTTGCTGGCGAGGAAGAGCTTGCCGGGCATGATGTCGAGTCGAGCGAGCCCGCCGAGGATACGAGCGGTTCGTTGGAGATCAACTCCTCTTCCTCCTCATCTTCAGACAGCTCGTCGCAAGCAGAGCCCCCAGCTCCACCAAGAAGGCTCTCCGCAAGGCCGGGGACGTAACGGAGTGGCGGACGAGTCGACAGTCGCCGCACCGCGTGACACGCTCCACCGCGGGAAGCACGATTGCCGCGGGAGCACCTCACGCTGCTGCGGCAACTGGAGCGGGGTCCACCCGGACCATCGCTTCTGCTCCTGCCGCTTCTCACGCCGCGGCGGCAGCCGGAGCGGGGTCGTCTCGGACCGCCGCCACTGCTCCCGCCAAGTGGCCAAGGGAAACTACTCCTCCGCCTCCTCGCGCCGGAGGTGAGTCGGACTTCGACTTCTCCGCGTTCAGCTGAGTATGCGTCCGAGACCACCTTGCCGGACCCGGCAACTATTCTCCAGAGCAGCCCCCAGCGTAAGTATATGGTTCGCTTTCCGCTGTTAGGCGCGCATGGATGCTCTTTCTTTGCTGACATCTGATTGTTGGTTTGTGTAGGAGCAGAGCAGCCCCACCAGGAGCGCCCGGAGGCCGCACCCGACATGCCATCTGCTTCGACTACACCGCCAAGGGAGAGTTCTCCGGCAAGGGACTCTGCCGAGGAGCCGGCTCGCGGCCCTCCGGCGGCGGAGACTACGACTGCAGAACCCGGTACAGGTAATCCTCTCGCTTGAAAACTTCCCTTGGGTTCTTATTTTGATCTTCTTTTTGGATATTTGCTTGACTTTTCTCCCTTTTTCGGCCGTCAGACCCATCTGCTGCGGAGCCGATGGAGACCGAGATTGCTGGCGAGGAGAACACCATCAAGGAGGCCGCCAAAGCTGCCGCCGCAGAAGCTGGCGGGCGGTCTGGCGATCGCACTGACGGCCCTGAGGCCACAGGAGCGCCAGGCGCTACACCGACCGCCGATCCTTCCGCCGCTGCCGCAGCGTCAGGCTCCGAAGAGCCCCACCCAGGCGTCTACTTGAAGTCCGGCGAAAACGTCTTCATCAACCTCCCCTGGGCGTCAAGCTCCAGGGCGCCGGTCGAAGGAGAAAGCTTCGATGGAGAGGTGCTCACCTCCGCTGGGCTGACGCTGGTTGATGCGCCCAGCAGCAGCAGCGGCGAGCCTGAGGAGGAGCGGCTGCTGCGGAAGCTGGTGTCGCTCTACCATGCTCGGCAGGCCAAGGTGGAATCCCGAGAGGCGCTTGTCGCGAAGGCGGGAGCGGACATCGAGAAGCGTGCGGAGGAGCTCCGGGGTCTTAACTAGGAAGGTCTCCAGTCCCTGGCAGAGGAGCGGGCGTAACTCGCCGAGGAGCAGAAGGCCTTCCTCCTTGAGAAGGCTGAAGCCGAAGAACAACAGCGGCTTGTCGCTGAGAAGCTGTCTGCGCAGGAGGGCGAGTTGGCGCAGCGGAAGGTTAACCTTGACAGCCACGAGGAGGAGCTTACTGCGCGCGAGCAAACATTCGGTGGAGCCCTCAAGCAAGCAGAGGATGCTGCCGCAGCTGCCGAGGCTGCCAAGAAGGAGCTGGAGACGAAGGTGGCGCGGCTGGAGGCCGATCTCAAGGCCAGCGGTGAAGAGCTTGCCGCGCTCAAGCGTGAGCAGGATAAGGACGCCTACAGCTTGTCAGAGCTGCAGGTTCGTCTCGCCGAGAGGGTCAAGGAACTTGGCGCCGCCAAGGACTCCAACGCAGATCTTGAGTTGATGCTGACTACTTTGACCAAGACGCTGGACGGCGCCAGGGAGCGGGAGGTGGCTTTGAAGAAGAAGATCAAGGCTGATGAGGCGCTGCTGGCGAGTGCTGCTGCCGCCCAGGACGCTCTTAGGGATAATGTGGAGCACTGGACGGAGGGTCTCGTGGATGCTGCCGCAGACATTGACAGGGAGCTGGCGCAGCTGGGGATGGAGGATCTCGGGTATCCCTCCGATGAGAACCTCCAACCCAGCGCCAAGCTCACCTTGTTCTTCAAAGGCGTGGCGACGGCCCTCCAGCGACTCCGGGAGAAGATTCCAAAGCAGCTGGCCGACGAGTCGCGCAAAATCTGCGCGGGAGCTCTTCAAAAGCTGTTGGTGAAGGTGGCCTTCCGCAACCCGGGCCTCAACCTCACCAACGTCCTCAAGACCCTGCCGCCGGATGCTGATCTGGAAGCGCTCAAGACCCTTGTCACACCCATTGTGGACAAGGTGAGCGGGATCAAGAGGATTGAGGGTGATCGCGTAGACTAGGCCGCCCGTTTTCTTCTTTTCTTGTCGCTGCTGGTCATGTTATGAGAACAATCTGTTAGAGCCGCGACAAGCTACCTTGTAATATAACTCTATTTTGGGTAATGATTGCAATGTTATTTCCTTTACTTGATTCCTTCCTTTGTATGTTTTTGCCCTACGTTTTTAGGGAACTTGCCGGCGCAGGCACCTTAGCCGCGAGCGCTGAGTGCGGGACGTCAGCAGCCTCCTGGCGGTGCCGTTACCGATAATAAACCTTGTTGCAACTAGTCGCATCACACTTAAGTTGTTGAGCGGGCTCGAAACAAAGTAAGGGCGCAACTAGCTACGAGTTGGTTCCTCCGCGCACAGGTTTTCCATACAAAGCACGGTCGTTCAAGGAAGATAACTTAAAAATTAAAAAACCTGATTGCTCAAACTTTGGCAACTTAGCTTTTCTATTGTTTGCTTCCCGGTAAGGAGAAACTTTCTTGAACGACGCCTGGTCCATACCATTATCTTCTCCTTTCCCCCCCGGCAAACTTGTGGGCGAGGGAACCTTCCTTTCCTTGAGAAAAAGAAAGAAGAGAAAAAAAAGATATGGAGCCTTACGGCTCGTTATTGCTTACCGGGGGTAGGTGCCGCACAAAGTGTCAGATAACACATGCAAAAAAGTAGAAAGCATGAAATTGTCAAGATGTGCAGAACACATGAGCTTTACTTATGCACGAGGTCTGCGCCTGGCTTTGTACAAAGGATTACATGCAACAGTGGCAAGACTTGTACAAAAGGTGGTTGCTGGAACAGGTTCCGGCAACCGCGCCTTATGGGTAAAACTTACGAAGATGCTCAATGTTCCAGGAGTTGCTCACCGGAATGCCATCTTCGGTCTCAAGGCGGATAGCGCCAGGCCTAGTGACTCGTTTCACCCGGTAAGGGCCTTCCCACTTTGGCGTCAACTTGTTGGAATTCTTGGCGGACTGAACGCGCCGAAGAACAAGGTCGCCTTCCTCGAGACTTCTGGCGTTAACTTTGCGGCTATGGTAGCGGCGCAAAGCTTGCTGGTAGCGAGCAGCTCGTACAGCAGCCTAAAGACGGTCTTCCTCAAGGAGCAGCGCGTCATCTTGTCGCAGCTGCTCTTGCTCAAGCTCATCATAAGTGAGCACTCGAGGTGACCCGTATACGAGTTCCGTGGGGAGAACTGCCTCTGCTCCATAGACTAGAGCGAAAGGTGTCTGGCCAGTGGCTCGATTTGGCGTTGTCCTGATCGACCAAAGAACTACCGGGAGCTCCTCAATCCAGTTTCTTCCGCACTTACGCAGCCAGTCGAAAGTCCTGGTCTTGAGCCCACGCAGCACTTCAGCATTTGCCCTCTCCGCTTGACCGTTGCTTCTCGGGTGAGCAACAGAAGCGAAGCAGACCTTGGCGCCAAGATCTTGGACGTACTGCATGAAGGTGCGGCTCGTGAATTGCGTACCGTTGTCGGTGATGATCCTGTTAGGGATCCCGAAGCGGCAAACAATCGACCTGAAGAACTTGACTGCTAACTGTGCTGTCACCTTCCTCACTGCTTCCACTTCCGGCCACTTTGTGAACTTGTCGATTGCAACGTACAAGTACTCAAAGCCCCTGACTGCTCGGGGAAAGGAGCCGAGGATGTCGAGCCCCCAGACCGAAAATGGCCAGGATAAAGGGATCGTCTGGAGAGCTTGAGCTGGCTGGTGTATCTGCTTGGAATGGAACTGGCACGCTTCACACTTGGTTTCTTGTGCAGTTGCATCCTGGAGGGCTGTCGGCCAAAAGAAACCTTGCCTGAATGCTTTGCTGGCAAGTGCTCTTGCGCCAATGTGGTGACCACATATGCCTCCATGTATCTCTGCCAACAACTTTTGTCCGCCTTCCCGATGAATACACTTCAATTTCACACCGTTGAGTCTTCTTCTGTACAGTGTGTTGTCGACAAACTGGTACATACTTGACTGCCGGGCTACTCTTTCCGCTTCTTCTTGCTCTTCGGGAAGGTCTCTTGTCTGAAGGAAACGGACAATCTGCTGTGCCCATGCTGGAGCTTGTGGCTCAACAACAAGGACTAAAGGCACATCTGCTGCTGCGGGAACATCCGCTTCTACAGCGAGAACCTGCGGCTCAGCCGGAGCTTGACGTTCCCCGGCAAGCTTGCCGGAGCAAAACTTGTCGGGAGCCTCGGCTTCAACGGAACAAACCCTAGGGCTTGCCGGAGCAGACTGCTCCTCAGCACTCATGGTGTTGATCTTGGTGACCTTCTTGGCAGCGGCTTCGGGAAGCTCTGCCAGAAAATAGTCACCAGAAATCAACTTCGTCTTCTTGCTCTGTCCAGCTGATGGCGTTACAGACGGTTGAGTCAGCTTGAGCACAAAGATCCCTGGTTCCACAGGTAACTTAAGTGCGGCGCACTTCGACAGGCCATCGGCAATGTCGTTCTGAGCTCTTGGAACATGCTCCATCTGTAGGCCGTCAAAGTGCTCTTCTTTCTTTCTCACTTCATCAACGTAGGCTTCCATCAACGGGCTCTGATAACTCTTGTTCACTTGGCGGACGACAAGCTGCGAGTCACCCCTGACAATGAGCTTCTTGATCCCAAGGTCTGCCGCGATCCTGAGACCGGCAAGCAAACCTTCATACTCCGCGGTATTGTTTGTTGCTTGCTCCTTGGGAAAGTGCATCTGGACTACGTACTTGAGGTGCTCTCCGGTGGGTGCAACAAGCAGCACGCCAGCACCGGCGCCTTGCAGCGAGAAGGCACCATCAAAGTACATCAGCCACTCTTTGCTTGCTTCCCTGACGGGGATACTCGTTTCTGGAATTTCTTCATCTGGTGTTGGCGTCCACTCCGCTATGAATTCTGCCAATGCTCTGCTTTGGATAGTTGAAGTGCTCTCAAACTTGAGGCCAAAGCTTGACAGTTCCAGTGCCCACTCAACAATCCTGCCTGTTGCTTCTGGATTCTGCAATATCCTCTTCAGCGGAAAACGAGTGACAACTGTGATCTCATGTGCTTGGAAGTAATGGCGCAGCTTTCTTGAGGCCATGAGAAGGCCGAAAAGCAATTTCTGCACACCAGAGTACCTTGACCTAGCCCCATGCAGAAGGGAACTGACAAAGTAAACTGGGCGCTGCACCATTCTCTTCTGTATCTCCTCGCGCGCTGTAGGATCGAAAGTATGTCCAGAGGGGGGGTGATTAGACTACTTGACAATATAAAAAATCTGCCTTTTGATCATGAACAGTTTTTGGCAGTTTCACAACTAAGATCAATTCAAGTATCACCCTACACATGCAATTCTAGAGTATAAGCAGCGGAAAGTAAATTGCACATGTAGTAAAGAGAGGTGGAGAAGATCAAACGCAGTTTGGAGACACGGAGATTTTTGTCGTGGATCCGATAGGTGGTGCTATCGTACATCCATGTTGATGGAGACTGCAACCCACGGAGGGTAACGGCTGCGCGAGTCCACGGAGGGCTCCACCCACGAAGGGTCCACGAAGAAGCAACCTTGTCTATTCCATCATGGCCTACGCCCACGGAGGACTAGCCTTACTCGGGGTAGATCTTCACGAAGTAGGCGATCTCCTTGCCCTTACAAACTTCTTGGTTCAACTCCACATCTCAAAGACGGAGGCTCCCAAGCGACACCTAACCAATCTAGGAGGCACCACCCTCCAAAAGGTAATAGATGTTGTTGATGATGATGAACTCCTTGCTCTTGTGCTTCAAATGATAATCTCCCCAACACTCAACTCTACTCACTGATTTGGCTGTGGTGGAAGAAAGGATTGAGTGGAAAGCAACTTGGGAAGGCTAGAAATCAAGTTTCATATGGTAGGAATGGAATAACTTGATCTCAACACAAGGGTAGGTAGTTCTCTTCTCAGAAAGTGTATGATAGGAGTGGTAGTACTTTCTGATGGCTCTCTCCACGAATGAAGAGGGGGTGGAGGGGTATATATAGCCTCCACACAAAATCCAACCGTTACACACATAATTGAGCAATCTCGGTGAGACCGAAGTGAAAACTCGGTCAGACCGAAAGTTCAAATATAGTGAACGTTGGGGTTTTCGGTGGGACCGAAAATACCATCTTGGTGTGTCCGATATGAGTCAAAGGTAGGAGCTTGCCAGAATCGGTGGGACCGAAATCAACAACTCGGATATTCCGAAATGATGACAAACGGTTACAGAAGGTTGGCAGTCCAGTTTCGGTGAGACCGAACTCAAAATCGGATGGACCGAAATTTCTAGGATTTGGAAAATAACTGAGGTGGTTCATCACGGTGGGACTGAGTTGGAAGAATCGGTTTGTCCGAGATTACTTATGAGTGTGTTAAGTAGTGAAAGTTGCTGATAGTTGAGGGAGCTAAATCACTAAGCACTTGAGCAACCAGATCATCAACACAACCTCATCCCCTTTTAATAGTATTGGCTTTTCCTATGGACTCAATGTGATCTTTGATCACTAAACCAAAAATGGAGTCTTGAGCTTTTGCCAATGCTTGTCTTAGCATTTTGAGGGGTCCACTTCTTCAGATATTTCCATACCCATATCATCGAACTTCTCTGAAATGATTCTCAAGTAAATATTAGTTCAATGATATATATGTTGTTATTAATTACCAAAACCACCCGGGGATTAGTTGCACTTTCAATCTCCCCCTTTTGGGTAATTGATGACAACATATAGATCAAAGCTTCGACAAAAGATATAATCAATGAATAATATCGTCGCTTTGAGAAGTATGTGATAAACAAGAGCTCCCCCTAAATTTGTGCATTATTTAAAATTTGCGTTTGAATGCAAATGCACAATCGATTAGGATTATGGGTCACTCTTCCATGTCACATACATCTTGGTGGAGCGCACAAAATGATAAGAATGAATAACATGCACCCAATCACCAAGACAAGAGTAAATAGCCATACAATAGGTAATAGCATATGATAAGCATTAAGCACACATTAAAGCATAGTATGACCAAGCACTCATTAAGGTAGCATCAAACGTAGTAGCAAGCACACTGAAAGTTTCGAAAGACTAAAAGAAACCAAATGTATCTCAAAGAAAACCGGCAAAAGAACGAAAGAGCACTCTCTCTCTCGAAGCCCTATGATCTATACAATTTCTCCCCCTTTGGCAACAAGTTACCAAAAAGTTCGAAAAAGCATAGAACTAAGCGTCACTGTGGGCTCTGCTGGCGGCTCGCGTCTGGGTAGATGTCGGCGTAGAAATGACGGCATCGGCGAAGACTTCTGCTGATGTCTGCGCTGGAGGAGTGGATGCTGGAGCTGGAGTAACTGCTGGAGCTGTAGCTGGTGCTGAAGTGGTAGCCCTGGAGTCAGTCACTGGGATAGCTGCAGATCGGGATCCTCTGGGAACCTGAGCAGTCTGGCGATGAGAGTCCTGGACTAGATCATCCTGCATGAGTTCTGCTCTCTCCTGCCTTGCTTCCTCCATGTCTACCTCAAGCTTGTTGACGGACACCTGAATTTCAGTCAGCTTCACGTCCAGAGCGTGGATCTTGTCCTCAACAATCCTCTCTAGGCTTTCTTGAGATTGTTCAATGTTGGCCAGGCGTTGTTCAATCCTCTGGGTAGCTTCAAGAATCTGCTCTCCGAAGCTCTTTGGTTTAGCTGCTGCTGCTGCTGCTGCCTCTTTGTCAGCTTTAGCTTTCTTCGCAGCTTCAATTTTGGCTTGTCCTTCAACTGAGGTTGGATCCTCCTCATCCATCACAACAACGTTGTCCTCATGCTCTGGCTGCAGTGGCAAGTGCTTCCTATCAAACATGAATTTGCCCGTGCCAAACTTGGCATTGATGAGCATCTGAATCTGCGGGGCAAATCCACACGACCTCTTCTGGTCAGCTGCAGTCCTCTTAATGGTCTCTACCATTAAGTCCATCACCTTGAAAGGTGCCTTCTCATCGAGAATGTGCAGCATGTTGATAGAATAGCCTCGAATCATGCGGTGGTCTCCAGACTTGGGCATCAATGTATGCCTCAAAATAGTGTTTGTGGTGGTCAGACCTGCCTGGAGATAGTACACTGAGCCAAGCTTCCACCCTTCCAAATCAGCAGCGGGGATCTCCTTGTACATGTTCTTCATGGAATCATGGCTCTTCTTAGGAATCCCATAGACATCAATGTCGTCCTCTCTCTGCACTGGAGCATTCAGAAGTTCTGCCCATTCTTCAACAGACGAAGAAAACCTTTGACCTTTAGTCATCCAGGTGATCTTGCCATCAGGATAGAAGTGGGCTGTGGCGTAGAACTGCATGATCATCTCGTCATTCCAAGCTGTCAGCTCCTGACCCACAAAATCAGCAACTCCACATGCAGTGAAGCTCTCATGCACACGGGGAAAGAAGTCTCGGTGCTCTTCACTGTCAATGTACTTCCAGTCAACATACCTGGTGTCTGCAACAATAGGCTTCTTATCCATCAGCACGGTCTCATAGAAGTCCTGCTGCTCTCTGGTGTGGAATCTGGGGTCCACAGCAGTCCTTCTCCTCACGGCATATGGATCAGACTGTCTCCATAGCCTGAGACCTTTATCCTTCCTTGCCTTCATATCCTCGGCTTGAGGATGAGCATCGTTGTGGAGCGGCAACTTAGGACGGAGCTTAAGCAACACATGTTCTTCATCTGACTCAGACGGTGGCATCTCACCTTTGTTCTTCTCAGAAGCTGGAATGCTCCTGGTTGTCCTCTTGGGCTTGGCTGGAGCTGCCTTGGCTTGAGCAGGCTTCTTGGGCTTAGAAGTGGCTTGAGCCCTAATAGCATCACCCATGAACTTAGCTTTCTGAGGAGGAGGCTGGGGTGCATCTTCTTCTTCTTCTTCAGCAGCTGCATCAACATGAGGTTCAACATATACTACCCTCTTCCTCTTGGAAGTTTTCTTCACCTTACTTGGAGCTGGCTCTTCCAAGTTTAGTTTCTTTGCAACAGCTGACTGCTTGACCTTGCTTGTGCCTTTCTTCGACTGCTGCCCTTGGTGCTCTTTGGCAACAACATTCCTCTTGGGCTTGGAGGTAACTTCCTCAGCAACGAAGTCAGAGTCCTCATCATCAGAATTTCTCTTCTTTCTGGTTCTGGTGGCTGCAGGAGGCAAACCACTAGGGGTACTCCTCTCACCATCATCACTGGAACTACTAGCCTCAGGACTAGTATCTGCCTCTGGAATTTCTGCAAACGGTGATTCAGACCTGTTCTGGCTGTCACTGGCATCTGACATGGCTGACAACCTGTGAATAGATAAGGTATAGGCAGAGTAGAAGAGTTATCACAACTGCAGAGGTTTTTGCAAAAAAAATGAGTTCAAATCTTAGTTTTGAGTTTTCACAGAATGCATTTCGGTCAAACCGATTTTCAGTTTCGGTGAATCCGAAGTGTATACAGAGGCTTATCACACCACTTTCGGTCAGACCGAAGTGGGTTTCGGTCCTACCGAAACACTAGGGTTTCACTGAGACTCTACATCGGTCACACCGATTTGCACGAATCGGTTAGACCGAACGGTGCAGTGCAATGGCCAGAGGCCAAATCGGTCTTTCCGAGTTTTCAAAATCGGTTTCACCGAGATGTGTTCCGTGGAAACCTAAACCTAAGAATTTCGCTCGAAACTAAAGGATCTGATCTGATGTTTAGGGAATATCTCAAACGTGGATAGATACATGGCAAACCAATCATGCAAGAATCAGATGGGGAGCACGAGAGGGATCGGGACTCACCCTAACTTGGTGGAGTCCCTCTACGGCGGCAACAGCGCAGAGAAGATTACCGTTGACGGCGGCGGAGACCTGCGGCGAGGGCGCACAGGCGACGACGGCGACGATCCGAAGACCAGGGCGACGGCAGCAGGGGACTTGGGGGCGAAACGGTTTGAAGAATTAAATCGCGCGCAGCCCTCAGGTATATATATCCCCATACTGTCGGTGGGACCGAGTTGAAAAACTCGGTGACACCGAAATGGCTAACTGCTGTGCAATTACACATATCGGTCACGCCGAGATTTTGAACTCGGTTTCACCGAGATGAAACCTAGATCAGTCTAAGCGTTTCGGTTGGACCGAGATGGAGAAGCCGGTCAGACCGAAATGGACTTAGAAGGTTTTGGAAGTCAGCCTTAGACGGATCGGTGGCTCCGAGTGCTCCTCCCTCGGAGGGTCCGAAAATGACTTGTTCAAAGTTGTGATATGAGCATGAATAGAATTTGAGACAAGAAAGCATAGATAGCTAGGGAAGGTGCTTAGGCATTCTTGTCCATCCATTTGGCCAGAAAAGTCAAACAATCAAAACAACAAATGGATGTCCTTGAATGGATGAAATCATGCATTCAACATGCTCACACAATAAGATAGCAACTGAAATATGTGTCAAACATGCACAACCAATACTCTAGCTACTAGCACACAATTTGTCGATGACTAGGTCATCTATATATGAGTATATTGACTTAGGAGTCAAATGAGAACATTTGATCATAGGTCATACTCATCGTTTAAGCACAAGTGGGGTTACCACTTTTTCATAAAGCATTTATGTGTTCACATCATTTGGAGATGCTTTAGCTCAATTTTTAGAGCAAAGCTCCCCCTAGATGTGAGAACCCCTTTTAAAGGGTCAAACTAACCTTGGGTTGTCGTAGAAGACTTCATGTAGATGTTGAAGATGTGGATGCTCAATGTTGATGTAGATCATCAAGAGTTGGGAGCTATCCTTTGGATTAGGGCACTTTCAATACCTACATGGGTTAGTCCCACAAGGAACAAACAAGGATATCCATAGACATAGATTGAAGTTCACAAAAGATGATGTCCATGAAAGCAATGATTACCTTGTCCCTTGACTTACCAACAAGAGGGTTTGTGACTCCATGAACTAGTGCATGATGTGGAAGTTGTTTGCACAAGTTCTTGCCAAAATGAATATGAGTGAAGTATGTTGGCGGAGTCACCCTCAAGAACCTTCTAGTTCATCTTCTTTGGGATCCACATCATCTTGATGGGAATCCTTGGGGTTGTAGTTGAGCTTGACGAAGTAGAACTTGATGTGTCCTTGGGAACCCACTTGACCATGGCTTGAGGTGCTTCAATGAATGCATCAATCTCCTCTTGAAGCTTGTCCTTGGCCTTTAGCTTGTGGTCTTGTGGTGGAAGGTCATCTTGAGCTTGTTCCACATTGGAAGAAGCAGGATCATACTTCTCCTTTTGAGAAACAAACTGTGGAGTAGGGTATTGACCTTCTTCCCACTCAACTCCTTCGGCGTTGAACTTTCGCTCAAAACCAATCCCTTGATTCTTCCGGTGCCTTCCTTGTTTGCGAACAATCTCCTCAAAGTTCTTGCTTCCGGCAAGACTCTTGTAGACACCTTTCTCTATGATTTCCTTCAATAAGCTATTTTCTTGCTCAAGTGTAACTTGGCTTGAAACATTGTTAGTGGAATCAAGAGAACTACTAGAAGCAACAATATTGGATTTAACATTGTTATTGTTACTACTAGAGGAAGAACTTTTCTTATGCTTGTCATGCTTAGTCTTAATATGTGGCAAAAAATTAGACAAGAGAAGTCGTTTGGCAAGATATGAAGAACTCTTCTTTCGAAGATCGTCATTGATCGCTTTTAGAAACTCATGTTCTTGCTCTAGAGTGAGCTTCTCGAAGCGTAGCTTCTCATGAGATCTTAGGAGCTCTCTATGATCTTCTTGAGTTGTTTCATGAGCTAACTTAAGAGTGTTTAGTTCTTTAGTTAGACGCTCAATCTCCTTCATAGCATTGTCATTCGACTCTTCTCGACTATAAAGACTACTAGCATTTTCATCATTACTAAGCTCACTAGATTTATCATGCAAGAGCTCATCTTCACCAAGCAAGTCATCCTCATCACTATCAAAGTCAATGAATTCAGGGTGTGTTACCTTGGGGCCTTTAGCCATGAAGCATCTTCCAATTCCCTCATTTGGTGAATCAAATAAGTCGTAGGAGTTGGAGTTGGAGGATACGAGTGCATGTCCGGCAACACCTTCATCTTGACTGTAGTCGGAGTCGGAGTGATAGCTTCCATCGGATTGATTGTCAGAGTCGGAGCCGGAGACCCATTCACCTACATGAGCTTGATGTCTTCTTCTTGTGTAGCTCCTTGATGACTTGTCTTTCCTCTCCGAATCCTTGCTTCTCCGAGAGGGTCTTCGTTCATAACGATCATCTCTACTCCTTCTCTCTCTCCGAGGTGACTCATCTCTTGCTCTTCTTCTTGGAGATTCTTCTCTTCTCTTGTGGGGAGCTGTACACTCATTTGAGAAGTGTCCGGGTCTTCCACAATTGTAGCAGTTTCGATCACGACTAGAAGATCTCTTTTCATCATATGATCTAGACTTTGAGCTTCTTTCTTTGCCTCTATTCTTGTAGAACTTGTTGAAGTTCTTAACCATTAGGCTTATCTCTTCATTGGAAATTAACTTGTCACTTGAGGTTGTGGGAGCATCACTTGTAGCTTTGTAAGCACCACTTGACTTGTTGTGAAGCTCTTCCTTATCCTTAAGTGTCATTTCATGAGCAACAATTCTTCCAATGACTTCAGTTGGCTTGAGAGTCTTGTAGTTTGGCATCATTTGGATCAAAGTGCACACGGTGTCATATTTTCCATCCAAAGCTCTTAGAATCTTCTTGATGATGAATCGGTCGGTCATTTCTTCGCTTCCTAAGCCGGCAATCTCATTTGTGATGAGAGCAAGCCTAGAGTACATTTCAGCGACTCCTTCACCATCCTTCATCTTGAACTTGTCAAGTTGACCTTGAAGAATATCTAGCTTTGATTCCTTCACAGATTCAGTACCTTCGTGCATTTCAACCAAAGTATCCCAAATCTCTTTAGCATTCTCAAGACGGCTGATTTTGTTGAACTCCTCGGGACACAAAGCATTGAAGAGAATGTCACAAGCTTGAGCATTGTTTTGCAACATTCGCAACTCTTCCGGTGTAGCTTCGCGATCCGGAACTTTTCCTTCCTCGAAGAATTCACCTTGCATACCAACACAAATAATGCCCCATGCGGCTGGGTTATGACCAAGAATATGCATTTTCATTTTATGCTTCCAACTAGCAAAATTTGTACCATCAAAGTAAGGACCTCTACGATAATTACCCTCACTAGACGCCATACTCTCCTAGGTTGTGAAACCAAGCTTATGGAGTCCAATGCAATGGAAACCAAAAAAATGGAGACCAAAGCTCTGATACCACTTGTAGGATCGAAAGTATGTCTAGAGGGGGGGTGATTAGACTACTTGACAATATAAAAAATCTGCCTTTTGATCATGAACAGTTTTTGGCAGTTTCACAACTAAGATCAATTCAAGTATCACCCTACACATGCAATTCTAGAGTATAAGCAGCAGAAAGTAAATTGCACATGTAGTAAAGAGAGGTGGAGAAGATCAAACGCAGTTTGGAGACACGGAGATTTTTGTCGTGGTTCCGATAGGTGGTGCTATCGTACATCCACGTTGATGGAGACTTCAACCCACGGAGGGTAACGGCTGCGCGAGTCCACGGAGGGCTCCACCCACGAAGGGTCCACGAAGAAGCAACCTTGTCTATTCCATCATGGCCTACGCCCACGGAGGACTAGCCTTACTCGGGGTAGATCTTCACGAAGTAGGCGATCTCCTTGCCCTTACAAACTTCTTGGTTCAACTCCACATCTCAAAGACGGAGGCTCCCAAGCGACACCTAACCAATCTAGGAGGCACCACCCTGCAAAAGGTAATAGATGTTGTTGATGATGATGAACTCCTTGCTCTTGTGCTTCAAATGATAATCTCCCCAACACTCAACTCTCCTCACTGATTTGGCTGTGGTGGGAGAAAGGATTGAGTGGAAAGCAACTTGGGAAGGCTAGAAATCAAGTTTCATATGGTAGGAATGGAATAACTTGATCTCAACACAAGGGTAGGTAGTTCTCTTCTCAGAAAGTGTATGATAGGAGTGGTAGTACTTTCTGATGGCTCTCTCCACGAATGAAGAGGGGGTGGAGGGGTATATATAGCCTCCACACAAAATCCAACCGTTACACACATAATTGAGCAATCTCGGTGAGACCGAAGTGAAAACTCGGTCAGACCGAAAGTTCAAATATAGTGAACGTTGGGGTTTTCGGTGGGACCGAAAATACCATCTCGGTGTGTTCGATATGAGTCAAAGGTAGGAGCTTGCCAGAATCGGTGGGACCGAAATCAACAACTCGGATATTCCGAAATGATGACAAACGGTTACAGAAGGTTGGCAGTCCAGTTTCGGTGAGACCGAACTCAAAATCGGATGGACCGAAATTTCTAGGGTTTGGAAAATAACTGAGGTGGTTCATCTCGGTGGGACTGAGTTGGAAGAATCGGTTTGTCCGAGATTACTTATGAGTGTGTTAAGTAGTGGAAGTTGCTGATAGTTGAGGGAGCTAAATCACTAAGCACTTGAGCAACCAGATCATCAACACAACCTCATCCCCTTTTAATAGTATTGGCTTTTCCTATGGACTCAATGTGATCTTTGATCACTAAACCAAAAATGGAGTCTTGAGCTTTTGCCAATGCTTGTCTTAGCATTTTGAGGGGTCCACTTCTTCAGATATTTCCATACCCATATCATCGAACTTCTCTGAAATGATTCTCAAGTAAATATTAGTTCAATGATATATATGTTGTTATTAATTACCAAAACCACCCGGGGATTAGTTGCACTTTCAATCTCCCCCTTTTGGGTAATTGATGACAACATATAGATCAAAGCTTCGACAAAATATATAATCAATGAATAATATCGTCGCTTTGAGAAGTATGTGATAAACAAGAGCTCCTCCTAAATTTGTGCATTATTTAAAATTTGCGTTTGAATGCAAATGCACAATCGATTAGGATTATGGGTCACTCTTCCATGTCACATACATCTTGGTGGAGCGCACAAAATGATAAGAATGAATAACATGCACCCAATCACCAAGACAAGAATAAATAGCCATACAATAGGTAATAGCATATGATAAGCATTAAGCACACATTAAAGCATAGTATGACCAAGCACTCATTAAGGTAGCATCAAACGTAGTAGCAAGCACACTGAAAGTTTCGAAAGACTAAAAGAAACCAAATGTATCTCAAAGAAAACCGGCAAAAGAACGAAAGAGCACTCTCTCTCTTGAAGCCCTATGATCTATACAATTTCTCCCCCTTTGGCAACAAGTTACCAAAAAGTTCGAAAAAGCATAGAACTAAGCGTCACTGTGGGCTCTGCTGGCGGCTCCCGTCTGGGTAGATGTCGGAGTAGAAATGACGGCATCGGCGAAGACTTCTGCTGATGTCTGCGCTGGAGGAGTGGATGCTGGAGCTGGAGTAACTGCTTTTCCTATGGACTCAATGTGATCTTTGATCACTAAACCAAAAATGGAGTCTTGAGCTTTTGCCAATGCTTGTCTTAGCATTTTGAGGGGTCCACTTCTTCAGATATTTCCATACCCATATCATCGAACTTCTGTGAAATGATTCTCAAGTAAATATTAGTTCAATGATATATATGTTGTTATTAATTACCAAAACCACCCGGGGATTAGTTGCACTTTCACGCGCCTGCGCAGATCCATCTTTGTCGGGACCAGAGCTTGTCGGGGAAGCCCCCTGCTTGTCGCTAGACGCGCCTGCCGCGGTTGCTGGCTCATCATCTGCCTCCCTCTCCGCTACTAACGCAGCACTAACCACTTGATTGGTTGCCGCTATATACAGCAGCAACTTCTCTTGTGGCTTAGGTGCGACAAGTGTTGGAGTGGAGGACAGGTATCTCTTCAAGTCTTGCAGCGCAGCCTCCGCTTCCGGAGTCCATTTCATTGGACCTGCCTTTTTCAATATTTTGAAAAACGGCAGGGCGCGCTCAGCAGACTTAGAGATAAACCTGCTGAGAGCAGCCACGCAACCGGCAAGTCTTCGTACATCCTTGACGCGCTTTGGTGCTTCAATCTGCTCAATGGCCTTGATCTTGTCGGGATTGGCTTCAATTCCTCGCTGAGACACGAAGAACCCGAGAAGCTTGCCGGAAGGGACTCCAAACACACACTTCTCGGGGTTGAGCTTGAGGTTGATCTTGCACAGATTTGCAAAGGTCTCGTCTAAATCTCGAATCAGAGTTGCCTTGTCCTTGATCTTGGCCACTATGTCATCCATGTAGGCTTCCACATTTCTGTGTATTTGTGGCTCAAAAGCGACATGGACTACCCTTGCAAATGTTGAACCAGCATTCTTTAAACCGAAAGGCATCCGTATGAAACAGTACGTGCCACATGGAGTGATGAATGTGGTCTTCTCCTCATCCTCTTCTGCCATGAAGATTTGATGGTATCCTGAGTATGCGTCAAGAAATGAAAGCAAGTCACATCCGGCCGTGGAGTCAACAATCTGGTCAATGCATGGAAAGGGAAATGGGTCTTTGGGACAAGCTTTATTGACATCGGTAAAGTCCATACAAAGCCTCCATTTCCCGTTTGCCTTGCGCACGACTACTGGATTGGCCAACCACGTAGGATGGAGCACTCCTCTGACAAGGCCTGCTGCTTCCAACTTCTTGATCTCTTCTGCGATGAATTCTTGGCGCTCCATTGCTTGCTTCCTGACCTTCTGTTTGACGGGCCGTGCATCAGGACAGACGGCAAGATGGTGCTCAATTACTTTCCTGGGAAGACCGGGGATGTCAGACGGTTGCCACGCAAACACGTCGACGTTCGCCCGCAGGAAAGGAATGAGCGCGCTTTCCTATTTAGGGTCAAGAGTGGCACTGATGGTGAAGGTACCACCAGTGCCGTCCTCCTTGGTGGAGACCTTCTTAGTCTCTGCCTTCTTGGTCTCTGGCGGAGCTGCCATTGTCTTCTTACACTTGTCGGTGGAGCTCGATGGTGCGTCCTCGATGGTAGCGCAGCACTCCGAAGAGGTGCGCTTGCCGAAGTGGGCATCAGAACTCTTGCCGGACTTGGTCTTCTTCTTCCCCCCGGGAGCTTCAACGGCAGGTGACTTGTGATCTGTTGTGGCTGCCGCTTCCCGGTAGATCTTGTTGGCGCAGATAAAAGCATCCTTCTTGTCGCCAGGGACAGAGATGACATTTATCGGGCCTAGCATCTTCAGAATGTTGTATGCGTAGTGAGAGGCTGCCATGAACTTGGCGAGTGCTGGACGGCCGAGTATTCCATTGTAAGGCAATGGAAAATCGGCAACATCAAAAGTGACCCTCTCAGTCCTGAAGTTCAACTCGCTGCCAAATTTCACCGGCAACGTGATCTTCCCTTTCGGCTTGCTCCTTCCCGGGTTGATTCCTTGGAATGTGCCGGTCTCTTCAAGCTCGCTGTCAGGGATCTGGAGTTTCTGGAGTACAGTGGAGGAGATCAGGTTCAAGCCGGCCCCGCCGTCAACTAGCATCTTAGTGACCTTGAGGTTGCGGATAGTTGGTGAAACCAACATCGGCAAGCAACCGACCGTAGTTGTGCGATCAGGGTGGTCCTCAATATCAAAGATGATAGGCGTGCTGGACCATTTCAGATGCTTGCGTGAGTCGACAGGTGGTTCTGCCGCATTGACTTCCCGCACCCACTGCTTGAGTTGGCGGTGTGAAGTATGTAGAGAAGCACCGCCGTCAACGCACAAGACCTCTGTGGCTTTCTGGAACTCCTGCTCACTTGTCTCGACATCATCCATGTCTTCATCGTCGTCGTCATCCTCATCTTTGTCGCGGCCGCGGGGAGGTCTGTCTCCTTGCCGCTGCTTGGCCTTGTCGCGGCATCCTCCCCGGCCGGGGCGCTTCTTGCCGGATCCTCCAGCACCTCCTTGGGCCTTCTCCTTGTTGCGTCGCTCGTATTCAGCCTTTTGCTGCTCGATAAGCTGCTCGACCTTCTTGCAGCTCTGGAGGTCATGGCCCTTGGTGCGGTGGATCTTGCAGTACTGCTTGGCGGTGCCGTCCTGCTTGTCGACGACCGCCACAGCCTGGCAGTTGGTGCATGCGGGAATCTCCTTGCCGGAGCTACCAGCTTTGGCTTTCTTGGCGCCACCTTCGTTGTCGGACTGCTCAATGACTAGCACATCTTTGCCTTTCTTCTTCCTGTTGTTCCGCCGCCGGTTTTTCTTTGCCGAGGTAGTATCCTTGCTGTCAGATCCTCCTGCTCCCGTATTCTCTCCGGGGAGTTTCCTCCCTTCCTCAGCACGTGCACACTTGTCGGCCAGGGCATATAGCTCACTGACGTCTCTGATCTTGCACATTGCCATCTCCTCCCGCATCCTGCGGTTACGCACGTTCTGATGGAACGCGCTGATGACCGCGGCAGGGTGGACATCTGGGATGTTGTGTTGTACATGGCTGAATTTCTGAATGTACTTGCGCAGAGGCTCCCCTTCCTTCTGGGCGAGCAGATGAAGGTCACTCTCTTGGCCATGAGGTTTGTGGCCGCCCGTAAAGGCGCCGAAAAACTGATGGCATAGGTCTGCCCAGGAGGATATGGAGTTGTCCGGCAAGTGCATGAGCCAGGACCTGACGTTGGTCTTGAGCACCAGCGGGAAGTAGTTGGCAAGGATCTTGTCGTCCCGCCCCCCGGCAGCTTGCAGCGCGATGGTGTAGATGCTGAGGAACTCCGACGGATGCGACTTGCCGTCGTACTTCTCTGGTACGTCTGGCTTGAAATTATTCTTGCTGGGCCACTGGACTTGCCGCAGCTCACAAGTAAACGCAGGGCAACCTACCGCGTACGGCAAGTCGCCTGGTTCCCCTGGCGCATGCATGTCGATAGAGGGCCCAGCGCGCTGGTCTGATTGACGCCGCGCTTTTCTTCGGCGCTCGATGCGAGTACGAGCGTCTTCTTGTTGTCGTTCGTGAAGAACTTGGCGCTGATCGCGACGAGCTCGTGGATCTGATGACGCGGTGGAGTCGCTGTCGAGGTGGATCCGGCGAGTCGGCGATCTTGGTCTTCGGGGCGGAGAGTGCACGATGGTTGCACCCCCACCGGTCTTGTCACCACCGGCTCGTGCCTGGCTGACTTGCCGCGGCTGCGATGTACTCGGCTGCCGTGGAGTGTCGCCGTTGGCGAAGCCGATTAGACTCTGAATGGTGGCCCTCCAGTCGTCGATCTTGTCTGCCGTTGGAGGATAGTCCAGGAGCAGTTGAGCTCGCGCCAAAGCTTCTGCTGAAGTGGTGGGTGGCGGTGGCGAACGGTGTGAGGAGCGGGATATGCTCGGACTTCTAACTATGTTAGAAGGAGCAGTATCCCGTCCAGGCGACCGTGCCTCGCTCGTGCCAGCATGTTGGCGTGCATGCTGGTCTTGAGCACTCCGAGATCTACCAGCTCGATCTTGGTCCAGCAAATGTATGGTACTGTGAGTACCATGACGCTGCCGGTCCCGCGCCTCCTCAGATGGGCGCAGTGCATGTACGGACGCCGAGGTCTTGGAGTGCACCCGGTCGTTGTGGGAGTCGACTACGCCGCCGATGGGCAGCGCAGCCTTGTCCTTGGACCTGGCAGCACCGTGAGCTCCCTCGTCGACGCCCGTTCTTCCGCCGGCGTCTACCCCACCAGCCGTTTGCTCCGGCAGTGGTGGGTTCGGCGCGGACGGAGCAGCCGCCTCCGAAGCCTTCTTCTTCGGCGGCATGTCGATGAAGACGATGAAGATCTAGCTCGTGTGAACGCCGGATCAGGTTCACAAAACCTCAACGCCCCCTACCTGGCGCGCCAAAGATGTCGAGGGACGAATCCACGAGCACCTATGGGACCGGCGGACCGAGCCCCTTTCGGTTCGGCGGGGGCGAAGATCGCACGAAGAGCGGATCGAGGCGAAACACACGAGCAGTTTACCCAGGTCCAGGCCGCACGGATGCGTAAAACCCTACTCCTGCTTTGTGGTTTGTATTGAGTTCTTGCTCGGGAGCGCTGAGTGCTATAGTACACACTAGCAGCTAACGAGACCGAGCGTGAGTGTTCTCCTCTCCCCTTCTACGTTGCGCATGGGCCTCCTTTTATATGCTCAAGGGGTCACCGACAGGTGGCAACGTAGACAAGTAAAAAAATGGAAAGGTGTTACGGTTGGTACAACTACCTGTTACAGTGTATCATACCTAACTCTGACGGCAGGGGACAAGGGCATTAAATACCCATCTGCGTTGCCAAATAGTGCAAAAGGGACCGTCAGGGACGCCATCGCTCGCCACGATGGCAATCTTGTCAGCACCGCTTGCCACCGCACACCGCTGGCTGCACAGCCTCCCGCCACGTACGCCTGGAAAGGTCCTAGAGCGACACGTTGGTGGATGTGCTGGAGCGCGGGTACAGAGTGGTAGCTTTCCGCGGCAAGCGCCTTGCCGCGGTCGTTGTCTTGTCGCGTCCGGGAGCTCGTCGCTCGCTGGGCCTTGCCGGGACGCGTGGCGCGTCGCGGCAAGTTCCTTGAGATGCCTTGGTTGGCCTTCCCGGCAAGCTCCTGTTGCCGGGGTCTTGTCTCCTTGGCTTGAATACTTTGTTCTTGAATGGCTCCAAAGGAACCACGGAGGACCTTGGCGGTCACCCGGCAAGCCTTGCCGCGGGATGCTGCGACTGCCCGTGCACAAGTTCGGGATACTAGGGTACCCCTACTCTAGTACACCGACACAGTCCTTGGCACATGTTTCAGATGACGTGGCCTAGCTCAATTGCCCACTTAGCAACCCGGCCTGTGGTCTCCCTGTAATGGATGATATCCCCTAGAGGAGCTGAGCTGACCATTGTAATTGGATGCTGAAGGAAATAATGCTTCAATTTACCACTAGCCATGAACACTCCAATCACCAACTTCTGCCAATGTGGATACCTCTGTTTGGATTCCGTCAGGACTTCACTGACGTAATAAGCTGGACGCTGAACTGGATATTCTCTCCTTGCCTCATTGCGCTCCACAACTACTGCCATGCTTATGGCTCTATTATGAGCCGCCACGTACAGGAGCATATGCTCTTTCTCAGTTCGGGCAGCTAAGATGGGCGGCTCAGCCAACTGCTTTTTGAGCATCTCAAAGCCACATTAGCAGCATCACCCCAGACAAAGTTATATGTCTTCTTCATGATTTGGTATAAGGGGATCGCTTTCTCACCCTGGTGGGTTATAAAATGACTGAGGGCTGTGCCGCCAATCGCTGTACATCGTTGATACATGCCGGCTTAGACAAGGAGGTGATAGATTCAATCTTCTTCGGGTTAGCTTCAATGCCCCTTTCTGAGACCAGAAATCCCAACAATTTTCCGCAGGTACACCAAAGACACACTTGGCCGGGTTAACCACCATTCTGTAGACCTGGAGATTATCAATGGTTTCCTTGAAGTCATCAAGCAAAGTTTCTTTCCTCCTTGACTTAACCACAATGTCATCAACATAAGCATGAACATTGCATCCAATCTGCCCATGGAAGCAATTATGAACACAATGCTGATAAGTCGCCTAAGCACTATTGAGCCCAAAAGGCATAGACACATAACAGAAAGCTCCAAAGGGTGTGATAAAAGTTGTCTTATCCCGGTGTTCAACTGCCATCTTAATCTGATGATAACCAAAATAAGCATCCAAGAAACACAGACTCACGCAACCCGCCATTGCATCAATGACTTGGTCAATACAGGGCAGAGCAAAAGGATCGGCCGGACAAGCCTTGTTTAGATCCGTGTAAGTGACACACATGCGCCAAGTGCCGTTCTTCTTGAGTACAAGCACCGGGTTAGCCAGCAATTGAGGGTGAAATACTTCAACTATGAATCTAGTAGCCAAGAGCTGGGCCACTTCTTCTCCAATAGCCTTGCGTCTTTCTTCGTTAAAAAGATGAAGGAACTGTCGAACATGTTTAATTTTTGGATCTATATTAAGGTGGTGCTCAATGAACTCTCTCGGTACACCTGGCATGTCAGAAGGTTTCCATGCCAAGATGTCCCGGTTCTCATGGATGAACTCGATGAATGCGCTTTCCTATTTAGGATCCATCCCAGTCTCAATGGTGAACTGCTGAGAAGAATCACCAGGGACAAAATCAAATTGCTTTGTATCCTTTGCCCACTTAAACTTGAGCAGCGGGTCACTCTTAGTGGTCGGCTTCTTCAGAGGGGACATATCAGCCGGGTCAACATTGTCCTTGTAGAACTTGAGTTCTTCTGCAGCACATGATATCTCTACATAAGCAGCATCCCCTCCACATTCCAAGGCTCTCTGATGATCCCCATGAACCGTGACTATTCCCTTGGGACCTGGCATCTTAAGCTGCAGATATACATAGCAAGGGCATGCCATGAATTTCGCATAAGCCGGCTGACCAAACATCGCATGATATGTACTCCTGATTCTGACCACCTCAAACCAAACAGTCCCTTTTGCAAGTAGTCGCGGTAAAAATGTGATACTTGCCACTCTTCAACTGCTTCATATTACTCTGATACGCTGAATGATTGTTTTCCTGTTGATTATCATGACCAGAATGTTGATTATGACCACCATGGGTTACCTTGACCCTGATAGCCAAAACTTGAGCTGCCACCACCAAAGCCGGATCCCTGAAAACCAGAGCCTGACCCGCCGGCGGCTCATTACCGTTGCCATGATGCTGTTGAAATAACTGGTTCTTGAACTCCCGTATCATATAACAATCCTTCCAGGCATGAGTAGACGACTTGTTAGGACAACTATGCTTTGGACAAGGTCCAGTGAGTACTTCATCATGATTCTTAGGCTTTCCTCCATTGAAAGGCGGCTTGCCATTACCATTGCAACATTGATTCTTAAACCTGGTGTTGGTGTTAGCCACTAAGTCTAGCCTGCCATTGGGGTATCTATGCTTTCCCCCCGTTGCCTTTGCCATTATGATTACCATTATGACTTAAGATGTTATGGTGCTTGCCCTTACCACCACCGTTTTGCTTGCCCTTATTAGGTTTGTCCTCATCAGAGCTATGATCTTCTGTATTATCAGAGTCGGCATACCTGGTAAGTACATCCATAAGTTTTCCCATGTCTGTGCACTTGCGCTTAAGCCGTCCTAGCTTCTGCTTAAGAGGATCAACATGACAGTTCTTCTCCAAGACCAACACAGCTTGAGCCACCCCAATAATGTCCGAAGAGTTTATGATGGTCGCGACCCGGCGAGCCCGATGATGGGCCGACTCATCTTCATGCTGCACACAATGCTACAAATCAACAATTGTCATCGGCTACTTGCAAGTTCCTTCAAATTTCTTTATGAAGCTCTCCTTCAACTCCGCCCAGGTATTGATAGAGTTGGGGGGGGGGGGAGGTTCTTTAACCATGTCTGAGCCGGTCCCTCCAACATCATAGTAAAATACTTGGCACATATCACATCACTGACTTCCAACATGTCCATGGCTAACTCATAGCTCTCAATCCAAGCTGGCGGCTCAAGATCCGCTATGTAGTTGTGTACCTTCCGAGTGCCCTTAAAATCTTTGGGCATATGCTTGTTACGTAAAGCTGACACTAGACACGGCACTCCAATGGTCCTAGAATTTGAACCGGCTCTCACAGAAGCTGAAGGAGTCATCGAGGGCTGCTGATAAGCCCCCTGGTTAGCTGCCTCCGCCTCACGGCGGGCTCTTACTTCATAAAAAAATGGTCTGAGCATCAATACGCGTGTTACGGGGTGGGTTAGTCTAGGGCGGGTTACGACACCGCACGTTGCTGGAAACAGCTGGCGACTCAGCATGCCGACTATAACTATGGCTCGGCGACGGGGTTGAATGCACATGGTGCCGGCTGTAGGAGTAATTAGCGTGCTGAGCAATCGCGGTATGTAAGAATCCAATGGCGTTCCGGGCTTCAACTGCAACCAACGTGTCACCAGCAATATGAAGTGTAGTAAGCCGGGTTGCTGCTACGACCATGTTATCCACATGGTTGGAGAAGTGACCTGGTGGCATCAAAAAGTGTTGTGGCTAGTGAGGGTTGGGGACCGGCTCTTCCCTCCGCACTGGCTCTAGCTGTAGAGGTTGAGTTTTGCCCACTTCTAGGCATGTTTGAGGTTAATTGGGGTATAACCAGTGCTCCTGGTATACTCGTGCTAGCCATCGGTGTGTTGAGAAAGCGCATGGGCTCATAAACTGGAGGTAAATGGCTCTGATGCCATCTGCGATAAACAACATTGGAAGCAGTCTGATCCAAATTTAGATGCCAAGCCTCTGCCTATATGCATTCCTTTTCCGCATTAATCTGAGCCTGTGGTGTAGCAATCTAGGCGGCTTCCATATTGATTTCCTCCTAGACCTTAGTCATCTACTCAAGAAGCTTTGCAATCTCCACATTAAGTTCTGCTTGATTCTCTGTAGTGACCTCAGTTGCCAGTCGGGTTGTAAGAGTGGTCATCAGTTCAGACAAGACTTGAGCTGACGGCCTCGCTGAGTTGGATCCTCCAGGGGCCACCGTAGCCGGGTCAATTGTGGCCGATGTTCCCATCATCGTTGAGTTGTTAGCCGGCGCTGTTCCCACCATGTAGATGGCGGCTCGTAGGTATCTGGAATACTGTTGCCAATGGAACAGCCCCCAAGCCCACCATCATGACGTCGGTATATTGACTTCGTCTCTCCAGTCAAGGACTCATCATCCGTGTAGATGAGAGTCTCTCCTCCAGACTCAGAATTCTCTAGGAGTTCCACACCCCGTGTGAAACCAACAAAGACATGCTTCCGGTCAGCTTGAGACCGGAGGGTTGCGCACTTTGAGCTTGCTTGATGAGGTCAGCGCCGAAGTCCAGCTCGGGTTCAGATCCGCCTATCTTGTCGATGAAGACGTGGATTTTGCCGAAGGGGACTCGATACCCGTACTCGATTGACTCGGCCTCCGGACCCCTACCGGCGTCGTTGATGTAGAGCTTGCTGCGGTGATTCTAAGTCATCCTATCCATGAAGTATCCCTCGATCCCTGAGAAACATCCCTTCAAGAACTCGAAACCACCATGCGCTAGCCCCAAGGTGCGCACCGACTTTCGTGGTTTTGTCACGGCAGATGTCCTAGTGTGAGGACTTAGACATGAGGCCATCGCAAGTGGTGATTAGCTTGTCGGGGTTGAGTGGGTCAAGAGACATGAGTTTACCCAGATTCGGCCCCTCACGATCGAGGTAATAGCCTACGTCCTGCTTCTCTATTTATTGCTGGAGTATCGATTACAAGAGAGCGGATTCGCTTAACCTTGCTATCGATTGATCGTTGATACGTCTCCAACATATCTATAATTTTTTATTGCTCCATGCTATTATATTATTTATCTTGGATGTTTTATATGCATTTATATGATTTTTGGGACTAACCTATTAACCCAGAGCCCGGTGCCAGTTTTTGTTTTTTCCATGTATTTGAGTTTCGCAGAAAGTGAATATCAAACGGAGTCCAAATGGAACGAAACTTCACGAAGATTTTTCTTGAACCAGAAGATATCAGATGGACTTGGAGTGCACGTTAGGGGAGCTGCGAGGCGGCCATAAGAACGGAGGGCGCGCCTTGGGGGGTAGGGCGTGCCCCCACCCTTATGGGCCCCTCGAGTGTCTCCTGACCTAATTCTTCAGCATATATATACCCATATATTCCAGAAACATCATAACATCCATCAAAACCTCTTTTCCACCGCTGTAACATTCTGTTCTCGCGAGATCCCATCTGGAGGCCTTTTCCGGTACTCTGCCGGAGGGGGAATAAACCACGGAGGGCATCTACATCAACCCTATTTCCCTTCCGATGAAGTGTGAGTAGTTTACCACAGACCTAAGGGTCCATAGCTAGTAGCTAGATGTCTTCTTCTCTCTCTTTGATCTTCAATACCATGTTTTCCTTGTTGTTCTTGGAGATTTATCCGATGTAATCTTCTTTTGCGGTGTGTTCCAAGATCCAATGAATTGTGGATTTATGATCAGATTATCTATGAATATTATTTGAGTCTTTTCTGAATTCTTATATGCATGATCTAATATCTTAGTAATTCTGTTCAAACTATTAGTTTTTTTTGGGCCAACTAGATTGATATTCCTTGCAACGGGAGAAGTGCTTTGCTTTGGGTTCAATATTGCGGTGCTCAATCCCAGTGACAAAAAGGGACATGACACTTATTGTATCGTTGCCATTGAGGATAAAAAGATGGGGTTTTCATCATATTGCTTGAGTTAATTCCGCTACATCATGTCATCTTACATAAGGCGTTACTCTGTTCTTATGAACTTAATAATCTAGATGCAGAATCATTCCGGTCAATGTGGGGAGTAATAGTAGTAGATGCAGGCAGGAGTCGGTCTACTTGTCTCGGACGTGATGCCTATATTCATGATCGTTGCCTTAGATGTCTTCATAATTATTCGCTTTTCTATCAATTGCTTTGTAGTAATTTGTTCACCCACCATAATATTTGCTATCATGAGAGAAGCCTATAGTGAAACCTATGGCCCCAGGTCTATTTTACATCTTATAAGTTTCAGATCTACGATTTCAAAATCTTTTACTCCCTCCGTCCCAAAATGTAAGACGTCTTTGAGACTTAGTCTAAGCCAAAAAAACATCTTACATTTTGGGACAGAGGGAGTACTTTTCAATCTATAAACCAAAAACCCAAAAATATTTACTTTACTTGTTCATCTATCTCTATTGGATCTCACTTTTGCAATTCACCTAGAAGGGATTGACAATCCCTTTATAGCGTTGGGTGCAAGTTGTTTGATAGTTTGTGCAGCTATTTGGCGACTTGTGTGTAATCTCCTACTGGATTGATACCTTGGTTCTCATAACCGAGGGAAATACTTACTTCACTTTGCTGCATCTCCCATTCCTCTTCAAGGGAAATACCAACGCAAACTCGGTAAAGTAGCGAGGAAGCAAGATTTCTGGCACCGTTGCCGGGGAGATCTACGCTAAGCCAAGACCCACAAAGTACCTTTCATCAAACTCCCATCTCTCGCATTTACATTATTTACCATTCACCTCTCATTTTCCTCTCCCCCACTTCTAAAACGATTTAAAAAAATGCCTTTTCTTCACCCTTCTTTCGTTCGTCTTGCTTCTTGTGTGCTTGTGTGTTGGATTGCTTGCTTTGTCACTATGGCTCAAGAAAACACCAAATTATGTGATTTCTCCAACACCAATAATAATGATTTCATTAGTACCCCGATTGCTCCCGCTACTAATGCGGAATCTTGTGAAATCAATGCAGTTTTATTGAATATTGTAATGAAAGATCTATTTTCTGGCCTTCCTAGTGAAGATGCCGCATCTCATCTGAATAAATTTGTTGATTTGTGTGATATGCAAAAGAAAAGAGATGTGGAAAATGATCTTGTTAAATTAAAGCTATTCCTGTTCTCACTACGAGATCAGGCTAAAACTTGGTTTACATCTTTGCATAAAAATAGTATTGATTCACGGAATAAGTGCGATTCTATTGCCAAGTATTTCCCTCCCGCTAAGACCATCTCCCTTAGCAACGATATTATGAATTTTAAACAATTTGATCATGAGCATGTTGCAAAATCTTGGGAGAGGATGAAACTTATGATAATAAATTGTCCTACACATGGTTTGAATTTATGGATAATTATACAATTTTTTTATGCTGGATTGAAATTTGCTTCTAGAAATCTCTTAGATTCGGTCGCGGGAGGTACTTTTATGGAAATCACTTTTGGAGAAGCTACTAAACTCCTAGATAGTATAATGGTTAACTATTATCAATGGCATACCGAAAGATCTTCCACTAGTAAAAAAGTGCATGCAATTGAAGAGATTAATGTTTTAAGTGGAAAGATGGATGAACTTATGAAATTATTTACTAGCAAAGGTGCTAATATTGATCCTAATGATATGCCTTTGTCTACTTTGATTGAGAACAACAATGAATCTATGGATGTGAATTTTGTTGGTAGGAACAATTTTGGTAACAATGCTTATAGAGGAAATTTCAATCCTAGGCCTTTTCCTAGTAATTCGTCTAATAATTATGGTAATTCATACAACTATTCTGATGGAAATTATAATAAGATCTATTACGTCTCCAACGTATCTGTAATTTTTTATTGTTCCATGCTATTATTTATGAAGTATTGGATGTTTAATGGGCTTTATCATTCACTGTTATATCATTTTTGGGACTAACTTACTAACCCAAAGGCCCAGTCCAGATTGCTATTTTTTGCCTATTTCAGGGTTTTGCAGAAAAGGAATATCAAACGGAGTCCAAACAGAATGAAACCTTCGCGAGAGATATTTATGGAGAAAATCACGCACGGGAAACGCCAGGACCAAGTCAGGGGACAGCTGGGCTCCCCTCGTTGGTGGGGGGCGCCTCCCCTTCCCAGGGTGCGCCCCCTGCCTCGAGGCTGGCCCGTGTGGCCCCCGGTGCCCCATTCTTCCTATATATACCTACGTACCCCAGAAACTCCATACGCAGAGAGAAAACCCTAATTCCACCGTCGTAGCTTCTGTTCCCGTGGAGATCCCATCTTGGAGCCTGTTCCGGGAGGGGGATCCATCACGGAGGCCTTCATCATCATCATCATCATCATCATCGCCCTCACGATGAGTTGTGAGTAGTTTACCACAGACCTTCGGGTCCATAGCTAGTATCTAGATGGCTTCTTCTCTCTCTCTGGATCTCAATACAAAGTTCTCCTCGGTCTTTGAGGAGATCTATTTGATGTAATCTCTTTTCGCGGTGTGTTTGTCGTGATCCGATGAATTGTGAGTTTATGATCAAGGTTATCTATGAAAGATATTTGGTTCTTCTCTGAACTTTTTATGGGTGCTCATAATATCCTTGCAAGTCTCTTCGAATTATTGGTTTGGTTTGGCCTACTAGATCTATAGTTCTTGCAATGGCAGAAGTGCTTGACTTTGGGTTCAATCTTGCGGTGTCCTTTCCCAGTGACAGTAGGGGCAGCAAGGCACTGATACGTCCAAAACGTATCTATAATTTCTGCTTGCTCCATGCCTCTTTTGTGTGATATTGCTATGATATTTATGCACTTCTATACACTTTTGATCATATTTGGATTAACCTATTAACTCAGTGCACCACAGTGCCAGTTCCTGTTTTCTGCTGTTTTTATATTTCAGGTTTCCCCCATATTAAAAGTGCTCCAAAAATTCCGGGAAAAATACAGGAAAAATCACCGTACAGGAAGCTTCGAGAAAAACCAAAGCAGGGCCAGAGGGGTGCCAGGGGTGGCCCAGGCGGCCACCCGGCGCGGCCCCACCCCTGGCTGCGCCAAGGGGGCGCCTGGGGCCCCCTCTCCTCCTCTGATGACCCTCCTTCGCATATATATTCCTCGCGTCCCGAAACCCTCGAGGACGGAACCCTTTTTCGCGATCTCGTCTCTGTTCCGCCGCCGCAGCGCTTCCAAGATGGGGAGCATCAGGAGAACTCTTCCCGGCACCCTGCCGGAGGGGAGAACCACCACCGAGAGTTTGTCCACCACCATGGACGCTTCCCGGATGAGTCGTGAGTAGTCCACCTTGGACCATGGGTCCATGATCAGTAGCTATGTGATGTTCTCCTCCCCTCTTTGTTCTTCATGGTTTAGACCTCGTGAGCTGCCCTACATGATCGAGGCACATATGTAATCTTTATGCTATTGCTCTGCTGAGTTTGCTGGGATCCGATGGATTATGAGATTATGTTCAGATTGTGTGTGAGTAATATATTTGATTCACCTCTTTTATATTTATGTTCTTGAGTAATTCTTGCATGTTCTCCGTTGCTGTTTATTGCTTTGGCCAAGTAGTAGGTAGTAACTCCAAGAGGGAACGTTATGCTTGATTGTGGGTTCATGCCCCCTGATGACTAGCTTGAGTGACAGAAACATGAGTCTAGGGGATGTGTTGTTGCCACAAGGGGGAAAACAACAGTGCTTGTACTTGCGGGTGCAAGGATTGTTTACTTTACGCAAAGTTCTTTTAATGCAGTTGTCTGTTGTTTTGAGTCTACACTTTGGGTGGGATTCACAACTTAATACCAGCGAGATGTTCTGGATAGATATCTCAAGGTGGATGATTAGTAGTAGATGCAGATGGATTTCGGTCTACTTGCCTTGGCGTACCGCCCATGCTTTTGAGCCTCTACCTTTCTTTACAGCATAGCTAGCATTGGTTTGCGCACATAATCCTGTCAATTGCCCAGCTGTAATTTGTTTACCTCACTTTGCTGTTTTATCGTCTTTTGGGAGAGAGACATCACTAGTGAACATCATGGGACCCCGGTCCATATTACCACCACTTATCACACCCGCTATTTACTTCCTGTCTTTATTTCCTAGTTGCAGTCATACCTATCATTATTATCTCTTGCGTTTGATCCTTTGTAAATGACAAGGCCGGAGGGATTGACAACCTCTCTGTACTCGTTGGGAGCAAAGTTATTTGTATCTCTGTGCAGATCCTGTCAACCGCTAAGTTTCTGGCGCCGTTGACACCTTCTTGTCGACCCTCAGAGTCTCACGGGATTCGATCCTTGGTACCTTTGCCAAGGGAAACTTGCTGCTACGCTACATCTCAAACCTTCCACTTGGGGTAACCAACGAGGGGCGAGAAGCCATCAGGCACGTATTGTATTGTTGCCATCGAGGATAAAAAGATGGGGTTTTCATCATATCGCTTGAGTTTATCCCTCTACATCATGTCATCTTGCCTAAGGCGTTACTCTGTTCGTATGAACTAAATACACTAGATGCATGCTGGATAGCGGTCGATGTGTGGAGTAATAGTAGTAGATGGAGATTCGTTTCGGTCTACTTGTCTCGGACGTGATGCCTATATACAATGATCATACCTAGATAGTCTCGTAATTATTCGCTTTTCTATCAATTGCTCGACAGTAATTTGTTTACCTGCCGTAGAATACCGCTATCATGAGAGAAGCCACTAGAGAAAACTATGGCCCCCGGGACTATTCTCAACATATCAATCTAAATCTACTTTACTTTTCTTGCTTTTATTTGCTGTTTTATTAAACTAAAAATACCAAAAATATAAACTATCATCTCTATCAGATCTCACTCTCGTAAGTGACCGTAAAGGGATTGACAACCCCTTATCGCGTTGACTGCGAAGTTCTTATTTGTTTGTGCAGGTGCGAGGGAATCGTGGGTGGTATCCTACTGGATTGATACCTTGGTTCTGAAAAACTGAGGGAAATACTTACGCTACTGTGATGCATCTCCCTTTCCTCTTCGAGGGAATACAACACAAGCTCAAGAGGTAGCAAGAAGAATTTCTGGCGCCGTTGCCGGGGAGGCATATGCAAAAGTCATATACCAAGTACCTATACAAACCCTTATCCTTCGCATTACATTTATTTGCCTCTCGTTTTCCTCTCCCCCACTTCACCCTTGCCGTTTTATTTGCCCTTCTTCTGCCGTGTTTATCGTTCGCTTGCTTGCTTGTCATTATGGCTAGCCCCTTATCCGCTCCTTTGTCTCCCGAGTTTGAAGTACTTCACTTCAAGCAAAGGCAAGGAGAAAACTTAAAAGATGCTTGGTTTAGGATGATGAAATCTTATCGTAAGTGCACCTTAGAAGTAAATTTTAGAATCTTGCTTCGCAATTTTTATGTTGGATTGAATATGTCTCATAGAGAACTCTTGGATTGCGTTGCCAAGAGAAATTTTATCGAAGTTGATCCTAGTTTCGCGCATGAAATCGCAGAGGGAATAGTGGGAACACTACCTCCCCAAAAGGAATCAAATTCAACCCCGGAAGGGACGCAAGTTTTTGAGAAAATTTGCGAAGTAACAAAAATAATACAAAAATCTCTTGAACCTCTTAAGATTGTTAGTGGGAATCTCCACCGCATGAATATGTTGATTACTCTTTGCAATAAGCGGTTGGATGCTTTAGATCTTAAGATTTCTGAATATGAAGGGAAACGCAAGGAACCTTCCGGATTCAAGCTTTACACTGTTAAAAGGGTGAAGACTAAAGATGGCAATACCTAGATCTATCTTGTATCGTGACTAGCTAGGGGCGTAAAACGATAGCGCTTGTTGGGAGGCAACCGAATTTTATGTTTTTTTGTTGCTGTTAGGGAATAAATATTGCATCTAGCCTCTTATTAGATGTGGTTTCATGTTTTGCTTAGTGTTTGTGCCAAGTAGAACCTTTGGTAAGACTTGTGTGAAGTTTATATGATCTTGCCGTGAAAAACAGAATCGTTAGCTCGCTAAGATATTACTGGTGCGTTCTTTTTAGTTGATTCCTTTTTCTGATGATTGGTAAACAAATTGCGCAAATTTACCAATTTAGTTTGAATTTTTTGGAGTTCTAGAAGTAGGCGAACCCTGCAGATTACTACAGACTGTTCTGTTTTTGACAGATTCTGTTTTTCGTGTGTTGTTTGCTTATTCCGATGCATCTATGAGTAATATTGGAGGATATAAACCATAGAGAACTCGGAGTACAGTAGGTTTAACACCATTATAAACAAAGAATGAATTCCTTGTTGTACCTTTGAGTAGTGGTTTGCTTTCTCTTACTAACGGAGCTCACGAGAATTTTTGTCTAAGTTTAGTGTTGTGAAGTTTTCAAGTTTTGAGTATTGCTTTGATGGACTATGGAACAAGGAGTAGCAAAGGCCTAAGCTTGGGGATGCCCATGGAACCCCAAGTAAATTCAAGATAATCAAAAGCCTGAGCTTGGGGATGCCCTGGGAAGGCATCCCCTCTTTCGTCTTCATCCATCGGTAACTATATTTGGAGCTATATTTTTATTCGCAACATGTTATGTGTCTTGCTTGGAGTGTCTTGTATAATTTGAGTCTTTGCTTGTTAGTTTGCCACAATCATCCTTGCTGGACACACCTATTTGAGAGAGTTAAACATGGCCTAGAAGTTATTAGAACACTGTAAGTGCATTACTTATATCTTTTGAGTTGAATAGTTTTCGCTCTAGTGCTTCACTTATATCTTTTAGAGCATGGTGGTGGTAATATTTTGTAGAAATTGTTGAACTCTCATGCTTCACTTATATCTATTTGAGAGTCTATTAAAACAGCATGGTAAAGTGTTTAGGCTAAAGAAACTAGTTTTCACATGATAAACATCCAATGTCAATGTAGTAAAAAAATTCACACCAAGTGCATTGAATAGAATGAGATGTTGGATGCTTGATAATTGTTTTGAGACATGAGGATATTTATATTAGAGTCATGCTAGTGGAGTTATTATGAAATTGAGAAATACTTGTGTTAAGGTTAGTGATTCCCGTAGCATGCACGTATGGTGAACCGTTGTGTGACTAAGTTAGAGCATGAGATATTTGTAGAGTGTCAACCTTTGTGTGGAGGTCGAGGGCGCGCGATGGTTAACTCCTACAAACCTACCCCCTAGGAGCATGCGTTGATTGCTTTGTTTTGATGACTCGTAATTTTTTGCAATAAGTATATGAGTTCTTATGACTAATGTTGAGTCCATGGATTATACGCACTCTCACCCTTCCACCATTGCTAGCCTCTCTTGTATCGCGCAACTTTTGCCGGTGCCATAAGCCCATTATATATCCTTCCTCAAAACAGCCACCATATTGTTCCTCAAAACAGCCACCATACCTACCTATCATGGCATTTCCATAGCCATTCCGAGATATATTGCCATGCAACTTTCCACCATTCCGTTTATATGACACGCATCATATTGTCATATTGCCATGCATGATCATGTACTTGACATCGTATTTGTGGCAAGGCCACCATGCATAATTTTTCATACATGTCACTCTTGTTTCATTGCACATACCGGTACACCGCCGGAGGCATTCATATTGAGTCATACTTTGTTGTTGTAGTATCGAGTTGTAATTTCGTGTTTTAATGAAAGTGTGATGATCATTATTATTAGAGCATTGTCCCATGGGAGGAAAGGCTGAACCTATAAAGCCCCTCCGCAAAAAAAGGCCAAAGAAAAAAAGGCAAAAAAAGAAAAAAAGAAGAAAAAAAAGAAAAAGAAAAGAAAAAGGGACAATTGCTACTATGTTTTTCCACACTTGTGCTTCAAAGTAGCACCATGTTCTTCATTGTAGAGAGTCTCATGTTCAGTCACTTTAATATACTAGTGGGAATTTTCATTATAGAACTTGGCTTGTATATTCCAACGATGGGCTTCCTCAAATGCCCTAGGTCTTCGTGAGCAAGCAAGTTGGATGCACACCCACTAGTTTCTTTTGTTGAGCTTTCATTCATATTTAGCTCTAGTGCATCCGTTGCATGGCAATCCCTACTCACTCGCGTTGATATCTATTGATGGGCATCTCCATAGCCCGTTGATACGCCTAGTCGATGTGAGACTATCTCCCTCCTTTTTGTCTTCTCCACAACCGCCTCTATTCCACCCATAGTGCTATATCAATGGCTCACGCTCATGTATTATGTGAAAGTTGAAAGGTTTCAAAAGATAGAGTATGAAAACAAATGCTTGGCTGAAATCACGGTTGTGCATGATATGAATATTTTTGTGTGATAATAAGGGAGCATAGCCAACACTATATGATTTTGTAGGGATAACTTTCTTTAGCCATGGTATTTTGAGAAGACATGATTGCTTTGTTAGTATTGCTCGAAGTATTGTTATTTCTTATGTCAACATAGACTTTTATCTTGAATCTTTTAGATCTAAACATTCATGCCACAATTAAGAGAATTACATTGAAAAACTATATTGGTTAGCATTACACATCAAAAATTCTTTCTTTATCATTTACCTACTCGAGGACGAGCAGGAATTAATCTTGGGGATGCTTGATACGTCTCAAACGTATCTATAATTGTTGATTGTTCCATGCTATTATTTATGAAGTCTTGGATGTTTAATGGGCTTTATCATTCACTTTTATATCATTTTTGGGACTAACCTACTAACCCGAAGGCCCAGTCCAGATTGCTGTTTTTTTGCCTATTTCAGGGTTTTGCAGAAAAGGAATATCAAACGGAGTCCAAACGGAATGAAACCTTCGCGAGAGATATTTTTGGAGAAAATCATGCACGGGAAATGTCAAGACCAAGTTAGGGGACAGCTGGGCTGCCCTCGAGGGTGGGGGGTGCCCCCCTTCCCAAGGCGGGCCCCCTGCCTCGAGGCTGGCCGTGTGGCCCCCGGTGCCCCCCTTCTTCCTATATATACCTAGGTACCCCAGAAACTCCACACGCAGAGAGAAAACCCTAATTCCACCCTCGTAGCTTCTGTTCCCATGGAGATCCCATCTTGGAGCCTATTCAGGGAGGGGGATCCATCACGGAGGCCTTCATCATCATCATCATCGCCCTCACCATGAGTTGTGAGTAGTTTACCACAGACCTTCGGGTCCATAGCTAGTATCTAGATGGCTTCTTCTCTCTCTCCAGATCTCAATACAAAGTTCTCCTCGGTCTTCGAGGAGATCTATTCGATGTAATCTCTTTTTGCGGTGTGTTTGTCGAGATCCGATGAATTGTGAGTTATGATCAAGCTTATCTATGAAAGATATTTGGTTCTTCTCAGAATTTTTATGGGTGCTCATAATATCCTTGCAAGTCTCTTCGAATTATTGGTTTGGTTTGGCCTACTAGATCTATAGTTCTTGCAATGGGAGAAGTGCTTGGCTCTGGGTTCAATCTTGCGGTGTCCTTTCCCAGTGACAGTAGGGGTAGCAAGGCACGTATTGTATTGTTGCCATCGAGGATAAAAAGATGGGGTTTTCATCATATTGCTTGAGTTTATCCCTCTACATCATGTCATCTTGCCTAAGGCGTTACTCTGTTCATATGAACTCAATACACTAGATGCATGCTGGATAGTGGTCGATGTGTGGAGTAATAGTAGTAGATGCAGAATCATTTCGGTCTACTTGTCTCGGACGTGATGCCTATATACAATGATCATGCCTAGATAGTCTCATAATTATTCGCTTTTCTATCAATTGCTCTACAGTAAGTTGTTTACCCACCGTAGAATATCGCTATCATGAGAGAAGCCACTAGAGAAAACTATGGCCCTCGGGTCTATTCTCAACATATCAATCTACATCTACTTTAATTTTCTTGCTTTTATTTGCTGTTTTATTAAACTAAAAATACCAAAAATATAAACTATCATCTCTATCAGATCTCACTCTCGTAAGTGACCATAAAGGGATTGACAACCCCTTATCGCGTTGGCTGCGAAGTTCTTATTTGTTTGTGCAGGTGCGAGGGACTCGCGCGTGGTCTCCTACTGGATTGATACCTTGGTTCTCAAAAACTGAGGGAAATACTTACGCTACTATGGTGCATCTCCCTTTCCTCTTCGAGGGAATACAACGCAAGCTCAAGAGGTAGCAAGATCCCTCTAATTTTGAGTATAGTGTTAAAGAATTTATGAGTTCTCAAAAGAATTCTAATGCTATGATTGAAGAAAAAATTCTTAAGATTGATGACTTGACTACAAGTGTGGATATAATTTCTCTTGATGTTGATTCTTTGAAGCTTAGATCTATTCCACCTGAGCATGATATCAATGAGTCTCTCAAATCTATGAGAACTTCCGTTGATGAATGCAAAGAAAGAACTGTCGGATTTCGGGTTCCGACAAACCCTTGAGGTTCGAACACTGGGGTGCGCATGAAGATCTCAACTTTCCGCTCTAGCTCGCGCTCGCACCGATTCCTAGGCCTAGCTCGTCGAACCTGAAGAACAAGGGACACAAGGGTTTTTACTAGTTCGGGCCGCCATTGTGGTGTAATACCCTAATAGAATGTGGTGTGGTGGATTGCCTTGTAGGCTGAGGATGAACTAGTGCATGGGAAGAATAGCCCCCTGATGAGAGGTGTTCTTGTGCTCGAGTGAGCTTTTGTGTAGGATGGAATGGATCTGATCGCCCTAGGTTGGGTCAGCTCAAGATGAGATCGTCCCCATATGGTGGTGGCTAGTCCTATTTATAGAGGCCCAGGTCCTCTTCCCAAATATTGAGCGGGAAGGGATCCCACAATGACCATGTTTGAAGGGGGATAGCTAGTACAAGCTATCCTGACAAAATGTGGTCTTCGCCTGCCAAAGGCTCTGGTGGTGACGCCGCCGTGGGCTCCATGGCGACCTTCGCTCTGCCGTCCTACTGGTCTTGCTCTCATTGCACCGATATGGAAACCATTGCCTGACGCCTTCGGACTCCTTGCCTGCGCTTGCTCCTTTTAGCACCAAAGAGGAAACTGGCATCCTGCGCCCGCTGGCGCCCGCCTGGCCTTGGTCGTCATGGCTCACGTCATGCGAACCTCGCGAGGTGCTCCTTGCCTTGATATCTCCGCTCCTCGGGAGCCAGCCTAGTGAGGCCGCCCCAGGGGAGGTCTTGCGTCGTCCGCCTCGCGAGGCTTGGCCCGTTGCAAGGGTCTTGAGGGGTTTGCTGATGAAGATCGGCTTTACCAGGCCGCTGGGTGAGCCACGCTCTGGGCCGCAGGTAGGCAAATCTGGGTACCCGCGTTGCCAGAACACCGATAGTAGCCCCCGGGCCCAAGGCGCACTCGGACTTAGCTTCGCGGCGGGTCAAGTGCGGAGCGCCGCTGGCCCCAAAAGCTTGCGGCCTTGATTGACGCGTGGCGATTGATGAGACGTGGGTGTCTGCACTTCCCCATGCAGCCTTGATTTCTTCCCAGCTAGGCGACCACCGTTTCTTACACAACTCCACCTCCTTCGCTGGCAGCACGCCCCGCAGCTTCTCCGTCTTCTTGATCCTTTCTCCCAGCTTGATTTGACACCAACTCCCTTCGCCACCATGGTATCTAGCCAAAAGAAGGAGGGGGGGAAGGAGTCTCGTACCTTGCCCCCCACGCCGTCGGCCTTCGGGCCCACCACCGAGCGGTCAGTGGTGCTCAATCAAGAGATGATGGACAAGGTGCGCTCGGCACTCGCCGCCGATTCCAATGAATGGGGGGCGACGGTGGCTGGGCCCGCTTCCCGCGTCAAAATTGACAGGATGACCACCGAGGTCCCCCTCCACATTCACGCCCTCTGGGTAGGCCTGATTCCTCCCTTGTCTGATTTCTTCAATGCGGTGCTCTCGCATTATAGGATCAGCGTCCTTCACCTCGACCCCCAATCCATCGCCCTCCTCACTGTTTTCGCCTTTGTCTGCGAAGCCATGGTGGGCATCGCTCACTCCGTGGCCTTGTTCGCACTTCTTCTCGCTGCACCTGTCGGATGCACTCTAGTGCTCAGGGTGTGTGTCCTTCCAGGCCATCGCGGCGACGACTGGCTCGGGGATCGGTTCCGATCTCTCACCGGTCATTAGGGGTTTTAGGAAGCAGCGGGTGTTTGTGGATGCTGCCGTGCGCAGCCCCCTGCTGCTCCTCCCGCGGACTCCGACTGCTCCGAGCTCCGACTGGAAACATGAGAGGCTCGCTGACCAGCGGCTATCTCACGTTTGGCGCCGGCTGGCCAGGTTGAAGAAGCTCGGGGTGACGGCGCCCATGGTGGTGAAGGAGTACATCCAATGCCGTATCACTCCACTACAATGCCACTCTCGGCCTATGTGGACCTTCTCCGGCTACGGGGACCGCATGAGGCTTCAAGCGCCGACTCTTCCTCCCGAGGTACGGCGCACAGTGCTCGAGCTCCCAACGGGTGACCCAGCGCCAGCCAGCTTGACGGAGGAAGGTTGTCTTCTGTACTGCTGCTCGAACAATGTGGAGCTCGTGAAGCAGATGCCCTCCTTCGATGAATTGGGGCTCCGTCTGACTGGCCTTGAGGGGCTTTGCGAGAGCCCTGTCTATGTGGCTCCCCTGCCCGCCACCGGCGAGACGCTTGCCCTAGAAGGGAGCACGGAGGGGCGACCGCCACCGGGTGCTGGTGGCGCGGCTGCTTTGGCGTTGGTGTCTCTTGGGGCTCCTGAAGCGCCGTCCCCTGGGACTCGGGAGATCCGACCAAAGGGGGCGGCTGAGGGGTCGATGCAGCCTGGCACTCCTGAGGCCAAAGCCCCCAAGGCCCTCGCGGGTCTCCCTGAGGCGGGGGCCGGGGACCCCACACGGTTTAGCGTTCCTGAGGGTGCCTCCTCATGAGCCGCTCCGTTCTCACCCGACACCGGTGATCGTGTCCGGGGCTTCGGCCGGCTTCGTCCGAACTTCAACGCACTCTTCAAGCAGAGGGGATCTCCAAGCTACAGTGGTGATGCCTTCCGGCCATTGAAGCAGAGGAAGTACATTGCCATAGACGAGTGAGTACCTTGTCTTGGTAATTTCCTAAGTGTTGCTTCCCCTTCTGACCGTGGTTCCTCAGGGCCCCTTCTACTAAGGCGACAAAATCTCCTGAGAAGCAGCCCTCTCCTGCCCCGAGTTCTCCGCCGATCTCGAGCGCCCTCAGCCGATGCGCCGCCCTTGGTGTGAGGTCAGTCAGGGGGGCGGATGCGCTGGCCTGGCGCCTCGACCTTGCGTTCTTACCGTTCCTCCTTCGCAGTACTGCCTGGGGGTGCGGAAGGCGTTCTGACAGCTCCTCCCCTAGTTATTGACCGCAGCTGGGTCACTTCGGCCCTGGCGTCTTCTTCGAGCCACGGGCCTCCGCCCGTCCGGGTCCCGGCTGAGGCCCGAAAGACGACTGGGAGGGAGGCGATCTTGGGGCCCCTTCGGGAGGGGACAAGCTCTCTCGAGCTTCTCCAACGACCTCCAGCACTGTGGACGACCCCAGTCGCGCGTTTGAGTTCGCGCTCAAGCGGGGCGCTGTCCGTCGTGAGCTTCTTCAGGAGGCGATGAGTGCGCTGAATTGGCTTGGGGGTAGAGCTTGTGGACGTTGATGCCCGTCTTGAGACCGAGGGCCTCCGGCTGATGGATGAATGACATCGACTGAAGGTGGCCATCAAGCTCGGGCGTCTCTAGCGTGAGCGCGCCAATCTGGAGGCCGAGGCGTCCCTTGCAGCCTCGCGTGAAGCCTGTGCCCGAGCCCTGGAGGAGGCCAGGGAGGCTGACCACCGTCACGAGGTTGCAGAGAGGCACAGGCAGGAGCTTCAGGCCCTGAACGCCCGCCTGGAGCAAAGAGCTGAGGCGCGCAGGGCTGCCTTGGCATTGATGAAAGGGACGCCCTCTGAAGAGGTGGAAATCCTGAGGCATGAGGAAGCGTTGATGCTGGAGGACACGGAGCGCAGCTTCAAGCTTGAGCGGCTGGAGACGAGGGAGCGCCATGGGACCCTGTCCGAGGATGTTGTTTCTGCTCGCGAGCCCAAGGTCCAGGAGGAGATCGACCAGAGGGTGGGGAAGGCCAGCGCTAATCTTGCCAAGGAGTACGGCCTGAAAGCAGAGCTCCTATGGGCGGAAGCTGATGGGAGAACTGCTGCCCTCAATATGAAGCTGGAGGAGGCAGAGCAGTGCGAGAGGGTCACCACGGCGGCCTAGTCTTCTATTCAGGCCAAGCTGGACTCCTCGCTGGCCGACCTAGCCTTGCTCCATCGGCAAGTTGATGAAGCCACGGTTCTCATGCAGTGGAAGAAGGATGAGGCTTGCAGCCAACTTTTGTTGCAACACGAGCACACCCCCATGCTTAGAGCTCTCCGGGTGAAAGCTAACCGGGCGCTGGGGCCATCTGCGAGGAGAACGTCCCTCACCCCCATGTGGAAGATTACGCTGGCAATCTCGTCTTCTTCACTGAGGTCGTGGCGCGCCTGGAGAGCCGGGCCACGAGGGCCCGCCAGCTTGTCGAAGAAAAGAGCCGAGGCCTCCTCAGGCACGCGTTCTCCTGAGTCTTTAGTCATCTCCAGAACATCGACCCCCAGTTTAATTTTGACACCGCCATCGCCCAAGTGCTCGAGGCCGTCCAAGACAACCTGGCCCGCTGGGTGGATGACAACGTGGATGCCCTGGTCAGGGCCTTTGCTACTGAGGATGATGAGGCCGTGGTTGTGGCGGACGAAGGCGGTGCGGTTCACGATGGTGAAGACGATGCCAGCGACAGCGTCGGTAGTGTGCACGAGAGTGATTCGGATGGTGTGGCGAGCGACATGTCCAACTGAGCTCGTGCTCTTCCGCTTTGATCCTGCACGCAAGGACTTGGGCACGGCCCTCCAGGGCATGTGGCACCCCGGCTTAGACAAACCGGAACGCCCCGTATTCCAGCCCCGAGATCGAGGAGAAGTCTTATGGAATACAACACTGCTTAGCATAGAACAAACCAGCTCCTTATTACAGTATATTTGGGTACAAGGGGTTTACACCGGCACGGCGAAACTACGCGTGCCACGTTTACGCTATGAAAGCAGCAGAACAACGCGAAGCAGCGGAATGACTACTGGCAGCGGAAACATGACAACGGTGGTGAACTCCACTCCGCATGGACTCTGGCTGGAACACTTATCCTAGCTCGCAAACAAGGGATCCACGGCAAACAGGCAATCATATCCGGCATGACCTGAAAAGCTGGCATGACACGCCAGGTCAGTACATTGAATGTACTTGCAAGCTCACAACAACCAAAGCAATCAAGACTAGCAATAGCGTTTCAATTACAAATTATTAAGCAATGATTAACATGATACTGTCAGAACAACATGGCATGTACAACATGATACAGCTAGAACAATACGAGCATGGCATGAACATAGGAACATGATGAAACTAACATGCAACCATGATGAAACTATCATGCACCAACTTACTCTGCTCGGGTTACCTCGTAAACCTCACATGCATCACTTACCATCATGGACATCGCATGATCATCTTAGGATCCAATCAAGCTTGATATTAACAATACCGTAGTAATCATTTATGACCACAAGGAGCTTGGCCTTTACCATTGACTCTCGCATAACATCCCAAACATCCAACAAGTCGGTACTCACGATACCACAGTGATCCTCTCACGATCATATACGTATCAAACAACTTCTTTCATCATCGAACCAGGGTTGTTATTGAGCACATTATTATTATTATTATTGACCCACAGTGTGACCGACACAAACTGGGCCCATATCCGCGGGCGCGACTATCGGCAGATTTAACACACACACTCTGCAGAGGTTAGCACACTTTACCCCCACTATGGAACCCTGGCCTCGCACTCCCATTCGGGTAGACCAAAGCATTCGGACGAAACCCTCCCTTTGTCATGGCACTCTCCCGACCACTTCGACCAACTCCCTCTCAGGGCTAGGTCTTGGGTGGCCCCGTGTCTACCAAAGACACCAACGGCCACTATCATGGCAAAACGGTCCCAAACGGGGACAAAGGATCCATTAAAACAAAAACGAGCACACAAGGCTATGTCTGCTTACCTGATCAGGGTAGCGCCTGCCCATAACTTCCCCTTGGGGGAGGCACCGGTGAGAGGCATAACAAAGGTCCGAGTTAAGACCCACCCATAGGGTAAGCATGGCTGCACTGGTCAGCACGATATGGTGGCAGCATGACTCAGCCAACAGTTGTTCAGGTTTAATATTATCTGGTTAAACTTGAATACAATATGCTGAGCCATGATAAAAGTAACATGATGCAACAACAATGCATGAACAAGATATCTACATAAGCATGGGATGCATCACAATAAACGAGCATAACAACAACATTTAACCATTTATCCAGACGAGCATGTCATATTGACGAGCATGAATATCACAACTAGAACATTACTCATAGCATAACATGACCACCAGCATCAACAATAAATATCACTCAAGAACATATCAATAATACTACCATGCAAGCTTTTAACTAACTAGATGCAAAGGAATATGCATAACAACGGTACTCGGAATAGACGAAAGTCATGCACCAAAGACCATCACTACATCCACATATACTACTACCAAGCAGGTTATATGAATGTAATACTAGCAAGGTGAACATAATAACCAGGTACATACAAACATATCATGATGGTAAACACCGATCCATAAGCATAACCAAAATAACGACAGCAGCAGTAAAGCAAACAAACAGTTATTAAAGATTCAAGTTGAAAACCAATGATTCTGCATGACTATCATGCAAATGGTGGTTGTGGCTTGCCTGTGGATGAAGATGGCTCCGGGAAAAAGTGAGGAAAGATCGCGGAACGAATCGCCGAAAATGTTCTCTCTCGTAGGGGGCTGATTAGGGCAAGGAAAAAATGGTCATTTTCAGAATGTTGAAACATAGTGAAAATTATGGGAACAGAACGGGTTCGACGAAACAAAGATGTGAGCGCTGGATTCACCTCAATCGGAGTTACGAGCAAAAAGATACGACCGCTTAAAGATCAGGGACTATTCTGCTAAAATACTCCTACATTCAGGTCACTGGTAGTTTAAATAGAACGTGTCTTTTCTGAAAATACGGTTTCCAGAAGATAAAGCGCATTCCTTGACTAAGCCGCAAGGAAATACGTCTTCAGAAAGGGAAGACGCATTCGCGCGAATGCGCTTCCACTTATCCACGTCAGCGTGGGCGGGGTCAACGCGGGGCCGGCTCCTGTGTGGCTGCTAGGTGGGGTCGGGGAAAGAGACGGGGCCCGCCTGGCCTCTATCTTCTTCTTCCTCGCCCTTCTCCCGCATGGGACAGAGGAGGCAGTGGAGGGCGCGCCACCGGCGACGGGCTGGCCGGCTCCGGTAGTCCCCGTCCGTGCTGAGGCCACCGTCGAGACAGACGAGGAGTGCCGCATCCACCTGGGCAAGCTGCGGGCGCCGTGGAGGGACGGGGTTGGGACGCCTCGCGAAGGCAGAGCACACGCAGCGGCGACTGACTCTTGGGGTCACGGCCTCCGAGCTCCGGCGACTAAAACAAGAGAGGGGGAAGGCTCGCGGGGTCTTGGGGGATCTTCTAGTGGCGACAGAAAGGTGGGAGGGACTCGGCGTTGAACGAATTTAGGCGGCGGCCGCCAGCTGTGGCTCAGCCATGGGAGGGGCAGGAGACCTTCTCGAGCTCGGGGAAGAAGTGGGGCGGGGTCCTGAGAGCGATGTGAGGTGAGTGGTGAGGTCGAGCGACGAGGGGAGGGTCTTATATAGCCGAGGCCGAGGCGGTTCGCGCTGGCGTCGCCGCGGACACGTGTCCGGCGCCGCGGACGCGTGTCCGGTGCCGCGGACGCGTGTGCATGCGCATGAGCTCGGGTTAGGCGACGAGGGAGAAGCGGACGCGCTACAAAGGTTCACGGAGAGGTAGATGACGCTGGGGAGTAGAGGAAACGGGCGGGAGGAGCTCGGAGACAAACCGGACACAACCCATGGCCGCTCATCAGCTTGCTCCGGTGAGGAGGTTTCTGGAGGGGGCAGGGACACAAGAGCGACGGGAGAGGAAGGGGAAGTCAGGTTGGCATGCTTGGACGCGAGAAAACCGTCAAGGCAGAGCTGGCCGGCGCGTCCCGATGCCCAGAGCGCGTGCACAGACCCGCAAACGACGCGGTCACCACTGCGCCAGGCAAGGAGGGGACGCAAGAGGCAGGGAAACATTGTCCAGAGTGTTGTCTTTCCATCAGGGGGATTGTCGGAGTTGATGGATCAGCAAAAGGAGCCAAGGTGATGTGTGACTGGTCGTCTGAAGTTTGATGTATCAACTTTGGTTTCGCACTGCTGATCAACAGGAACTAGATTGGGTAAAATGTGGTTGTCTAGGAAGATTAGTCTAGGAAGGACTGCGATCTTGTTAAGCTTGAGGGGAAATGGATCACGAAACAATAGGGTTGCTTTGTAAACTCAGATTAGGTCTAGAAACTTGATCATGATGATGCACTCACATGGAGTGTCAAGTTGAGCTGAAATTTGGCATGGTAGGGTTATTTGGGCACATGAAGATGTTGTAGAAGTTTCATACCATTTGGATAAACCAAAATGGTTCTTGTTTCACAAACATCTTTACTGTCCAGGAACTTGCAAAAATTCCTGATGGAAAATGGTCACACAGAATATGCACAAATTTGGTGGAGCTAGGTTATATGGATAGGAGAAGGCCTAGGAAACTTTTCAGACATAATGGAGCAAGATAAAATATACTTGCTTCGCAAAATGAAATTTTGGACAGAATCAAAGAATTGAAGATGAGCTCACATGGAGGCATTACATGAGCTCAACTTTGGTGAAGGGCTAAGATATGATGATATTGAAGACCATGCAAAATTACAACTCATTTGGATATGCCTAGCTTGTACCTCCTTCACAAAGTTTCTTTTTGGGCAGAAACTTTGAAAAATCATAATTAAATAACTACTAGGCAAATGAACTTGAATTTTGGCATGTGGCAATGATATGGACATGAAAAGATGTCCAAGAAGTTTGGAGTCAATTGGGAAAAGGAAAATAGCACTTGCTTCACAAAGTGCCATTTAGGACATAATAGGAATATATTGGAGGATTATTTTTGAACATGGCCATGAAAAGTTTTGCCATATTTGATGAAGATATGACCCAAATAATTTATGAGAATTATTTGGGAATTTTAGGAGTGATGGAAATATAGGTTGCTTCACAACCTAAGGCAGACTGGGTTATTCCTTTAATAGAAAAAGGAATATCCCTAATAAAAGAATATTGGGATTTGGGCTAGGATGACAAGCCACTCTGAAAGAAAGAAGAGGTCATCTTCTTTAGTTTCCAGACCATAAAGCCACTAAAAAAGAAAACTCAGGCAAAAACGTCAGTAAAACAAAAGAAAAAGAAATGGTCAAAAATCAGGCTGTGACAAACCTTCCCCCCTTAAAGAAATCTCGTCCTCGAGATTTGGTTGCTCACGGAACAAGTATGAATATACTGCCTTAAGGAAACCATTTCCAACTCGGGTATCCTTTTTCCTTTATTGATTGTTCCCGTTAAATTCTTCATCTGACTTATCTGAATGGCTCTGGGTGGTTTGTTTCACTGTATCCATATCCTGACTGATCTTACTTCATATATTCATGCTTATACTAGCTTCCTTTCTCTTCATAGTTGCTGACATAGCTGAGTGTGATTTGTTATCCTGACTGAAATATATGCCCGTCTCACAAATCCGAGAGTGAGTACCGATTGCTGGGTCTGAACTGAAAATTGTCCATGAATTGGTGGTCATAGTTTTCCTAACGGATACCCAAGCTCTGACTCCTTGCATTGGTGGTTTCCACTAAATGTAGGTCCTCCGGGTTCCAAATAGTGAGTTGAGGCATAATCCTTTTTCTTCTCATAGATTCTGACTTATCAGAGGATTTTCTGAATCATGCTGACTGGCTCCACTGTCTTGAGTACCAGATCTGTACCAAATATTTGATTGTCGCGTGTCATGGCCAGCATAAGGGATGTGACCTTATCTGATAATATTCTCATCCTTGACTGATGATGGTTCAAATTGAGTAGACCCCTGAGGTGAATATCCATGGTGGTCAATACTGACTCAGACTGTCCGGGGTCCCTGCACCATGTGAGTCATGCAACCCTTTTTATATCTGCACCACTGGTCTTGCTCCTTCATTATTGTTTTCTTGATCTGGGTCCTTGGCTGAAAGAGCAGGGTCATATTGCTTCTTCGTGTGACCATAGGTTCTGGCGGGTGCAATATTTTGACAGACATACTTTTATCCACATCTCCTAACATGGTAGCATCATTCAAATTGCAGGTTCATCGTCTCTCAAGTTTTAACCATAGGCAAATGATCATCTGAACCCGGAGAAAAGAAGACAAGGGCTCATCAGGATCATATTCCAGGTTCATCGGTACTTGTACATAGCTCAGTGTTGTCGTTAATCCTCATAGTCCTTTGTCACACTGAGGTGTATATCTGGCTTCCTTCACATATATCTGAGAATCTGATTCCCGAGGCAGACTTGTGTTCTGACTAATTCTTGCTTCTGACCAACTGTTGCGGATCTGATTCTGCCATCTGCTATTAATTCATACTGTACTATCCTGCACCAGTGCCGTACTAAGGACGATTGGATGGCTTATGCTGGAAACCATCGAGAGTATCTTGCTGAGGAAGACTGGGTTTCGTGCTGCAGAAGCTTCTCATTGTGATATGCGGACCGATTACCACATCTGCATACTATATTAATATTTCTGCTGTTGATTTCTTATATGCAACGGGTTTTGCTGGACTATCCTCCTTTCTGAGTATATGACACATTCTGGCTTTCTTCCAGGTATATCAGGTTTCAGAATCATCCTCAACGAAGAATCAAACCTTGTATCCGAACCATACCTTTGACTGAAACTGCACTATTGGTCTTGCACATAGCTTATCTTCTTGCTGATCTGATCATTTCCGTCGTGAAGAGTGCACACTGAGGTAAACTTGATTATACGTGCTGTTGTAAGGAGTGCACGCTAATGATATTGACTGTCCATCCAGGATTCCTTTTGCATTTCGGACAAGATATTCCAACTTTCACTTCAGTCTGCTGATAACTTCATTCCGTTTATCTGAGCTTCCAGGTATCGGAACTCCTTGCTGATTCTTCAGGTCCGGTGTCGGTTGATGAGCAACTTTAATAAGGGGAAGATAATTCCACACCGAAGGCCCAAAGAAAGAAGCAAAAGAAACGACGAAAACAAAAGCACACAAGCATACATGCAATATAAATAATTAAGCAACAACACACATTAATGCTATTCACAACAATAATATGCATGCATACCTAAGCACACAAATTTCACGGAAACTCCGGTATTGTGGTCTAATATGATGTGGCGGTGTGCATGAAAGTGAATCAATGTGTGGAAGGAGTTGGTGTAACCGAGGCTACACAAAGTGCTGGCTGAACACCGGTTGCAACTGGATGAATATGGAGGCGAGGACGGACTTGGTGATCATGTAGCGAGAGACAGAGGTCACGACCACACCATCATCAAGTGTACGGAAGGGAACCGTACATGTCCAAAGAATTAGGATGACAGGGCAATATAGGGGAGGAAAAACAAGGCTTGATGGCATTGCCCTTTTCTGATAACAATTATCAGTAAGGGTGGCCGGAGGGACGAGATGGATGGCATGGTTCGGGATAGAGGTAGGCCTCTCACCGAAATAATATGGGTGGGTGGCGGAAAGATATTGACGTTGTACCTGAGCACCACTCCTGCAAATGGTGTTTGGAACATTTGGCACCAGGGCATCACTCTACTGGGAGAGAGATGACGCCAAACACCGAAGATCAGACATGCAAAGAAGGAGGGTGCAGGTAGTGGATCGAAACCGATGCCGCCTACACTCACAAGATTAACCGTTAGCGACAATATAATAATCTATATACATGCTATGCACAAACAAATGCAGCAATCAAGTGCAACAAACTAACCAGACTCTATATTACCGCATTCTAACGTTCGCGCGGGCTAGGGCATCCTACAACCAGACCTGCTCTGATAACAAGCCTGTGGCACCCCGGCTCAGAGAAACCGGAATGCCCCATATTCAAGCCCAGAGATCGAGGAGAAGTCTTCTGGAATATGGCACTGCTTAGCATAGAACAAACCAGCTCTTGATTACAGTATATTTTGGTACAAGGGGTTTATATCGGCACGACGAAACTACGTGTGCACGTTTGCGCTATGCAAGCAGCAGAACAACACGAAGCAGCAGAATTACTACTGACAGCGGAACAGCGACGATGGCGGTGAACTCCACTCCGCAAGGACTCTGGCTGGAACGCTTATCCTAGCTCGCAAACAAGGGATCCACGGCAAACAGGCAATCATATCCGGCATGACCTGAAAAGTTGGCATGACACTCCAGGTCAGTACATTGAATGTACTTGCTAGCTCACAGTAACCAAAGCAATCAAGACAAACAATAGCATGGCAATTACAAATTATTAAGCGATGATTAACATGATACTGTCAGAACAACGTGGCATGTACAACATGATACAGCTAGAACAATACGAGCATGGCATGAACATAGGAACATGATGAAACTAACATGCAACCATGATGAAACTATCATGCACCAACTTACTCTGCTCGGGTTACCTCGTAACCCTCACATGCATCACTTACCATTATGGACATCGCACGACCATCTCAGGATCCAATCAAGCTTGGCATTAACAATACCGTAGTAATCACTTATGACCACAAGGAGCTTGACCTTTACCATTGACTCTCGCATAACATCCCAAATATCCAACAAGTCAGTACTCACGATACCACAGTGATCCTCTCACGATCACATAAGTATCAACCAACTTCTTTCATCATCGAACCAGGGTTGTTATTAAGCACATTATTATTATTACTGTTGACCCACAGTGTGAACGACACGAACTGGGCCCATATCCGCGGGCGCGACTATCAATATATTTAACACACACACTCTGCAGAGGTTAGCACACTTTACCCATAGTACGGAAACCTAGCCTCGCACTCCCATTCGGGTGGACCAAAGCACTCCGATGAAACCCTCCCTTTGTCATGGCATGCCCTTTGAGGGCTAGGTCTTGGGTGGCCCCGTGTCTACCAAAGACACATACGGCAACCGTCGTGGCAAAACGGTCCCAAACGGGGACAAAGGATCCATAAAAACAAAAATGAGCACACAAGGTTATGTCTGCCTACCTGATCAGGGTAGCGCATGCCCATAATCTTCCCTCGCGGGAGGCACCGGTGAGAGGCATAACAAAGGTCCGAGTTAAGACCCTCCCATAGGGTAAGCATGGCTGCACTGGTCAGCACGATATGGTGGCACCATGACTCAGCCAACAGTTGTTCAAGTTTATTATTATCCGGTTAAAGTTGAATGTAATATGTTGAGCCATGATAAAAATAACATGATGCAACTACAATGCATGAACATGATATCGACATAAGCATGGGATGCATCACAATAAATGAGCATAACAACAACATTTAACCATTTATCCAGACAAGCATGGCGTACTGACGAGCATGAATATCACAACTAGAACTTTGCTCATAGCATAACATGACCACTAGCATCAACAGTAGATTTCATGCAAGAACATATCAATAATACTACCATGCAAGCATTTAACTAACTAGATGCAAAGGAACATGCATAACAACGGTACTTGGAACAGACGACAGTCATGCACTGAAGACTATAACTACATCCACATATACTACTACCAAGCAGGTTATATGAAAGTAATACTAGCAAGGAGAACATAATAACCAGGTACATACAAATATATCATGACGATGAACACCGATCCATAAGCATAACCGAAATAACGACAGCAACAGTAAATCAAACAAACAGTTATTAAAGATTCAAGTTGAAAACCAATGATTCTGCATGACTATCATGCAAATGGTGGTTGTGGCTTGCCTGTGGATGAAGAAGGCTCCGGGAAAAAGTGCGGAAAGACCACGGAACGAATCGCCGGAAAGCGTTCTCTCTCGTAGGGGGCTGATTAGGGCAAGGCCAAAATGGTTATTTTCAGAATGTTGAAACATAGTGAAAATGATGGGAACAGAACGGGTTCGACGAGACAAAGACGTGAGCGCTGGATTCACCTCAATCGGAGTTATGAGCAAAAAGATACGACCGTTTAAAGATGAGGGACTATTCTATAAAAATACTCCTACAATCAGGTCCCTGGTAGTTTAAACAGAACGTGTCTTTTCTGAAAATATGCTTTCCACAAGATAAAGCGCATTCCTTGACTAAGCCGCAAGGAAATATGTCTTCGAAAAGGGAAGACGCATTCGCGCGAATGCGCTTCCACTTATCCACGTCAGCGTGGGCGGGGTCAACGCTTGGCCGACTCCTGTGTGGCTGCTAGGTGGGGTCGGGGAAAGAGACGGGGCCTGCCTGGCCTCTGTCTTCTTCTTCCTCGCCCTGCTCCCGCATGGGACAGAGGAGGCAGGGGAGGGTGCGCCACCGGCGACGGGTTGGCCGGCTCTGGTAGTCCCCGGCCGCGCCGAGGCCACCGACGAGACAGACGAGGAGTTCCGCATCCACCTGGGCAGGCTGCGGGCGCCGTGGAGGGACGGGGTTGCGGCGCCTCGCGAAGGCAGAGCACACGCAACGGCGACTGACTCTTGGGGTAGCGGCCTCCGAGCTCTGGCGACTAAAAGAAGGGAGGGGGAAGGCTCACAGGGTCTCGGGGGGTCGTCTGGTGGCGACAGAAAGGAGGGAGGGACTCGGCGTTGAACGAATTTAGGCGGCGACCGCTAGCTGTGGCTTGGCCATGGGAGGGGCAGGAGATCTTCTCGAGCTCGGGGAAGAAGTGGGGCGGGGTCCTCAGAGCGATCTGAGGCGAGTGGTGAGGTCGAGCGATGAGGGGAGGTTCTTATATAGCCGAGGCCGAGGCGGTTCGCGCTGGCGTCGCTGCGGACGCGTGTCCGTAGCAGCGGACGCGTGTGCACGTGCATGAGCTCGAGTTAGGCGACGAGGGAGAAGCGGGCGCGCTACAGAGGTTCACGGAGAGGTAGACGACGCTGGGGAGCAGAGGAAACGGGCGGGAGGTTTCTGGAGGAGGCAGGGACACAAGAGCGATGGGATAGGAAGGGGGAGTCAGGTCGGCACACTCGGACGTGAGAAAACCATCGAGGCAGAGCTGGACGACGCATCCCGACGCCTAGAGCGCATGCACAAACCCGCAAATGACGCGGTCACCACTACGCCGGCAAGGAGGGGACACAAGAGGCACGGAAACATTGTCCAGAGTGTTGTCTTTCCATCCGAGGGGTTGTGGGAGTTGATGGATGAGCAAAAGGAGCCAAGGTGATGTGTGACTGGTCGTCTGATGTTTGATGTATCAACTTTGGCTGCGCACTGCTGATCAACATGAACTAGATTGGGTCAAATGTGGTTGTCTAGGAAGATTAGTCTAGGAAGGACTGCGATCATGTTCAGTTTGAGGGGAAATGGATCACAAAATAATAGGGTTGCTTTGTAAACTCAGATTAGGTCCAGAAACTTGATCGTGATGATGCACTCACATGGAGTGTCAAGTTGAGCTGAAATTTGGCATGGCAGGGTTATTTGGGCACATGAAGATGCTGTAGAAGTTTCATACCATTTGGATAAACCAAAATGGCACTTGTTTCACAAACATCTTACTGTCCAGGAACTTGCAAAAATTCCCGAGGGAAAATGGCCACACAGAATATGCCCAAATTCGGTGGAGCTAGGTTATATGGATAGGAGAAGGCCTAGGAAAATTTTCAGACATAATGGATCAAGATAAAGTATACTTGCTTCGCAAAACAAAATTTTGGACAGAATCAAAGAATTGAAGATGAGCTCACATGGAGGCATTACATGCGCTCAACTTTGGTGAAGGGCTAAGATATGATGATATTGAGGACCATGCATAATTACAACTCATTTGGATATGCCTAGCTTGTACCTCCTTCACAAAGTTTCTTTTTGGGCAGAAACTTTGGAAAATCATAATTATACAACTACTAGGCAAACGAAGTTGAATTTTGGCATGTGGCAATGATATGGACATGAAAAGATGTCCAAGAAGTTTGGAGTCAATTGGGTAAAGGAAAATAGCACCTGCTTCACAAAGTGCCATTTAGGGCAGAATAGGAAAATGAATATTGGAGGATTATTTTTGAACATGGCAAGGAAACGTTTTGTCGTATTTGATGAAGATATGACCCAAACAATTTATGAGAATTATTTGGGAATTTTAGGAGTTTTTGAAATATAGGTTGCTTCACAACCTAAGGCAGACATGGTTATTCCTTTAATAAAAAAAGGAATATTCATAATAAAAGAATATTGGGATTTGGGCTAGGATGACAAGCCACTCTGGAAAGAAAGAAAAGGTCATCTTCTTTAGTTTCCACACCACAAAGCCACTAAAAAAGAAAACTCAGGCAAAAACCTCACAAAAACAAAAGAAAAAGAAAGGGCCAAAAATCAGGGTGTGACAGGGCATGAGAGCATTTTGATGGGGTAAGCCCCCTATGTGTGTAAACCGATGCTCTACTCTTCCTCTTTTTCTTCTTAAGGCCGAACCTGGGACGTGCATCCATGAGTCTTCTGAGCAGGGTTGTCATTGCAACTCACCTTGATCCTACCTGGCCTCGTGTGGGTCGTGAGGCCGTCGGCACGCTTCCCCTTTGGGATAGATCACTAGGAGCCCACGGTCTTGGTCTTCCTGAGCAGCATGCAGCCCCGCTCTGGGGGTGTGGCCAGGGGTGTCCTGCGGACCGTGGAAGGATGCCTACACGGCAATTTTGCGGCGCGCACACCCTTGCCCCGAGGGGGTCTTGCTGAGGTTATAGAGATCCGCCTGGTGGGATCGGCCGTCGAGTAACCGAGTCGGAGGGCTCAAGGTGCGAGCCTTAAAAACGACCAGAAAGGGATAGAATCCAGCAGAAATCAATTGAAAATTCCCCCCACTTTTGGCAACGACAAAGACTTCAAATTCGATTCGAAAAGGCGGTGAACCAAGTTACAAAGAAAGGAGACGAAAGCAAATAGCCGCGCCCACACCTAGCTAGTCTTCTGGTCTTCCACCAGCGCGGAGCTAAGTGCTTCCACTAGGACGTGCGAGGGAGCCCACGAGGCCCGAGGGCGGCACTCCGGAGACTCCGGGGCGTGTACATCCCCACTCATTATTACGTGAGAGTGTCACGAGCGGAGACCTTCACAGGCGTGAGCCTTACTTCACATCGCCAGGCAAGGGCCCCGCCTTGCGCCGCCCCGACCACCGTTGGTGCGTCCGGAAACCAGGACGAGACCAAGGGGCAAGGGGGACGCTAGAGGCGCCCCCGGTGACCATGGGCCCTCTACCGGGGGGTAAGAGCTCGCCAGCGCTTCCCCCGATAGAGGACCTACTCCGTACAACGCCTTGCTCCAAGCGGCGCGGGGGAGGCAGTGGCTCCTGGCCCTTCACGCGCAGCCACCAGCGCTCTATCCCGGCCGGGGGTGGAACCGCCGCCGTTGGGTCTCCAGCCATCGTCATGGCCTGGTCCACCTGCAGCCCATTGTTAGTGCATGCCTGCTGCTGAGATACCTGCTGCGCCCCGTCGTCGTCGCTAAAGGGGTCGACGGAGCCTCGAGGCGACTCGTGATAATATCTAGCTTCAAGCGTCCCGTCTTTCCATCCTCGCTCGATGAAGGCATTGGGTCCTTCCCCGAACACGTACTCCAAGTTCACCATGTGGGGCACATAGGCATCGTCCGTTGCTCCACCGAGACCACCACCTGAATGCCCCGTGCCTTGAGCCCCCAGCCGCGACACCTGGTCCTGGCGGTTGCTGAGTTGCACCCCGGCACACCCTCGAAAGAAGCTGCTAGCGCTAGCTCCAGCCTGTGACGAAGTCACAGCGGTAGGACGGGTGGCACAAGCGCCCATGTCGGTGTCGTCAGGTCCCCCATCGTCCCGCGGGGCGCGCAAGCTCGCCGGGGCCTCAGGCACGCCTCGCCCACTACCTAAGGTGTGGGAGAGGAGCAGAAAGGTGGTGCGCCCCTACTAGCGCAATCCAGGAGTTCAACAATGCATTCCAGCAGCACGTCACGGCCGCCCTCGACCAACCTGCACCGCAGCAGCTCTCACGCCACGATGATCGCGGCACGCATGTTCGCCTGCTCCCATCGGGTGTGCTGTGCGGTCGCCGCAGCGTAGTTCGGAGATCGCGCGGCTGAGCGCGTGCGTCGTGACGCAAGGGCGGAAGTCGCAGGCCCGCGTCGCTCGCGGCCGGCAGCGTTAGGCGGTGCGCGGGCTGCCTGAAGCATGGAGTTGAGGTCTTCTTGAGCAGGCGGCGCCGCCCATGCGGGCCAGGTTGCCCAGCGGTCGGCATGAGCCCCCTGGTCGTCGGCCATCGGGACGGTGGAGCGATGATGAGCCGTACGACGGAGGAGAAGATTCAGCGCACCCCTACCTGGCGCGCCAAATGTCGGATTTCGAGTTCTGGCAAACCCTTGAGGTTCGAACACTGGCGTGCGCACAAAGATCTCTCCTTTCCGCTCTAGCTCGCCCTCGCACCAATTCCTTGACCTAGCTCATCCAACCCGAAGAACAAGGGAGACAAGGGTTTATACTGGTTTGGGCCACCATTGTGGTGTAATACCATAATCTAGTGTGGTGTGGTGGATTGCCTTGTAGGCTGAGGATGAACTAGTACATGGGAAGAATAGCCCCCTGCGGAGAGGTGTTCTTATGCCTGGGTGAGCTTGTGTGTAGGGTGGAATGGATCCGATCGCCCTAGGTTGGGTCAGCTCAAGATGAGATCGTCCCCATATGGTGGTGGCTAGTCCTATTTAAAGAGGCCCGAGTCCTCTTCCCAAATATTGAGTGGGAAGGGATCCCACAACGGCCAAGTTTGAAGGGGGATAGCTAGTACAAGCTATCCTGACAAAAGGTGGTCTTCGCCTGCCAAAGGCTCTGGTGGTGACGCCGCCGTGGGCTCCGTGGTGACCTTCGCTCTGTCGTCCTGCTGGTCTTGGTCTTGTTGCACCGATATGGAAACCTTTGCCTGACGCCTCGGGACTCCTCGCCTGCACTTGCCCCTTTTAGCACCAAAGAGGAAACTGGCATCCTGCGCCCGCCTGGCCTTGTTCGTCATGGCTCACGTCATGCGACCCTCGCGAGGTGCCCCTTGCCTTGATATCTCCGCTCCTCGGGAGCCAGCCTAGTGAGGCCGCCCCAGGAGAGGTGTTCCGTCATCGGCGTCGCGAGGCTTGGCCCTCACGAGGGTCTTGAGGGGTTTACTGATGAAGATGGGTCGTACTAGGCCGCTGGGTGAGCCACGCTCTGGGCCGCACACAGGCAAGTCTGGGTAACCCCTTTCCCAGAACACCGACAAGAACCGCTAAGATGCGTGGTAAAAAATAATGGTTTGAAACATGTTCTTCTAGTTCCCGTGAAAATAATGATGAAGATTTTAAAGTGATTGATTTGTCACCTATTGAATCTTCGTTTTCCAAAATAAATCTTGATAAAGATGGGACTGGAGATGAGTCTACTTTAGTTAAGAGGCGTCCCAATGATTCGAAATCATTAGATCTTGATGCAAAAATTGATAAAACATGGATTGATGAAGTCAAAACCCTAAGTAGTGATGAACCTACTAGATTGGATCTCAAGGAATTTAATTATGATAATTGTTCTTTAATTGATTGTATTTCCTTGTTGCAATCCATGTTGAATTCTCCTCTTGCTTATAATCAAAATAAAGCTTTCACTAAACATATCGTTGATGCTATGATGCAATCTTTTGAAGCAAAGCTTGAATTAGAAGTTTCTCTTCCTAGAAAACTTTATGATGAGTGGGAACCAACTATTAAGATCAAAATTACAGATTATGAATGTCATGCTTTGTGTGATTTGGGTGCTAGCGTTTCTACAATTCCGAAAACTGTATGTGATGTGCTAGGTTTCCGTGAAATTGATGAGTGTTCTTTAAATTTGCATCTTGCGGATGCCACTATTAAGAAACCTATGAGAAGGATTAATTATGTTCTTATTGTTGCAAATAGGAATTATGCGCCCATAGATTTCATTGTTCTTGATAGATTGCAATCCTACATGTCCTATTATTCTTGGTAGACCTTTCCTTAGAACAATTGGTGCAATTATTGATATGAAAGAAGGAAACATTAGATTTCAATTTCCATTAAGAAGGGCATGGAACACTTTCCAAGAAATACAATTAAATTGCCTTATGAATCTATCATGAGATCTACCTATGGATTGCATACCTAAGATGATAATACCTATATCTATTTGCGTTTTATGCCTAGCTAAGGCCGTTAAACAATAACACTTGTTGGGAGGATACCCAATTTTATTTTCGCTTTTTACTTTTTGGTTCTGTTTTACAATTTTTACACATTATTACTTCTGTAGTAATTGTTTTTTTTGTGTTTTAATTAGTGTTTGAGTCAAGTAAGACCTTTGTGATGGCTTACGGTGATCGTTGATTTGATTTTCCTGAAAAAAGTAAACTTTTGCGTCCAGTGCAGAAAATTCAATAAATCACTGGAATGTCGAAACCTTCTGAAATTTTTCCACAAAATTTATATACAAATTCCCCACGTCGACCAAGTTTTTCAGAATTTTTAGAGTTACATAAGTATGTGAAGTTTACAGATTGCTACAGACTGTTCTGTTTTTGTCAGATTCTATTTTTTACGTGTTGTTTGCCTATTTTGATGCATCTATGGCTAGTATCGGGGGGTATGATACATGAAGCAGTTGGAATAAAGTAGATATTACACCAATATGAAATTAGAATAAGATCACAACAGTACCTTGGGTGGTTATTTGCTTTATTTTACTAACGGAGCTCACGAGATTTTTCTCTTGAGTTTTGTGTTGTGAAGTTTTCAAGTTTTGGCTAAGGATTTGGTGGAGTATGGAATAAAGAGTGGCAAAAGCCTAAGCTTGGGTATGCCCAAGGCACACCAAGGTAAAATCCAAGTATGTTCAAGAGCCTAATCTTGGGGATGCCCCAGGAAGGCATCCCCTCTTTCGTCTTCATCCATCGGTAACTTTACTTGAGGCTATATTTTTATTCACTACATGATATTTGTTTTGTTTGGAGCATCTTGTATGATATGAGTCTTTTATTTTTAGTTTGTCACAATAATCCTTGCTGTACACACCTTTTGAGAGGGACACGCTTCAAACATGATTTATTTGAATACTCCATGTGCTTCACTTATATCTTTCGAGCTAGGCAATTTTGCTCTAGTGCTTCACTTATATCTTTTTAGAGCATAGTGGTGGTTTCATTTTATAGAAATTGTTGAACTCTATTGCGTCACTTATATTATTTTGAGAGTTATTAGGAACAAAATGGTAATTTGCTTGGGTTATGAAATTAGTCCTAATATGATAGACATCCAAAGGAGATGTAATAAAAACTTTCATATATAGAGCATTGAATGCTATGTGAAGTTTGACTCCTTGTAATTGTTTTGAGATGTTAAGATGGTAATATTGGAGTCATGCTATTGGTATTTTGTGAGGTTAAAGAAATAATTTGTTAAGATTTGTGATTCCCATAGCATGCACGTATGGTCTCCTAACTATCTAACCGAATTGGAGCACTTTGTATTGTGAGTGTTTGTCTTTGCGTGAAGGTCGGTGGCGCGCGATGGTTAACTCCTACCAACCTTCCCCCTAGGAGCATGCGTTGTAGTACTTTGCTTCGAGAGCTAATAATTTTTTTCACAATAAGTATGTGAGTTCTTTATGACTAATGTTGAGTCCATGGATTATATGCACTTTCATCCTTCCACCTTGCTAGACACTCTAGTGCCGCGCAACTTTCGCCGGTGCATAAACCCTCCTTATACCTTGCTCAAAACAGCCACCATACCTGCCTATTATGGCATTTCCATAGCCATTCTGAGATATATTGCCATGTAACTCCACCGTTCCGTTTACTGTGACACGCTTCATCATTGTCATATTTCTTTGCATGATCATGTAGTTGACATAATATTTATGGCAAAGCCACCATTCATATTTTTCATACATGTCACTCTTGTTCATGGCGCACCCCGGTACACTGTCAAAGGCATTCATATAGAGTCATATTTTTGTTCTAGTATCAAGTTGTAATATCAAGTTTTAAGTAAATAAAAGTGTGATGATCATCATTATTAGAACATTATCCCAGGTGAGGTTATCAATAAAGAGGCCAAATGAGTCTAAAAAAAGAGAAAATGGTCTCAGAAAAAACAGGAGGCTACAAAAAAAGAAGAGAGAAAAAGAGAGAAGGGACAATGTTACTATCCTTTTTCCACACTTGTGCTTCAAAGTAGCACCATGTTCTTCATGATAGAGAGTCTCCTATGTTGTAACTTACATATATCACTAGTGGGAATTTTTCATTATAGAACTTGGCTTGTATATTCCAACGATGGGCTTCCTCAAATACCCTAGGTCTTCATGAGCAAGCAAGTTGATGCACACCAACTAGTCGTCTTTTGGAGCTTTCATACACTTATAGCTCTAGTAAATCCATTACATGGCAATCCCTACTCACTCACATTGATATCGATTAATGGACATCTCCATAGTCTGTTGATTGGCCTAGTCGATGTGAGACTTTCTCCCTCCTTTTGTCTATTACCACCTTCTATTCCACCCATAGTGTTATATCCATGGCTCACGCTCATGTATTGTGTGAAGAGTTGAAAAGGTTTAAGAATGTTAAAGTATGAAAACAATTGCTTGATTGACACCGGTATAGGCATGATTTTTACTTTGTGTTAAGAAGAGGGAGGATAAATGACTATATGATTTTGTAGGGATAACTTTCTTTAGCCATGTTATTTTTGAAGCTTCGTAGATTAATTTCGAGTATGCTTAAAGTATTATTGTTTTGATATTGATAAACTTTTGTTTTGAGTCTTATGGATCTGAACATTCAAGCCATAATAAAAATTATTAAATTGATAAACATGTTGGGTAGCATTCCACATCAAAAGAATCTATTTTTATCATTGACCTACTCAAGGACGAGCAGGAATTAAGCTTGGGGATGCTTGATACATCTCCAACGTATCTATAATTTTTGATTGTTCCATGCTATTATATTATCAATCTTGGATGTTTTATATGCATTTATATGCTATTTTATATGAGTTTTGGGACTAACCTATTAACCCAGAGCCTAGTGCCAGTTTTTGTTTTTTCCTTGTTTTTGAATTTCGCACAAAAGGAATATCAAACGGAGTCCAAACGGAACAAAACTTCACGAGGATTTTTCTTGGACCAGAAGACATAAGATGGACTTGGAGTGCACATCAGGGGAGCTGCAAGGCGGCCACAAGGACGGAGGGCGCGCCCTAGGGGGTAGGTTGCATCCCCCACCCTTATGGGCCCCTCGAGCGTCGCCTGACCTAATTCTTCATCCTATATACACCCATATATTCTAGAAACATCAGAACATCCATCAAGACCACTTTTCCGCCGCAGTAACCTTCTGTTCTCGCGAGATCCCATCTGGAGGCCTTTTCCGATACTCTACCAGAGGGGGAATCAACCACTGAGGGCATCTACATCAACCCTATTGCCCTTCCGATGAAGTGTGAGTAGTTTACCACATACCTACGGGTCCATATCTAGTAGCTAGATGACTTCTTCTCTCTCTTTGATCTTCAATACCATGTTCTCCTCGTTGTTCTTGGAGATCTATCCGATGTAATCTTCTTTTGCGGTGTGTTTGCCAAGATCCGATGAATTGTGGGTTTATGATCAGATTATCTATGAATATTATTTGAGTCTTTTCTGAATTCTTATATGCATGATCTAATATCTTAGTAATTCTCATCGAACTATCAGTTCTGTTTGGCCAACTAGATAGATATTTCTTGCAATGGGAGAAGTGCTTTACTTTGGGTTCAATCTTGCGGTGCTCAATCCCAGTGACAGAAAGGGACATGACACATATTGTATTGTTGGAATCAATGATAAAAAGATGGGTTTTTCATCATACTTCTTGAGTTAATTCCGCTACATCATGCCATCTTGCTTAAGGCGTTACTCTGTTCTTATGAACTTAATACTCTAGATGCAGAATCGTTTTGGTGGATGTGTGGAGTAATAGTAGTAGATGCAGGTAGGAGTTGGTTTACTTGTCATTGACGTGATGCCTATATTCATGATCATTGCCTTAGATGTCTTCATAATTATTCTCTTTTCTATCAATTGCTTGGCAGTAATTTGTTCACCCACCATAATATTTGCTATCATGAGAGAAGCCTCTAGTGAAACCTATGGCCCCGGGTCTATTTTACATATTTATTAGTTTCAGATCTACAATTTCGCGATCTTTCATTTTCCAATCTATAAACTAAAAACACAAAAATATTTGCTTTACTTGTTCATCTATCTCTATTGTATCTCACATTTGCAAATAACCTAGAAGGGATTGACAACCCCTTTATAGCGTTGGGTGCAAGTTGTTTGATAGTTTGTGCAGGTATTTGGCGACTTGTGTGTAATCTCCTACTGGATTGATACCTTGGTTCTCATAACTGAGCAAAATACATACTTCACTTTGCTGCATCTCCCTTTCCTCTTCAAGGGAAATACCAATGCAAACTCTGGAAAGTAGCGAGGAAGCAATCGTCACCTCCTCTATCCGCTATAGGGGCTCGCCTTTATATGCAGGTTGAGAACGTGGCCTTACAAGAGTCCGAGTCATACTTAGACTCGTGACCGGACACATCTCTAACCCAAGTAAGGAAACAATGGGCGGCTTATAACTTGTGGTCCATAAGCCGCCGTCTTCGGTACTGGGCCTTGAGCAAACCCACCTAGTGCACTCGCACAATATGGTGGGTCATATCCTGGGATTATATCCCCATTAGGGCGGCTTCCCTTCTGATAGCCAAGTCGAATAGAACACAACAGTTAGGTGTGCTGCGGCTGGATGAGTCTAAGGATGGGTGACATGGTCAGAAGTTGCATATCTCAAGCTTCATTAAATCTCCATGATATGTTCATTATAGAGATTTAACATCTAAATTTGTTTGTAGTGACCTCTCATGTCGATTATATAAACCATGGGATCCTTGTTTTGGTAATATGTATGATATGTTTTTTGTTATTTCTTTCTAAATGTGTCTGTAGTGACCTGTCATGCATGTCGATTACATAAAGCTTGGGATCCTTGTATTGGTTCTTTGTAGAATATGTTTCTTTTTTTGTTATTTCTTGTTCTCAAAAGTTGGAGAATGATCGAGATCCATAGGCCCAAACAATCTATCCCTTTGACCCAATGTACGAGAAGGGTTTGACCATGACGGTTTCCTATTGCTATGTGTGCCATGTTAGACCAAATCAAGTTTGAGCACATGCGTTGGACGACTCTCCCCCCCCCCCCCGCCTCGAAGTAGGGGAGCTAGCATTGTACGTAACCTGTCTTGGGGGTGCGGTGTTGTTGGGGATCATAGCAGAAAATCAAATTTTTTCCTACGCATCACCAAGATCTATCTATGGAGTAATCTAGCAACGAAGGGGAGGGGAGTGTATCTACATACCATTGTAGATCGCGATGCGGAAGCGTTGCAACAACACGGATGAAGGAGTCGTACTCGTAGCGATTCAGATCGTGGTTGATTCCGATCTAAGCGCCGAACAACGGCGCCTCCGCGTTCAACACACGTGCAGCCCGATGACGTCTCCCACGCCTTGATCCAGCAAGGAGAGAGGGAGAGATTGGGGAAGACTCCATCCAACAGCAGCACGATGGCGTGGTGGTGGTGGAGGAGAGCGGGACTCTAGCAGGGCTTCGCCAAGCACTGCGAGAGACGAGGAGGGAGAGAGGTAGGGCTGCGCCAAGCGAGAGAGGTCAAAACCATATGTTGGGCAGCCCCAAACATCAAGTATATATAGGGGGAAGGGAGGGACTGCGCCCCTTTAGGGTTTCCCACCCCTAGGGGTGCGGCCACCCCAGATCCCATCTAAGGGTGGCGGCCAGAGGGGGAGAAGGAGAGGGGGGGCGCACCAGATTGGGCCCTACGACCCATCTGCCCTAGGGTTTGCCCCCTTCCCTCTATGATGCGCCCGGGGCCCTGGTGGGGGGCACACCAGCCCACCTGGGGCTGGTCCCCTCCCACACTTGGCCCATGCAGCCCTCTGGGGCCGGTGGCCCCACCCGGTGGACCCCCGCGACCCTCCCGGTGGTCCCGGTGCGCTATCGATAGCGCCCGAAACTTTTCCGGTGACCAAAACGGGACTTCCCATATATGAATCTTTACCTTCGGACCATTCCGGAACTCCTCATGACATCTGGGATCTCATCCGGGACTCCGAACAACATTCGGTAACCGCGTACATACTTTCCCTATAACCCTAGCATCATCGAACCTTAAGTGTGTAGACCCTACGTGTTCGGGAACCATGCAGACATGCCCGAGACAACTCTCCGGTCAATAACCAACAGCGGGATCTGGATACCCATGTTGGCTCCCACATTCTCCACGATGATCTCTTTGGATGAACCACGATGTCAAGGATTCAATCAATCCCGTATACAATTCCCTTTGTCTACCGGTATAGTACTTGCCCGAGATTCGATCGTCGGTATCTCGATACCTTGTTCAATCTCGTCACCGGCAAGTCTCTTTACTCGTTCCGTAACACATCATCCCGTGATCAACTCCTTGATCACACTGTGCACTTTATGATGATGTCCTACCGAGTGGGCCCAGAGATACCTCTCCGTCACACGGAGTGACAAATCCCAGTCTTGATTCGTGCCAACCCAACAGGCACTTTCGGAGATACCTATAGTGCACCTTTATAGCCACCCAGTTACGTTGTGACGTTTGGTACACCCAAAGAATTCCTACGGTATCCGGGAGTTGCACAATCTCATGGTCTAAGGAAAAGATACTTGACATTTAGAAAAGCTTTAGCATACGAACTACACGATCTGTGCTAGGCTTAGGATTGGGTCTGGTTGTAATGCCCAGGATGGGACTATATCTCCTACGTGTCGAGGCACGACTTAAAGACATAATCCCATTCTGGAATGATCGCAAGTTTAGTATCTTTGCACAACTCATGTAAAAATGGGGATGGAAAACATAAAATAGTTGGCTTACACTCGCCACGTCACCCAAATACATTACATGTTCAAACATCATTCAGAGAAACATCACTGCCCATCTAAGGGTAAAATCCAAATGTCAAGATACCAAACATAACTTAATCCACAGGTCTAGATCGAATCCTAGTAGAAGCTCTACTGATCAGTCGGATAGTTCACGTAGTAACGGCTACGCTCCTCGTCGTACTCCCAGTCTAGCTCAGTGCCATCACCAGTGTAGCTCACCATCGTACCTGCATCTTGTGTGTTGAAGTAACTGTGAGCCATAGAGGACTCAGCAATCCCGTTCCCGGGTAACATGACTATTTAAGCCTTGGGTGTGGAACAAGGCTGAAGAAAGAAATAAGTGTCTGCAGCAGCACTAGCACTAGCTTACGCAAAAGAGAGCGAGAAGAGAAGGTGCCTTGGTCGAGAGATGATCACTAAGTGATCCTAAACTAATCAAGTCAAGCATAACTCCACCATGTTCACTTCCCGAATCCCTTTCGGAAAATGACAGTCACGGTACTCACGCTGGTAGTGTATTGGAACATTGTGTCAAGTTTTCTACAACCGGATATTAACAAGCTCCCATCTGCCACATAACTGCGGGCACGGCTTTCGAAAGTTCAAACCCTGCAGGGGTGTTCCAACTTGGCCCATGACAAGCCCACGATCCGCGGAGTCGCAACTCCAAAGGTGGGAAGACCCGAGTATTCTCGGAATCACGTGCTCAAGATACTCCGACTAAGGTAAGGCTAATCCAGCAAATCCTCCCGGCGTGCCGACACCCTGACAATAGCCGCGCGTATCTAGTCTCAGGCCACGACCGGATGGGTGAAGCTACGGGTTTATATCAATCCTCGAGTTTCCTCGTGGTGACCCCGCAGGCTCCCCGTTTCGGACCAACACTCATGTGGAACACTGGCCCGGGGTTGTTGATTAAGAACTCGGGTTTGCAAGACCCTATGCAAGTTTTATTAGTTATTAGGCGAACAGTACCAATGTTGGGACTTGCTGGAAAAGAGTTAGCACTTAGCGGTTTATCGAGGGGGTCCCATAACCCCAACCGTGTGAGGAACGCATAAGCAAGGAACATAACACCGGTTTATACGGTTCCTAGCGGCATGAGTGGAACAAAACACCAAGCAAAAGGCTTAGCCTTCCACCCATTGCCAATATATAGATGAGTTCATTTAATAATTAATATAGTGTGATATAACCCAACAACTTCAACAAGAAGCAAGAGTGTTCAATCTTCACCTGCAACTAACAACGCTATAAGAGGGGCTGAGCGAAGCCTACGTATAGCCAATCAATGTTTTGCATAGGTAGGGTGGTTAAACAGGTTCATGGTTACAAGTAGGAGGCTGACAGGAAAACATGGGCATCGAGGCAAAACTATAGATCGAGACTTCTAGCAATAGGCAAAAATAGTAACGGTATCCGGGTTCGGTCATCTTGCCTGAAGAGTTGTTGATGGGATCGTAAGAAAGCTCCTCATTCTCAAGCTCGGTGGTAACCTTGTTCTCGGACTCATACTCAGCTTCCGGCTCTACTCAACACAAACACACAAGACACGAAATCAACAAGATGCAATGCGCACACGAAATATGCTGGATGCATGACTGATGCACTATGGGAGCACACGGAGCATGACAAAATGCGATCAAGCAAAATTCTTCAAAACATGATAACAACAAGATATTATGAATCTACATGAAAAATCACACAAGTTTCATATAGGACTTGCTCCAATCGGAGCTACGGGCTAAAAGTTACACGCAAAACAATAAACATGCGAAAGCTGAAAATTACAGCCACATAGCAACTTCGGGGCAAGAAATAATTAAGCTACAGCACTCAAAAATCATGGCAAAGAATATGGATATAAACTAGACATATCCTACAGCAAATAAGTCCATTGGAGTACCCCCAAAGGAGCCACGGATCAATAGCAACAAGCTATGACATATTAAACTTGACAACAAAATCCTGACAGCAGTATTTTAATGCAACTTGGGAGCAAAAGATAAATATGCTACAGCCACTCAAAAAAACATGTGAGAGCATGAATGGATAGACAACAATATATACTACAGGAAAACATCAAGAGTCACCCCAAAACTATCATGGAATGGCCTAGAACAGCAAGCAAACATGGCATCTGGAAATTACAGATTCCAGACTTAGTGAAATTTCACTAAGTGTTAAAACAGCAGTTTCATCATGGAATCTTTGAGAGCAAGCTTAAGTCACCTCAAAGCATATCAAGACAAGTGGTAAGAACCACAGTAAAGTACACATGATGGTGAATCCAAAACACCTAAGCATGCATCGAGGGGACATCCACATCAATAGCAATGAGCTCCTCTACGAGGCATCTCGTAACGAGCTTAACAACAAAACAGCCACATAGCACTTTGCAACGGAGATAAACATGGCAAGATTAATTCTATCATGCAAGCCTAAGCATTCAACATGTAGAGCATGACAAGACGAACACGTGGACATCTCATTTGCATCATTTGGACAAACATGCAAAGCTATCACCTTGCAAAGATGGCATGAAAACAACAACTAATAGCAGTTTATAACAAGATGCACTCTTGCAACATATTTTTAAGCATCTAGATGATCTCAAATATGCATGGCATAATGGAACAAATGTAGTACAAGTCTCCACGAACATTTTGACATATCATTCACTCAAATCGGAGCTATGCACAAAAAGTTATCATCATTTGAAAACAGCATCAGACACTAACATTTCAGGGACTTCGCAAAAAAACACAGAGGGACTACCTCAGATCTGGGTCAACGGGCCGACGGAGTCAAACGGGTCTGAAGCGGTGGCGGATCGGGCCTGGCGCGGCGGACTGGAGCTGGGCCTCGCGGATCGGGCCGCGGAGGCTGGGGTCGACCGGATCGGCCTGGCCCAGCCCGGCGCTGGAGGGAGCGGCTTGATCGGCGAGGGGAAGCGGCCTCCCGATCCGATGCGGTGGCGGCCTCCTGCGATCGAAGGCAGGATGGGCCGCGGCAGGGGGGCCCGCGGGGCACTGAGGCCGGCCCAGCTAGGGAGATCGGGGCGAAGGGCGGCTGGAGGCGGTCGGGGCCCGACCGGGCGCTGGGGGAGCTGGCGAAGCCGGCCCAGGCGAAGGAGGGAGAGGCACAGGCGGGATCGACCGATCGGATCGGCCTGCCCGATCCCAGGCGGCGGCGGCTGCGGCTCCCCGAGCACGCAGCGGGAGGAGGGCGGCCGACCGGCGGCGCGGCCTGGCCGGAATGGCGGCGGCCGGGGAGGCACGGAGGGGCGGAGCCCGGCGGCGGTGATGGCGAGGAGGCGGCATGGAGAAGGTCCGGCCGGTGAGGTGGCGCGGTGGACCTCCGGCGAACTCCGGCGAGCTCCTCCGGCGAGCTCCGCCGGAGTGGAGGAAGAAGCTGGAGGAAGGGGATGGGGGCTAGGGTTTCCTATTTTTGGGGCAAAAATTGAGGAAGGTGGACAAATATATAGGCACAAGGAGCTAGGGTTGTCCAAATGAGGTGTAGTTTTCGGCCACGCGATCAGAATTGGATGGCCTAGATGAAGGGAGGGGTTTGGGTTGGTTTGGTGGGATGTTGGAGGGGTGTCTTGGGCCTCAAAGAGGAGGTACTTTGAGCCCACAAGAATAACTGTTGGAGCACCAAACGAACTCCAAACGCGACGAGATTTGACAGGCGGGTTACACACACCAAAACAACAACACACGACACGTCTCGCGCCAAACCGGTAACGTTACACGGCCAAACACCAAAGTAGGTCTCGGGGATGCCACGGACACGTGAGGGAGCTCCGGAACGCGAAACGGACAACGAGAAGGAACGCCTGTGACCGGAAGCAAACAACAACACAAATGCAATGCGATGCACATGACTACATGATATGAATGAATGCCACACACGCATAGAACAAAACGACGAAAACCCGAAAGACAAAGAACCCGGAATGGAATTGATGAAGCTAGAGATATTATATTTTGCCCAAAAGGGAAAGTATTACATCCGGGGCATTACAAACTCTCCTCCACTACAAAAAGATCTCGTCCCGAGATCTAGGACTGGAAAAAGGAAGGGTACTCAGAACGAAGATGATCTTCTCGTTCCCACGTAGCTTCTTGGTCGGTATGGTGTGACCACTTGACTTTCAAGAATTTGATGGACTTGTTGCGGGTCTTGCGCTCGGTTTCTTCAAGAATAGCAACTGGGTGCTTTCGGTAAGACAAATCTTGTTGAAGATCAATCTCTTCAAACGGAATCATGCGTTCTGGAGTCTTGAAGCACTTGCGGAGTTGAGACACGTGAAACACATCATGAACATTGGCGAAGTTGGACGGGAGCTCAAGTTGATAGGCTAGATCGCCTCTTTTTCCAAGGATCTTGAAAGGCCCGACGTATCTAGGAGTAAGCTTTCCTTTGATACCGAATCTTTGGGTGCCTTTCATCGGAGAAACACGGAGACAGACATGATCCTCAATGTTGAAGGCCAAATCACGATGCTTGCCGTCATAGTAGCTCTTCTGACGCGACTGAGCGGCCTTGAGATTCTCACGTATGACATTGCACATTTCTTCGGCTTCTGAGATCAAGTCATTGCCAAGAAGTTGACGTTCTCCTGTCTCGGACCAGCTGAGAGGGGTACGACACTTTCTGCCATAGAGGATTTCAAACGGAGCTTTGCCGGCACTTGCTTGGTAGCTGTTGTTGTAAGAGAACTCGGCAAATGGAAGGCAATCTTCCCATTTCATGCCAAAAGATATGACACAGGCTCTGAGCATGTCTTCTAGAATCTGATTCACTCGCTCGACTTGACCACTAGTCTGAGGGTGAAAAGCAGTGCTGAACCTGATCTTAGTGCCCATGGCAGACTGAAAGGAGTCCCAGAACTTTGAAGTGAACAAACTCCCATTGTCCGAGGAGATAACTTGAGGAATGCCATGTAAGGACACAATTCTGGAAGTGTACAACTCTGCAAGTTGAGCTGCATTGATGGATTCTTTGACTGGAAGTAAGTGAGCGACTTTGGTAAGCTTGTCAATCACCACGAAGATAGAATCATTCCCTCTCTTGGACTTAGGAAAACCAGTGATGAAATCCATTTCAATGTGGTCGAATTTCCACTCGAGAATAGGAAGAGGTTGGAGAAGACCGAGTGGACGTTGATGCTCTGCCTTCACTCTTCTGCAGACATCACATTCATTCATGAATTGGGCAATCTCCCTTTTCATGCATGTCCACCAGTAAGATTGCTTGAGGTCTTGGTACATCTTGGAACTACCAGGATGAATGGAAAGGAGGGAATCATATGCTTCTTCCATTATGAGCTTCCTGAGATCACCTTTGGGAACGACGAGTCTGTCCTCAAAGAACAAGGTATCTCTCTCATCAACACGATAGCACTTGTATTTAGGAGTACCTTTTGCAATACCATGTTTCACCTTCTGCACCATGGCATCACTGAGTTGGGCCTCACGGACCTGATCTTCCAAGGTAGGAGCAACTTGAAGATTTGCAAGAAAACCCTGCGGAACAACTTGGAGGTTGAGCTTCCTGAATGCTTCACAAAGCTCAGGCTGGAACGGCTTGATAAGAAGGCTGTTGCAGTATGCCTTTCTGCTCAAAGCATCTGCAATCACATTCGCCTTGCCAGGAGTGTATTCGATGCTGGGATCATACTCTTGGATCATTTCGACCCAACTAGTCTGGCGGAGGTTCAGATTCGGCTGTGTGAAGATGTACTTCAAGCTCTTGTGATCGGTGAAGATGTCGACTTTTCTGCCCAGCAGTAGGTGTCTCCACGTAATCAAAGCATGCACCACAGCTGCTAGTTCAAGATCATGTGTGGGGTAGTTCTTCTCACTTGGCTTCAGCTGACGAGAAGTGTATGCCACAATTCTCTTGTCCGGCATAAGCACACCACCAAGTCCTTGAAGAGAAGCATCACAGAATACTTCGTAGGGCTTGGACTCATCTGGAGGAGTGAGGACTGGAGCAGAGACAAGCTTTTCTTTGAGAGTTTTGAATGCCACTTCACAATCTGGAGACCAGTAGTACTTGACATTCTTCTGCAGCAAGTTGGAAAGAGGCTTGGCAATCTTGGAGAAGTTCTCAACGAACCTTCTGCAATAGCTGGCAAGACCAAGAAAGCTTCGGAGTTGCTTGACGTTCTGAGGAGCTTCCCAGTTGACAATTGCTTCAACTTTCTCGGGGTTTACCGCAATCACTGTTCAAGAATTCACCCGATTAATCAGTTAACGGGCCAGTTAATCGCTACTCATAGTGTTGCCGGATCGAATAGCACCTATTCATCGTGTTAACTTGTCAGACCGATTAATTGGCCTGTTAGACCGATTAATCAGTTGGCATGCCAATTAATCCCTACTGGCCCATCAACGGGTGGGCGAACGAAGCCCAAAATTTTGTCCCCTAACCCCTTCCAGCCCCATCCCGCTCCTTAATAGCTATGATTAATAACTTTACCTCCTCTTTATACTTTTTATAGGTGTACATCACCATATTTTGGTGTATTGCATATCTGGGACCAACTGCGTATGGTACAATGCATGAGAAAAACTAGATATATGTTGGTAGGTTCCTATCCAATTTACCGATTAATGGTCAACCGATTAATCCAGTTAATAGGCTGATTCACCGATTAATCGCTACTCCTAAATCGACCGAGCAGCTACCAGTTAACGATTTCTTGAACATTGACCGCAATACCGTCAGCAGATATGATATGGCCCAGATACAAGACCTTATCGAGCCAAAATTCGCACTTGGAGAACTTGGCATAGAACTTATGTTCACGGAGTCTGTCGAGAACGAGACGGAGGTGCTTTTCGTGATCTTCTTCATTCTTGGAGAATACCAAAATGTCATCCAGATACACAAGCACAAACTCGCCGGTGTAGGGGTTGAAAATGTAGTGCATCATTCTCGAGAAGGTAGGTGGAGCGTTGGCGAGACCAAAGGACATGACTGTATATTCATAGGAACCGTATCTCGTTCTGAAGGCAGTCTTGGGGATGTCTTCCTCGCGACTGCGAATTTGGTGATAGCCCATTCGGAGATCGAGCTTAGAGAACACTTTAGCTCCTTTGAGCTGCTCGAACAGTTCATTGATGTTGGGGAGTGGATACTTGTTCTTAATTGTCTTCTTGTTCAATGGCCGGTAATCTACGCAAAGGCGGTCCGTGCCATCCTTCTTCTTGACAAATAAGACACCACAGCCCCAAGGAGACGTACTAGGCCTGATGAGACCCATACGCTCCTGTTCATCAAGCTGCTTCTTCAACTCCTTCAATTCTTTAGGAGAGAGCTTGGACGGATGCCGGCATGCCGGCTCAGTACCCGGCTCGAGTTCAATGACGAATTCCACTTGACGGTGTGGAGGCATGCCTGGAAGTTCTTCAGGAAAGACGTCTTGGTATTCGTTAACCACCAGAATTTGAGATATGGCATTCATCTCGCCCTTGTCATTGAGAGAGAAAATCCTGATAGTGTTATCCCTGGAGGCGAAGATAATCACATCATCATCGGAATGAGTAATCTTGACTTCCTTCTGTGCACAGTAAATTTGAGCATCATGCTGAGAAAGCCAGTCCATTCCGAGGATAAGGTCGATGTCATAATTGCCAAGAACCACCGGTTTAGCCAGAAAGCGATAATCACCTATGCGAATAGAAACATCCGGAGCAAATATATTGGAATGCATCTGCTTTGCCGGAGAAGAAATTGCCAATTGCCTTGGTAAAGCTGTTGTGATCACGCTATGCTTGGATGCAAATGGGTATGACATGAAAGAATGTGAAGCACCCGAATCAAATAACACTTTTGCAGGAAAAGAGTTCACTGGAAGGTTACCCAAAATGACATCAGAAGAATTCTCCGCTTGCGGTGCATTCATCAGATTCACCCTTGCTGCCTTTGGATCATGCTTGACAATAGCGGTACCGACAGGAGGAGGAGGCGGAAGGCGCCTTGGGTTGTTGCACTTGTTGGAATAATGACCATTCTGGCCACACTTGTAGCAAGTCACCTCAGAAAGTGGGCGAGTAGGAGGAGCACTTAGTCTTGGAGCTTGGAACTGCTGCTTGGACTTCTTGTTGGAGTTGGGTGGGTGGGAGAAACCACGACCACCAACATTCTTGTTGTTGTTGGAGTTGTTGGAGTTGTTGTAAGGAGCTCGAATCACTAGAGGAGGAGGAAGCCAAAATTTCTGTTGCTTCGCGACGACTTGAGAAGATGAGGAGGAGTGAACGGCATCTCGAATCCTCTTTTTGGAAGCCTCCATCTTGAGCTGGGCTGCCTCTTGCTTAAGCGCCATGTTATAGAATTTGTCAAACTCATGGGGCTCGAACAAGGTGAGAGCAAGTTGAAGTTCATCTTTCAGACCTCCGCGGAACTGATAGATCTTGCTCTTGGCATCTGGAATGTCTTGCTTAGCATAGCGGGCGAGATTTTGGAACTTGACATTATACTGGTAGACAGTCATAGAGCCTTGCTTCAGGTTGCGGAATTGCTCACGCATACCCTCGATGACACTTGTTGGAATGTGGTGAGAGCGAAAGTCCTTGCAGAAATCCTCCCAAGAGATCACACGCCCGGGTCTGGAGTCTTTGTACTGCTGCCACCAGTCAGCTGCTTGGTCTTTGAGTTGGAAGGCTGCAAACTTCACATAGTCCTCTTCCCTTACGTTACTGCACTCAAAATGCTTCTTGATATCGGTTATCCAATCTTCAGCATCAAGAGGGTCGACACAGTAACTGAAAGCCTTTGGATTATTGGCCAAGAACTGGTTGAGAGTAGCATGGTGATGTTGGTTGAAGAAATTGCCTTGATTACCCTGAGCACCCTGATTAGCTTGATTAGCTTGCATCTGCTGCATCATCTGCATCAACATCTGGGTGTTCTAATGTGTAGTCTGCATGATCGCTCTCCAAGCCTCAGACGGAGGAGGAGGGGAAGGAGGACGCTCTGGGACCTCTTCACCCTCTGGGTTAGCGTTGGGAACTCGTTTCGGAGCCATCCTGAAAGAGATGACCACGAATCAGCAATTGATTGAAAGAAGGTATAAGCTGAATCAACAGATTGAAATGCAACATAGTCTTCACAATAATCATTCGAACAAGAGGAACGAATGAAATTCCCAGTTAAATGATAACAACAATCTTCACGAGAAGCCACTGGGAGAGAAAAGGTAAATAAGAAAATCAAGGTACAGACGGAAACAAACACAAGATAGGAGCTTCGTTCTGACATCTTTGTGCTGAAAGCTTATGAAAGCGTTACGAAAGGGTTTTGCAATCCCCGGATCAGCATAGCCAAGGACCCTTTAAGATGCAACTCCCGATCGGAACATCGGCCATAAACCACTTCACTCAATGTAGAACCCCGAACTCGCTAACCTGCATTCGTTGGAAGAATGCCTACGATCTACTGGATAAACCCACCTATGAATTTCCGAAATTTTCAAGTTATGCAATCAGGTGTTGGGGATACAGGGGAAGCACCGCCCAATCAACTCTAAACCTACATCCAACTGTATCCATCCTTCAACACATAACCAGTCTTTCTCGAAAACCGTCTACCTCGGACCTTCGAAAAGCATCCACTATACCAAGCTATTGCAATACTCCCGAACTACCTCCCCAGTACTGGGTGATGTCGGGGTTATCTTGCCACTAACCGTATAGGAGAGATTTTCGATGTCGGCCGTCTTAAGTATTTAGTACTGCCGCGATATGCTTGTGACGACAATACCCCGAAGCTCAACTCCCCGGGACACTGCCACAACCCCTAATGTCAGGAGGCATCGAGAACAATATTCTCGTCACAAGAACATCGAAATAATCCCACAATACTCGCGAGATTCCTAAAAAAAATTGTGCAATTTTTGAAAGTAGAAGAGGCAAGAGTAGTCGTCAGGAGTCCTCACCAGAGAGAAAGGGGATGAGAAGCACAAGAAATCCTACTCGTCGATATAAATATAGGACTCAAAATATTTTTCAGTGTGTGCCTAGACTCAACCGTCAACGATTCGATCAATCAGTGGGGGCTTCTGGGTCGAAGAAGGCTCTGATACCAACTTGTAATGCCCAGGATGGGACTATATCTCCTACGTGTCGAGGCACGACTTAAAGACATAATCCCATTCTGGAATGATCGCAAGTTTAGTATCTTTGCACAACTCATGTAAAAATGGGGATGGAAAACATAAAATAGTTGGCTTACACTCGCCACGTCACCCAAATACATTACATGTTCAAACATCATTCAGAGAAACATCACTGCCCATCTAAGGGTAAAATCCAAATGTCAAGATACCAAACATAACTTAATCCACAGGTCTAGATCGAATCCTAGTAGAAGCTCTACTGATCAGTCGGATAGTTCACGTAGTAACGGCTACGCTCCTCGCCGTACTCCCAGTCTAGCTCAGTGCCATCACCAGTGTAGCTCACCATCGTACCTGCATCTGGTGTGTTGAAGTAACTGTGAGCCACAGAGGACTCAGCAATCCCGTTCCCGGGTAACATGACTATTTAAGCCTTGGGTGTGGAACAAGGCTAAAGAAATAAATAAGTGTCTGCAGCAGCAACTAGCACTAGCTTACGCAAAAGAGAGCGAGAAAAGAAGGTGCCTTGGTCGAGAGATGATCACTAAGTGATCCTAAACTAATCAAGTCAAGCATAACCCCACCATGTTCACTTCCCGAATCCCTTTCGGAAAATGACAGTCACGATACTCACGCTGGTAGTGTATTGGAACATGGTGTCAAGTTTTCTACAACCGGGTATTAACAAGCTCCCATCTGCCACATAACCGCGGGACGGCTTTCGAAAGTTCAAACCCTGCAGGGGTGTTCCAACTTGGCCCATGACAAGCCCACGATCCGCGGAGTCGCAACTCCAAAGGTGGGAAGACCCGAGTATTCTCGGAATCCCGTGCTCAAGATACTCCGACTAAGGTAAGGCTAATCCAGCAAATCCTCCCGGCGTGCCGACACCCTGACAATAGCCGCGCATATCTAGTCTCAGGCCACGACCGGATGGGTGAAGCTACGGGTTTATATCAATCCTCGAGTTTCCTCATGGTGACCCCGCAGGCTCCCCGTTTCGGACCAACACTCATGTGGAACACTGGCCCGGGGTTGTTGATTAAGAACTCGGGTTTGCAAGACCCTAAGCAAGTTTTATTAGTTATTAGGCGAATAGTACCAATGTTGGAACTTGCTGGAAAAGACTTAGCACTTAGCGGTTTATCGAGGGGGTCCCATAACCCCAACCGTGTGAGGAACGCATAATCAAGGAACATAACACCGGTTTATACGGTTCCTAGAGGCATGAGTGGAACAAAACACCAAGCAAAAGGCTTAGCCTTCCACCCATTGCCAATATATAGATGAGTTCATTTAATAATTAATATAGTGTGATATAACCCAACAACTTCAACAAGAAGCAAGAGTCTTCAATCTTCACCTGCAACTAACAACGCTATAAGAGGGGCTGAGCGAAGCCTACGTATAGCCAATCAATGTTTTGCATAGGTAGGGTGGTTAAACAGGTTCATGGTTACAAGTAGGAGGCTGACAGGAAAACATGGGCATCGAGGCAAAACTATAGATCGAGACTTCTAGCAATAGGCAAAAATAGTAATGGTATCCGGGTTCGGTCATCTTGCCTGAAGAGTTGTCGATGGGATCGTAAGAAAGCTCCTCGTTCTCAAGCTCGGTGGTAACCTCGTTCTCGTACTCGTACTCAGCTTCCGGCTCTACTCAACACAAACACACAAGGCACGAAATCAACAAGATGCAATGCGCACACGAAATATGCTGGATGCATGACTGATGCACTATGGGAGCACACGGAGCATGACAAAATGCGATCAAGCAAAATGCTTCAAAACATGATAACAACAGGATATTATGAATCTACATGAAAAATCACACAAGTTTCATATAGGACTTGCTCAAATCGGAGCTACGGGCTAAAAGTTACACGCAAAACAATAAACATGCGAAAGCTGAAAATTACAGCCACATAGCAACTTCGGGGCAAGAAATAATTAAGCTACAGCACTCAAACATCATGGCATAGAGTATGGACATAAACTAGACATATCCTACAGCAAATAAGTCTATTGGAGCACCCCCAAAGGAGCCACGGATCAATAGCAACAAACTATGACATATTGAACTTGACAACAAAATCCTGACAGCAGTATTTTATTGCAACTTGGGAGCAAAAGATAAATATGCTACAACCACTCAAAAAACATGTGAGAGCATGAATGGATATCCAATAATATATACTACAAGGAAACATCAAGAGTCACCCCAAAACTATCATGGAATGGCCTAGAACAGCAAGCAAACATGGCATCTGGAAATTACAAATTCCAGACTTAGTGAAATTTCACTAAGTGTTAAAACAGCAGTTTCATCATGGCATCTTTGAGAGCAAGTTTAAGTCACCTCAAAGCATATCAAGACAAGTGGTAAGAACCACAGTACAGTACACATGATGGTGAATCCAAAACACCTAAGCATGCATCGAGGGGACATCCACATCAATAGCAATGAGCTCCTCTACGAGGTATCTCGTAACGAGCTTAACAACAAAATAGCCACATAGCACTTTGCAACGGAGAGAAACATGGCAAGATTAATTCTATCATGCAAGCCTAAGCATTCAACATGTAGAGCATGACAAGACGAACACGTGGACATCTCATTTGCATCATTTGGACAAATATGCAAAGTTATCACCTCGCAAAGATGGCATGAAAACAACAACTAACAGCAGTTTATAACAAGATGCACTCTTGCAACAGATTTTTAAGCATCTAGATGATCTCAAATATGCATGGCATAATGGAACAAAATTTAGTACAAGTCTCCACGAACATTTTGACATATCATTCACTCAAATCGGAGCTATGCACAAAAAGTTATCATCATATGAAAACAGCATCAGACACTAACATTTCAGGGACTTAGCAAAAAAAAACAGAGGGACTACCTCAGATCTGGGTCAACGGGCCGACGGAGTCAAACGGGTCCGAAGCGGTGGCGAATCGGGCCTGGCACGGCGGACTGGAGCTGGTCCTCGCGGATCGGGCCGCGGAGGCTGGGGTGGACCGGATCGGCTTGGAACTGGGCCTTACGGCCTGGCCCAACCCGGCGCTGGAGGGAGCGGCTGGACCGGCGAGGGGAAGCGGCCTCCCGTTCCGATGCGGCGGCGGCCGCCTGCGATCGAAGGCGGGATGGGCCGCGGCAGGGGGGGCCCGCGGGGCGCTAAGGCCGGCCCAGCTAGGGAGATCGGGGCGAAGGGCGGCTGGAGGCGGTCGGGGCCCGGCCGGGCGCTGGGGGAGCTGGCGAAGCCGGCCCAGGCGAAGGAGGGAGAGGCCTAGGTGGGATCGACCGATCGGATCGGCATCGGGATCGGCCTGCCCGATCCCAGGCGGCGGCGGCTGCGGCTCCCCGAGCTCGCAGCGGGAGGAGGGCGGCCGACCGGCGGCGCGGCCTAGCCGGAACGGCGGCGGCCGGGGAGGCGCGAGGTGGCGGCGCGGAGGGGCGGAGCCCGGCGGCGGTGATGGCGAGGAGGCGGCGTGGAGAAGGTCCGGCCGGTGAGGTGGCGCGGTGGACCTCCGGCGAGCTCCGCCGGAGTGGAGGAAGAAGCTGGAGGAAGGGGATGGGGGCTAGGGTTTCCTATTTTTGGGGCAAAAATTGAGGAAGGTGGACAAATATATAGGCACAAGGAGCTAGGGTTGTCCAAATGAGGTGTGGTTTTCGGCCACGCTATCAGAATTGGATGGCCTAGATGAAGGGAGGGGTTTGGGTTGGTTTGGTGGGCTGTTGGAGGGGTGTCTTGGGCCTCAAAGAGGAGGTACTTTGAGCCCACGAGAATAACTGTTGGAGCACCAAACGAACTCCAAACGCGACGAGATTTGACAGGCGGGTTACACACACCAAAACAACAACACACGACACGTCTCGCGCCAAACCGGTAACGTTACACGGCCAAACACCAAAGTAGGTCTCGGGGATGCCACGGACACGTGAGGGAGCTCCGGAACGCGAAACGGACAACGGGAAGGAACGCGTGAGACCGGAAGCAAACAACAACACAAATGCAATGCGATGCACATGACTACATGATATGAATGAATGCCACACACGCACACAACAAAACGACGAAAACCCGAAAGACAAAGAACCCGGAATGGAATTGATGAAGCCAGAGATATTATATATTGCCCAAAAGGGAAAGTATTACATCCGGGGCATTACACTGGTCCATCACATCATTCTCCTAATGATGTGATCCCGTTATCAACGACATCCAGTGTCCATGGTCAGGAAACCATGACCATCTGTTGATCAACGAGCTAGTCAACTAGAGGCTTACTAGGGACATGGTGTTTGTCTATCTATCCACACATGTATCTGAGTTTCCTATCAATACAATTCTAGCATGGATAATAAACAATTATCATGAACAAGAAATTATAATAATAACCAATTTATTATTTCCTCTAGGGCATATTTCCAACAAGTGTTTGGTTTGTAATGTAGTTGATGCCCCATGGAAGTTGTGCATTGGGGATTTGAAAACATCACACAAAACCCATATGTATTTTCGGGCCGCATGCAGGGTATAGGGAGTCTTTTGATCGACCACGTCTCCCTTGTGCGGTATTTTGATGACACGCATATCTATGGGCTCCTTGTGGTCTATATATATCATCCATTTGATCGATAACTAGGTTTTTTTGGCCATGAATGGATTCCACATAGTTCGTGTTAGGGTGGGTCATAGTGACATGTTCGAGCAAAGTTCGAGCTCATGCATTCCCAGGATTCCCTCCCACATGCTCGGATTGGTGGGTTGGACCGACACCTACCCCACGTATCTCGTCCTTAATTACCTGGCTTTCGTGGTGGTTATATGTACTAAGAGGCAGGCGCCACATCTAAATTGTACATTATTTGATATTTAAAAGCAGCACCCCTTACAACGTACATCACTTTGGGCCGCATGCAGGCGGTGCTAGTTTGTGGCCCCTCTTTTGTGATTTTTGATGATGGTCCAATCTATTGGCCAAAGCGGTGTATTATGTCCATTTTTTATCAACAACAATAGTGGTCGTTTGAGCAAGCGATAGATTCACCGGCCCATCTTATGGTAGATCATGGCGACATGCATGTTTGACTAAAGTATCAGTATGTGCAAGCATCCCGCCGACACGAAGTGGGATGTGGGGCAAGCACCCTAGCTAGGTAGCTATGACCTTAGACCGTCATTGTAGATATATCCAAGGGGGCTTTCCAGCTTGCAAGGCAGGTGCCACTAAAGTTGTGCACTATGTATTTAAACATCACACCCTATATTCGTACATATACTTGGCCACTTCTAGGTTGTTGTTGACTTCTGGACCCTCTCATCGATCTTCGACAACATGCCCAACCGAGGGCCCGCGCGGTCAAAGTTGTGCATTGGAAATTTGAACATCACACACCACCCTTTTCATTCATATATATTTGGGACACATGCTGGTGTGGTTTTCTTCTGACCCTTGCTCACATTTTTTTGCTTCCAAATGGTTCTATATATGAAGACTCAGATGATGCTCAGCAGACATGGGTGCAGTGGCATAACCGTGTGCGATGCTAGTGCACTATGAAATCACCACGACTACGCAATAGCGAGCAAGGGTGGAGGTACTGGCTTAACCGTGTGCAATGCTAGTGTGCAGTAAAATCACCACCTACGCAAGCTAAAGGCGGGTAGTTTACTTTGGAACAATTCAACATCTGCGTCTGAAAATTAGGACGAACCGTGTGCGATAGACCATCTACCTATAAATCTAAAAACAAACTACCCGCCTTGAGCGATGCAAAAATCAACATTTCTGTCACTTTTCCGTATTATCATACACACATATTCTTCTTGAATTGTGTGCGATCTTGGGTGCTCCCACCCTGCATCCAATCCTTCACCCAAAATTTAGAAGTTGTGGTATTTCAACCGTCACTCACCGCGGCTCGAACCCTAGCTCGCCACTGCCCCCACCCCCGCTCGAAATCTAGCTTGCCGCCGCCGCCAACCCCTACCGGTCTACCCATGCCTCACAGCTTAGTTAATAAAGTTCAGGCTACCCAGCGATTCCCATACCGTCGCCGCTGAGTTTTTCGATGAGGCCTACTGAAAGTGCAACTAATCCCTGGGTGGTTTTGGTAATTCATAACAACATATAGCTCATTGAACTAATATCCATTCAAGTTAAATATTTCAGGAAGTTCAATGAATGGCATAGCATGGACTAGAGATGTGGACCCCTCAAAATGCCAAGGACACATATTGGCAAAAGCTCAAGACTCTTCATTTATATTTGAGTGATCCAAGATCACATTGAGTCCATAGGAAAGCCAATACTATTAAAAGGGAATGAGGTGTTGCTTAAGTGTATACTTTCTCAAATGCTTAGTGATATTGCTCTAAAGCCCTAAACCACTTTCTCACTCCAAAATGTCTAAAACCCTAAGTCAAACTCAGTCCCACTGATTCTTTCTATCTGACGCCACCGACTTCTCATGACATAGCCACTGCCAGAAACCCTAAACAGTTCGGTCTCACAGATACGAATCTCGGTCTCACCGAGATGATGTTTCCAATTCTTTTTTGCCCGTTCCAATTATTTCGGTCTCACCGAGATAGCAATCGGTCACACTGAGTTGGCTTGACATTTTCTCTGTTGCCTTATTGCTTCACTTCGGTTTCATTGATTTAATACAATCGATGCCACCAAGTTGATGTTTGCCCTAGGCCCTAGCACATCGGTCCCACCGAGTTGTTCCAGTTGGTCCCACAGAGATTCCTAATGTTCACATTTTGAACTGAATCGGTCTCACCGAGTTCTTCTATTCGGTCTGACCGAGTTGGGTCAAATGTGTGTAACGGTTGGATTTTGTGTGGAGGTTGTATATACCCCTCCACCCCCTTCTCCATTCGTGAGAGAGCCATCAAAACTTGGCTGCACTTCCATCATACATTTTCTAAGAGATAACCACCTACTCATGTGTTGAGACCAAGATATACGAATCCTGCCACAAGAATCTTGATCTCTAGCCTTCCCCAAGTTGCTTTCCACTCAAATCATCTTTCCACCATATCCAAATCTGTGTGAGAGAGAGTTGAGTGTTGGGGAGACTATCATTTGAATCACAAGAGCAAGGAGTTCATCATCATCACACCATCTATTACCTTTTGGAGAGTGGTTCCTCCTAGATTAGTTAGGTGTCGCTTGGGAGCCTCTAACAAGATTGTGGAGTTGAACCAAGAAGTTTGTAAGGGCAAGGAGATCGCTTACTTCATGAAGATCAACCGGAGTGAGGCAAGTCCTTCATGGGCGATGGCCATGGTGGGATAGACAAGGTTGCTTCTTCGTGGACCCTTCGTGAGTGGAGCCTTCCGTGGACTCGCGCAGCCGTTACCCTTCACGGCTTGAAGTCTCCATCAACGTGGATGTACGATAGCACCACCTATCGGAACCATGCCAAAAATATCCGTGTCTTCATTGTGTTTGCACTCTCCCATCCCTTCCCCCTTACCTTCATATGCAATGTTGTAGTTTCCGCTGCTACACTCTTAGAATTGCATGTGTAGGGTGATTGCTTGACTTGTGATAATTGTTGAAATCTCCCCACAACTAGAATTGGGAAAATGTTAGATTTTTATTTGGTCAAGTAGTCTAATCACCCCCCCCCTCTAGACTTATTTTTGATCCTACAAGTGGTATAAAAGCTTTGATCTCCATTTTCCTTCATTTCCATAGCTTTGGTGATCATAGCCTTGGTTTCACAACCTAGGAGAGTGATACGTCTCCAACGTATCTATAATTATTGATTGTTCCATGCTATTATATATTCTGTTTTGGATGTTTAATGGGCTTTATTATACACTTTTAGATTATTTTTAGGACTAACCTACTAACCCAAGGCCCAGTGCAAATTGTTGTTTTTTTTGCCTATTTTAGTGTTTCGCAGAAAAGGAATATCAAACGGAATGAAACCTTCGGCAGAGTTATTTTTGGAACCGTATCTACCCAGAAGATTTGGAGTACACGCAAGGGAACAATAGAGATGTCCACGAGGGTCCAGGGCGCACACAGGGGGGCGAAGCGCGCCGCCACCCTCATGGACCCCCTCTGGCTCTCCCGATGCCCTCCTTCCTCCTATATATATCCATGTAACCTGAAAACATCGAGGCAACAGAGAAAACCCTAATTCCACCGCCGCAACCTTCTGTTTCCGTGAGATCCCATCTTGGGGCCTGTTCCGGAGCTCCGACGGAGGGGGGATCCATCACGGAGTGCTTCTACATAAACACCATAGCCTCACCAATGAGTTGTGAGTAGTTTACCACAGACCTCCAGGTCCATAGTTATTAGCTAGATGGCTTCTTCTCTCTTTTTGGATCTCAATACAAAGTTGTCCTCAATCTTCGAGGAGATCTATCTGATGTAATATTTTTGCGGTGTGTTTGTCAAGATCCGATGAATTGTGGGTTTATGATCAAGATTATCTATGAACAATATTTGATTCTTTTCTGAAATCTTTTTTGTGTGATTATAATATCCTTGCAAGTCTCTTCGAATTATTGGTTTGGTTTGGCCTACTAGGTCTATAGTTCTTGCGATGGGAGAAATGCTTGGCTTTGGGTTCAATCTTGCGGTGTCCTTTCCTAGTGACAGCTGTGGTAGCAAGGCATGTACTGTATTGTTGCCATCGAGGATAAAAATATGGGGTTTATATCATATTGCTTGAGTTTATCCCACTACATCATGTCATCTTGCTTAAAGCATTACTCTGTCCTTATGAACTTAATACTCTAGATGCATGCTGGATAGCGGTCGATGTGTGGAGTAATAGTAGTAGATGAATAATCGTTTCGGTCTACTTGTCACGGACGTGATGCCTATATATAATGATCATGCCTAGATATTCTCATAACTATGCGATTTTCTATCAATTGCTCGACAGTAATTTGTTCACCCACCATAGAATTCTGCTATCATGAGAAAAGCCACTAGTGAAACCTATGGCCCCCGGGTCTATTCTCAACATATTAATCTTCTATCTACTTTACTTTGCTTTATTTACTTTATGTTCTTATACCAAAAATATCATACTATCCTATCTATCAGATCTCACTTTCGTAAGTGACCGTGAAGGGATTGACAACCCCTTATCGTGTTGGCTGCGAAGTTCTTATTTGTTTGTGCAGGTGTGAGGGACTCGCGCATGGTCTCCTACTGGATTGATACCTTGGTTCTCAAAAACTATGGGAAATACTTACGCTAATGTGCTGCATCACCCTTTCCTCTTCGTGGGAATACAACGCAAGCTCAAGAAGTAGCAAGACGAATTTCTGGTGCCGTTGCCGGGGAGGCTTGCGCAAAAGTCATATACCAAGTACCAATAAAAAACCCTTATCATTCGCACTACATTATGCGCCTCTCGTTTTCCTCTCCCCCACTTCACCCTTGCCGTTTTATTCTCCCTTCTTCTTCCGTGTGTTACCGTTCACTTGCCTCTTGTTTGCTTGTGTGTTGGATTGCTTGCTTGTCACTATGGCTCAAAACAGTACCAAATTGTGTGACTTCTCCAATACCAACAATAATGATTTTATTAGCACTTTGATTGCTCCTATTATCGATGCTGAATCTTGTGAGATCAATGCTGCCCTGTTGAATCTTGTCTTGAAAGATCAATTTTCTGGCCTTCCTAGTGAAGATGCCGCTACTCATCTGAACAACTTTGTTGATTTGTGTGATATGCAAAAGAAGAGGGATACAGATATTGATATTGCTAAATTAAAGCTATTTCCGTTTTCACTTAGAGATCGTGCTAAAACTTGGTTATCCTCTTTGCCTAGAAATAGTATTGATTCATGGAATAAGTGCAAAGATGCCTTTATCTCTAAGTATTTTCCTCCTGCTAAGATTATCTCTCTTAGAAACGATATTATGAATTTTAAGCAACTAGATCATGAGCATGTTGCACAAGCTTGGGAGAGAATGATTAATGATACGTAATTGCCCTACACATGGTTTGAACTTATGGATGATTATACAAAAAAATTATGCTGGCTTGAATTTTGCGTCTAGAAATCTTTTATATTCGGCCGCGGGGGCACTTTCATGGAAACCACCTTAGGAGAAGCTACCAAACTCCTAGATAATATTATGGTTAACTACTCTCAATGGCACACCGAAAGATCTACTAGTAAAAAAGTGCATGCTATTGAAGAGATTAGTGTTTTGAGAGGAAAGATGGATGAACTTATGAAATTATTTGCTACTAAGAGTGCTTCTTCTGATCCTAATGATATGCCTTTATCCACGTTGATTGAAAATAATAATGAATCTTTGGATGTGAATTTTGTTGATAGGAATAATTTTGGTAACAATGCTTATAGAGGAAACTTTAATCCTAGGCCTTTTCCTAGTAATTCCTCTAATAATTATGGTAATTCCTACAATAAATCTTATGGAAATTTTGGTAAGATACCCTCTAAATTTGAAACTAATGTTAAATAGTTTATGAATTCACAAAAGAATTTCAATGCTTTGCTTGAAGAAAAATTGCTTAAGATTGATGAGTTGGCTAGAAACGTGGATAGAATTACTCTCGATGTTCATTATTTGAAACTTAGATCTATTCCACCTAAGCATGATATCAATGAGTCTCTCAAAGCCATGCGAATTTCCATTGATGAGTGCAAAGAAAGAACCGCTAGGATGCGTGCTAAAAAAGATTGCTTTATGAAAGCGTGATCTTCTAGCTATCATGAAAATAAAGATGAAGATCTGAAAGTTATTGATGTATCTCCTATTAGATCCTTGGTTTCTAGTATGAGTCTTGATAAATATGGGACTGGAGATGAGTCTACTTTAGTTAAAAGGCGTCCCAATGATTCTGAGTTTTTAGATCTTGATGCTAAAATTGTTAAAAGTGGGATTGAAGAGATTAAAACTTTACATAGTGATGAACCCACTATATTGGATTTCAAGGGATTCAATTACGATAATTGCTCTTTAATAGATTGTATTCCCTTGTTGCAATCCGTACTATATTCTCTGCATGCTTATAGTCAAAATAAGGCTTTTACCAAACACATAGTTGATGCTTTGATGCAATCTTATGAACAAAAACTTGAATTAGAAGTTTTTATCCCTAGAAAGCTTTATGATGAGTGGGAACCTACTATTAAAATTAAAATTAAAGATCATGAATGCTTTGCTTTGTGTGATTTGGGCGCAAGTGTTTCTACAATTCCAAAAGCTTTGTGTGATATGTTAGGTTTCCATGAGCTAGATGATTGATCTTTAAATTTGCATCTTGCGGATTCTACCATTAAGAAACCTATGGGGAGGATTAATTATGTTCTTATTGTTGCCAATAGGAATTATGTGCCCGTAGATTTCATTGTTCTTGATATAGATTGCAATCCTTCATGTCCTACTATTCTTGGTAGACCTTTCCTTAGAACGATTGGTGCAATTATTGATATGAAGGAAGAAAATATTAGATTCCAATTTCCGTTAAGGAAAGGCATGGAACACTTTCCTAGGAAGAAAATCCAATTATCTTATTAATCTATTATGAGAGCCACTTATGGATTGCCTACCAAAGATGGCAATACCTAGATCTATTCTTGTATCGTGCCTAGGTAGGGGCATTAAACGCTAGCGCTTGTTGGGAGGCAACCCAATTTTATTTTCTTTGTTTTTGCTTATGTTTAGGAATAAATATTGCATCTAGCTTCTGTTTAGATGTGGTTTTGTGTTTTAATTAGTGTTTGTGCCAAGTAGAACCTTTGGGAAGACTTGTGTGAAGTTTATATGATCATGCTGTAAAAGACAGAAACTTTAGCGCTCACGAGATTATCTGTAATTTTTTATTGGAGAGTGCTATTTAGTTGATTCGTTTTGCAGATGATTAAGAGACAAATTCCTCATGTTTACCAATTTATTTCAATTTTTTTGAAGTTACAGAAGTATTCAAAAGTTACAGATTACTACAGACTTTGACAGATTCTGTTTTTCATGTGTTGTTTGCTTATTTTGATGAATCTATGAGTAGTATCGGGGGGTATGAATCATGGTGAAGTTTGAATATAGTAGGTTTAACACCAATATAAACAAAGAACGAGTTCATTACAGTACCTTTGAATGGTGGTTTTTTTTCTTATACTAACGGAGCTCACGAGATTTTTGGCTAAGTTTTGTGTTGTGAAGTTTTCAAGTTTTGAGTATGGCTTTGATGGACTATGGAACAAAGAGTGGTAAGAGCCTAAGCATGGGATGCCCAAGGCACCCCAAGGTAAAATTCAAGGACAACCAAAAACCTAAGCTTGGGGATGCCCCGGGAAGGCATCCCCTCTTTCGTCTTCATCTATCGGTAACTGTACTCGGGGCTATATTTTTATTCACCACATGATATGTGTTTTGCTTGGAGCGTCATGTATGATTTGAGTCTTATCTTTTTAGTTTTACACAATCATCCTTGCTGGACACACCTTTTGAGAGAGATAAATATGATTTAGAAATTATTAGAATACTCTATGTGCTTCACTTATATCTTTTGAGCTAGATAGTTTTGCTCTAGTGCTTCACTTATATCTTTTAGAGCACGATAGTGGTTTTATTTTGTAGAAATTTTTGATCTCTCATGCTTCACTTATATCATTTTGAGGGTCTTTCAGAACAGCATGGTAATGTGCTTTGGTTATAAAACTAGTCCTAATATGATAGGCATCCAAGATGGGTATAGTAAAAACTTTCACATAAAGTGCATTGAATATGATGAGAAGTTTGATACTTGATGAATGTTTTGAGATATGAGGATGGTGATATTAGAGTCATGCTAGTGGAGTAATTATGAGTTTGAGAAACACTTGTGTTAAATTTTGTGATTCCCGTAGCATGCACGTATGGTGAACCGTTATGTGATGAAGTTGGAGCATGATTTATTTATTGAGTGTCATCCTTTGTGTGGAGGTCGGGATCGCGCGATGGTTAACTCCTACCAACCCTTCCCCTAGGAGCATGCGTTGAATACTTTGTTTTGATAACTCGTAGATTTTTGCAATAAGTATATGCGTTCTTTATGACTAATGTTGAGTCCATGGATTATACGCACTCTCACCCTTCCACCATTGCTACCCTGTCTTGTACAGCGCAACTTTCGTCGGTACCATACACCCACCATATACCTTCCTCAAAACAGCCACCATACCTACCTATCATGGCATTTCCACCGTTCCGTTTATATGACATGCTTCATTATCATTCACATAGAGTCATATTTTGTTCTAGCTTCGAGTTGTAAGTAAATAAAAGTGTGATGATCATCATTATTAGAGCATTTTCCCCGTGAGGAAAGGATGATGGAGACTATGATTCCCCCACAAGTCGGGATGAGACTCTGGACGGAAAAAAAGAGAAGGCCCAAAAAAGAAAAAGAAAAAAATGGGAGAAAAGAGAGAAGGGACAATGCTACTATCCTTTTCCACACTTGTGTTTCAAAGTAGCACCATGATCTTCATGATAGAGAGTCTCTTGTTCTATCACTTTCATATACTAGTGGGAATTTTCATTATAGAACTTGGCTTGTATATTCCAACGATGAGCTTGCTCAAATGCCTTAGGTCTTCATGAGCAAGCAAGTTGGATGCACACCCACTTAGTTTCTTTTGATGAGCTTTCATACACTTATAACTCTAGTGCATCTGTTGCATGTCAATCCCTACTCACTCACATTGATATCTATTGATGGGCATCTCCATAGCCCATTGATACGCCTAGTTGATGTGAGACTATCTTCCTCCTTTTTTGTCTTCTCCACAACCACCACTCTATTCCACCTATAGTGCTATGTCCATCGCTCACGCTTATGTATTGCGTGAAAGTTGAATGGTTTGAAAAAAATTGACTATGAAATAATTGTTTGGCTGAAACCGGGGTTGTGCATGATTTAAATATTTTGTGAGCGATGCTACTATCCTTTTGTAGGGACCAGACTATATGATTTTGTAGGGATAACTTTCTTTGGCCATGTTATTTTGAGAAGACACGATTGCTTTGTTAGTATGCTTGAAATATTATTATTCTTATGTCAATATGAACTTTTATCTTGAATCTTTCGGATCTGAACATTCATGCACAATAAAGAGAATTACATTGAGAATTACGTTGGTTAGCATTCCTGTAACACCCCATACGTATACTTTCCTATAATGGCAACAAAGCAATTCTCATTTTGATCCTTGTCCTTATCCTTGGGGGTTCTTGTCATTTGAGCTCATTTTATTTTTGCATTGCCATGTCATTTATTTTATTTTGCATCCATGCATTGCTTTCATCATCATGGCATCTTAGTTTACTTCTTGTTGATGTGTGTGAGTGAGGCACCTTGTGATGCATGTGAGTGTGGTTCTAGCCTTGGCTTGCTAAACCCTAGACCCCCCCTCCTTTTTGTTTTCCCTCTTCTTCTTCCTCCTCTTCTTTTCTTCCCCTTCTTTAATAAATTTTTTGCAAGTCATCTAGCCAAGTTCATTAATGTTCTTTCTTTTCCTAAAAACCATGCACCATGTCTACACCCTCTCTGCCAAATATCACCCTATTTGGAATTGATTTGGTTGGGTTCAAAAATAACAAGAGTTTGAACCATATTCAAACTCCTTTTATTTTCCTGCCTCTAAAAATGTCCAAGACAATTTATTAAATAGGGCATAAATCAAGGAACATGGGGATATTTTATTTTTCTCCTAACTCTTTTCCTTTAAGCATGTGCTTTTCTTTTTCTTTTTCTTTTCTGTCTGAAGATAAATGAAAAAGAAAAAGAATCAGCAGAGCAGCAGTAGCCTGGGCCTCCTCTTCCTCCTCCCCCCTAGGCCCAGTCCTTCTCCACAACAGCCTGCACGGTCCATCTCTTCTCTTCTACAGCGGCCCAGCCAGCCAGCGTCACGCGCCGTCGCGCCGTTCTTTTTTTCCCAAGCCCCACGCATCAGCCTCACATCCCCGCGTCGCCGTCTACCTCCGTCCCGCACTGCAGAGCTAGAGCGTGCCCTCGCCGTCGCGCCATGATCACGGACATTGAGGCCTCGCGATCTGAGCCCTCCTATTAAACCCGCAGCATGTCCACCCCCTTTTCCTAGGGTTCCTCTTCCTCCTCCCGCTGCATGGAGAGCCAAGCTCCACCAGATCCGCAACTCCCGAGAAGTCCCGCACGCATCTGGGAGTGCCAGCTCGTAGCCGACGTGCCTCCCATCGACCTCGGCCTCGCCAACCGTGTCTAGTTGCTTCCCCGATGTCGACTACGTCGACTACGCCCTCTACGCGAAGCCGATCGCCTCGCCGCCGACGTCTTCTTCCTCTTCTTCCACTCCGGCGCTCGCAGCTGTTCGAGCCTCGCCGCCGTCGACTCCGGCCACCTCCGGGCCAGCCGAACACACCTCTGTGTTCGTGGTGAGCGCCTCCACCTCCTCGTGTCCTTTCCCCCCTCCTTGGCACCGTCTAGCTCCGAGTTCATCGAGCGCCCGAGCTCATCACTGTCGGGCCTCGTCTCCGGCGAGTGCCCCGACCATCGTAGGCCATGTTTTGTTGCCCGTCTGCATCAGCTCGTCGCGTAGATGCTGTCAGGGTAGGCGTCGCTCCGCCTAGGCCGTTGCATCGTCTCGTCGTTGCCCGCCGCTGCCGTTCTGTCGAGTGCTTGCCGCCGGCGTCGTAGTGCATGTTAGGTGCTGCAAGTGCTTCGAGTGGGTGCGGAACTCCTCTAGGAGCACTCCGCTTACCTCCGCCGTCTCTTTTGGTCGCCAGAGCAGCTCCGACGAGCCCCCTATTTTCCCCTTCTTCTGTATCTTCAGTTATGTCTTCAGGTTTCGCACCTGTATTCTGTCAAGAACCGATCGCCAGTGCAGTGGCTTGTGTCTCCGTCAGATACGTAGGGGGTCGTGGGTTCGAATCCGTGCGGGGCAGTGGTTATTCGCCCCCCTTTTTGTTTTTCTTGAGTGGATGACAGGCAGGCCCCACATGTCATCCCCACTGTGCACTTCCACCCACTTGCACACCAGCTGGTGCCACCTTAGCGCAGCTGGGCCCCCTTGTTAGTGGCTCTGGCTAGCGCAGGCGTGGGTCAATTTTGACCCCTGCGCTTGTTTTCTTTTCTGTTTTTCTTTTTGTTTTTGTTTTTCTGCTTTTTCTTTCTTTAATTAATATCTGTTGATATATTCATCTGATGGAAATAAGTTATATATGAAAAATGCTTAGAATTTCATGTAGTTTATGAATATGTTGTTTGTTGCCATGTTTAAAAACACTGAAAATGCTGTTTGAATGTATTCTTGTTTTAATTACGCTAAAACTTGGAAAAATCATAACTAAATATCCACAACTCCAAATTTAACAAACTTTATATGCATTTGGGGTGGGAAAATGTGTAGAATATTTTGGTGCTGTTGTTTTGCATGTTTACCAACTTTATACCAGAAGTTTTTCAGATCTGTCCCAAATGCATTTAATTAATTATGAGAGTTTCTCGAAAATGTTGGTTGTTATTTCCAGCCCATTTAAATGCGCTAGCATGTTGCTGTAATATTAGTTGCACCCTTGCCATGTTAACCAACCCATGTAAACTTGTTGGATGCTTGTTTGAATATCCTACATAAACTTGTTAGTTATTCTTTTGCTTGTTTTCTTTCATGTGAGTGATCTTGTTTGGATATGATGATGTTGCACTCTTGTAACCCTAGGCCATGCATCATATCTACTCTTGTCCTTGTTCATCATGTTCATGCATCATGTGTTGAGCATTGCATTATGATTGATTGTGTTCCGGTGTTGCATTGTTCTGTTTGGTTAGAGCCCGGTGACGATTCGGAGTACGAGGTTCCTACCGAGGCTGAGTTTGAGGAGCAAGGTTACGATCCCTCCATGGAATCAACAGGCAAGATGACCATACCCAGGTATCACTTCTATCTTTGCCTATGCTAGATGTCTCGCTCTTTAGATATTGCCTCGATGCCTATGTCTGTTTGTCAGCCCTCCTATTGTTGCCATGAAACTCTCTAACCACCCACCTAGCAAACCGTTGTTTGGCTACGTAAGCATCACTCAGCCCCTCTTATAGCGTTGTTAGTTCAGGTGAAGATTTGAAGATTCTTGCTTCATGATGAAGTTATTGTTGGGATATCACAATATATAATCTGTTAAACTAAATCATCTATATATTGGTAATGGGTGGAAGACTAAGCCTCTTGCTTGGTGTTTTGTTCCACTCATGCCACCCTAGGAATCGTTAAACCGGTGTTATGTTCCTTGATTTTGCGTCCCTAACACGGTTGGGGTTTATGGGCCCCCCTCGATAACCCGCTTAGCGCTAAAGCTTTTCCAGCAAGGCCCAACATTGGTTTTACATTTTCCTAATAACTAAAACTTGCATAGGGACTAGCTATCCTGAGGACTTAATTAACAACCCCCGGGCCAGTGCTCCTCATGAGTGCTGGTCCAAACTAGAGCCACTTGTGGTGCCACCCAGTTCGCTGGGATCTTCGGTTGCTCTACGTAGTGCTCATCTGGTCGTGGCCTGAGACGAGATACGCGCGGCTACTATTAGGGTGTCGGCACGCCGGGAGGTCTTGCTGGATTAGTTTTACCTTTGTCGGCATATCTTGAGCACGGAATTCTGAGAATACTCGGGTCTTCCCACCTTGGAGTTGCGACTCCGGAGATCATGAGCTTGTGATGGGCTAAGTTGGGACACCCCTGCAGGGTTTTGAACTTTCAAAAGCCCTGACCGCGGTTATGTGGCAGATGGGAATTTGTTAATATCCGGTTGTAGATAACTTGACACCATGTTCATAATACACTACCTGCGTGAGTAACCGTGACGGTCTCTTTCCGAAGGGGTTCGGGAAGTGAACACGGTGGGGTTATGTTTGAGCGTGAGTAGTTAGGATCACTTCGTGATCAACTTGGTGATCATTGGCACTTATCCTCTTCTCGCTCTAAACTCATAAGCTAGTGCTAGTGCTGCTGCAACCATGTTTTAAGCCTTTTCCACAACTAAGGCTTTGATAGTATTGCTACCCAGGAACAGGATTGCTGAGTCCTCCGTGGCTCACAGATTCTACACAACACCAGATGCAGGTACCATAGAGAACTACACAGATGGTGGTTCAGAGCTGTATTGGGAGTTCGATGAAGAGTGTGGATGTTACTACGTGTCTTATCCCGAGGATCAGTAGGGCTCTTACTAGGATGATCGGGACCTTGTGTTGCTTTATAGGTATCTTTCATTTGGAATTCATCTGTAGTCGGCCTCTTATGTTATTTGGATGATGTATGTTAATGTATTACATTGTGTGACGTGGCAAGTGTAAGCCAACTACTCATTTACACTTTCATCCCCTCTTTTACATGAGTCATGCAAAGATACCATACTTGAGATCATTCTAGTATGTGATTATGTCTTTAAGTCGTGCCTCGACACGCGGGAGACATAGTCACATACTGGGCATTACAATTCCACATCAAAAAGATTCTATTTTTATCATTTACCTACTCGAGGACGAGCAGGAATTAAGCTTGGGGATGCTTGATACGTCTCCAACGTATCTATAATTTTTGATTGTTCCATGCTATTATATATTCTGTTTTGGATGTCTAATGGGCTTTATTATACACATTTATATTATTTTTGGGACTAATCTACTAACCCAAGGCCCAGTGCAAATTGCTGTTTTTTTCCTATTTCAGTGTTTCGCAGAAAAGGAATATCAAACGGAGTCCAAACGGAATGAAACCTTTGGGAGAGTTATTTTTGTAACCGTATTTACCCAGAAGACTTGGAGTACACGCAAGGGAATGAGAGAGGTGGCCACGAGGGTCCAAGGCGCGCCCCCACCCTCGTGGGCCCCCTATGGCTCCCCCGATGCCCTCCTTCCTCCTATATATATCCATGTACCCTGAAAACATCGAGGCAACAGAGAAAACCCTAGTTCCACTGCCGCAACCTTCTGTTCCCGTGAGATCCCATCTTGGGGCCTGTTCTGGAGCTCCGACGGAGGGGGGATCCATCACGGAGTGCTTCTACATCAACACCATAGCCTCACCAATGAGTTGTGAGTAGTTTACCACAGACCTTCGGGTCCATAGTTATTAGCTAGATGGCTTCTTCTCTCTTTTTGGATCTCAATACAAAGTTCTCCTCGATCTTCAAGGAGTGCTATATGATGTAATCTTTTTGCGGTGTGTTTGTCGAGATCCGATGAATTGTGGGTTTATGATCAAGATTATCTTTGAACAATATTTGATTCTTGTCTGAAATCTTTTATGTATGATTATAATATCCTTGCAAGTCTCTTCGAATTATTGGTTTGGTTTGGCCTACTAGATCTATAGTTCTTGCAATGGGATATGTGCCTGGCTTTGGGTTCAATCTTGCGGTGTCCTTTCCCAGTGACAACAGGGGCAGCAAGGCACGTATTGTATTGTTGCCACCGAGGATAAAAAGATGGGGTTTATATCATATTGCTTGAGTTTATCCCTCTACATCATGTCATCTTGCTTAAAGCATTACTCTGTTCTTATGAACTTAATACTCTAGATGCATGCTGGATAGCGGTCAATGTGTGGAGTAATAGTAGTAGATGCAGAATCGTTTCGGTCTACTTGTCACGGACATGATGCCTATATATAATGATCATGCCTAGATATTCTCATAATTATGCGCTTTTCTATCAATTGCTCGACATTAATTTGTTCACCCACCGTAGAATTCTGCTATCATGAGAGAAGCCACTAGTGAAACCTATGGCCCTCGGGTCTATTCTCAACATATTAATCTTCCATCTACTTTACTTTGCCTTATTTACTTTCTGTACTTATACCAAAAATACCAAAAATATCATACTATCCTTTCTATCAGATCTCACTTTCGTAAGTGACCGTGAAGGGATTGAAAACTCCTTATTGCGTTGGCTGCGAAGTTCTTATTTGTTTGTGCAGGTGCGAGGGACTCGCGCGTGGTCTCCTACTGGATTGATACCTTGGTTCTAAAAACTGAGGTAAATACTTACGCTACTATGCTGCATCACCCTTTCCTCTTCGAGGGGATACAACGCAAGCTCGAGAAGTAGCAGAGAGTATGGCATCTAGCGAGGGAAATTACCACCATAGAGGTCCTTATTTTGATGGTACTAATTTTGCTAGTTGGAACCATAAGATGAGAATGTATATTCTTGGTCATAACCCCACTGTTTGGGCTTTTATTCGTATTGGATTGCAAGGTAAGTACTTCAAGGATGGAAGAGAACTGGATCGTGAAGCGACATCGGAAGAAATGAAGATGTTGCAATACAATGCTCAAGCTTGCGATATTCTCTTCAACGGATATTGCCCCAAAGAATTCAAAAAAAATAAGCCGCCCTTAGAATGCAAAGGAAATTTGGGATAGTTTGGTTGATATGCATGTTGGTGCCGAGTACGTCAAGGAATCTAAATTGGATGTGCTTCAAAGTAAACTTGACAAGTTCAAGATGAACGATGGCGAAGGAGTCGCCGAGATGTACACTAGGCATGCCCTCCTCACAAATGAGATTGCCAGCTAAGGAAGCAAAGAGATGACCGACAAATTCATCATCAAGAAGATCCTAAGAGCCTTGGATGGAAAATATGATATCATGTGCACATTGATCCAATTGATCCCCAATTATAAAAAACTCAAACCAACGGAAGTCATTGGTAGAATTATTGCTCATGAGATGTCACTCAAGGATAAGGAAGAGCTCCACAACAAGTCTAGTGGTGCATGCAAAGCTTCAAGTGATGCTCCTACAATGTCCAGTGAGAAACAAATCTTCAATGAGGAATTGAGCTTAATGGTGAAGAACTTCAACAAGTTCTACAAGAATAGAAGGAAAGAAAGAATCTCCAACTCAAGATCCTACAATGACAAAAGATCTTCTAGTCATGATCGTAATTGCTACAATTGTGGAACACCCGGACACTACTCCACTGAGTGTACGACTCCCTATAAGAAAAGAGAAGATTCACTAAAAAGGAGGAGTAGAAGAGATGAATCACCTCCAAGAGAGAGAATGAGTAGACATGATCGTTATGAACGAAGACCCTCTCATAGAAGCAAGGATTCAGAAAGGAAGGACAAGTCATCAAAGAGCTACACAAGACGAAGACATCAAGCTCATGTTGGTGAATGGGTGTCTGGTTCTAAATCCGACAACTACTCCGAGAGAAGCTTTCACTCCGACTCCGAATATACTCAAGTTGAAGGTGTTGCCGGACTTGCACTTGTGTCATTCAACTCCTATGACATATTTGACTCACCAAATGAAGGAATTCGAAGATGCTTCATGGCTAAAGGCCCTATGGTATCACACCCTGAGTATCTTGATTTCAATAGAGATAAAGATGATTTGCTAGGTGATGATGATTTACATTTTTACAATACTAGTGATGAAATATATGATGAACTTGCTAATGATCATGCTAATCAAGATGAAAAGAATGACAGTGATAAGAAGGAGATTGAGCGTCTAACTAAAGAACTAAACACTCTTAAGTTAGCTCATGAAACAACTCTAGAGGATCATAGAGAGCTCCTAAGGACTCATGGGAAGCTACACTTCGAGAAGCTACGCTTCGAGAAGCTAAATTTAGAGCAAGAGCATGAGTTCCTAAAAGCTATCAATGACGATCTTCGAAAGAAGAGTTCTTCTTATCTTGCCAAACGTCTCCTCCTGTCTACTTATATGCCACAAGTAAAATCTAGCAACAAGAACAAGAAAGATTCTTCCTCTAAGAGTAACAATAACTATGTTAAATCCAATATTGTTGCTTCTAGTAGTTCTCTTGATTCCACTAATGATTCTTTTAGCCTAGTTAAACTTGAACAAGAAAATAGCTTATTGAAGGGAATTATAGAGAAAGGCGTTTACAAGAGCCTTGCCGGAAGTAAGCAATTTGAGGAAATTGTAAGGAAGCAACGAAGGCACCAGAATAATCAAGGTGTTGGTTTGAATGAAAGTTCAATGCCAATGGAGTTGAGTGGGAAGAAGAACAATACCCCAAGATGGATTTTGTTCCTCAACAAGAGAAGTATGATCCCACTTCTTTCAAGGGTACACAAGCTCAAGATGATCTTCCACCACAAGACCACAAGCTAAAATGCAAGGAAAAGTTTCAAGAAGAGATTCATGCATTTGAAGAAGCTCCTAAGGCCATGGTCAAGTAGGTTCCCATGACTACATCAAGTTCTACTTCATCAAGTATGACTACAACTCCAAGGATTCCCATCAAGTTGATGTGGATCCCAAAGAAGAAGAACTAGATTGTTCTTGAGGATGACTCCGCCAAAATACTTCACTCATATTCACTTTGGAAAGGACATTTGCAATCAACTCTCATATCTTGCACTAGTTCATGGAGTCACAAATCCTCTTGTTGTTAAGACAAGGGACAAGATAACCTAATACTTTCATGGACATCATCATATATGTGTTTCACTCCATGTCTATGGATATCCTTGCATGTTCCTTATGTGACTAACCCATGTAGATATTGAAAGTGCAACACTCCAATGGATTACTCCTAAAGATCTACATCAACATTGAGCATCCACATCTTCAACATTTACATGAAGTAATCATCAACAAGACCCAAGGTTAGTTTATCCCTATTAGGGGGGATATCACATCTAGGGGGAGCTTTGTTATAAAAGTTGAGCTAAAGCAACTCTAATGGTGTGAACACATCAATGGTTTACGTAAAAGTGGTAACCCCGCTTGTGCCTAAACGATGAGTATGACCTATCATCAAATGTTCTAATTTGACTCCTAAGTCAATATACTCATATATAGATGACCTAGTCATCGCGAATAGCTTGATAGATGCTAGAATTGTTTGTGCATGCTTTGACACATATTTGATTTGCTATGTTATTGTGTGAGCATGTTGGTTGCATAATTTTCTCTATTTAAGGACTTCCATTTTTTGTTTTGATTGTTTGGTTTTTATTTGGCTAAATGGATGGACAAGAATGCCTAAGAACCTTCTCTAGCTATCTATGTTTTTCTTGTCTCAAATTCTATTCATGCTACATCACAAAATTTGAAAAAGTTCTCTTTCGGACCCTTCGGGTGAGGAGCACTCGGAGCCACTGATCCATCAAGGGCTAACTTCCAAAACATTCTAATGCATTTTGGCCTGACGAACCATTCCAACCCGGTCTCACTGAATGCAATACACTGATCTAGGTTTTTATATCTCGGTGCTACCGATCAGATCCACTTGGTTTCAACGATTTGCAGTAACTGCTTGTAGTTGCACATCTTGGTGCCACCGATTAGGTCCATTCGGTGCCACTGATAGCGCCTGGGTATATATACCTCGCATACCCGTATGGTTGAAAGTTCTTCAAACCGCATGAGCTCGCACCCCAATATTGTCGCCCCTTGGTTTTCGGATTGTTGCCATCTCCACCAGTGCGCCTCTGCTGCTAGTCTCCTCCGCCATCATTGGACTTCGTCTTCGCCGTTGCCCTCATAGCAAACCACCACCAAATTACACTACAAAAAATACACTTCCGTGATGATATGTGTTTGTCACAGTAGGTCGCGTTTTTTGTCATGCATGTACATCCATGACAAATTTATGACAGAATGAAGATAGTCATACCTGTGCTGTTGTAGAAGCGTTCCATGACATTATAGAAATTATCATCATGGAAGTGTCCACTTCCATGACGATAAATCGCGCGTCACAGAAGTGCTTTCATCAAGGGTGACCGACATGTGGCATCCACCATAACGGAATGCCGTTAAGCTATCGGGTCCGGTTTTGGATCTGATAACCCACTAACAGCCCCGACCAATGGGGATTTTCCACGTGTAAAATCATCATTGACTGGAGGAAGCACGTGTCGGCTCACCGATGGGACAGATGTCATCCACTCATTGGACCCAAAGTGGTTATGATACGCCGACACGTGGCACAGCCCAACAGAGGCCCATTCCTGTGAAAAGGCCGGCCCGTTTGACTTGGTTAAAAGCTGGCAGGCTGGCCCACGGCAAGCCTGTTAACGGCCTGTTCGCATATAGCCCATTTACAGCCCGCTAACCCAGGGCCCGTTTATGGCCTATCCGAATTAGGCCCAGTAGCCTCATCTGGGCCGTCCAATATAAATCCAGCCTGTTTTAACATACGGCCCATGTATGGCCTATGACGTCTTTCGGCCCATATGAGGCCCTTATTACTCTTGGCCCATTAATGGCCCGTGGTAAAACTGGCCCGTAATGAACAGTGTATTACTTTATACCCATTAACGGCACGTGGTGAAACTGGCCCGTAATGAACAATGTATCACTTTATACCCATTAACGACCCATTATTCCATTGGTCCGTTTCCAACCCATGTTATCTTTCGGCCTTCTCGGGGCCCATTTATTCTTGGGCTCATTTCCACGTTCGTTTACTTACGGCCCGTTAATGTCATTTTCTGCTTGTGGGCCAAACTCAGTCTGTGGTTACAGTCGGCCCGTTTGTGGCCCGCTAGTACGTTGGGCCATTTTCATAGCGTCATCAAAATACGGCCGGTTAACGACGGCCCGTTATGGTCGGCCCATGAATGGACGATTTCAACTCTAGCCCATTTACGGCCATAATGTGGTCTGTTATTGACCCATGTTTGGCCAGCCGATTATACGGCCCGTAGAAGGCCCATTGATGATACGGCCCATAGAAGGCCCATTGTGTCTACAGCCCGTATAAGGCCCATTATTTCTACGCCAAGTAGAAGGCCCATTGTTTTTTTAATGAAAGAAGGCCCATTATTTCTACGGCCCTTAGAAGGCCCATTGTTTCTACGGCCCGTAGGAGGCCCATGTTGACTACAGCCGATGGGCATCAAAGTTCGCCACCAGTGCAAATATAGGGAACACCCTACACTATACAAAAATGGCTTGTTGTTTTCTTCAGCCGGTGGTTGCACATTAAGAACAAATTTGGTATCGCACCAAAACAAATTACAACTATAAAACAAAAGGAAGGTTGCAATAAAAGTTAATAGTCTAGCAGATAAATGCACCACCAGAAGATCAGAAGTTCAGTTCATTTGACCTGACTATTACGTTTTCATGATGTATTGTCCGATGGAGCACCAAACCTTCGCCTTCAGTTCTCCTAGGCTCCTGAACAACATAGCAAATGTCTGATAGTCTGGTTTCAAAACCATGCATATCTTGGCAACATCGAATAATGTCTCTCCTTGTTTCACAAAGGGTCTCTGTTAGGGAATGTACTTGTGTCTGGAGCGTAGATACAACATTGTTTTGAGCTTGCATATCTTGATCATGAGGCAGTTTGGACGAGATTGCCTTAACAACCAAGCTAGTATTACGTAGGAACGTGCTTTTGGCACTGTTAGTGGACAGGTACTGACCCACTGCAGCAAGAGCTGACATTGCGGTTATAGTTGCCTCGCTACCTTCAGAAGGTGGCGGTTCCACCATTTTTTCCATAGCTCGCTGAAAAGTTGAGGTTTTACATTAGTAGTACCAGAACAGAAGATATTAAGGAGGCAACAAAACCAAACAAAATAGTTTTGGTCTATATACAAAACTTATTCTGGTGAACCCATGTAAAATAATAGTTGTATCTTATTTCAAAGTACAAAATAAAACGAGGTTCCAAACATATGACTATGTACCATCGCTAATGTATTGTCTATTTCTTCACATTGTATTGAGGGCTAATGTCGGGGAAACTGATCCACGAGCACCTATGGGATCGGCGGACCGGGTCCCTTTCGGTTCGGCGGGGGCGGAGGTCGCACGAAGAGCAGATCGAGGCGAAACACACGAGCAGTTTACCCAGGTTCGGGCCGCACGGATGCGTAAAACCCTACTCCTGCTTTGTGGTTTGTATTAAGTTCTTGCTGGGAGCGCTGAGTGCTACAGTACACACCAGCAGCTAACAAGACCGAGCGCGAGAGTTCTCTTCTGTTCGAACCCCTTTCTACGTTGCGCATGGGCCTCCTTTTATATGCTCAAGGGGTCACCGACAGGTGGCAACGTAGACAAGGGTAAAAATGGAAAGGTGTTGTGGTTGGTACAACTACCTGTACAGTGTATCATACCTAACCCTGACGGTAGGGGACAAGGGCATTAAATGCCCATCGGCGTCGCCCAAACAGTGCAAAAAGGGGCTGTCAGGGACGCCACCGCTCGCCACGATGGCAATCTTGTCAGCGCCGCTTGCCACCGCGTACCGCTGGCTGCACAGCCTTCCTCCACGTACGCCTGGAAGGGCCCCAGAGCGACACGTTGGTGGATGTGCTGGAGCGCGGGTACAAAGTGGTAGCTTGCCGCGGCAAGTGCCTTGCCGCGGTCGTTGTCTTGCCGCGTCCGGGAGCTTGCCGCTCACCGGGCCTTGCCGGGATGCGTGGCGCGTCGCGGCAAGTTTCTTGAGATGCCTTGGTTGGCCTTCCCAGCAAGCTCCTCTTGCCGGGGTCTTGTGCCTTGAGTGGCCTTTCCGGCAAGCTCCACTTGCCAGGGCCTTGTCTCCTTGGCTCGAATACTTTGTTCTTGAATGGCTCCAAAGGAACCACAGAGGACCTTGGCGGTCACCCGGCAAGCCTTGCCGCGGGGTGCTGCGACTGCCCGTGCACAAGTTCGGGATACTAGGGTACCCCTACTCTAGTACACCGACAGGATCCCCCGGGCCTGGGCCATACACGGTGCCGAGCGCTGTTGGGCCAGGCCCAAAACAGGGCACGGGCACGCGCGGCCTGGGTCACGCCGTATCTCTCTCCGTATCCACCGCGCCCTCCCCTAACGGCACGCGTTGAATGCGGCATCGTGGGAGAGATCGTGGGTGGTTTCTTTATTTGGAAAGGCGGAACGTCCGCCCCCTCCCTCCTTATAAGCAAGGGAAACAGGGGCAGTTCGCCCATCCGCCAGTTGCTACTCCAACCTCGAAAACCTCCGTCGCTCCCCTTCTTCCCAAAGCTGAAAGAGAGCAGTGCTCCGCCCCCCATCGCCACCAGCACCACCAACGCCGTCGACCTCCCTCACCACTTCCGCCATGGCTCCGAAAGCCGAGAAGGGGAAGGGCGTGAAGTCGGCTGAGGCACAGCGGCTCGCGGCGCTGCGAAAGGAGAGGGCAATCTTCCCCCCAAGCTCGCCGCGAGGGAGCTGAGGGAGTACTACTACCTTTTCTGGTCGGGGGAGACGCGGGCGCACCCGCACACGAAGGTACTTCGAACCGTCGCTTGGAAAATGGCTCCGAATGGATACCCTTTCTTCGCCTTGTTCTTCTACTGCGGGCTCTGCCCGCCTTTCTCTGAGTTCTTCTACGATATTATGAACACCTACGGGTTCCGCCTCCTTGACTTCACCCCCAACGCCGTTCTGACCATGGCAGTGTTCGCACATCTCTGCGAAAACTTTGTCGGAGTCTACCCAAATGTAGCCCTTTTTCGCCACTTCTTTATGCCCCGAGTTGAGAGAGGAGAGCCTTTATCTGGCGGAATCGCCTGGATCTCGAGGGCCGGCAAGAAGGACGCTTATCTGGAGGGAGAGCTCCGCAGCAAGTGGGAGGAATGGAGAGCAGACTGGTGCTGGGTTGTCGGGGAGAACCCGCAGCCTTTTACCGCCCGGCGCCAAGCCCCAGTAGTGTGCGGCAGCGATTGGAGCAACGTGGCCCCGGAAGACGATAGGCTAAAGATTGTCGTTGCCCGGATCCAACGCCTCAGGCTTGCCGGGCTCACTGTAGGTGCGGTTGGCGCAGATTTCCTTCGCCGCCGCATCGCCCCCCTGCAGGAGAGGAAGAGACCCGCCTGGAGTTCGAGAATGCGGCGGATATCATGAGGCTGCGGCCGGGCCTCAACTTCAACTTCACTGTTCTGGAGCTCAACGCGATGCTCCAGGAGCTGTTCAAGTACGACCCTCAACATCGCGAAGTGTTCAGGTTGCCAAAGGACATGGTTCCGCTGTGCAACAACTCCGCGCTCGACCGCATCCGTGCAATGATGCCGCTGTGCGACTCGGATGGAATCGTCCCAACTTGGCAAGAGCCTGAAGACGTCGTCGTGCAGGAGTTCTTTGACGGCTTGGTAAAAAAGCCGGTCCGCTCCGACGAAAAGAAGGGCCTCACTCGCGACACCACCGATGCGGAAATGAAGCACATCGCCACTAGGCTGGAAGAGGCGGCGGCAGCCGCAGCCGCGGGCGAGTTTGGATTCACCGTGGAGGAGGCAGAGGCAGCGGAGGCGACAAGCCTTGCCGAGCGAGAGGAGTTTGCCGGCGAGGAAGAGCTTGTCGGGCCTGACGTTGAGTCGCGCGAGCCCGCCGGGGATACGAGCGGCTCGTTGGAGATCGACGCCTCTTCCACCTCATCTTCAGACAGCTCGCCGCAAGCCGAGCCCCCAGCTCCACCAAGGAGGCGTCTCCGCAAGGCCGGGGACGTAGTGGAGCGGCAGACGAGTCAACAGCCGCCGCTCCGCGTGACACGCTCCACCGCGGCAAGCACTGTTGCCGCGGGAGCACCTCGCGCTGCTGCGGCAATTGGAGCGGGGTCGTCTCGGACCACCGCTTCTGCTCCTGCCGCTTCTCACGCCGAGGCGTCAGCCGGAGCGGGGTCATCTCAGACCACCGCCACTGCACCCGCCAAGCGGCTAAGGGAACCTACTCCTCCGCCTCCTCGCGCCGGACGTGAGCCGGGCTTTGACTTCTCCGCGCTCAGCTCCGACGAGGAAGAAGAAGAGTAAGATTCTTGTTGTACTTGTATTTCTTCAATTCTTGTTGTTTTGTCTTGTATCTCATTTGCTTTACTCTGAACTTATTCCTTTTCAGGACTCTGGCCCAGAGAGCGACGAAGAGAGCCAAGGTCCCGGCGAGGAGAGAGGAGGTGATCATCATCGAGGACGAACCCAACGAGACCACCTTGCCGGACCCGGCAACTAATCTTCAGAGCAGCCCCCAGCGCAGCCCCCAGCGTAAGTATATGGTTCACTTTCCGCTGTTAGGTGCGCGTGGATGCTCTTTCTTTGCTGACTTCTGATTGTTGGGTTGTCTAGGAGCAGAGAAGCCCCACCAGGAGCGCCGGGAGACCGCCCCCGACATGCCATCTGCTTCGACTATGCCTCCAAGGGAAAGTTCTCCGGCAAGGGGCTCTCCGGCAAGGGAGAGTTCTCCGCCAAGGGAGAGTTCTCCGCCAAGGGAGAGTTCTCCGGCAAGGGGGAGTTCTTCGGCAAAGGACAGCACTAGCGGCCCCTCGGTGGCGGAGACTGCGACTGCAGAACCTGGTACAGGTAATCTTCTTGCTTGAAAACTTCCCATGGGTTCTTCTTCTTTTGATCTTATTTTTGGATCTTTGCTTGACTTTCTCCCTTTTCCGGCCGTCAGATCCATCTGCTGCGGAGCCGATGGAGATCGAGGTTGCTGCTGACGACGCCGCCACCACCGAAGAAGCAGCCGGCGCTGATGATCCCGCCGGCGATGAGGCCGCCAAGGCTGCTGCCACAGCAGCTGGCAAGGGGTCTGGCGATCGCACTGATGGCCCCGAGGCCGTAGGAGCGCCAGGCGCTACGCCGACCGCCGATCCCTCCGCCGCTGCCGCAGTGCCAGGCTCCGAAGAGCCCCAGCCAGGCGCCTACTTGAAGGCCGGCGATGGCGTCTTCATCAAACTCCCCTGGGCATCAAGCTCCAGGGCGCCCGTGGAGGGAGAGAGCTTTGATGGAGAGGTGCTCGCCTCCGCTGGGCTGACGCTAGTTGACGCGCCGAGCAGCAGCAGCGGCGAGCCTGAGGAGGAGCGGCTGCTGCGGAAGCTGTTGTCGCTCTACCGCGCCCGGCAAGCCAAGCTGGAATCCCGCGAGGCGCTTGTCGCGAAGGCGGGAGCAGACATCGAGAAGCGCGCGGAGGAGCTCCAAGGTCTTAACCAGGCAGCTCTCCGGTCCCTGGCAGAGGAGCGGGAGCAACTTGCCGAGGAGCAAACGGCCTTCTTCCTCGAGAAGGCTGAAGTCGAAGAACAACAGCGGCTTGCCGCTGAGAAGTTGTCCGCGCGGGAGGACGAGCTGGCGCGGCGGAAGGTCAACCTCGACAGCCACGAGGAGGAGCTTGCCGCGCGCGAGAAATCATTCGGCGGAGCTCTCAAGCAGGCAGAGGACGCTGCCGCAGCTGCCGAGGCCGCCAAGAAGGAGTTGAAGACGAAGGTGGCGCAGCTGGAGGCTGATCTCAAGGCGAGAGGTGAAGAGCTTGCCGCGCTCAAGCATGAGCGGGAGAAGGACGCCCACAGCAACTCAGAGCTGCAGGTTCGTCTCGCCGAGAAGGGCAAAGAGCTCAGCGCCGCCAAGGACTCCAACGCAGATCTTGAGTTGAAGCTGACCACTTGGACCAAGACGCTGGACGGCGCCAGGGAGCGGGAGGCGGCCTTGAAGGAGGAGATCAAGGCCGAGAAGGCGCTGCTGGCGAGTGCTGCTGCCGTCCAGAACACTTTTAGGGAGACCGTGGAGCACTGGACGGAGGGTCTCGTGAATGCTGCCATAGATATTGACAAGGAGCTGGCGCAGCTGGGAATGGAGGATCTCGGGTATCCCTCCGATGAGAACCTCCAACCCAGCGCCAAGCTCACTTTGTTCTTCAAAGGCGTGGCGACGGCCCTCCAGCGACTCCGGGAGACGACTCCAAAACGGTTGGCCGATGAGTCACGCAAGATCTGCGCGGGAGCTCTTCAAAAGGTGTTGGTGAAGGTGGCTTTCCGCAATCCAGGCCTCAACCTCACCAACGTCCACAAGTCCCTGCCGCCGGATGCTGATCTGGAAGCGCTCAAGGCCCTTGTCGCACCCATTGTGGACAAGGTGAGCGGGATCAAGAGGGTTGAGGGCGATCGCGTAGACTAGGCCGCCCGTTTTTTTCTTTTCTTGTCGCTGTTTGTCATGTTATGAGAACAGTCTGTTAGAGCCGCGACAAGCTACTTTGTAATATAACTCTATTTTGGGTAGTGATTGCAATGTTATTTCCTTTACTTGATTCCTTCCTTTGTATGTTTTTGCCCTACACTTTTAGGGAACTTGCCGGCGCAGGCACCTTTAGCCGCGAGCGCTGAGTGCGGGACGTCAGCAGCCTGCTGGCGGTGCCGCTACCGACAAGAAACCTTGTCGCAACTAGTCGCAGCTCGCTTAAGTTGTTGAGCGGACTCGAAACAAACTAAGGGCGCAACTAGCTACGAGTTGGTTCCTCCGCGCACAGGTTTTCCATACAAAGTGCGGTTGTTCAAGGAAGATAACTTAAAATTTTAAAAATCTGATTGCTCAAGCTTTGGCAACTTAGCTTTTCTGTTGTTTGCTTCCCGGCAAGGCGAAACTTTCTTGAACGACGCCTGGTCCATACCATTATCTTCTCCTTCCCCCCCGGCAAACTTGTGGGCGAGGGAACCTTCATTTCCTTGAGAAGAAAAAAAGAAAGAAGAGAAAATAAAGATATGGAGCCTTACGGCTCGTTATGGCTTACCGGGGGCAGGTGCTGCACAAAGTGTCAGATAACACATGCAAAAAATAGAAAGCATGAAATCGACATGATGTGCGGAGCACATGAGCTTTACTTATGCACGGGGTCTGCGCCCGGCTTTGTACAAAGGATTACATGCAACAGCGGCAAGACTTGTACAAAAGGAGGTTGCCGGAACGAGTTCCGGCAACCGCGCCCTACGGGTAAAACTTACGAAGATGCTCAATGTTCCAGGAGTTGCTCACTGGAATGCCATCTTCGGTCTCAAGGCGGACAGCGCCAGGCCTAGTGACTCGTTTCACCCGATAAGGGCCTTCCCACTTGGGCGTCAACTTGTTGGAATTCTTGGCGGACTGAACGCGCCGAAGAACAAGGTCGCCTTCCTCGAGACTTCTGGCGTTAACTTTGCGGCTATGGTAGCGGCGCAAAGCTTGCTGGTAGCGAGCAACTCGCATAGCAGCCTGAAGACGGTCTTCCTCAAGGAGCAGCGCGTCATCTTGTCGCAGCTGCTCTTGCTCAAGCTCATCATAAGCGAGCACTCGAGGTGACCCGTATACGAGTTCCGTGGGGAGAACTGCCTCTGCTCCATAGACTAGAGCGAAAGGTGTCTGGTGATGGGCCTCGAACCCCTCGGTTGTTACCCCATGTGGAAGGTGTAAGATGCAGTAAGTAGAAGTGTTTTCCCTTAGCAAAGATACCAAGGATCGAATCCCCAGAGACTCCTAGGTTCAACAAGTAGGTGTCAATTGCTACGGCGCCAGATTAGTAGCAATCAACGTGGACCTGCACACAGATACAAATAACTTTGCTCCCAACGAGTACAGAGAGGTTGTCAATCTCTCCGGCCTTGTAGTTCACAAAGGGTTAAAAGCAATGATAGTAGTGATAGATAGTTTTTGCAATAGTAAGTAAATAGCGAAAAGTAAATAGTGGATGTGATCAATGATGGTAATATGGACCGGAGTCTCATGATGTTCACTAGTGATGTCTCTCTCCCAAAAGACGATAAAACAGCTATGTGAGGTAAACAAATTACAGCTGGGCAATTGACAGGACCACGAACGCTAACCAATGCTGACTACATTGCAAGAAAGGTTGAGGTTCAAAGCATGGGCGGTACGCCAAAGTAAGTAGACCGAAATCCATCAATATCTACTACTAATCATCCACCTTGAGATATCTATCCAGAACATCTCGCTGGTATTAAGTTGAAAGTCCCACCCATAGTGTAAACTCAATGCAACAGACAACTGCATTAAAAGAACTTTGCGTAAAGTAAACAATCCTTGCACCCGCGGGCACAAGCACCGTTGTTTTCCCCCTTGTGGCAACAGCACATCCCCTAGACTCATGTTTCTGTCACTCAAGCTAGTCATCGAGGGGCATGAACCCACAATCGAGCATAACGTTCCCTCTTGGAGTCACTACCTACTACTCGGCCAAAGCAATAAGTAACAACGGAGAACATGCAAGAATTACTTATGAACTAAAATATAAAAGAGGTGAATCAAATATATTACTCAAGATCAATCTGAACATAATCTCATAATCCATCGGATCCCAGCAAACTCAACATAGCAACAGCATAAGGATTACATAGGTGCCTCGATCATGTAGGGCAGCTCACGAGGACTAATTAGTGAAGCACAAGAACGGGAGGAGAACATCACATAGCTACTGGTCATGGACTCATGGTCCAAGGGAGACTACTCACGAGTCATCCGGGAGGCGTCCATGGTGGTGGAGAAGCTCCCGGTGATGATCCTCCCCTCCGGCAGGGTGCCGGGAAGAGTTCTCCTGGTGCTCTCGATCTTGGAAGCGGTGGCGGCGGCGGAACAGAGATGGGATCGCGAAAAGAGTTTCTATTCCGAGGGTTTCGGAGGGTCCTTTAAATATATGCCAAAGTAGGGCACCGGGGGAGCCTCGGGGGGCCCAGGCGCCCCCCCCCCCCGGCGCGGCCCAGGGGGCGCGCCCACAGGGCGCCTGGAGCCCCTGTGCCCCCCCAGGCTGCCCTTCGGACGCAGTGTTGTTTCCGGATCGCTGATTTTTTATATAATTTTTCTGGGCAGTTCTCGAAACGTGAAAACCTGAAATACAAAAATAGCCGAAAACAGAAACTGGCACTGGGGTGCACTGGATTAGTAAGTTAGTCCAAATATGATCAAAAGTGTATGGAAGTGTATGAATATCATAGCAATATCACCCAAAAGTGGCATGGAGCAAGCAGAAATTATAGATACGTTTTGGACGTATCAACATCCCCAAGCTTAATTCCTGCTCGTCCTCGAGTAGGTAAATGATAACAAGAATAATTTCTGTGGTGACATGCTATTAACCATATAGGACTTTCTCATAGTCATATGACAAAAGCTTACTGAGACAATGATTCTAAAGTAATTAAGTTGCCTCAAGAGAAAATCACAAATGACTGAAAGTTTTACAACATGAAACTGAAACATCAAAAAGATTTGCAATGAACATGATGTGCAAATATGATAAAGTGATATCTAGCTTGACCCCTTTAGTGATGCAAAACATAAATGCAAGGGCACCTTCGAGGTTTAAGTGATGACTAGATACAATTATTTCAGAATAAACGATATCACAATCATGCAAAAGACAATGCTACTTTGGGACAATGCACATTACATTCAGAATGACAATCATGCTCTCAGTAGTTGGTGGTTCAACATAAAGGTAAAAGAAAGGTTAAGTGCTAAAGCTTTTTATTTTCCAAACATGGAAGCAATTGTGTCAACGGTAGTAGTACTTCATATGTGTCATGCATAAAACATCATATAAGTTGCAAGCCTCATGCATCGAATACCAATAGTGCTCGCTCCTTGTCCTAATTAGCTCGGATTCCCATGGGTTATCATTGCATTGCATATGTTTTAACCAAGTGTCACAAAGGGGTACCTCTATGCCACCTGTACAAAGGTCCAAGGAGATAGATCACATTTGATTTCTCGTTTTTGATAGATCTCAACTTGAGGACATCCATACCGGGACAACATAGAAAATAGATGATGGACTCCTCTTTAATGCATAAGCATATTCTCATAAGAGATTGAGGATTAAGGTCCAAGCTAAAACTTCCACCATGATGCATGGCTTTGGTTGGCGGCCCAATGTTCTTCTCTAACAATATGCATAGTTATTCAACCCACGGTAAATCACCCTTACTTCAGACAAGACGAACATGCATAGCAACTCACATGATATTCAACAAAAGTGTGACAGTTGATGGCGTCCCCAGAAACATGGTTACCGCTCAGCAAGCAACTTATAAGAAATAAGATACATAAGCAACATATTCTTTACCACAATAGTTTTTAGGCTACTTTCCCATGAGCTATGTATTGCATGGTTAGTTTGCTTAGTGTAGGTGGAGGTTAGCAAAAGACTGGGAGCGACCAACTAAGAGAGCAATGACGGTCATAATCATGCAGAGCGACAAAGCAATATTGAATCAGGCATGGTAGTTATATCGCTACTTAGATATAAAAGATCATCAAGGCTTGACAGACTTTCTTTACTGTCTTAAATATGCGTGAGCATACGCCAAGTCAATCAAAATATATTCTCGAAGGAAGATATTACTAAACCATACCACATCATAGGCAAACAAACCAAGTTGGTACTCCAATAACACATTGGGAACCCCCCAGCTATTTGAGATTAACCAAAAGAAAACCTGAACTACTAAGCACCATCATGCAAGTAGCATCTTTATCATAGACACATTAACCCATGCAACGGAAGCAAACTCTCTTAATAAGTTGAGCATGGTAGTTAGAGAGAGTTCAAGCAACCAACTAAATAAAAGTTCTTGAAAAGATAAGCATGAATACTAAGAGCAGAGCACGATAGTAGCTATTAAAAGACAAAGAACACACACAGCATAGATAGACATGAAAATTCTATGTAATGTTCTAGGTAGAAGTGGAGCATGTTTCTCTCCCACATAAAGGAATGCTGGGTTCCGACTTGTTATGAAAAACTAAAAAGAAAACTAAAAGCAAGACGCTCCAAGCAAAGCACATAACACATGAAGTGATAAAAAATATAGCGAAACGAAAGACGAACTGATAATGTTGATGGAGAAGGGGATGCACGGGGGCATCCCCAAGCTTAGACGCTTGAGTCTCCTTGAATATTTCTTGGGGGTGCACGGGGGCATCCCCAAGCTTGAGCGCTTGACACTCCTGAATCTTTTTATCATCTTCCGTCGCACACTTGAAAACTCCCTTCATACACAACTCATCATAATCTGATTAGCGAGGTTAGTACCCTTAATAAAATAATTATACATTGCTGGAAATAAGGATATTCTTGAAGTTCTACTGTTTCTTAAGATTTACAAAAGGTTTTTCAAAGAAAAAGCAAGTTCTTAATTTGCAAAGTGAAGGTAAGGCAAAACAGGACAGAATCTGTGAAAAACAGAACATCAGGCAGTAATTGACCTGTTCGGGATACTTCTGCAACTAAAATAAAAAAACTCAGAACTGACGCACGAAAGACAATTATATAGAGAACGCTGTCGAAAAAATTCAGACCAAAAAGATGATCTGGTGATTTTATACGAATTTTTCTATCCAAGGACAGAATCTGTTTCCTGGACAGCACCTCACAACTTTTGAACTTTCTAGCAATCAGATGCTATACTTGGCACAAATATGAAAAGCAAAGATACAATGATGATGCTACTGTAGTAAGAACATCAAGACCACTAAAAACTAAAAGAACAAACTGAAAGTAAAGATAACAAGGGTTGTCTCCCTAGAGCTCTTTCTTTATAGCCATAAAGATAGGCTTAAGACTTTAATGATGCTCTCGTAGGAAGAAGAACAAAAGAGAGCATCAAGAAGCAAATACCAAACACATTTAAGCCTAACATGCTTCCTATGCATAGGAATATTTCAATAAAATAATTCATTGAAGCACAAATCAATAAGCATAGGAAGACAAAACAAGTGCAGCTTCAAAACCTTCAACATAAAGAGAGGGAACTTAATATTATTGAAATATCTATAAGCATATGTTCCCTTCTCATAATAATTTTTAGTGGGATCACGAATAAACTCAACAATATAAGCATCACATAAAGCATTGTTACCATGATCCACATGCAAAAAGGTACTCTTACTCTCCACATAAGCATCATGAAGAGGATAAAACTTAGTATAAAAGAGAGACATAAGCTCTTGCCAATCAAGCAAGTGCGAGTTATCGAGAAGCTTATACCAATCTGAAGCCTTATCTATAAGTGATACGGCGAACAATTTCCTCATGACAAACTCCCTTGATACACCTGCAAGCTTAAATAACGAACATAATTGTGACAGATATAGCAAGTGTTCACCGGGATGTCTGTCTCCTGCATAACGATTAGCCAAGATATAATTGATAATACCAGCTGGTATTTTATAGGGCACAATTTCAGTAGGGGGAGGAGCAACCACCACAGGTGTGGGGTGTCTTCCCACAAGTAACGATCCAATAACAAGGTTGTCCATAAGCATAACTGGTGAAAAGACATAAAGAAAACTGAAAGGTAAACTAATAAGACTAAAGCAAAGGTAAAAGATAGCGTGCAACTCCCCTATCCTGAAGAGTGGAGTCCCCGGCAACGGCGCCAGAAAATACTCCTTGATGGGCCTCGAACCCCTCGTTGGTTACCCCAAGTGGAAGGTGTAAGATGCAGTAAGTAGAAGTGTTTTCCCTTAGCAAAGATACCAAGGATCGAATCCACAGAGACTCCTACGTTCAACAAGTAGGTGTCAATTGCTACGGCGCCAGATTAGTAGCAATAAACGTGGACCTGCACACAGATACAAATAACTTTGCTCCCAACGAGTACAGAGAGGTTGTCAATCTCTCCGGCCTTGTAGTTCACAAAGGGTTAAAAGCAATGATAGTAGTGATAGATAGTTTTTCCAATAGTAAGTAAATAGCGAAAAGTAAATAGTGGATGTGATCAATGATGGTAATATGGACCGGAGTCTAATGATGTTCACTAGTGATGTCTCTCTCCCAAAAGACGATAAAACAGCTATGTGAGGTAAACAAATTACAGCTGGGCAATTGACAGGACCACGAACGCAAACCAATGCTGACTACATTGCAAGAAAGGTTGAGGTTCAAAGCATGGGTGGTACGCCAAAGTAGGTAGACCGAAATCCATCAATATCTACTACTAATCATCCACCTTGAGATATCTATCCAGAACATCTCGCTGGTATTAAGTTGCGAGTCCCACCCATAGTGTAAACTCAATGCAACAGACAACTGCATTAAAAGAACTTTGCGTAAAGTAAACAATCCTTGCACCCGCGGGCACAAGCACCGTTGTTTTCCCCCTTGTGGCAACAGCACATCCCCTAGACTCATGTTTCTGTCACTCAAGCTAGTCATCGAGGGGCATGAACCCACAATCGAGCATAACGTTCCCTCTTGGAGTCACTACCTACTACTCGGCCAAAGCAATAAGTAACAACGGAGAACATGCAAGAATTACTTATGAACTAAAATATAAAAGAGGTGAATCAAATATATTACTCAAGATCAATCTGAACATAATCTCATAATCCATCGGATCCCAGCAAACTCAACATAGCAACAGCATAAGGATTACATAGGTGCCTCGATCATGTAGGGCAGCTCACGAGGACTAATTAGTGAAGCACAAGAACGGGAGGAGAACATCACATAGCTACTGGTCATGGACTCATGGTCCAAGGGAGACTACTCACGAGTCATCCGGGAGGCGTCCATGGTGGTGGAGAAGCTCCCGGTGATGATCCTCCCCTCCGGCAGGGTGCCGGGAAGAGTTCTCCTGGTGCTCCCGATCTTGGAAGCGGCGGCGGCGGCGGAACAGAGATGGGATCGCGAAAAGAGTTTCTGTTCTGAGGGTTTCGGAGGGTCCTTTAAATATATGCCAAAGTAGGGCACCGGGGGAGCCTCGGGGGGCCCAGGCGCCCCCCGGCGCGGCCCAGGGGGGGCGCCCACAGGGAGCCTGGAGCCCCTGTGCCCCCCCCCAGGCTGCCCTTCGGACGCAGTGTTGTTTCCGGATCGCTGATTTTTTATATAATTTTTCTGGATTTTTCTGGGCAGTTCTCGAAACGTGAAAACCTGAAATACAAAAACAGCTGAAAACAGAAACTGGCACTGGGGTGCACTGGATTAGTAAGTTAGTCCAAATATGATCAAAAGTGTATGGAAGTGTATGAATATCATAGCAATATCACCCAAAAGTGGCATGGAGCAAGCAGAAATTATAGATGCGTTTTGGACCTTGGCGCCAAGATCTTGGACAAACTGCATGAAGGTGCGGCTTGTGAATTGCGTACCGTTATCGGTGATGGTCCTGTTAGGGATCCCGAAGCGGCAAACAATCGACCTGAAGAACTTGACTGCTGACTGTGCCGTCACCTTCCTTACTGCTTCCACTTCCGGCCACTTTGTGAACTTGTCGATTGCAACGTACAAGTACTCAAAGCCCCCGACTGCGCGGGGAAAGGGGCCGAGGATGTCGAGCCCCCAGACCGAAAATGGCCAGGATAAAGGGATCGTCTGGAGAGCTTGAGCTGGCTGGTGTATCTGCTTGGAATGGAACTGGCACGCTTCACACTTGGTTACTTGTGCAGTTGCATCCTGGAGGGCTGTCGGCCAAAAGAAAGCTTGCCTGAATGCTTTTTCGGCAAGTGCTCTTGCGCCAATGTGGTGACCACATATGCCTCCATGTATCTCTGCCAACAGCTTTTGTCCGTCTTCCCGGTGAATACACTTCAATTTCACACCATTGAGTCTTCTTCTGTACAGTGTGCTGTCGACAGACTGGTACATACTTGACTGCCGGGCTACTCTTTCCGCTTCTTCTTGCTCTTCGGGAGGTTCTCCTGTCTGAAGGAAACGGACAATCTGCTGTGCCCATGCTGGAGCTTGTGGCTCGACAACAAGGACTAAAGGCACATCTGCTGCTGCGGGAACATCCACTTCTATGGCAAAAACCTGCGACTCAGCCGGAGCTTGACGTTTCCCTGCAAGCTTGCCGGAGCAAAACTTGTCGGGAGTGTTTGCTTCAATGGAACAAACCCTAGGGCTTTCCGGAGCAGACTGCTCCTCAGCACTCTTGGTGTTGATCTTGGGGACCTTCTTGGCGGCGGCTTTGGGAAGCTCTGCCGGAAAATAGTCACCAGAAATCAACTTCCTCTTCCTGCTCTGTCCAGTTGATGGTGTTACAGATGGTTGAGTCAGTTTGAGCACAAACATCCCTGGTTCCACAGGTAACTTAAGTGCGGCGCACTTTGACAGGCCATCGGCAATGTCGTTCTGAGCTCTTGGAACATGCTCCATCTGTAGGCCGTCAAAGTGCTCTTCTAGCTTTCTCACTTCATCAACATAGGCTTCCATCAACGGACTCTGATAACTCTTGTTTACTTGGCGGACGACAAGCTGTGAGTCACCCCTGACAATGAGCTTCTTGATCCCAAGTTCTGCCGCGATCCTGAGACCGGCAAGCAAACCTTCATACTCTGCGGTATTGTTTGTTGCTTGCTCCTTGGGAAAGTGCATCTGGACTACATACTTGAGGTGCTCTCCGGTGGGTGCGATAAGCAGCACGCCAGCATCGGCGCCTTGCAGCGAGAAGGCACCGTCAAAGTACATCAACCACTCTTTGCTTGCTTCTTTGACGGGGATGCTCGTTTCTGGAATTTCTTCATCTGGTGTTGGCGTCCATTCTGCTATGAATTCTGCCAATGCTCTGCTCTGGATAGTTGAAGTGCTCTCAAACTTGAGGCCAAAGCTTGACAGTTCCAGTGCCCACTCAACAATCCTGCCTGTTGCTTCTGGATTCTGCAGTATCCTCTTAAGTGGAAAGTGAGTGACAACTGTGATCTCATGTGCTTGGAAGTAATGGCGCAGCTTTCTCGAGGCCATGAGAAGGCCGAAAAGCAATTTCTGCACACCAGAGTACCTTGACCTAGCCCCCTGCAGAAGGGAACTAACAAAGTAAACTGGGCGCTGCACCATTCTCTTCTGTATCTCCTCGCACGCCTGCGCAGATCCATCTTTGTCGGGACCAGAGCTTGTCGGGGAAGCCCCCTGCTTGTCGCTGGATGCCCCTGCCGCGGTTGCTGGCTCATCATCTGCCTCCCTCTCCGCTACTAACGCAACACTAACCACTTGATTGGTTGCCGCTATATACAGCAGCAACTTCTCTTGTGGCTTAGGTGCGACAAGTGTTGGAGTGGAGGACAGGTATCTCTTCAAGTCTTGCAGCGCAGCCTCCGCTTCTGGAGTCCATTTCATTGGACCTGCCTTTTTCAATATTTTGAAAAACGGCAGGGCGCGCTCAGCAGACCTAGAGATAAACCTGCTGAGAGCAGCCACGCAACCGGCAAGCCTTCGTACATCCTTGACGCGCTTTGGTGCTTCAATCTGCTCAATGGCTTTGATCTTGTCGGGATTGGCTTCAATTCCCTGCTGAGAGACGAAGAACCCGAGAAGCTTGCCGGAAGGGACTCCAAACACACACTTCTCGGGGTTGAGCTTGAGGCTGATCTTGTGCAGATTTGCGAAGGTCTCGTCTAAATCTTGAATCAGAGTTGCCTTGTCCTTTCTCTTGACCACTATGTCATCCATGTAGGCTTCTACATTTCTGTGTATTTGCGGCTCAAAAGCGGTATGGACTACCCTTGCAAATGTTGAACCAGCATTCTTTAAACCGAAAGGCATCCGTTTGAAACATTACGTGCCACATGGAGTGATGAATGCGGTCTTCTCCTCATCCTCTTCTGCCATGAAGATCTGATGGTATCCTGAGTATGCGTCAAGAAATGAAAGCAAGTCACATCCGGCCGTGGAGTCAACAATCTGGTCAATGCGCGGCAAGGGAAATGGGTCTTTGGGACAAGCTTTTTTGACATCGGTGAAGTCGATACAAAGCCTCCATTTCCCGTTTGCCTTTCGCATGACTACTGGATTGGCCAACCACGTAGGATGGAGCACTCCTCTCACAAGGCCTGCTGCTTCCAACTTCTTGATCTCTTCTGCGATGAATTCTTGGCGCTCCACTGCTTGCTTCCTGACCTTCTACTTGACGGGCCGCGCATGAGGACAGACGGCAAGATAGTGCTCAATTACTTTCCTGGGAACCCCGGGGATGTCAGACGGTTGCCATGCAAACACGTCGACGTTCGCCCGCAGGAAAGCAATGAGCGCGCTTTCCTATTTAGGGTCAAGAGTGGCACTGATGGTGAAGGTACCACCAGTGCCGTCCTCCTTGGCGGACACCTTCTTGGTCTCTGGCGGAGCTGCCATTGGCTTGTTACACTTGCCGGTGGAGCTTGATGGTGCGTCCTCGACGGTAGTGCAGCACTCCGAAGAGGTGCGCTTGCCGGAGTGGGCCTCAGAACTCTTGCCAGACTTGGTCTTCTTCTCCCCCCCCCCGGGAGCTTCAACGGCAAGTGACTAGCGATCTATTGCGGCTGCCGCTTCCCGGTTGATCTTGTCGGCGCAGATAAGAGCATCCTTCTTGTCGCCAGGGACAGAGATGACACTTATCGGGCCTGGCATCTTCAGCATGTTGTATGCGTAGTGAGAGGCTGCCATGAACTTGGCGAGTGCTGGACGGCCGAGTATCCCATTGTAAGGCAATGGAAAATCGGCAACGTCAAAAATGACCCTCTCAGTCCTGAAGTTCAATTCGCTGCCAAATGTCACCGGCAACGTGACCTTCCCCTTCGGCTTGCTCCTTCCCGGGTTGATTCCTTGGAATGTGCCGGTCTCTTCAAGCTCGCTGTCAGGGATCTGGAGTTTCTGGAGTACAGCGGAGGAGATCAGATTCAAGCCGGCCCCGCCGTCAACCAGCTTCTTAGTGACCTTGAGGTTGCAGATAGTTGGTGAAACCAACATCGGCAAGCACCCGACCGTAGTTGTGCAATCCGGGTGGTCCTCAATATCAAAGATGATAGGCGTGCTGGACCATTTCAGAAGCTTGCGTGATTCGACAGGTGGTTCTGCCGCATTGACTTCCCGCACCCACTGCTTGAGTTGGCGGTGTGAAGTATGCAGAGAGGCACCACCGTCAACGCACAAGACCTCTATGGCTTTCTGGAACTCCTGCTAACTGGTCTCGACATCATCCATGTCTTCGTCGTCGTCGTCATCTTCATCCTTGTCGCGGCCGCGGGGAGGTCTGTCTCCTTGCCGCTGCTTGGCCTTGCCGCGGCGTCCTCCCCGGCTGGGGCGCTTCATGCCGGATCCTCCAGCACCTCCTTGGGCCTTCTCCTTGTCGCGTCGCTTGTATTCAGCCTTTTGCTGCTCGACAAGCTGCTCGACCCTCTTGCAGTTCTGGAGGTCATGACCCTTGGTGCGGTGGATCTTGCAGTACTGCTTGTCGGTGTCGTCCCGCTTGTCGGCGGCCGCCACAGCCTGGCAGTTGGTGCATGCGGCAATCTCCTTGCTGGAGCTACCAACTTTGGCTTTCTTGGCGCCACCTTCGTTGCCGGACTGCTCAACGACTAGCACATATTTGCCTTTCTTCTTCCTGTTGTTCCGCCGCCGGTTTTTCTTTGCCGGGGCAGCATCCTCACTGTCAGATCCTCCTGCTCCTGTATCCTCTCCGGGGAGTTTCCTCCCTTCCTCAGCACGTGCGCACTTGTCGGCCAGGGCATACAGCTCACTTACATCCCTGATCTTGCACATCGCCATCTCCTCCCACATCCTGTGGTTACGCACATTCTGATGGAACGCGCTGATGACCGTGGCAGGGTGGACATCTGGGATGTTGTGCTGTACACGGCTGAATCTCTGAATGTACTTGCGCAGGGGCTCTCCTTCCTTCTGGGTGAGCAAATGATGGTCACTCTCTTGGCCATGAGGTTTGTGGCCGCCTGTAAAGGCGCCGACAAACTGATGGCATAGATCTGCCCAGGAGGATATGGAGTTGTCCGGCAAGTGCATGAGCTAGGACCTGACGTTGGGTTTGAGCACCAGCGGGAAGTAGTTGGCAAGGATCTTGTCGTCTCGCCCCCCGGCAGCTTGCACCGCTATGGTGTAGATGCTGAGGAACTCCGACGAATGCGTCTTGCCGTCGTACTTCTCTGGTACGTCTGGCTTGAAATTCTTCATGCTGGGCCACTGGACTTACTGCAGCTCACGAGTAAACACAGGACAACCTACCGCGTATGGCAAGTCGCCTGGTCCCCCTGGCGCATGCATGTCGACAGCGGGCCCAGCGCGCTAGTCTGATTGACGCCGCGCTTCTCTTCGGCGCTCGATGCGAGTACGAGCGTCCTCTTGCTGTCGTTCGTGAAGAACTTGGTGCTGATCGCGACGAGCTCGTGGATCTGATGACGCGGTGGAGTCGCTGTCGAGGTGGATCCGGCGAGTTGGCGATCTTGGCCTTCGGGGCGGAGAGTGCACGGTGGTTGCACCCCCACCGGTCTTGTCGCCATCGGCTCGTGCCTGGCTGACTTGCCGCGGCTGCGACGTATTCGGCTGCCGCGGAGTGTCGTCATTGGCGAAGCCGATGAGACTCTGAATGGTGGGCCTCCAGTCGTCGATCTTGCCTGCCGTTGGAGGGAAGTCTAGGAGCAGTTGAGCTCGCGCCAAAGCTTCTGCTGGAGTGGCGGGTAGCGGTGTCGAACGGTGTGAGGAGCGGGATATGCTCGGACTTCTAACTATGTTAGAAGGAGCAGTATCCCGTCCAGGCGACCGTGCCTTGCTCGTGCCGGCATGTTGGCGTGCATGCTGGTCTTGAGCATGCCGAGATCTACCAGCTCGATCTCGGTCCAGCAAATGTTTGGTACCGTGAGTACCATGACGCTGCCGGTCCCGCGCCTCCTGAGATGGGCGCGGTGCATGTACGGACGCCGAGGTCTTGGAGTGCGCCCGGTCGTTGTGGGAGTCGACTACGCCGCCAATGGGCAGCGCAGCCTTGTCCTTGGACCTGGCGGTACCGTGACCTCCCTCGTCGATGCCCGTTCTTCCACCGGTGTCTACCCCACCAGCCGTTTGCTCTGGCGGTGGTGGGATCGACGCGGACGAAGCAGCCGCCACCAAAGCCTTCTTCTTTGGCAGCATGTTGATGAAGATGACGAAGATCTAGCTCGTGTGTACGCCGGATCAGGTTCACACAACCTCGACGCCCCCTACCTGGCGCGCCAAAGATGTCGGGGAAACTGATCCACGAGCACCTATGGGACCGGCGGACCGAGTCCCTTTCGGTTCGGCGGGGGCGGAGGTCGCACGAAGAGCAAATCGAGGCGAAACACACGAGCAGTTTACCCAGGTTTGGGCCGCACGGATACGTAAAACCCTACTCCTGCTTTGTGGTTTGTATTGAGTTCTTGCTCGGGAGCGCTGAGTGCTACAGTACACACCAGCAGCTAACAAGACCGAGCGCGAGAGTTCTCTTCTGTTCGAACCCCTTTCTACGTTGCGCATGGGCCTCCTTTTATATGCTCAAGGGGTCACCGACAGGTGGCAACGTAGACAAGGGTAAAAATGGAAAGGTGTTGTGGTTGGTACAACTACCTGTACAGTGTATCATACCTAACCCTGACGGCAGGGGACAAGGGCATTAAATGCCCATCGGCGTCGCCCAAACAGTGCAAAAAGGGGCCGTCAGGGACGCCACCGCTCGCCACGATGGCAATCTTGTCAGCGCCGCTTGCCACCGCGTACCGCTGGCTGCACAGCCTTCCTCCACGTACGCCTGGAAGGGCCCCAGAGCGACACGTTGGTGGATGTGCTGGAGCGCGGGTACAGAGTGGTAGCTTGCCACGGCAAGTGCCTTGCCGCGGTCGTTGTCTTGCCGTGTCCGGGAGCTTGCTGCTCACCGGGCCTTGCCGGGACGCGTGGCGCGTCGCGGCAAGTTCCTTGAGATGCCTTGGTTGGCCTTCCCGGCAAGCTCCTCTTGCTGGGGTCTTGTACCTTGAGTGGCCTTTCCGGCAAGCTCCTCTTGCTAGGGCCTTGTCTCCTTGGCTCGAATACTTTGTTCTTGAATGGCTCCAAAGGAACCACAGAGGACCTTGGCGGTCACCCAGCAAGCCTTGCCGCGGGGTGCGTCGACTGCCCGTGCACAAGTTCGGGATACTAGGGTACCCCTACTCTAGTACACCGACAGCTAAGGATAAAGAGACGAAGTTTATAATACGGTAAGCATAATATGACACCATTCATATCACAAAACAACTGAGAACAGACAAACAGGCAATTCTAACATTGTGTGGGCAAGTCCAGCATAGAACTAGATTATAGGTCAACATCAAAGGAACATCACTCCTCTCTTTTAAACCTTGTAAGGTGAAATGATACGCTAAGACAATTTTGTATAAAATTGAAAAGATTAATAGACATTGGCTGCATACCATGTAGTTCAAGGCACAAGTCAGAGTTAGTAGTAGTTAAAAGGCATGAGGATTAAGGACTTACAACAGCGGCTTTGGTTGGTGTAGTCATGCCCTTCTTCTTGTTGGTGTGATAGTCCTTGAAGATTTCCACAGCATTTGGTTCAGCTACTTTTTGGTCCTTGCAGGATTTCCTCTGTATTTGGAACAAGTCAATATAGATCTGATAATATGGTACAGCGAAAAGAGTGAACCAGCAGCTAATTACAAGAGCCTCGCGGTGTGCAATATAGCTACAAGATCCTGTCGTTTGTTGGAATTTCACTTTCTACGGTTGGCCTTGTTCTTTGAACAGTTCACCTACAAGAAGATAGATTTGTGTGGCACATGCGTAAATAGGACTTCAACATGTGATTTGATCACATATATATAATGTACTTGGTACTTCGGATCGGACCAGTGTTTAACAAGTCCTCTCCAGTCTTCATCAGATATATTTTCCACTTGAGATGTTTGGGCAAGTTCACTGTTAGCCTTGCCTTCAAAGTCAGTTTTCCTCAAGTTATACCGATACTATCGCAGAGCAGACTTGAAAACATGGGTGCAAGCTTGTCTGGTTGCATCATCTTGGCTATCCAACTTGAACCTCATCTGTTGAAAATTATGGGAGTCTCATTATCAGCAACCTAGAAAGTATTGGACAAAGCAAGACGATATTACTAGTTTCCATACATAACCATACTTACAGATAAATGGTCGAGGAAGGTGTTGAACTGGGTTTCGTCTTTGTCATTCTTGTACTGAATCCATGTTGGGAGGATACATACATGACACCTAACAGCAACCGCTACCTATGATACTAACTTGGCTCACTCTGTAGCATCATGTTGCCTTTTTAAACCTGCCTCAAAACGGATCTCCATTCTTCCTCCTCTAGATTTAGTTAACCTATCGAGCATTATCCCTGATGTTTGTTTCCTATTGCGCCTAGGTGCTAGTCCAACAACAAACATAGGAAGTGTTAGTGTACATCAGACTGTGAGACTACATATAAAGAAGCATGCAACTATAACTTGACTCCAGCAACTACCTTCTTGTTGTTGAAGCTCACAAAGTTCATCTTATCTTGCCAACTCATCTTGTGTCAAAAGTGCTTCGGAAGTAGTGTCAGGTGGCAAGGGAGCTTGGGAACGTGCTCCTAGCTGAGTTGACCAACGAGTAAATCATGCAGCTGGTGGTACTGTGGAAGGTGTTGCAACAACTAGGGATGTAGCTATGTGTTTAATCTCTCTCTCTCCCGCGTTCTTGAGATGTCACGGCCTTGATATATCATGGGCTTTGTTAATATAGATGGATCATATGATGTTTCTCCCCTCTCTGCACTTGTTGTGATGAATTGAATCTTTACCCTTTGAAGTTTTGTCATGTCGGATTGAATGTTCAGATTTGAGAACACTTGATATATGTCTTGTAATTGAATACTCGTGGTGACAATGGGGTATCATATTGATTCACTTGATGTATGTTATGGCACTCAACTTGCGGATTCCCACGGAAAATGACATTGGGGTAATCTATGCATAGGGGTTGATGCATGTTTTTGTTATCTTTTCTCTGATAGAAACTTTGGGGTCTCCTTGTAATTCTTTGTGTGGATCGAATATTATGATCATGAAGTTGTTTGATGCATATCGTAGAATCAACTCATGGATATTAGTGGTGACATTGGAATATCTAGGTGACATTAGAGTTGGTTGATGTGTGCCATATGGTGTTATTTTAGTACGAACTCTTGGTTAGATTGATCGAAAAGAATAGCTTTGTGTTATTTTAGTACGAACTCTAGGATAGATTGATCGGAAAGAATAGCTTTGAGGTGGTTTCGTACCCTACAAACAATTTCTATCTTTTGTTCTCCGCTAATAGGAACTCAGGAGTGATTCTTTATTGCACTTTGAGGGATAATCATATGATCCAACTATGTTAGCATTGTTGAGAGATTGCACTAGCGAAAGTACGAACCCTAGGCCTTGTTTCTAAGCATTGCAATACCGTTTGTGCTCCCTTTTATCACTTGCTACCTTGCTGTTTTTTTATTGTTACTATTACAAAAATAAATATCCGAACTAGTGCACCTTTACAATTTCCCATTGTATTTGGTGTGTTGGGGACAAAAAAGACTTTACTATTTGGTTGCAGGGTTGTTTGAGGGAGACTATCTTCATCCTACACCTCCCACGGATTTGTAAACCTTAGGTCATCCACTTGAGGGAAATTTGCTACTGTCCTAAAAAACTATGCGCTTGGAGGCCCAACACGAGTATACAAGAACAAGTTGTGTAGTAGACATCAAGCTCTTTTCTGGCGCCGTTGCCGGGGAGGTGAGTGCTTGAAGGTATATCTTTAGATCTTGCACTCGAATCTTTTAGTTTCTTGTTGTATCACTAGTTTTGTTTTGTAAAAGAAAACTACAAAAACATGGAATTGAGGTTGCATCATATTATTGATCATCTTTATAATGTCTTTCTTGAAAATGATGGATCAGAAAATTGTGCTCAATTGTTAGAATAAGAAGTCAGTAAAATGTTTGGCACAAAATGTTTGAATTATGAGCATGATTGAAATGTTGTTAGTGTGAATTCTTTGAATATCCATGATGCTAATGATATGCAAAGCCATAAGCTTGGGGATGCTATATTTGATGAATATGATATTTTTAGTCCCCCAAGTTTTGATGAGAAAATTTATTATGATGATTGCATGCCTCCTATTTATGATGATTATATTGATAAAAGTGGATTTGGAGGAATCAGGACTTTATTTAGTGATGAATCCACTACTTTGGATGATGTTCCAATTGACTATGATAACAAAGTTGATATCTATGATGATTATAGTGATGACATGTATGCTATATTGAATAATGATAACCATGAACCTTATCATCATGATTTTAATTTTCAATCTCATGATAGTTACTTTGTTGAGTTTGCTCCCACCACTGTTCATGAGAATAAATTTGCTTATGTGGAGAGTTGCAAAATTGCTATGCTTTTGCATCATGAAAAGAATGATTTATGTGATGGCTATATTGTTGAATTCATTCATGATTCTAGTGAAAATTACTATGAGATAGAAACATATGCTTGTAGGTATTGCAATAATATCAAGTTACTCTCTATGTGTTGAAAATCTTGAAGTTTTGCTTGTTTTGCCTTCCTATGCTAGCTGATTCTTGTTCCCATAAATTGCTTTATCACAAAACTTGACGAGCCTAGCATGTACAGACATGGCCTCGGAACACTGGAGACCAAAACGTCGAACGTGAATCATACAGTAGATATGATCAACATAGAAATGCTCACCAATCATAACTACTCCATCTCACGTGATGATCGGACATGGTTTAGTTGATTTGGATCACGTATCATTTAAATGACTTGAGCAATGTCTATCTAAGTGGGAGTTCTTAAGTAATTTGATTAATTGAATTTAATTTATCATGAACTTAGTATTGATAGTATTTGCATATCTACGATGTAGATCAATGGCCCGTGCTACCGTTGATGATGTTACAGACCTAGGGTAGGGTCACAGGCCTGACCCAGGTACCCCACCCAAGGTCACTACCCCAGAAGCTCAAAAGACAAACTCGAAGACAGCAAGGTCGGTCGATTGTGGCGGCCCAAGAGGACATATCACTCGATCGAGCACCCCCTCCCAGACGAGTCAAATACACTCGACCATTCAAAGACACTCGACCCCTGAAGGTCAAAGGTCCCTTAGGACAGCAATGGTCCGGCATTCATTCTACGACAAAGCATGCCTTTACCACCCTTTATTGCAGGCGTTATCAGTAACATCCTACCTTTATGTACATCGAACCCTTTATAACGTGGGGATGGCTGGGGTCCTGGCGCACTCTACATAAGTCACCCCCTCCTCCAGTACAAGGGTCCGCACCCCCTGTAACTCAAACACCCATATACATTCCAGTCGACCACCTCAGGGCACCGAGACGTAGGGCTTTTACTTCCCCTCGAGAAGGGCCTGAACTCGTAAACATCTTGCGTACAATCTCACCATAGCTAGGGCCTTGCCTCCTCTTACGTACCCCCTACTCGTACTGTCAGACTTAGAACCACGACAGTTGGCGCCCATCGTGGGGCACGGTGTCTTAGCGACTTCTGGCGAGGTTGCAAACTTTTCTTCGACCTCCTTCATCATGGTTTTCGGCGGTGGTCGGGCGCTGGGCCGCGAGATCTGACTCGGCGCGCTCGTCCTCATCACCGACAACTCTGCTTGGCTCCAGGAGGCCCCCCTCGACATCGAGGCATTGCCCGTCCGCGGGGCCCCGCACTTCCGTGCCAGCGCCTGCGGCGTCCTTCTTTGGCAGCCGTCGACTCAGTACCGGCCGGCTCCTTCATCATCCCTCGTCCCCGCTAGATGCCGCCGCAAGCGATCTGGTCGCTTGCGGCTCCAACGGTGGGTGAAACACGCGGTGGCCCGCCAGACGGCCACCCCTCAAGTTGCGGCCATCGAGCCCGACGAATACCTCTACGGGCCGGTCAATCCATCTATTGAGCCCACAGATTCGCTTTCCGAGTGCGGGAGCAGCGATCCTGTAGCCAAAGTTCTCATGGTCGACTCACATCGTAGTCCGCCAAGATACCCTCGCGGCGGAGACGTCGGCAGCGGCAACGGTCAATCATTCGACCACGATGGGTACATTCCTCAACCCCTCAATGCCGAGCAGAGGGACAAGCTCTCCTGCCGCAATGAAGACGCACTTCTTGCCCCTATCGTGGGAGACTCCCCAGAGGCTCGGGCCCTGAAAGCCACGCGCCTAGCCATCGTGGCCGAGCGCGCGCGACTGGAGAATATCCAGCGCTCACTCGACGAACGGGCCCGCCGACTGATTCCCGAATCCAGTCGACGACCACGACAGTCGTTCCCGCGCGAGACTTAGGTGTTCCGGACGCCCGTCCAGAACCTTGAAGCCGCGGCTCGCATCGCGGATTCTATCCAGTCGTCTCAGTCGGAGGCTGGGAGAGGCTTGCAACAGATTCGGGCGCTACTCCGGACGGCAGGAAAGCAAAACACGGATGTTTCTCAGTAGCGTAACATGATTCACAGCAGATCAGTGGCAGCGGACACTGTTTGGTCAGCTCACAACCCAAGATCGCCCCCGAGGCGAGAAGATTGTGGGCCCCGTCAAGACCGGCATCTGGGTCGGAATAATGAGCAGTATGATCGTCGACCCGGTCACAATGACCGTCGTCGAGTGCCTACGCCTCCTGCGGGAAGCGGATCGTACTCGCCCAGGCGACATGAAGGCAGGCGCCTACGTGACGACGAGCGGAGGATTCCCCCAGATCCCAGAAGGCCCGGCATTGATGCAAGATCTATTCTTCTGCAGGGGCTGGTCGACAGGAACAGAGCGTATAGAGAAGAGCAAGGCAGAGATCGTCCGAGTGGAAGCCGAGAGTCTGTCTCTGGACCCGAATGCTTTAGCAGTGCCATCAGGGCCGCTGAGATCACTCGAAACTTCAGGTTGGCGACAGGAGTGAATAAGTTCACCGATGAGTCAAAGCCAGACATCTGGCTCGAAGATTACCGAGTGCTTGTGCAGATCGGGGGCGGCAACGATGACGTGGCCATGGAGCACCTTCCCCTGATGTTGGGCGGATCGGCCCGGGCGTGGCTGAATTAGTTGGCCCCTGGGAGCATTTATAGTTGGGAAGAGCTGGCCCGAGTGTTTATCAGGACCTTCGAAGGCACCTGCAAACGGCCGGCGGGGCTTGTGTAGTTGCAACATTGCCTGCAGAAGTCGAATGAAACCCTGAGAGATTACATCCAAAGATGGACCACCTTGCATCACACGGTGGAGAATGTGTCCGAGCACCAAGCAGTCTGTGCCTTCAAGGAGGGTGTGCAATATAGAGAACTGAACATGAAGTTTGCTCGAACGGGAGATATGTCCATGTCCCGGATGATGGAGATAGCCTGTCGGTACGCCAATGGCGAAGAGGCCGATCGGCTCCGCAGTGGCAAGAAACCAGTAGGTCAAGATGACTAGAACTCCAATCGGAAACCTAAGCGCAAGGCCGAGCCAGTAGCTCAAGGTGAAGCCGCAGTTGTTAACCAAGGAAAGGGCAAAGGAAATCCTAAGGGGCCTTGGGTCCCCAAGAAAGTGAAAGATCAAGAAGGAATGATGTGCTCGACCTGCCTTGTCCTATCCACACGAAGAAAGATGAAGAGGGGAACTTGGTTTATCCCAAGCACACCACTCGACAGTACCAGCTCCTGATCCAAAGCTTCCAGAAAGAGCAGTCGATTGAAAAGGAAAAGGAATCAGAGGAGACCGAGGACAAAGAAGGGGATGGAGGTTACTCCCAGATTAACTCCACCTTGATGATCAACATGGTTGCCCCGGCAACAACGACGTATCTGAAATGGTCCAAGACCCCTATCACATTCAACCAGTCCGATCACTCTGCACACATCGCTACCCCTAGGCGGCAGGCGCTGGTGGTCGACCCAGTTGTCGAGGGCACTCGTTTGACCAGGGTCCTGATGGATGGTGGAAGTGTCCTGAACATTCTATATGCTGAAACCCTCCGTGGGATGGGCATTCCGATGTCCAAGCTGAGCGAGAATAACATGAGGTTTCACAGGGTCGTCCCTAGGAAGAAAGCCGACTCACTTGGCCAAATCTCACTCGACATGGTTTTCTGCGATTCAAAGAATTACCGCAAAGAGAAGCTGACGTTTGAAGTGTTGGACTTCAACAGCGCCTATCATGCCATTCTGGGTAGGCCCGCCTACGCGAGATTCATGGCTCGACCATGCTATGTGTATCTCAAGTTGAAGATGCCGGGGCCCAACGGCGTCATAACCGTCACGGGGAACCGGCAGAAAGTGGAAGAGTGCTTCCAGAAAGGCTCGAAAATTGCTGACGAGCAGATGGCAGCAGTAGAGATGGAGGAGTACCAGAAGAATGTGGATCCGAGTGATTTTCTGCGGGTAAGAAGCCGGCTTCCGAGTCATCTTTTCAGTCGGCGGGGGAGACGAAGCCCGTACACATCCACCCCATCGACCCTAATGCAGCATCGACCCACATCTCAACGACACTTGACAGCAAATAGGAAGAATCGCTCATCCAGTTCCTCCGTGAGAACTGGAACATCTTCGCAAGGAACCCGTCTGACATGCCAGGTGTACCCAGGGGACTGGCTGAGCATCGTTTGCGAGTCGACCCAAAAGTGAAGCCCGTAAAGGAACATCTCCATCGGTCCGCCGCGGAGAAGATAAAGGCAATTGGCGAAGAGGTGGCTCGGCTTCTGGCAGCTGAGTTCATTCGTGAGATCTACCACTCCGAGTAGCTCACCAATGTGGTCATGGTCCCCAAGAAGGACAAGTCCCTCCGCATGTTCATCGATTTCAAGCATATCAATCGGTCCTGCCCAAAAGATCATTTTCCTCTCCCCCGCATCGACCAGATAGTCGACTCAACTGTGGGATGCGAGCATTTGTTCTTTCTGGATGCGTATTTTGGGTATCATCAGATCCGACTGCTTGGACCCGATGAAATGAAGACAGCCTTCATCACCCCATTCGGGTGTTTCTATTATGTCACCATGCCTTTCGGTCTCAAGAATGCCGGCGCTACCTTCATGCGCATGATTCAAAAATGCCTTCTGAAGCAAATCAGTCGGAATGTGGAAGCATACATAGATGACATCATGGTCAAATCACGCAAAGGTTCCGACGTGCTGACTGACCTCACTGAGACATTCGCAAATTTGAGAAGCTACGATATCAAGATTAATCCGTCGAAGTGTACATTCGGAGTTCCGGGCGGTAAGCTACTCAGTTTCCTTGTTTCAGAACGAGGAATCGACGCCAACCCAGAAAAAGTAGGTGCCATCCTCCGAATGAAGCGTCCCGAGTGTATACACGACATCCAGAAGCTAATTGGTTGCTTGGCCGCATTGAGTCGGTTCATTTCTCATCTCGGTGAGAAGGCACTACCTCTCTACCGACTGATGAAGAAATCTGAAAAGTTTGAGTGGAATTTTGAAGCTGAAGCAGCGTTTGAAGAGCTCAAAGCCCTGCTTTCCACCCAGCCGGTGCTTGCTACCCCAGTCCGCAAGGAGCCTCTTTTAATGTACATCGCAGCCACCGGACAAGTTTTCAGCATTGTACTCACAGTCGAGCGGGAAGAAGAAGGCAAAGCCTACAAAGTCCAATGCCCAGTCTACTACATTTCTGAAGTATTGACTCCCTCCAAGCAAAGATACCCACATTACCAGAAGCTTGTGTATGGGATTTACTTGATCGCAAAGAAAGTTGCTCATTACTTCTCGGATCATTCAATCTCAGTCGTCAGCGACGCCCCACTATCAGAAATCCTGAACAACCGAGAAGCAACCGGTCGAGTGGCAAAATGGGCGATTGAACTCCTTCCACTAGATATCAAGTTTGAAGCGAAGAAAGCTATCAAGTCTCAGGCAATAGCGGATTTTGTGGCCGAATGGGTCGAACAGGAGCAGCCGACTCAGATCCAGTCGGACCACTGGACTATGTTCTTTGATGGATCCAAGATGTTGAATGGATCTGGTGCAGGCGTGGTTTTGGTATGCCCCAGGGGCGACAAGCTCAGTTACGTCCTTCAAATCCACTTTGACTCCTCAAAAACTGAAGCTGAATACGAGGCGCTTTTGTACGGGTTGCGTGTGGCCATCTCACTCGGCGTCCGTCTCCTGATGGTCTACGGCGACTCAGACTTAGTGGTTAATCAGGTGATGAAGGAGTGGGACGTCAAAAGCCCGGCAATGACCATTTATTGTAGTGCAGTGTGAAAGCTAGAAAAGAAGTTTGAAGGTTTAGAACTCCATCACGTGCCCAAAATCAAGAATCAGCTTGCTGACGATCTCGCGAAGATAGGGTCCACTCAGAAGCCTATACCGAAGAATGTGTTTTTGGAGCACCTGCACACCCCCTCAGTCAAAGAAGATCCCTTCACGAAGGAACCCCCACAGCCAATCAGCACATCTGATCCGACTAAAGTCGAAGTGCCTGCGGTGGTCGACCTAATCATTGAGATTTTGGTGATCACGCCCGACTGGACTGTGCCATACATAGCATACCTGCTCACACAAGAACTCCCAGAGGATGAAGAGGAAGCACGCCAGATCGTCCGTCGATCCAAATCCTTCACTGTCATTCATGGTCAGGTCTATAGAGAGTGTCAGAGGAGTCGCCCAGCGCTGCATCACCCCGCAAGAAGGTCGACTGATTCTGAATGAAATTCACTCGGGGACTTTTGGCCACCACGCTTCCTCTCGGACTATAGTGGCCAAGGCATACCGAGCTGGATTTTATTGACCCCGAGCTAACGAGATGGCAAAAGATATCGTAGACAAGTGCGAAGGCTACCAGTTCTATTCCAACATGTCTCACAAGCCGGCGTCTGCCTTGAAGACCATTCCTTTGGTATGGTCGTTCGCCGTTTGGGGGTTGGATATGGTCGGTCCCTTCAAAACCGACAGAAGTGGATTCACTCACTTGCTCGTGGTAGTTGACAAGTTTACCAAATGGATCGAAGCCAAGCCCATCAAGAACCTCGGCTCAAGCACTGCCATCAGCTTCATCAGAGAATTGATATTCAGATACGAAGTCCCCCGCAGCATCATCACGGATAATGGCTCCAACTTTGACTCAGACGAATTCAGAGCTTTCTGTTCCTCCCAAGGTACTCGGGTCGACTATGCCTCTGTAGCGCATCCACAGTCGAATGGACAAGCAGAAAGAGCGAATGGTTTGATCCTCCAAGGCTTGAAGCCATGGCTTTTGCGCGACCTCAAGCATGCTGCCGGAGCTTGGGTGACTGAACTGCCGTCTGTCTTATGGGGGCTGAGGACAACTCCGAACCTGTCGACTGACCGTACTCCCTTCTTCATGGTCTATGGAGCTGAGGCCGTGCTTCCGAGTGATTTGTTGCACAATGCCCCCCGAGTGGAACTCTTCTCCGAGGCAGAAGCAGAGCAAGCCCATCAAGATGCAGTCGGCCTCCTGGAGGAAGAACGAGAGATGGCTTTGATCCGCTCGACCATTTGTCAACAGGACCTGCGTCGATTCCATGCTCGCAATGTCCGGAGCCGAGCATTCCAGGAGGGAGACCTGGTTCTCCAAGTACGACAGAAGCGACCACACAAACTCGCCCCAGCTTGGGAAGGCCCCTTCATCGTCACCAAGGTACTGCACAATGGGGCATATCACATCTACAACGTCGCCAAGAAGAAAGATGAACCCTGTTCGTGGAACACGGACCTGCTCTGCCGCTTCTATACTTGAAGCACTCAATCAGTCGAGTTGTAATAATGATCTTCCAGTTTTGAAAGACAAGTTTGCATCAATTCCTTAATGATTGTTGGTTTCTAAGATGCTGGTCCTCAAATCCCCCAGTGGGTGCCGCGAACCCGATTCGCCTAAGTTACAAAAACCACTCCGAGTGAAGAACAACCCTCTCACTCGGGGGCTTAGCTGCGACGCCGTAATCGCCTAAGTTACAAAAACCACTCTGAGTGAGGAGCAACCCTCTCACTCGTGGGCTTAGCTACGACTCCGTAATCACCTAAGTTACAAAAGCCACTCCGAGTGAGGAGCAACCCTCTCACTCGGGGGCTTTGCTGCGACCCCGTAATCGCCTAAGTTACAAAAACCTCTCCGAGCGAAGAGCAACCCTCTTACTCGGAGGCTTAGTTGCGACCCCGTAATCGCCTAAGTTACGAAAACCACTCCGAGTGAAGAGCAACCCTCTCACTCGGGGGCTTAGCTGCGGTCCTCCCAGCTATGCTATAAGTACAACATGGCTCTGTCCTCCGAGCTCCGCCACAAGTACAACGTAGCTCGAAATCGCCTAAGTTACGAAAACCACTCCAAGTGAAGAGCAACCCTCTCACTCCGGGGCTTAGCTGCGGTCCTCCGAGCTACGCTATAAGTACAACATGGTTGTGTCCTC
>LR738710.1:309030483-309128039 GCA_902687465.1 Secale cereale
GTGGCTCTGTCTTCCGAGCTCCGCCACAAGTACAACGTAGCTCGTAATCGCCTAAGTTACAAAAACCACTCTGAGTGAAGAGCAACCCTCTCACACGGGGGCTTAGCTGCGGTCCTCCAAACTACACCATAAGTACAACGTGGCTCTGTCCTCCGAGCTCCGCCACAAGTACAACGTAGCTCGTAATCGCCTAAGTTGCGAGAACCACTCTGAGTGAAGAGCAACCCTCTCACTCGGGGGGGCTTAGCTGCGACCCCGTAATCGCCTAAGTTACAAAAACCACTCTGAGTGAAGAGCAAACCTCTCACTCGGAGCCTAGCTGCGGTCCTCCGGGCCCCGCCATAAGTTCAGCGTCGCCATCGAGCGGCTCGACCATCAGAGTCGTGCCGCAGATTCGACGTCGACTCGAAATCCAAAAGATCAGAAAGAGTCGGAAGCAAAACAAGCGAATGCAAAAGGAATCAAGTGCAAATAAAGCCCCGCAAGATTCAGGCAGAAGTACTTGGGCATCAAGCCCACGAGAGTTTAATGGTTACAGGATCACTCGGCATTCCGAGGCAAATTGAATCAAAGTATTAAAGTTTGTTCACTCCCAGGGGGAGGAGGGCTTGCAGGCGCGACGAACTCATCCAGGTCGATCCCGTCGTCAATGCGGGTAGCAGCCTCCAAGAAAGTCTCCATGAACGACTGGAACTGGAGTTCCTTTGTGTTGGGACCTTGAGTGCGGCCAGCCTCTTCTCCTTCACCTCCTTGCAATGCACCCGAACCAGAGACAATACGATGTCGGCTCCCCAACGGGCAGATGATTTCTTCCACTCTTGCACTCGACCAGGGATCTCATTGAGTCGAGTCATCAGAGACTCGAGGTCGTTCTCCTGCACGACTCCCCTCTAGAGCGTAGTGTCGATCTGCGACATCACTGCCTTCAGTCGACCGAGGTAGCCTGTGGCGCTGGTAAGGCGAGAGTCCAGCCTCAAGATGTTCATAGCGGCTTCATCCTTGACAATAGAGTTGGCAGTGTCCAGACCAGGCTCGACCCGCCCAGTTTCCTCCTCGAAGTTGCGGCAGAATTCTACACAAGAGAGAGAACACGACGAATTAGCAAGCAAGTTATGAGTCGACCACCTCGATTCGGTCGAAGCAAAAGAGGCGTACCTTCAAGCACAAGATGCCACTTCTTGGTGAGGTCACTCAGATAAGCCTCTAGCTTGTTCTTCTTCTGGAAAAGACCCCCGTACTTCTCGTCTAGGGTAGCCTTAGCCCCCTTCAGTCGAGTCACCTCCTTGTTGGCCGCGTCGAGAGAGCCCTTCAGCCTGGCGATCTCCGCCTCAAGCGTGCCAACCGAAGCCAGCTTCTGCTCAGCCAGTTCGGTTTTATCTTGCGCCCTCTGCTGCGCTGCCGCCAGGTCAAGGTCTTTCTGCTCCAGAGCTACCTTCATTTGATCTACAAGAGACATTACTAGATAGATGAACATAAGGATACACATGACATATTCGCTGAAGATCAGTCGACAAGCTGTTCGCTATAATTACCAGCCGCTTCGTCCCGGGTTTCTTCAAAGCATCACGGGCCAGCTACAAGTCAAGATTGAGCTGGACCTGCTTCTTCTAAAGATCCGCGAACTTGGCTCCGAACTCACAAGATTTCTGCATCAACACAAAGACAGAATTCTAAGACTACAGCCGAGTCAAATACTCAACAGTAGTCTCGGGGACAACACCCAGTGGGTGCACTGAGCATGCCCCCACTGGTTCTCACTCAGTCAGATCAGCCCTGCACGAGCCAAAAAAAAGAGAGATTGATAAATTTTGTTCTTAGACCATGGCCGACTGCCAGCAGTCGACCAAGGTCTCGGGGACTACACCCAGTGGGTGCACTCAGCGTGCCCCCACTAGTTCCACTCGGCCGGATAAGTCCTGCGTGAGTAAGAAGGGTTCGAAATAAATGAACAAGACACATTCTAAAGACCACAGCCGACTGACTTCAGTCGACCTTGGCCTCGGGGACTACACCCAATGGGTGCACTCAGCGTGCCCCCACTAGTCCAATCGACTCAAGACTGATTTGGTTACAAGAGCTAAAGTTACAAGAACAAACACCCAGTGGGTGCAGCATCATCTTACGAACAAAGCAGCAATTTTTAGGACGAAGATTGCAACAACGCAGCAAAACAATCGGAAAGGACAGACCTGGGCATTGGTTCTAAGAGACGAGCTCGCATTGTAGGCAGCCATGCTAGGCTCATACGCCGCATTCGTCCGCTCCATCATCAATCCCGCCTGGCGAACGGCCTCCTGGGCCGCATTCACGGGGTCCTCCGGGACGTGATGGGTGGTGAAGAGAACGGATGACGGAGTAGCCACACGGTCAACGGCTGGGCCAGTCGACGAAGAGGGACGAACAGTCGACACAGGGATGGCAAAAGAGACCGTGGTCCCGGCCACGTCACCTTGTTGCTGGGCCTCAGTGCCGGAGGGTGTCTTCCGACCCCTCCTTCCTGTACCGTGTCGAGTCACCTCCGCGCGCTCCTCGTCGTCGTCGTCGTCAGGAAGCTCAATGACATTGCGTGGTCCTTCAGAAGAAAATCAAAGAATTCAGTCGACTGACAATCCAAACGGGTAAAAGACAGAGCTCGGTCGAGAATCCGCACATGAGCGGGATGTGGCGGCGTCAGCAGTCTCCTCGTCGTCACGGCCCTTGTCAACATCCATCGAGGTCGCAGAAGCAGCAGCGCTGAAGATTTCGTAGAAAGTGAGTTGACAGAAGCAAAGTTGATCTCCAGAAGGAAAGAACCAGAAGCAGCATTGCACTTACGTGGAGGCAATCGGGACGTCCACTTTGATATTGGGCAAGGCCTTCCGGGGTTTGACAGCAGTGACCTTGGGATGCTTTGGTGCCTTTTCAGTCGGATCTGGAGTGGACGTGCGAGTCCGTTTCTGCCCTTGGGAGCTGGAGTTGTTATAGACCTAGGGTAGGGTCACAGGCCTGACCCAGGTACCCCACCCAAGGTCACTACCCCAGAAGCTCAAAAGACAAACTCGAAGACAACAAGGTCGGTCGACTGTGGCGGCCCAAGAGGACATATCACTCGACCGAGCACCCCCTCCCTGACGAGTCAAATACACTCGACCATTCAAAGACACTCGACCCCTGAAGGTCAAAGGTCCCTTAGGACAACAACGGTCTGGCATTCATTCTACGACAATGAATGACTTTACCACCCTTTATTGCAGGCGTTATCAGTAACATCCTGCCTTTATGTACATTGAACCCTTTGTAATGTGGGGATGGCTGGGGTCATGGCGCACTCTATATAAGCCACCCCCTCCTCCAGTAAAAGGGTCTGCACCCCCTGTAACTCAAACACCCATATACATTCCAGTGGACCGCCTCGGGGCACCGAGACATAGGGCTTTTACTTCCTCCGAGAAGGGCCTGAACTCGTAAACATCTTGCGTACAATCTCACCATAGCTTGGGCCTTGCCTCCTCTTACGTACCCCCTACTCGTACTGTCAGACTTAGAACCACGACAACCGTTCCCTTGAATTTTGATATGTTCCTAGAGAAAACTAAGTTCAAATATGTTAGTAGCAATGATGTGGACTAGGTCCATGATGTGAGGATTATCCTCATTTCTGCATAGAAGAATTATGTCCTTGATGCACCGCTAGGTGACAGACCAGTTGCAGCAGTTGATGCTAACGTTATGAATGTTTGGCAAGCTCGACATGATGACTTCTTAATAGTTTAGTGCACCATGCTTTACGGCTTAGAATTGAGACTTCAAAAATGTTTTTAATTCCATGGAGCATATGAGATGTTCCAAGACCTAAAATTGGTATTAGCTCATGCCCATGTCGAGAGGTATGAGACCTCTGACAATTACTTGCCTACAAGATGGAGGAGAATAGCTCAACTAGTGAGCATGTGCTCAGAATGTCTGGGTGCTACAATCACTTGAATCAAGTGGGAGTTAATCTTCCAAATAATATAGTGATTGATGGAAGTTATCTAGTCACTATCACCAAGCTACTAGAACTTCGTGATGAACTATAGTAAGCAAGGGATGACGAAAATGATTCTCGAGCTCTTCGCGATGCTGAAATCGGCGAAGGTAGAAATCAAGAAAAACATCATGTGTTGATGATTGACAAGACCAGAAGTTTCAAGAAAAATGGTAAGGGAAATAAAGGGAACTTCAAGAAGAACAGCAAGCAAGTTGCCACTCCTGGGAAGAAGACCAAAGTTGGACCTGAGCCTGAAACTGAGTGCTTCTACTGCTAAGGGACTGGTCACTGGAAGCGGAACTGTCCCAAGTATTTTGCGGATAAGAAGGATGGCAAACTGAACAAAGGTATATTTGATATACATGTTATTGAAGTGTACCTTACTAATGCTCGTAGTAGCGCATGGGTATTTGATACTGGTTGAGTTACTCATATTTGTAACTCGAAACAGGAGCTATGGATTAAACGAAGATTGGCTAAGGATGAGGTGACAATGCGCGTCGGGAATGGTTCCAAGGTTGATGTGATCGACATCAGCACGCTACCTCTACATCTACCTTCGGGATTAGTTTTAGACCTTAGTAGTTGTTATTTGGTGGTAGCGCTGAGCATGAACATTATATCTGGATCTTGTTTAGTGTGAGACGTTTATTCATTTAAATCAGAGAATAATGGTTGTTCTATTTATATGAGTAATATCTTTTATGGTCATGCACCTTTGAAGAGTGGTCTATTTTTGTTGAATCTCGATTGTGGTGATACACATATTCATAATATTGATGCCAAAAGATGCAAAGTTGATAATGATAGTGCAACATATTTGTGGCACTGCCATTTAGGTCATATTGGTGTAAAGCGCATGAATAAAATCCATGCAGATGGACTTTTGGAATCACTTGATTATGAATCATTTGATACTTGCGCACCATGCCTCATGGGCAAGATGACTAAAACTCCATTCTCCGTAATAATGGAGCGAGCCAATGACTTATTGGAAATAATGCATACTGATGTATGTGGTCCGGAGAGTGTTGAGGCTCGCGGCGGGTATCGCTATTTTCTAACCTTCACAGATGATTTGAGCAGATATGGGTATATATACTTAATGAAACACAAGTCTGAAACATTTGAGAAGTTCAAAGAATTTCATAATAAAGTTTCTACGATCTGATAGCGGAGGTCAATACTTAAGTTACGAGTTTGGCCTTCATTTCAAACATTGTGGAATAGTTTCACAACTCATGCCACCTGGAACACCAAAGCGTAATGGTATGTCCGAACGTCGTAACCGTACTTTATTAGATATGGTGCGATCTATGATGTCTCTTACCGATTTACCACTATCGTTTTGGCGTTATGCTTTAGAGACTGTTGCATTCATGTTAAATAGGGCACAGTTTAAATCCGTTGAGACGACAGCGTATGAACTGTGGTTTGGCAAGAAACCTAAGCTGTCGTTTATTAAAGTTTGGGGTTGCGACACTTATGTCAAAAGGCTTCAGCCTCATAAGCTGGACCCCAAATCGGAGAAGTGCGTCTTCATAGGATACCCTAAGGAAACAATTGGTTACACCTTCTACCACAGATCCGAAGGCAAGATTTTTGTTGCCAAGAATGGAACATTTCTGGAGAAGGAGTTTCTCTCGAAAGAAGTGAGTGGGAGGAAAGTAGAACTTGATGAGGTAATTGTACCTTCCCGTGATGCCTACACCAACTAGAAAGGAAGCTAATGATGATGATCATGAAACTTCAGATCAAGTTACTATCGAACCGCATAGGTCAACCAGAGCATGATCCGCACCAGAGTGGTACAGTAATCCTGTTCTGGAAGTCATGTTACTAGACCATGACGAACCTACAAACTATGAAGAAGCTATGATGAGCCTAGATTTCGATAAATGCCTTGAGGCCATGAAATCTGAGATATGATCCAAGTATGAGAACAAAGTGTGGACTTTGGTGGACTTGCCCGATGATCAGCGAGCCATAGAGAATAAATGGATCTTCAAGAAGAAGACTGACGCTGATGGTAATGTTATTGTCTACAAATCTTGACTTGTTGCAAAAGGTTGCTGACAAGTTCAAGGAGTTGACTATGATGAGACTTTCTCACCCGTAGTAGTGCTTAAGTCTGTCTGAATCATGTTAGCAATTGCCGCATTTCATGATTATGAAATCTGGCAAATGGATGTCAAAACTGCATTCTTTAATGGATTTCTTAAAGAAGAGTTGTATATGATGCAACCAGAAGGTTTTGCTGATCCTAAAGGAGTTAACAAAGTGTGCAATCTCCAGCAATCCGTCTATGGACTGGTGCACGCATCTCGGAGTTGGAATATATGCTTTAATGAAGTGATCAAAGCATATGGTTTTATACAGGCTTTTGGAGAAGCATGTATTTACAAGAAAGTGAGTGGGATCTCTGTAGCATTTCTGATATTATATGTGGATGACATATTATTTATCGGAAATGATGTAGAAAATCTGGATAGCATAAAAGGATCTTTGAATAAGAATTATTCAATGAAAGACCTCGGTGAAACTGCTTATGTATTGGGCATCAAGATCTATAGAGATAGATCAAGACGCTTGATAGGACTTTCACAAAGCACATACGTTGATAAAATTTTGAAGAAGTTCAAAATGGATCAGTCAAAGAAAGGGGTCTTGCCTGTGTTACAACGTGTGAAGTTGAGTCAGACTCAATGCCCGACCACTGCAGAAGATATAGAGAAAATGAAAGTCATTCCCTATGCCTCAGCCATAGGTTCTATGATGTATGCTATGTTATGTACCAGACCTGATGTGTGCCATGCCATAAGTCTGGCTGGGAGGTACCAAAGTTATCCAAGTGTGGATCACTAGATAGCGGTCAAGAACATCCTGAAGTACCTGAAAAGGACCAAGGATATGTTTCTCATTTATGGAGGTGACAAAGAGCTCGTCGTAAATGGTTACGTCAATGCTAGTTGATACGTCCATTTTGCATCATGTTTTTATATCGATATTTATTGCATTATGGGCTTTTATTAGACATTATATCACAGTACTTATGCCTTTTCTCCCTTATTTTACAAGGTTTACATGAAGAGGGAGAATGCTGGCAGCGGGAATTCTGGACTAGAAAAGGAGCAAATCTGAGATACCTATTCTGCACAACTCCAAAAGTCCTGAAACTTCACGGAGAATATTTTTGGAATAAATAAAATATTGGTCAAAGAAAGCACTAGAGAGGGGCTCACCAGCCACCCACAATGGTGGGGGCGCGCCCAGGGAGCGCTCCCCTACCTTGTGGGCCCCATGGCAGGCCCCCGACGTCCATCTTCTGCTATATGGTGTGTTTTGAACTGGAAAAAAATCATAAGGAGGTTTTTGGGATGAAGCACCGTTGTTTCGAGGGGGAACGTGAGCGAAACCAATCTAGAGCAACGACAGGGATGTTCGGCCGGAGATACATCCCTCCGAGAGGGGGAAATAAAAGCCATCGTCATCACCAACGATCGTATCATCGAGTGGGGGTCAATCTCCATCAACATATTCACTATCACCATCTCGTCTCAAACCCTAGTTCATCTCTTGTATCCGATCATGGTCTCAAAACCTCAGATTGGTACATGTGGGTTACTAGTAGTGTTGATTACTCGTAGTTGATGCTAGTTGGTTTATTCGGTGGAAGATCATATGTTCAGATCCTTAATGCTATTCAATACCCCTCTGATCATGAACATGAATATGCTTTGTGAGTAGTTACTTTTGTTCCTGAGGACATGGGAGAAGTCTTGTTATAAGTAATCATGTGAATTTGGTATTCGTTCGATATTTTGATGAGATGTATGTTGTCTTTTGTAGCGACCACGATCCGAATGGATCGAAGTCTCTGTGTTCTGTGTCATTCCTGGATCGGTAATGCTGACACACATAGTACTTGAAGGATTTATAACAGAGTGGCAATCACACGCTTATTACATCGAATGTCTCAAAAGAGAACTTGTTACAAAATATATGGCATAAGGCCATTTAACACAATAACAGCGGAAGGCATGGAAGAAAAGTGAGTCCATCAACTCCAACGGCATAGCTGAGTGCATGACAAACGACCTATCGCACCTTACTTTTCTTCTGAAAAGTCTGCAACATGACATGTTGCAGCCCGAAACGGGTCAGCACATGGAATATGCTGGCAAGATAACACAGTAGAGCAAGTAACAGAATAATTCTAACACTACATGCATATTTGGCTGGTGGAGGCTGTAAGGTTATGAAGTTTTTGCATAAAGCCAATTTTTTCCTACAACAAAGGAATAAATTTTATTTTAATTATCATGGTAGTTGAAACATCATTGAGAAGGTTCCTCCAACTCAATCCCAATTAAAGCCGTCTTTATTAACCCAACAAATTAGTTGTAGAGTCATGAGATCAATCCAATAATTCAAGTACCAGATACTCAAGATGTCCATAACCGGGGACACTGCTAATCATGATTAGTTTGTACACTCTGCAGAGGTTTGCGCACTTTTCCCCACAAGACTCGATCTCTTCCGTTGGTTTTCTCGCACTGCATGGTGTTTGAGAAACGGATGACCAAGACACAGTCTTTCAGAAGCATTTACTCTTTACCCCGGGTGGACCGGTACACCTACTTTCCCCTACATCTGCTAGTCCACCACTGAAAGAGCTCACACAACATACTCAACTATGCCAGAGCCCATAATGGCATTGTGGCTGCACACGAAAGTTTCTAGCATGAATAGTCTTATGATCCCTTTGAGCCTAGGTGGCATTACATAGGATAATCACACGGTTCCTCCGGGATTTCCTAGGACAACACTGAATTTTCCAGGTGCCCTGCAACCAATCCACCCAGTTGTGTATTAAAGTAGCCACCTTAAGTTGAACCATTAATTAACAATTTCACATCTGTCATGGATACTCTCAAACCCAATCCACGTCTACGAGCATAGCATGGCAACCTAAGCATAACGTAGAAGTAACTCCCAGGGGTTTGATAATAAAACATGTAGTAGGTTCTACCTCAATCTACTTCCGAGACCCACATGTTAAGAGATCCTACTCATGCAATGTGCGAGGGTTGGAACTAATGCATAAAAACTGGGTAATAAAGGGTATGATCAAGGTGTTACTTGCCTTGCTGATGATTCGAAAAATCTAGGGACTCGTCGTAGCACGCTTCGCACTCCGGGAATTCTATCGCAACCAAACAATAGCATACATAAGCAACCAAGCAAAGATGCACGGGTAAATCTCAAATAAGAATATCTAACCAGAAAGTTCAACTGAAGAACTCCGTTTTGCAAAGAATCAAATCAAATGGAGCAATGAAACTCAAACCACGAAAGAAGCAAGATTCGTTTACTAAATTGTACTAAAGTCAAAATTTTAAAGTACCAAAATCTTGTTCAAGTTGGTTAAACAGAAAGAGGGCTACGAGACAAAGATCTAGGCGCTTGTTTCACCTGATTCCAACTAACGAGCGAAAAATTGTACTAAAACGAAGATCAGGGCAGAAATAGTATTCAAAAATAATCGCGGAAAAACCCTGAAAAAGGAAACGCGACGAACAGGCTAACGAACGAACGTTCACTGTCTGTATCTAAAACAGAAAGAGGGCTTCGATACGAAGATCTAGGCGCTTGTTTCACCTCATTCCGACTAATGAGTGAAAAGTTATACTAAAACGAAGATCGGGGCAGAAATCGCGATCGAAAATAATCGCGGAAAAACCTTGAAAAAGAAAACACGACGAACAGGCTAACGAACGAACGTTCACTGTCTATAACTAAAATACGAAAATCGTTCGTTAAAACGAGCGAACAGACGAACGTCCGCTAAATAACTAAACCGAAAAACGGACCGATCTAATCTAAAAAAACAAATCTAGGGTTTTATAGAAAACCATGGTTTTTTACCTAAAACCGAGAAAAAGACCGGCGGCGGCGGCTGGCGGCGACGGTGGCTGAGGTGGCAGCGGTGCTAGGGTTTCGCGGGGCTGGGGCTGGGCCTCGGGGCTGGCCGGCCTTGGCTAATAAAGCCGGCTCGGCAGAGTCCGGGTCAGTTACGACCAGTAGGTCGGTTTGACTTTTTTTTAATAAAGTCCTGACGCAGAAAAACAAACAAAAGAAATACTAAGGGAGACGAAAAATTCCAAAATAAATTTTCGCCGTCCTCTAATAATATTTAGGACAAAGTGAACATTTTTCCGGGACCTAAATGCGATTTTGGAAACCGTGTATTTTTCCTAATCAAATAAAATTGCAAATAAATCCAAATAAAATAAAATAATTGATTTTAATATTTTTCCTCCAATATTTCCTTTGTTTTGGAGAAGTCATATTATCTCCACTCATATATTTGAATATGAAATATTTTCCGAGAGAAAAACAATTAAAACCAAATTGATCCTCGTACCGATATTTGAGAAAACTCAAATATGAAAACGGTAAAATCCCCAACTCTCTCCGTGGGTCCTCGAGTTCCTTAGAATTTCGAGGATCACCACACACAAATGCAAATAAAATATGATATGCAAGATGACCTATGTATAACATTCCAAATTGAAAATTTGGGATGTTACATCTTTCCTCTAGTTGTGTTATGTGAATGTCGACTACACGACACTTTACCATTATTTGGGCCTAGGGGAAGGCATTGGGAAGTAATAAGTAGATGATGGGTTTATAGAGTGACAGAAGCTTAAACCCTAGTTTATGTGTTGCTTCGTAAGGGGCTGATTTGGATCCATATGTTTCATGCTATGGTTAGATTTATCTTAATTCTTCTTTCGTAGTTGGGGATGCTTGCGAGAGTGGTTAATCATAAGTGGGAGGCTTGTCCAAGGAAGGACAGCACCCAAGCACCGGTCCACCCACATATCAAATTATCAAAGTAACAAACACGAATCATATGAGCATGATGAAAACTAACTTGACAACAATTCCCATGTGTCCTCAGGAGCGCTTTGCTTTGTATAAGAGTACGTCCAGGCTTGTCCTTTGCTACAAAAATGATTGGGCCACCTTGCTGCACCTTGTTTACTTTTATTGCTTGTTACCTGTTATGAACTATACTGCCACACAACTATCTGTTAACGATAATTTCAGTGCTTGCAGAGAATACCTTGCTGAAAACCGCTTGTCATTTCCTTCTGCTCCTCCTTGGGTTCGACACTCTTACTTATCGAAAGGATTACGATATATCCCCTATATTGGTGGGTCGTCAAGACTCTTTTCTGGCATCGTTGCCGGGGAGTGAAGCGCCTTTGGTAAGTGGAATTTGGTAAGGAAACATTTATATAGTGTGCTAAAATTTACTGTCACTTGTTACTATGGAAAATAATCCTTTGAGGGATTTGCTTGGGGTATCTTCACCCGACCGGAAGAACAAAGAGTTGCTCCTCAAGCTACTGCACCTACCGAAAATATTTACATTGAAATTCCTTTGGGTATGGTAGAGAAACTGCTAGCTAATCCTTATAGGAGATGGAACATTGCATCCCGATTTACACCTAATCTATGTGGATGAAGTTTGTGGATTATTTAAGCTTGCAAGTATCCCCGAGGATGATATCAAGAAGAAGGTCTTCCCTTTATCTTTGAAGTGAAAGGCATTGACATGGTATAGGCTATGTGATGATATTGGATAATGGAACTACAACTGATTGAAATTGGAATTTCATCAGAAGTTTTATCCTATGCATCTAGTTCATCGTGGTCAGAATTATATATATAACTTTTGGCCTCGTGAAGGAGAAAGTATCGCTCAAGCTTGGGGGAGGCTTAAGTCAATTTTATATTCATGCCCCAATCATGAGCTCTCAAGAGAAATTATTATTCATAATTTTTATGCTCGGCTTTGTCATAATGATCAATCCATGCTCGATACTTCTTGTACTGGCTCTTATATGAATAAGACTATTGAATTCAAATGGGATTTATTGGAAATAATTAAACGCAACTCTGAATATTGGGATCTCGACAAAGGTAATGAGCCAGGTATAAACCTTAAGTTTTATTGTGTTAAATCTTTTATGAATACCGATGCTTTTCATGAATTTAGCACTAAATATGGACTTGACTCTGAGATGGTAGCTTCTTTATGTGAATCATTTCCTACTCATGCTGATCTCCCTAAGGAGAAGTGGTTTAAATATCATCCTCCCATTGAAGTTAAAGTATTTGAACCAATTAAAGTTTAAGAAGAAACTATTACTTATAATGTTGATCCTATTATTCATACTTCTTATATTGAGAAACCACCTTTTCCTATTAGAATAAAGGATCTTGCTAAAGTTTCAACTGTGGTTAATAAAAGTAATATTAGAGCACCTAGACCACCCGAACAAATTAAAGTTGAACCTAATATCGCTATGGTTAAAGATCTCTTGGCTGATGATATTGATGGGCATGTTATTTATTTCTGTGATGAAGCTACTAGAATTGCCAAACCCGATATTAAAGATAAACATAGACCTATTGTTGGCATGACTGTTGTTTATGTTAAAATAGGAAATCATTGTTATCATGGCTTATGTGATGTGGGTGCTACTGTGAGTGCAATTTCTTTTACCTTATATGAAGAAATTATGAATGAAATTACACCAGCTGAGTTAGAAGAAATTGATGTTACTATTAAACTTGCTAATAGAGATACTATATCACCAATTGGGATTGTTAGAGGTTTTGAAGTCTTGTGTGGGAAAATAAAATATCCTACTGATTTTCTTGTTCTTGGTCCCCCACAAGATGACTTTTGTCCCATTATATTTGGTAGACCTTTCTTGAACATTGTTAATGCTAGGATAGACTGCGAGAAAGATATTATTACTGTTGGTCTAGGGGATATGTCTCATGTCTTTAATTTCTCTCAATTTCATAGACAACCCCTTGATAAAGAATTGCCTAGTAAGGATGAAATTATTGGTCTTGCTTCTATTGATGTGCCTCCTACTGAACCTTTAGAACAATATTTGCTAGACCATGAGAATGATATTTTTATGAATGAAAGAAGGGAAATAGATGAAATATTCTTTAAACAAGGGCATATTTTGAAAACCAATTTTCCTGTTGAAATCCTTGGGGATCCTCCTCCACCTAAGGGTGATCCCTTGTTTGAACTTAAACCATTACCCGATACTTTGAAATATGCTTATCTTGAAGAATAGAAGATATATCTTGTTATTATAAGTGCTAACATTTCAGAGCATGAAGAAAATAAATTATTGAAAACTCTGAAGAAGCACCGTGCTGCTACTGGACATACTCTTGATGATCTTAAGGGCATTAGTCCCACTTTATGCCAACACAAAATTAAGCTGGAACGAGATACTAAACCAGTTGTTGTTCACCAACGTTGATTAAATCCTAGGATGAAGGAGGTGGTAAGAAATAAAATACTAAAGCTTCTAGAGGCATGTATAATTTAACCTATTGTTGATAGTCAATGGGTAAGTCGTGTTCATTGTGTCCCTAAGAAGGGAGGCGTTACTGTTGTTCCTAATGATAAGAATAAATTGACCCCGCAAAGAATTGTTACAGGTTATAGAATGGTAATCGATTTTCATAAATTAAATAAAGCTACTAAGAAAGATCATTACACTATACCTTTTATTGATCAAATGCTAGAAAGATTATCCAAGCATACACACTTTTGCTTTCTAGATGGTTATTCTGGTTTCTCTCAAATACCTATGTCAAAAGAAGATCAAGAGAAGACCACTTTTAATTGCCCTTTCGGTAATTTTGCTAATAGACGTATGCCTTTTGGTTTATGAAATGCACCTGCTAACTTTCAAAGATGTATGACTGCTATATTCTCTGACTTTTATGAAAAGATTGTTGAGGTTTTCATGGACGATTTCTCCGTTTAAGGAACTTCTTTTGATGATTGCTTAAGCAACCATGATCGAGTTTTGCAGAGATGTGAATCTTGTCTTGAACTGGGAGAAGTGTCACTTTATGGTTAATGAAGGTATTGTCTTGGGGCATAAGATTTCTGAAAGAGGTATTGAAGTTGATAAAGCTAAAGTAGATGCTATTGAAAAGACGTTGTGTCCTAAAGATATCAAAGGTATAAGAAGTTTTCTTGGTCATGCTGGTTTCTATAGGAGATTTATTAAAGACTTCTCTAAAATTTCTAGGCCTCTCACTAATCTCTTGCAAAAAGATGTTCCTTTTGTTTTTTATGATGATTGTGTAGAAGCATTTGAAATACTTAAGGAAGCCTTGAGGTCTGCACCTATTGTTCAACCACCTGATTAGAATTTACTCTTCGAAATTATGTGTGATGCGAGTGATTATGCTGTTGGTTCTGTTCTAGGACAAAGAGTTGATAAAAAATTGAATGTTATTCATTATGCTAGTAAAACTCTAGACAGTGCCCAGAGAAATGATGCTACTACTGAAAATGAATTTTTAGCAGTTGTTTTTGCTTGTGATAAGTTTAGATCTTATATTCTTGACTCCAAAGTAACTGTTCACACCGATCATGCTGCCACTAAATATCTTGTGGAAAAGAAAGATGCTAAACCTAGACTTATTAGATGGGTTCTCTTGCTACAAGAATTTGATTTGCATATTATTGATACAAAGGGAGCTGAGAACCCCATTGAAGAAACTTGTCTAGGTTAGAAAATGTTCTTGATGACCTACCTATTGATTATAGCTTTCCTGATGAACAATTAGTTGTCGTAAATGCTTCTCATAATGCTCCCCGGTATGCTGATTATGCTAATTAAATTATTGCTAAATTTATACCACCTAGCTTCACATACCAACAAAAGAAAAAGTTTTTCTATGATTTAAGACATTACTTTTGGGATGACCCACACCTTTATAAAGAAGGAGTAGAGGGTGTTATTAGACGTTGTGTACTTGAGCATGAACAGGAACATATCCTACGCAAGTGTTACTCCGAGGACTATGGAGGACACCATGCTGGAGATAGAACTGCACAGAAGGTATTACAATCTAGTTTTTATTGGCCTACTCTCTTCAAACATGCCCATAAGTTTGTATTGACTTGTGATGAATGTCAGAGAATTGGTAATATTAGTAGACGTCGGGAAATGCCTATGAACGATTCACTTGTTATTGAACCATTTCATGTTTAGGGCTTTGATTATATGGGACCTTTTCCTTTCTCTAACGGGTATACACATATTTTAGTTGTTGTTGATTACGTTACTAAGTGGGTAGAATCTATTCCAACTAGTAGTGTTGATCATAACACCTCTATTAAGATGGTTAAAGAAGTTATTTTTCCGAGGTTTGGAGCCCCTAGATATTTAATGACTGATGGTGGTTCACATTTTATTCATGGTGCTTTCCGTAAGATGCTTGCTAAATATGATGTCAACAATAGAATTGCATCTCCCTATCATCCTCAGTATGCATGCCCGGTGTCTGGCCTGCAACCGGAAAAGAGAACCCAATGCGTCCATACGTGATCCACTACCCTCGTACCCTTCCGGAACCTCGATGTGGCCTTGCCACCAGATCCGAAGGGGACGTCTCTTCTCGGGCCTCGGCTCGGCTACACTAATTTCCTCCCAAGCTACTTCCGGAATCGCTCCGTCCTAGTGGTCAAGTAGAATTGAGCAATAGAGAGATTAAATTGATTTTGCAAAATACGGTTAATAGATCTAGAAAGAATTGGTCTAAGAAACTTGATGATGCATTATGGGCTTATAGAACTGCTTATAAAAATCCTATGGGTATGTCTCCGTATAAAATGGTTTATGGAAAAGCATGTCACTTACCTCTTGAATTAGAACATAAGGCATATTGGGCTATTAAAGAGCTCAATCATGATTACAAACTTGCCGGTGAGAAGAGGTTATTTGACATTAGCTCGCTTGATGAATGGAGAACCCAAGCCTATGAGAATGCCAAGTTATTTAAAGAAAAGGTTAAAAGATGGCATGGCAAGAGAATACAAAAGCATGAGTTTAATGTAGGTGATCATGTTTTGCTATACAACTCCCGTTTAAGATTTTTTTGCAGGAAAGCTTCTCTCTAAATGGGAAGGCCCTTACATTACAGAGGATGTCTATCGCTCCGGTGCCACCAAAATCAAGAACGCCGAAGGCACAAATCCGAGGGTGGTAAACGGTCAAACAATCAAACACTATATCACATGTACTCCCATAAATGTTGAGACCAATATAATTGACACTGTGACATCGGAGGAGTACATAAGGGACACTTCCCAGAACGTTTCAAACTCCAAAAAGGAATAGGTATGTGGTACGGTAAGTAAACCGACTCCACTTTGGAATATTAAAAAAATTAGGAAAATTAAAAGTAGTCAGGAAGAGACACAAGGCAGCCACGAGGGTAGAGGGCGAGCCCCCCTACCTTGTGGTCACCCCGTGTGCCCTCCGGACTCCGTTTTCTTACACGATACTCCTTTCGGTCGGTAAAAATTCATTATATAATCTCCTGAAGGTTTTGATCAGCGTACCTCGACAGAATCCTCTGTTTTCATTTTTTCAGTTGTTTCAGTAGCAGATTTAGATCAAGATGTCGTCTCAACAGTCGGTCGGGGAGAGTCGTGTCTCTCATCCGACACCGGAGCACTTTGGGCCATCAACGTAGGAGATGGAGGCTGACTTTAAGCAGATAGATGCCATGGAGGAGGATCAAGAAGTTACCTCTCGTCTCCAAACTAGATTCAGGATGGAGGAACTTCAGAGCTCAGCAATTCCAAACTCGGCCATCCCTCCCAATGCTAGATTTCTCTCTTATGAAAATATGAATTTTCTCCCGCAGCTATGAAACATCCATGGGTAAAAGGAGCTCTAGCCATCACGGGCAAACTTCGCAAGGAAATAATGGATCTTAAGCAGCAAATCAATAAATTGGAGGATGAGAACTGCATCCCGAGGGGTATCATCGCAAGAACATCCCATCACCACCTCCGAAGAAAGATTCATAAATACATGGGTATGGGCACTCCCCTTGGCAACTGCCAAGCTTGGGGAGGTGCCCCGGTACCGTACCACCATCACACCTTGATCTTTATCGCTTTTCTTAGTTCGATACTTTTGGTTATATATTGATCTAGTAGAATAAAGTTTTTGTATGATTTAGCTTTGAGTTTTGCTTTGATATCTATCTATGTAATCGAGTCCTCAGGTTATGTATCATAAAGAATAGTTTTGAGTGAGGGCTTGGCTATGTCGTGTAACACCCCAAGAATCATGCTACAGTAACCTCACCCTAATGATGTCAGGTGACCATGCTTACTAAGCTAATGATCACTTGATGAAAAATCAAAGTCAAATTCATTTTCAAATTACAAGTGAAATAAAGAAATTCTTAAACATGAAAACTAAAATGTTCATCATGTGGAAAATAATACATAGATAATTATGGTGATGGACCAACATTTTTATAAATTGTTTAAATGCCCTTAAATTTTGAAAACAGTGGACCAATAGGCAATTACTTGACCTTTTCAATTTCTAGAAATGGTTGAGCATTCCGAAATGTTTTGGAACTTTTTGTGCGAGCCTTGAGTATTTCACTGTATTTTGTGCCAAGTTTCATATTAAGCAAAATCGTTTACTAGCTAAACAAAATGATAAAAAGAAACTAGAATGGAAAACAGAAAATAATAAAGAGAAAAGGCCAAAAGAAAAGAAAAGGAAACCCCTAGCCCCCTCTGGGCCTCGGCCCGCCCGAGCTAGCAGGCCTAGCTGGCCCGGCCCGCCTGCCTCCCACGTCGTCTCTCTCCTCTTTCCTCCACCTGTCGAGTCAGCCGAGCCGGTTCACCATCGCCACCACACCCACTCGTCGACGCGTCGCTACAGCCCCCGCGAGATGGATAAGGCCGACCCCAAGCCCCTGCAACGAACCCTAGCTTATCCTCCCTCCCCCCCCTCGCTCGTTCCCCTCTCCCTTATCCGCTCGCTCCTCCCGAGCACCACCATGGCCGTGTGCCGGTCGATCTCGCGGCCACCAGGCCCCTCCAGCCTCTCCAGCCTGTCCTGGAGCTCCAGCGTCGTCATCCTCTTCGTCTGGGGCCATTGGACCATGATGGGGCCACCGGAGCGCCCGCCTCGACTCCTTCTTCCTCATCTTCTCCGTCATCGCCGTGCTGCATCGCCACCACGGCCACCGCCACCGCCTCGCCTTGCCATCGTGCCCAACGTCTTCACCATCGTCTTCCACGTCGCCTGACGTTGGAGCCGAGGGACCCTGCAGCGCCGAGCCCCTTTGTTTGCATCTCTGGTCGCCGCCGTTCCCCTCCAACTCCGGCGACCTCTCTACTGCTACTAAACTGACCAAAGGCCACCATGAGCCGCTCGGTGAGCTCCTCCCTCCCTCCTTTCCACTCCTCACGCCTTGTGCATCGTCGTAGGTAGCTTGCCGCTACGCCATTTTCTGTCTGCCGTACGAGCTCGTCGCTGTCGTCGCTTCTGACCACTGTAGCCTGCGCCGTTGGGTTAGAACGACACGGTGATATTCCCGCGTTCGAATGAGCCCAAACGCACGCGCAAATTCGCACCGCAGCCGCCTCCCCATAGCACACCCGTGAGCTTCGCCACCGATGTGCTCGCCGCCATCGTCGTAGAACCCCCTGGCCATGAGACCGTCGCAGATCGACGCGGTTTGGTCTCCGCTTCAGAAGTGCCCAAATGCGCGCAAAACGGTGGCTAGAGCACATTTTTCGGCAACATCCAAGGCCGCGCCGCCGCAAATTTGCTCGCCAGAGCATTCTCCAACGACGACGCCAGCGGCATCCGACATGGAATGATGCATGGGTCCTTGTGCCACTAACGGTTGGGCCCAGTTGACTGGTAGACTGGGTCAACCTACTGACATGTGGGTCAGTGGGTCTCGCCTGATTAAACAATTTTAGTTAAATAGATAATATGTTAATTTATTTATTAATTAATTTAAATACTAAGTACTCACTGACTACTGGGACCCACCCACTAATTAACCTAATTAGTTTAGACTAACCCCATGTTAGAGCCACAGTCACTGACATGTAGGTCCCGCTGGACCCACAGGTCAGGTTTGACTCTGGTCAGCAGGCTGTTGACCAGTGACGTCATCGCTACGTCATGCTGACGTCATCCCATACTATTCTAGATAATGTTGATTTAAATTAATTAATAGTAATTTCAGAATATTGTTTAAATCTGTGAAAAATCATATAAAATAATTCGTAACTCGAATGAAAATAATTTATATATGAAAGTTGCTCAGAAAAATCTAACAAATCTGGATACGCGGAGTGTTCATCTGTCAAATACCCCTAACATGCTGAACATGGAACTTTCCCCTCTCTTTCATCTCTGCGGAAAATGCCTAACACCAGGAAAACCCCTCCAGAGGTTTTCCCTCTCTGTCTTCAACGTGTATTACCGCGTTAATTCACCCCTAGCATCGGATATTGCCATGTTATGCTTTATGATGATTTGTTTGCTTTATATTTATCATTTCTTCCCCCTCTTCTCTCCGGCAGACCCCGAGATCGATGATGCCCCTTTGATCGACTACGTCTCGGACGACCCTTCTTCCTTTGTAGCAGAGCTTCCAGGCAAGCAAACCCCCCCTTGAGCAGTCCGATATCGCCCATTCCCTTCTCTCTTATGCTTGCATTAGAACTGCTACTGTTTTTTTGTGATCCTATTCTCATGCATAGCATGTTCTTGTTACCTACTTTCACACCTTACATGTTTATCCTAAACTACTTAGTATAGGTTGGTTGATGACCCACCAGTGACCCCCACCTTGTCCCTGTTGCCCCCGCTGGATTATCAAAAGACCCGATCAACGGGATCGAAGACCAGGCCCGGGCACCGCACATCACTTCCCCCTTAGTTGCTCGACACTGCTAGGTTACTATCAAGTGCCGAGGCTGACACCTCATCAGCACTTCTGATGTTAACATTGTAGGTTAGTTCATCAGTTATGGTCATTGAGGGTGATTCCTCCTTCTCCACTCCTGATAACCACACTGTCGTGCAACTCCTCAAAAGTGGACTCGAGGGTGATTCCTCCTTCGTTCACCTTGACGATAACATCAGGTGGAATTCCATCGAGGGTGATTCCTCAGGGGTCCCCCTTGGTGTTATACAACCGGTTACTATGGTTACTATGACTTTACATTGAACCATGTTACTAAAGATGGGTCGGCCCCGAGGGTTACCCACGCGAGCTTAATTGTGAGTGATGTGGAGTCGGGTTAACCTGGAAGGTGCCCGCGAGATAATTACGAGGCATGGCTAGGAATTCTTAACCCTTGTCGCAAGTCCTCGAGACGGGGCGACGAGGTCACATCGATCATGAGTCTATGCTCGTTACCGCGCGCTCCTAATCCACTACGATTTGGATATTTGATCCGAGGGGCCTATAGCCTGATAGCACTAACCATCACGTGGGCATAGTATGGGCATTCTGCATCGTATGCATTAGCCGAAGCTTAATGGACATCATGCGACTGAGCGGTGTGCGCCGGGTTGGACTGCGTAAGCACCTGCCTTTTTAAGGAGGTAGTTAGGTTTGCTCACCGGCCGCACATGCAACATGCATCAGTTCCCGGGGTGATGTCCCAAGACCCCTGGGGGCATAGGTTTTGTCTGGCGTGCTTACCTCTCTATTAAGCCTAGGTCGGGTTGCAGCATATCGTTTTGGCCGAGGTCGGGCATGACCCAGTAAAGTGTGTCTGCCCGGAGTTAAGTGAGCGTGATGGGTAAGTTGGTGCACCCCCTGCAGGGAAGAAAACATCTATCGATAGCCTATCCTACGGTAACGGACACTCAGAGTTGTATCCTGATCGATACAACTAGAACTGAATGCTGAGACATGAAATGGATATGTGGCTCCGGGAGTCGAGAAAGGATCCCGGAGCATTGATACAACAACATAAATACGACTTATGTTATACTACTCTGCTCACTACTCTTGTTGCAAGACGGTGGTTTCCAGAAGATGCTATTCTTCGATAAGAGTAGCTTATCCCCTCTTATTCTGGCATTCTGCAGTTAGTCTACAGATACTACCCCTTCCATTGATACTGATGCATAAGTAGTGTAGATCCTTGCTTGGAGTACTTTGGATGAGTACTCACGTTTGCTTTGCTACCCCTTTTCCCCCTTCTTTCTTCTTTCTGGTTGTTGCAACCAAGTGGTGGAGTCCAGGAGCCAGATGCCACCTTTGACGACTGCTACTACCCCGAGGGTGCCTACTACTACGTGACGGCCGCCGACGGCCAGGAGTAGTTAGGAGGCTCCCAGACAGGAGGCCTTGCCTTTTTGATCATTCCTACTTTTGTGCTCGCCTTCCTAAGGCAAACTTGTTTAACTCATGTATGTACTCAGATATTATTGCTTCCGCTGACTCTTGTGTTTTCGAGCTTATGTATTTGTGCCCTCGAGGCCCCTGGCTTGTAATATAAATCTTGTATTATTTTATTTGTGTCTAGAGTTGTGTTGTGATATCTTCCCATGAGTCCCTGATCTTGGTCGTACACATTTGCGTGCATGATTAGTGTACGGTCAAATCAGGGGTGTCACAAGTTGGTATCAGAGCCGACTGCCTGTTGGAACCCCCCTTTCCAACTCCTTGGCCAAAGTCGAGTCTAGTCACTACAAAACTTTTACTAACATGGTTGTGTGTCTTATGCGCCCACGTCGCCATTGGGTGGTATTATGATCTTTTACTCCTCGTATATACTCTGGGATTCTGATGTCTCTTCTATCCGGGTTAAATGGTTTTGCTAACTCTAACTCTAGGTTCTCGTAAATACTTTCTCCCGGAGAGCCCCTGCACTCCAGATGATTGCTTGGTGCACCAGAAGATTCTGAAGATACTCTCCGATGTTTTTCCGAGACCCTTGTGCGCTTCGACGGTGCTCCCTACCACCGATAAATCCTTGTGGGTAACATCCTACATTTGTGGTTCATACCTTCATCCCCAGTTGCTCTTGTTATTACAAGATACCCTGAAATACTACTCGATCTTCCAAAAATCCTCTACAACCTATGGCTCTTGAAATTCTTGCTTGCTTGCATTATGGTTAAACCCATAAGTCTAGTAATCATATTGGCATCGTTTGTCACTATCATTTTGTCGCCGCTGATTCAATATATTGCGGATGCACGCAATCATCGTTCATAATTAGAATTCTCCCCTTCAGCGCAGACGTCATCCCGGACATGAGCTGGTGTTTGGAAAATCAATCTTCGATTGATTGTCGATCTATGTCTATTCAACTTACTTGTCTTTGATCAGAGCCTCTGCTTCTGATCCCCCGATTTGTAAATCACAATTCCTTTGCATTTTAGCTTTGAATTAGTCAGTTGTTTCTGTAATATGATCTCCTTGCCTTCTTTCTTCTTCTGGTTGAGTACTGATGCTCACATCAGATCCCTTGTGAACCACGAGATCCTTTGTTGGATTTTGTCCAACAGTGTCCTTCGTATTCAATAACCTTGTGGTCTTTTCCTCGGATACATAATGCCTTTGGTAAATTGAATCCTCCACTTTTGTCAACCATACTATGCTTTCGAGCTTGTGCTAATTACTTCTGAAGATTGTGGTATATGTTCCTAAGATGCCCCGATGGGTTGAACCTATGCCTTTTCTAACCCGTGTGAACCCAAAAACTTGTACGATTTATACTCTACTAGTGTAATGCCAGATAAAATTTCAACACTACAACTTCATCGAAAGCAAAAAGTGAATGAAAGGTTATGCATTCAAGAAGTGGGAGTCGACCTTGAACTTTGTGTTCATGCCCATGGACATGATGTAGATCCTATCATGGAAGCTTCTTGTAATAAAAACTATTCCCTTGATACAATATCATCTGGTATCGATGAATTGATCCTTTGCAACCATGGTTCCGACCATGATTGTTCCCTTTTGGTTTCATTTCTCGGACAAGTTAAAACACTTGTCTAATGCAGATCAATGCATCTCCACCACCTCTATATTGATCTTCCTTCGAATATTACCCTCCGGTATCTTGAGAATATCAAAGAACTGTGTTGCTTCCTATGAGTCTTCATCTAGTATTGCTTCTCACTGTTTCCAGATTTCCCCCGGGTTCTGAATTATTATTCACCTGAGAACACCAATAAGTGAATTGATTCCGCACTCCGATTCAATAACTCTTAGGTAATTTTCATTGCTTGCGAGTTTAATAATCCTTCAAGACATTCCTAGCCTGGTGAGCTATATCATCATCGTGTTGATTAAATTGTGCTACCTGATCCTTCTTCCCTGGGCACAATTTTTGACGATGAGCTAATCTCGATCCTCGTCATATCGTTTCGCCTTGAACAGCAAGCTTGATTCCGAGTTTGTGTCATATCCGTGGATCTAATAACATTTTGCTTCATCATTCCTTTGACTTGACGTCATCACTAATTGATTACATCTTCATGAATTCTCTCGACAAATGTGTCGTTATCATCATCAACATTCTGAGATCTTCCAGGATATCAATTGAATTCATGATGAGAAATACCATCCTTGCCCCTCGATGATTTGTGTATCCTGACAACATTCTTGCCTCCAACACAAACTTGTTCATATAATTTTGGAAATGCATCCTTTTTGACATGTCAATGGATTGCTGCTGAACCCATCGGCCACATCCTCATATTTTTCCTAATAAAATTACATGAGATGTTATAGAAATTCCCGATGGATCCTTTGTGTTCCCAAGGTCATACCTTTACCCGATGACCATGTCAATGCGATCCCGAAGCATGACTGTGATACAAGAACATTGGAGGCGCAATGCTGAATGTTTCTTGATCACTTATCCAAACACTGTTGTATGGGTAACATCATGAATTTCCTCTCCCCTTTACCTAAATGGTAATCTACTTACTATACTATCATGGATATCATCCTCTGCTTGTCCTTGGGAAGGATATACTCCTAATACTTGTGTATAATCACATTTTCCCTTTCCATTGGTCTGATTATTTTAGTAATCAAATTTTCCTTTCCGTTGGTTTTTTTAATCTTTCTCATAAATCTTTGTGATCTAAGAAGTAATATTTCCCTGCTTACGTAAACCCCTCATTGTACAACTATGTCAGTAAAACCCTGTTAATATTGATTGTTGACATTCCGGTAACCACCGATGGACGAGAACTTTGCCTACTGGTCCGCCTCATTCAACGAGTAGGAAAATGGTTCTCTTCGTCCCTCGCCCATGGTACCAACGTTGTTGCTGACATGACAGATAGACTATTCTATGATATGTCTTACTATCATAACCGTGCTAGATGCCAGCGCCCTTCCTACCCTTAACCCACATGGTGGGCCCATAACCCATAGATCCACATGATCGAAACCTGACTCTCATGTACACCCCATATTTCCAAAGTGGTTCCTCGCGCTTGGCTTCGTATGTAGATCACGAACCACCTTCCTACAAATGATCTACTCTGGTATCAAACACAATATTTATTTTTTGTTGCTCTGAAACCCTTTCACCTTCTAATTAGGCATCGAACAATTGCCTACCTGCTTAAAGCTTCTCATGCCTCCTTTTATATCTCGTGACTTTCGTTAGTTTCAATTCGAGAGATACTTTTACCACTTTCCATGAGTTATCTACCAGATAGTCAACCCTATAAGGTCCATTATTTCGAAGTTAACCCGTGTCCTTCCGTAATTACGATGGAGTCCCCCCCCCCCAAAAAAGGGCTAACGATTTCATCACGATGACCTGATGCAGCTAATTGAATACATCAACATAATGTACCGACCTCTTCGAGAAGACCAACCAAGACCGAGAATACTCGATAGAATTTCATAACCAAATCTTTCCCCCTTACTCCACCTCCTAAAATCTCGGGACGAGATTTCTTGTAGTGGAGGAGATTTGTAACACCTCGAGAATCATGCTACAGTAACCTCACCCTAATGATGCCAGGTCACCATGCTTACTAAGCTAATGATCACTTGATGAAAAATCAAAGTCAAATTCATTTCCAAATTACAAGTGAAATACATAAATTCTCAAACATGAAAACTCAAATGTTCATCATGTGGAAAATAATACATAGATAATTATGGTGGTGGACCAACATATTTATAAAGTGCTTAAATTCCCTTAAATTTTGAAGACAGTGGACCAACAGCCAATTACTTGAAATTTTCAATTTCTAAAAATAGTTGAGCATTCCCGAATGGTTTGGAACTTTTTGTGCGAGCCCTGAGTATTTCACTATATTTTTGTGCCAAGTTTCATATTGAGCAAAATCGTTTACTAGCTAAACATAATGCTAAACAGAAACAAGAATGGAAAACAGAAAAGAATAAAGGGAAAACACAAAAAGAAAAGAAAAGAAAACCTCTGGCCCCCTCTGGGCCTCGGCTTGCCCGAGCCAGCAGGCCCAGCTGGCCTAGCCCTCCTGCTTCCCGCGTCGTCTCCCTCCTCTCTCCTCTACATGTCGATCCTACCGAGCCGGTTCGCCGTCGCCACCGCACCCACTCGCCGATGCGTCGCTACAGCCATCACGAGATGGATAAGGCCGACCCCAAGCTCCCCTGCAACGAACCCTAGCTTCTCCCCCTTCCTCCCCCTCGCTCGTTCCCCTCTCCCTCACACGCTCGCTCCTCCCGAGCACCACCATCGTCGTGCGCATGTCGATCCCGCGGCCACCGGGCCCCTCCGGCCTCGCCGACCTTTCCTGGAGCTCCAGCGCCATCGTCCTCTTCGTCTGGTGCCACAGGACCACGCTGGGGGCCGCCAGAGTGCCCGCCTCGACTCCTTCTTCCTCATCTGCTCCGTCGTCGTCATGCTGCATCGCCACCACGGCCACCACCACCACCTCGCCTCTCCACCATGCGCAACGTCTTCACCGCCGTGTTCCACGTTGCCTGACGCCTTTCGTTGGAGCCGAGGGACCCTGCAGCGCCGAACCCCTTCGTTTTCATCTCCGACCGCCGTCGTTCCCCTCCAACTCCGGCGACCTCTCTACTGCTACTAAACTAACCACAGGCCATCGAGCTGCTCGGTGAGCTCCTTGATACGTCTCCAAGGCATCTATAATTTTTTAATGTTCCATGCTATTATATTATCTGTTTTGGATGTTTAATGGGCTTTATTATGCACTTTTATATTATTTTTGGGACTAACCTACTAACCCAAGGCCCAGTGCAAATTGCTATTTTTTTGCCTATTTCAGTGTTTCACAGAAAAGGAATATCAAACGGAGTCCAAATGGAATGAAACCTTTGCGAGGATCGTTTTTGGAACAAACGCAACCCAGAAGACTTGGAGTACATGTCTGGGAAGCCACGAGGTAGGAGGGCGCGCCCAAGGGGGTAGGTGCGCCCCCACCCTCGTGGGCCCCTCGTTGCTTCACCGACGTACTTCTTCCTCCTATATATACCCATATACCCTGAAAACATCTGGGAGCACCACGAAACCCTATTTCCACCACTGCAACCTTCTGTACCCATGAGATCCCATCTTGGGGCCTTTTCCGGAGCTCCACCGGAGGGGGAATCGATCCCAGAGGGCTTCTACATCTACACCATAGCCTCTCTGATGAGTTGTGAGTAGTTTACCACAGACCTTCGGGTCCATAGTTATTAGCTAGATGGCTTCTTCTCTCTCTTTGGATCTCAATACAAAGTTCTCCTCGATCTTCTTGGAGAAGTATTCGATGTAATACTTTTTACGGCATGTTTGTCGAGATCCGATGAATTATGGGTTTATGATCAAGATTATCTATGAACAATATTTGATTCTTATACGCATGATTTAAATATCTTAGCAAGTCTCTTCGAATTATCAGTTTGGTTTGGCCTACTAGATTGATCTTTCTTGCAATGGGAGAAGTGCTTAGCTTTGGGTTCGATCTTGCGGTGTCCTTTCCCAGTGACAGCAGGGGCAGCAAGGCACGTATTGTATTGTTGCCATCGAGGATAAAAATATGGGGTTTATATCATATTGCATGAGTTTATCCCTCTACATCATGTCATCATGCTTAAGGCGTTACTCTGTTCTTATGAACTTAATACTCTAGATGCATGCTGGATAGCGGCCGATGTGTGGAGTAATAGTTGTAGATGCAGAATCGTTTTGGTCTACTTGTCTTGGACGTGATGCCTATATACATGATCATGCCTAGATATTCTCATAACTATGCACTTTTCTATCAATTTCTCGACGGTAATTTGTTCACCCACCGTAGAATATGCTATCACGAGAGAAGCCACTAGTGAAACCTATGGCCCCCGGGTCTATCTTCCATCATATTAATTATCCATCAACTAGTTATCTTTACTGTTCTTTTATTTTGCAATCTTTACTTTTCAATCTATACAACAAAAATACCAAAAATATTTATCTTATTATCTCTATCAGATCTTAGTTTTGCAAGTGGCCGAGAAGGATTGACAACCCCTTTATCGCGGTTGTTGCAAGGTTGTTATTTGTTTGTGCAGGTACGAGGGATTTGCGTGTAGTATCCTGCTGGATTGATACCTTGGTTCTCAAAAACTGAGAGAAATACTTACGCTACTTTGCCGCATCACCCTTTCCTCTTCAAGGGAAAATCAACGCATGCTCAAGAGGTAGCAAGAAGAATATCTGGCGTCATTCCCGGGGATATCTACGCACAGGTCACATACCAAGTACCCATCACAAACTCTTATCCCTTGCATTACATTATTTTCCATTTGCCTCTCGTTGTCCTCTCCCACACTTCACCTTTGTCGTTTTATTCGCCCTTCTTTTCCGTTCGCTTGCCTCGTGTGTGTATGTGTGTTTTATCGGTTGCTTTGCCGTCATGGCTAGCCCTTATATCATTGTTAGTACTCCCGATAATGAAGTTCTTAATTTTAAACAAAGGGAGAGAGAAAATATAAAAGATGTTTGATATAGGATTTGCAATGCTCGGAATAAATCCACTAGAAAGCAATCTACTTTCGTTCTTCTTCGCAATTTTTATGTAGGCATCACTCCTTGGAATAGATATATTCTTGATACCATTATCGGAGGGAATTTCTTGGGTAGCCATACTTTTCATTCTTATAATGCTATGTTAGATTTGTTTGGCCCACCACCTATTTTGGTTAATGGAACTATGTTAACTTTGGAACATGTAATGCAAAGGCTTGAAACTATTGAAAATAAAGTTGCCATTATAGAATTGATTGAGAGTTTGGATAAAATGATCCATAACCAAATTACCCAATATGGATCTAAGGTAGGAGTCACTCTACAGAATTTTAAATAAAAAAATCCATAGTTAAAGAAAAAATAGATCAGGATTCCACTAGAATTGATAAACTTGAGGATATTATTACCAACGTAGGGTCTGCTTTTTCTGCTGTGAGAAACACCTCAAACCCTTCTACTACCAATCTTGCCAAATTTATGTATGTTCCTAAAAATAAGGGTGAATCTTCTAGTAAGGAAACTAAGGATCTCAAATCAATAAGTGTTCACCCCAACTTTCCCGCCATCATTAAGGAACCTTTTGCTGCAAATAAATTTCTTGATTTCTTGCCTAGGGGTTTAATTATTAATGAAAATAAAGAAACTCCTAAGGGTTATAAGTGTTTAATTGAAGAATTACCTACCAAAGATGGCAATACCTAGATCTATTCTTGCCTTGTGCCAAGCTAGGGGCCTTAAACAATAGCGCTTGTTGGGAGGCAACCCAATTTTATTTTATTTGCTTTTACTTATATTTAGTAATAAATAATGCATATAGCTTCTATTTAGATGTGGTTTTGTGTTTTAATTAGTGTTTGTGCCAAGTAGAACCTTTGGGAAGACTTGGGTGAAGTCTTTGCGATCATGCTGTAAAAAACAGAAACTTTTGTGCTCACGAGATTGGATGCCCTTTTTTACTGGAGGGTGATTTTTGGTTGATTCTCTTTGCAGATGATTAATAGACAAATTCCTCATGTCCACCAATTTATTTCAGAATTTTTACAGTTACATAAGTATTTGAAAGTTACAGATTGTTACAGACTGTTCTGTTTTTGACAACTTATGTTTTTCGTGTGTTGCTTGCTTGTTTTGATGAATCTATAAGTAGTATCGGGGGGTATGAACCATACAGAAGTTGGAATACAGTAGGTTTAACACCAATATAAATAAAGAATGAGTTCAATACAGTACCTTAAAGTGGTGGTTTGTTTTCTTATACTAACGGAACTCACGAGATTTTCTATTAAGTTTTGTGTTGTGAAGCTTTCAAGTTTTTGGTTAAGGATTTGATGGACTATGGAACAAACAGTGGCAAGAGCCTAAGCTTGCGGATGCCCAAGGCACCCGAAGATAAAATTCAAGGACAACCAAAAGCCTAAGCTTGCGGATGCCCCGGGAAGGCATCCCCTGTTTCGTCTTCGTCTATCGGTACCTTTACGTGAGACTATATTTTTATTCACCACATGATATGTGTTTTGCTTGGAGCATCTTGTATGATTTGAGTCTTTGATTTTTAGTTTACCACAATCATCCTTGTTGTACACACCTTTTGGTAGAGACACACATGAATCAGAATTTATTAGAATCCTCTATGTGCTTCACTTATATCTTTTGAGCTAGATAATTTTGCTCTAGTGCTTCACTTAAGTCTTTTTAGAGCACAGTGGTGGTTTTATTTTACAGAAATTATTGATCTATCATGCTTCACTTATATTATTTTGAGAGTCCTTTAGAACAGCATGGTAATTTGCTTTGGCTATAAAATTAGTCCTAATATGATAGGCATCCAAGATGGGTATAATAAAAACTTTCATATAAAGTGCATTGAATATTAAGAGAAGTTTGATACTTGATGATTGTTTTGAGATATGAGGATGGTGATATTAGAGCCATGCTAGTACAGTAGTTGTGAATTTGAGAAATACTTGTGTTGAGGTTTGCAAGTCCCATAGCATGCACGTATGGTAACCGTCGTGTGACAAATTTGAAGCATGAGGTATTTCTTTGAATGTCATCCTTTGTGTGGAGGTCGGGATCGCGCGATGGTTAACTCCTACCAACCCTTCCCCTAGGAGCATGCATGTAGTACTTTGTTTTGATGACTTGTAGATTTTTGCAATAAGTATGTGAGTTCTTTATGACTAATGTTGAGTCCATGCATTATACGCACTCTCACCCTTCCGCCATTCCTAGCCTCTCTCGTACCACGCAATTTCCCCGATACCATACACGAACCATATCCCTTCCTCCAAACAGCCACCATACCTACCTATCCTGGCATTTCCATAGCCATTACGAGATATATTGCCATGCAACTTTCCACCGTTCCGTTTATTATGACACGCTTCATCATTGTCATATTGGCACAGATGATCATGTAGTTGACATCGTATTTGTGGCGACGCCACCATGCATAATTTTTCATATATGTCACTCTTGATTCATTGCACATCCCGGTACACCGCCGGAGGCATTCATATAGAGACATATTTTCTTCTAGTATCGAGTTGTAATCTTTGAGTTGTAAATAAATAGAAGTGTGATGATCATCATTATTAGAGCATTGTCTTGGAAAAAAAGGCCAAAAAAAGGAAGGCCCAAAAAAAAGAGGACGATGCTACTATATTTTTCCACACTTGTGCTTCAAAGTAGCACCATGATCTTCATGATAGAGAGTCTCTTGTTTTGTCACTTTCATATACTAGTGGGAATTTTAATTATAGAACTTGGCTTGTATATTCCAACGATGGGCTTCCTCAAATGCCCTAGGTCTTTGTGAGCAAGCAAGTTGGATGCACACCCACTTACTTTCTTTTGTTGAGGTTTCATACATTTATAGCTCTAGTGCATCCGTTGCATGACAATCCCTACTCACTCACATCGATATCTATTGATGGGCATCTCCATAGCCCATTGATACGCCTACTTGATGTGAGACCATCATCATCCTTTTGTCTTCTCCACAACCACCACTCTATTCCACCTATAGTGCTATATCCATGGCTCACGCTCATGTATTGCGTGAAATTTGAAAAGTTTGAAAAAAAATTGAAGTATGAAACAATTTCTTGGCTGAAACCGGGGTTGTGCATGATTTGAATATTTTGTGTGACGAAGATGGAGCATAACCAAACTATATGATTTTGCAGGGATGGACTTTCTTTGGCCATGTTATTTTGAGAAAACATAATTACTTTGATAGTATGCTTGAAGTATTATTATTCTTATGTCAATATTAAACTTTTGTCTTGAATCTTTCGGATCTGAACATTCATGCCAAAATAAAGAAAATTATATTGAGAATTATGTTGGGTAGCATTCCACATCAAAAATTCTGTTTTTATCGTTTACCAACTCGAGGGCGAGCAGGAATTAAGCTTGGGGATGCTTGATACGTCTCCAACGTATCTATAACTTTTGGTTTGTTCCATGCTATTATATTATCTGTTTTGGATGTTTAATGGGCTTTATTATGCACTTTTATAATATTTTTGGGACTAACCTACTAACCCAAGGCCCAGTGCAAATTGCTGTTTTTTTTTCTATTTCATTGTTTCGCAGAAAAGGAATATCAAACGGAGTCCAAATGGAATGAAACCTTCGCAAGGATCATTTTTGGAACAGACGCAACCCGGAAGACTTGGAGCACACGTCTGGGAAGCCACGAGGCAGCCACAAGGCAGGAGGGCGCACCCAGGGGGGTAGGTGCGCCCCCGCCCTCGTGGGCCCCTCGTAGCTCCACCGACGTACTTCTTCCTCCTATATATACCCATATACCCTGAAAACATCCGGGAGCACCACGAAACCCTATTTCCACCGCCGCAACCTTCTGTACCCGTGAGATCCCATCTTGGGGCCTTTTCCGGAGCTCCACCGAAGGGGGACTCGATCACGGAGGGCTTCTACATCAACACCATAGCCTCTCGGATGAGTTGTGAGTAGTATACGACAGACCTTCGGTTCCATAGTTATTAGCTAGATGGCTTCTTCTCTCTCTTTGGATCTCAATACAAAGTTCTCCTCGATCTTCTTGGAGATCTATTCGATGTAATACTTTTTGTGGTGTGTTTGTCGAGATCCGATGAATTATGGGTTTATGATCAAGATGATCTATCAACAATATTTGATTCTTCTCTGAATTCTTATATGCATGATTTAAATATCTTTGCAACTCTCTTCGAATTATCAGTTTGGTTTGGCCTACTAGATTTATCTTTTTGCAATTGGAGAAGTGCTTAGCTTTAGGTTCAATACTATAGTGTCCTTTCCTAGTGACAGTAGGGGTAGCAAGGCACGTATTGTATTGTTGCCATCGAGGATAAAAAGATGGGGTTTATGTCATATTGCATGAGTTTATCCCTCTACATCATGTTATCTTGCTTAAGGCATTACTCTGTTCTTATGAACTTAATACTCTAGATGCATGCTGGATAGCGGTCGATGTGTGGGGTAATAGTAGTAGATGGAAAATCCTTTCAGTCTACTTTTCACGGACGTGATGCCTATATACATGATCATGCCTAGATATTATGATAACTATGCGCTCTTCTATCAATTGCTCAACAGTAATTTGTTCACCCACCGTAAAATATGCTATCTTGAGAGAAGCCACAAGTGAAACATGTGGCCCCCGGGTCTATCTTCCATCATATTAATCTTCAGTCAACTAGCCATATTTTATTTTGCAATCTTTACTTTTCAATCTATACAGCAAAAATACCAAAAATATTTATCTTATTATCTCTATCAGATCTCACTTTTGCAAGTGGCCGTGAAGGGATGGACAACCCCTTTATCGTGTTGGTTGCAAGTTCCTTATTTGTTTGTGCAGGTACGAGGGATTTGGGTGTAGTCTCCTACTGGATTGATACCTTGGTTCTCAAAAACTGAGGGAAATACTTACCCTACTTTGCTGCATCACGCTTTCCTCTTCAAAGGAAAACCAACGCATGCTCAAGAGATAGAAGAAGGATTTCTGGCGCCGTTGCTGGGGAGATCTATGCACAAGTCATATACCAAGTACCCATCACAAACTCTTATCCCTCACATTACATTATTTGTTATTCGCCTCTTGTTTTCCTCTCCCCCACTTCACCCTTGCCGTTTTATTCGCCCTTCTTTTTTGTTCACTTGCTTCTTGTTTGCTTGTGTGTTGGATTGCTTGTTCGTCACTATGGCCCAAGACTATACTAAATTGTGTGACTTTTCCAATACCAACAATAATGATTTTATTAGCACTCTGATTTCTCCTGTTACCAATGTTGAATCATGTGAAATCAATGTTTATATGTTAAACCTTTTTATGAAAGATCAATTTTCTGGCCTTCCTTGTGAAGATGCCGCTACCCATCTAAACAACTTTGTTGGTTTGTGCGATATGCAAAAGAAGAGAGATGTGGATAATGATATTGTTTAATTAAAGCTATTCCCGTTTTCTCTTAGAGATCATGCTAAAACTTGGTTCTCTTCTTTGCCTAAAAATAGTATTGATTCATGGAATAAGTGCGAAGATGCCTTTATCTCTAACTATTTTCCTCGCTAAGATTATCACTCTTAGAAACGATATTATGAATTTTAAGCAACTTGATCATGAGCATGTTGCACAAGCTTGGGAGAGGATGAAATTAATGATACGTAATTGCCATACACATGGTTTGCAATTATGGATAATTATACAAAACTTTTATGCTGGATTGAATTTTCCTTCTGGAAATCTTTTAGATTCGGCCGCGGGAGGCACTTCCATGGAAATCACTTTAGGAGAAGCTACTAAACTCCTAGATGATATTATGGTTAATTACTCTCAATGGCACACCGAAAGATCCACTAGTAAAAAGGTCCATGCGATTGAAGAGATTAATGTTTTGAGTGGAAAGATGGATGAACTTATGAAATTATTTGCTAATAAGAGTGTTTCTTCTGATCCTAATGATATTCCTTTGTCCATGTCGATTGAGAATAATAATGAATCTATGGATGTGAATTTTGTTGGCAAGAATAATTTTGGTAACAATGCTTATAGAGGAAACTTTAATTCCAGGCCGTTCCTAAGTAATTCCTCTAATAATTATGGAATTCCTACAACAACTCTTATGGAAATTTTAATAAGATGCCCTCTGATTTTGAAACTAGTGTTAAAGAATTTATGAATTCGCAAAAGAATTTCAATGCTTTGCTTGAAGAGAAATTGCTTAAGATTGATGAGTTGGCTAGGAACGTGGATAGAATATCTCTTGATGTTGATTCTTTGAAACTTAGATCTATTCCACCTAAGCATGATATCAATGAGTCTCTCAAAGCCATCAGAATTTCCATTGATGAGTGCAAAGAAAGCACCGCTAGGATGCGTGCTAAAAGAGATTGCTTTGTGAAAGCATGTTCTTCTAGTTTAGATGCTAATAATGATGAAGATCTAAAAGTAATTGACGTGTCTCCTATTAAATCCTTGTTTTCTAATATGAATCTTTATAAAGATGGGGCTGGAGATGAGTCAACTTTAGTTAAGAGGCGTCCCAATGATTTAGAGCTTTTAGATCTTGATGCAAAAAATTGTTAAAAGTGGGATTGAAGAGGTCAAAACTTTACATAGCAATAAACCCAATATTTTTTATTTCAAGGAATTTAATTATGATAATTGCTCTTTGATAGATTGTATTTCCTTGTTGCAATATGTGCTAAATTATCCTCATGCTTATAGTCAAAATAAAGCTTTTACCAAACACATCGTTGATGCTTTAATGCAATCTTATGAAGAAAAACTTGAATTAGAAGTTTCTATCCCTAGAAAACACTATGATGAGTGGGAACCTACAATTAAAATTAAGATTAAAGATCATGAATGCTATGCTTTGGATGATTTGGGTGCTAGTGTTTCCACTATTCCAAATACTTTGTGTGATATGTTAGGGTTCCATGAACTTGATGATTGTTCTTTAAATTTGCATCTTGCGGATTCTACCATTAAGAAACCTATGAGAAGGATTAATGATGTTCTTATTGTTGCAAATAGGAACTATGTTCCCGTAGATTTCATCGTTCTTGATATAGATTGCAATCCCGTATGTCCTATTATTCTTGGTAGACCTTTCCTTAGAACGATTGGTGCAATTATTGATATGAAGGAAGGAAATATTAGATTACAATTTCCGTTAAGGAAAGGAATGGAACACTTTCCTAGAAAGAAAATCATATTACCTTATGAATCTATTATGAGAGCCACTTATGGATTGCCTACCAAAGATGGCAATACCTAGATCTATTCTTGTATCATGCCTAGCTAGGGCGTTAAACAATAGCGCCTGTTGGGAGGCAACCCAATTTTATTTTCTTTGCTTTTACTTCTGTTTAGTAATAAATAATGCATCTAGCTTATGTTTAGATGTGGTTTTGTGTTTTAATTAGTGTTTGTGCCAAGTAGAACCTTTGGGAAGACTTGGGTGAAGTCTTTGAGATCATGCTGTAAAAAACAAAAACTTTTGCGCTCACGAGATTAGCTGCCATTTTTTACTAGAGAGTGCATTTAGGTTGATTCTTTTTGAAGATGATTAATAGACAAATTCCTCATGTCCACCAATTTATTTCAGAATTGGTAGAGTTACAGAAGTATTCAAAAGTTACAAATTGCTACAGACTGTTCTGTTTTTGACAGATTCTGTTTTTCGTGTGTTGTTTGCTTATTTTGATGAATCTAAGAGTAGTATCGGGGGGTATAAACCATAGAAAAGTTTGAGTACAGTAGGTTTAACACCAATATAAATAAATAATGAGTTCAATACAGTACCTTAAAGTGGTGGTTTGTTTCCTTATACTAACGGAGCTCACGAGATTTTCTGTTAAGTTTTGTGTTGTGAAATTTTCAAGTGTTTGGGTAAGGATTTGATGGACTATGGAACAAAGAGTGGCAAGAGCCTAAGCTTGGGGATGCCCAAGTCACCCCAAGGTAAAATTCAAGGACAACCAAAATCCTAAGAATGGGGATGCCCTGGGAAGGCATCCCCTATTTCGTCTTCGTTTATCGGTAACTTTACTTGAGACTATATTTCTATTCACCACATAATATGTGTTTTGCTTGGAGCGTCTTGTATGATTTGAGTCTTTGCTTTTTAGTTTACCACAATCATCCTTTCAGTACGCACCTTTTGGGAGAGACACACATGAATCGGAATTTATTAGAATACTCTATGTGCTTCACTTATATCTTTTGAGCTAGATAGTTTTGCTCTAGTGCTTCACTTATATCTTTTTAGAGCACATCGGTGGTTTTATTTTATAGAAATTATTGATCTCTCATGCTTCACTTATATTATTTTGATATTCCTTTAAAACAGCATGGTAATTTGCTTTGGTTAAAAATTTAGTCCTAATATGATAAGCATCCAAGATGGGTATAATAAAAACTTTCATATAAAGTGCATTGAATACTATGAGAAGTTTGATACTTGATGATTGTTTTGAGATATGAGGATGGTGATATTAGAGTCATGCTAGTAGAGTAGTCGTGAATTTGATAAATACTTGTGTTTAGGTTTGCAAGTCCCGTAGCATGCACGTATGGTAAACGTTGTGTGACAAATTTGAATCATGAGGTATTTCATTGATTCTCATCCTTTGTGTGGAGGTCAAGATCACGCGATGGATAACTCCTACCAACCCTTCCCCTAGGAGCATGTGTGTAGTACTTTGTTTTGATGACTTGTAGATTTTTGCAATAAGTGTGTGAGTTCTTTATGACTAATTTTGAGTCCATGGATTATACGCACTCTCACACTTCCACCATTTCTAGCCTCTCTTGTACCGCGCAACTTTCGCCGGTACCATACACCCACCATATACCTTCCTCAAAACAGCCACCATACCTACCTATCATGGCATTTCACTAGCCATTTCGAGATATATTGCCATGCAACTTTCCACCGTTCCGTTTATTATGACACGCTTCATCATTGTCATATTGACATGCATGATCATGTAGTTGACATCGTATTTGTGGCAAGGCCACCATGCATAATTTGTCATACATGTCGCTCTTGATTCATTGCACATCTCGGTACACCGCCGGAGGCATTCATACAGAGTCATATTTTGTTCTAGTATTGAGTTGTAATCCTTGAGTTGTAAATAAATAGAAGTGTGATGATCATCATTAATAGAGCATTGTCCCGAAAGGAAAAAAAGAGAAGAAAAAATAGAAAGGACAAATAAAAAAAGGAAGGCCCAAAAAAGGGACAATGCTACTATCTTTTTCCACACTTGTGCTTCAAAGTAGCACCATGATCTTCATGATAGAGAGTCTCTAGTTTAGTCACTCTCATATACTAGTGGGAATTTTCATTATAGAACTTGGCTTGTATATTCCAGCGATGGGCTTACTCAAATGCCCTAGGTCTTCGTGAGCAAGCAAGTTGGATGCACACCAACTTAGTTTCTTTTGTTGAGCTTTCATACATCTATAGCTCTAGTGCATCAGTTGCATGACAATCCCTACTCACTCACATTGATATCTATTGATCGGAATCTCCATAGCCCATTGATACGCCTAGTTGATGTGAGACCATCTTCCTCTTTTGTCTTCTCCACGAACACCACTCTATTCTACCTATAGTGCTATATCCATGGCTCACGCTCATGTATTGCGTGATAGTTGAAAAAGTTTCAAAAAAATTAAGTATTAAACAATTGATTGGCTGAAACCGGGGTTGTGCATGATTTGAGTATCTTGTGTGACGAAGATGGATCATAACCAAACTATATGATTTTTAGGGATGAACTTCCTTTGGCCATGTTATTTTGAGAAGACATAATTGCTTTGTTAGTATGCTTGAAGTATTGTTATTCTTATGTCAATATTAAACTTTTGTCTTGAATCTTTCGGATCTGAACATTCATGCCACAATAAAGAAAATTACATTGAGAATTATGTTGGGTAGAATTCCACATCAAAAAATTTGTTTTTATCGTTTTCCTACTCGAGGACGAGCAGGAATTAAGATTGGGGATGCTTGATACGTCTCCAACGTATCTATAATTTTTGAATGTTCCATGCTATTATATTATCTATTTTGGATGTTTAATGGGATTTATTATGCACTTTTATATTATTTTTGGGACTAACCTACTAACCCAAGGCCTAGTGCAAATTACTGTTTTTTTGCCTATTTTAGTGTTTCGCGGAAAAGGAATATCAAACGGAGTCCAAACAGAATGAAACCTTCGCGAGGATCGTTTTTGGAACAAACACACCCCAGAAGACTTGGAGTACATGCGAGGGAAGCCACGAGGTGGCCACGAGGCAGGAGGGTGCGCCCAGGGGGGGTAGGCACGCCCCCACCCTCTTGGGCCCCTCATAGCTCCAACAACATACTTCTTCGTCCTATATATACCCATATACCCTGAAAACATCCGAGAGCACCACGAAACCGTATTTCCACCGCCGCAACCTTCTGTACCTGTGAGATCCCATCTTGGGGCCTTTTCTGGAGCTCCATCGGAGGGGGAATCGATCACGGAGGGCTTCTACATCAACACCATAGCCTCTCCGATGAGTTGTGAGTAGTTTACCATAGACCTTCGGGTCCATAGTTATTAGCTAGATGGCTTCTTCTCTCTCTTTGGATCTCAATACAAAGTTCTCCTCGATCTTCTTGGAGATCTATTCGATGTAATACTTTTTGTGGTGTGTTTGCCGAGATCTGATGAATTGTGGGTTTATGATCAAGATTATCTATGAACAATATTTGGTTCTTCTCTGAATTCTTATATGCATGATTAAAATATCTTTGCAAGTCTCTTCGAATTATCAGTTTGGTTTGGCCTACTAGATTGATCTTTCTTGCAATGGGAGAAGTGCTTAGCTTTGGGTTCAATCTTGCGGTGTCCTTAACCAGTGACAGCAGGGGCAGCAAGGCACGTATTGTATTGTTGCCATCGTGGATAAAAAGATGGGGTTTATGTCATATTGCATGAGTTTCACTACAACAAAACCCCCCTTATGACAACGCATGGCTAGCAACGAAACATACATATCTGTTGTTGGGTCAACGTCCCACCTCCCACCTCCCATGATTTCCTAACCTCCCCGTACCCAGCTTCACATTATCCACAGGAAAAAAAATCTCCACATTATCTCTGCCTCCTCCATCCAAGTAGCACGCAGCCAAGCAAATCTCCTCTCTCTGTGACCACAACATCGCCGCCGCCGCCACCTCTGATTCTGGCTAGCTCCGGCGCTTGCTACGCCGCCGCTCACAGGAACGGCTACTCCTCACCGCCCTCCCTCGATCCCCCGCCATGGCGACTTCCTCCTCGCCCCTACATGGGGGCCACAGCAACCCTAGTTACCACAGGTCGCCAACGCCCGCGCCTTCTCCGGTTTGTCGCCCTACTGCCCCGAGCCACGTCTCCGCACGCGCTGCTCGAAGCTCGGCCTTGGTGGTGCTAATACGCCTCTGTAATCTCTACTCCGACGCCGCTGATGGTTCGGCGAGATTCTCCTCCTCTGACCCGCTCTACTCTTACTTCTATTTGCTTCTTTTTGTGGCAGGGCAGGGCAGATTCTTCGCCGGGCATTCTAATAATAATCAAGGCTACTTGATTACTCATCCCGATCCATCGCCGCCGGTGCTGGCTTGCACTACACTTCGTGTAAGGCATCAATGTATGCCTAACATTACAGTTTGTCCCCTCCCTTTTCCTTCCTCCCTTTGAGACCATATAACACTGAACGCTTACTTATCTACCTCTATCCCTCTCTCGTAGTACTGCCACCATGTATGACTCTGACTGAAACCGTGACAATGCGAAACACGGTGCTTATGCATCGTTTATGTCTATGCATCTCATTATATACAACAATGTTCATTATATGTACAGCTCACACTGGTTTCCCTTCTTATTAATTAATTTCAATGTATGATTATTTTTTATGCAGCTTGGCGTCTTTCTAGTTCCCTACAAAACATAACCATCGATATGGCTATATCTTTCAGGTAATGATCTGTGTGGTGCGTTGTTAAGCGGAGAGGCGGGGGACTTAAACTGGTAGTATTAGAATATCTGATCACAGGTGGCGTGTTGTGTGCTGGAAGCAATTCGCCTAGAGGGGAAAGGGTGTCAGTTGTACCGCAGGTGAGTAGGATCGAGGGCGATGCATGTGGGTTGGGAGGAAACACCAGCAGCTAGTTTAAAGGAAGGGTTGAGTACGTATGATTAATCCAGTTTAGTTACAGGTGTTGGCCTCTAGCTTGCTGTCAAATACGTGCTCTTGCAGAGAACCAGAGTAATGCTTTAATTCTCGCCAACGCATCAATGCAATGCAAGGTATGGTGTGGTTGAAACTTTTGTGGAGCGTTCACTACATAGTAGTATTAATGCTTTTCCATGCTTTTTCAAACCATACTTCATCAATCTACTAATGTAGATGCTTCAATATACTCCATTTGAGAATAATTTGTCGGGATATGAGGATGACTCAAGTAAGTCCCTTTTGACTGATCTGTATAGAACCCAATATGTTTCAAACCCCAACCTTATTTCTTATACTGTAGGGCATCTATTTTGGACTCTGGATCAGTTTTTCTCCTAACAAAGAAAGAACTGTCTGCTCAAGCGGCAAACAAAACATTATAGTTCCCTTTGTTATATATTAAAATATGGTACCTTTTTTGTGGGGGATGGTTGGCTTATTTTTATCTAAATCAGATAGAATTAATGTAATGTGAACAGTGAGAACAATTACAATGTTAATAGTAGTAAGATAGCAGGCCGTAGTTTAAGATTTACAAGAAAACAAGATTAGTTATTTCCTTCCCCGCAAAAAAAAGATTAGTTATTTTCTGATATGTATAGTTCTAAAAACGAAAGTCGTCATGTCAAAAAATTTGAACTATTTATTTTTATTGCTCGAGTATTGTACTACAGGTAGTGAGTTTGATGTTGAACTGCAAATTTAGACGAAAAAGTTCATTCAAAGGTAGAAACAAACATCACACAAAATATAGATTACTGGTAAAGATTTCTAGGTAGAAAGTTAAGAGATGAAAACCTACAATGCCACACAAGATAAACAGTAGCCCGTGCGAATGCACGGGTTAACGACTAGTAGTATGAAATGCTCAAATAATGTGATTTCACCAATCTTTATTTCACTTGGATGTTTCAAAAAAAAATAGCTACCTAGAGTTCCACCTTCACTTTGCATTTCTGGTTTAACATTTTTTGAAAGGTGCTTATAATACAGGAAACACTTTAGAATGTGGGTTACTTCAGACTTGCCTTGAGGAACTGGTGACAAATACACAGAAACCAAGTTTGTTAAAATTATCTCCATGGACTATATTCCCAAGTCCCAACTACCCATATAGGATGTTGGCAAAGGCATTTTTGTTGGTCTGCAGCAGCATTGTGGAACAAAATGCACACCTGAATGTAAGCTATATGACACAATCAGTTTCCATTATCTTAGTTCAAGTTTTCTTTTTGTGAGGTTAGTTGAAGTTACTCTTCTTTATTTAGTTGGCTGGACAAAAAATAACTGTGTGTGTGTGTGGCTATCTTAAAGTTGCAGTTACCCAATCGAAGTATACAATTTACAATTTTTGTGTATACTATAATGTAGATGCCTTAATGTGACTAATCTTTGATCTTAGGATGAGACTTCTCTTTTTGTACTAAGAGGGAACCATGTTAATTACGACATGCATGTTTATATATTAGATATATGGTCCTAATGTATGTTTGGCTTGCGACATCTGGCAAAAGAAGAGAAAAAGATTGACGGGAAAAAAAAGCAATGCCTAACAGAGTGGCATGCCTAGTACACAGTTATACATTCTTGTTACAATTAAAATCGAGCATCTGCTAGGAATAAGGAACGACAAGGATTTTTCTTGGTCACTTACAGTACACTGAACTGATGTGAGCCTTCCTTCTATAAATGATCGATCCTAGAATATTTAAGTGTTACATTTGGCTTCCATCTCCTTGTGCTGAATTTTCATTTTATTTATTTAATCTGTTGCAGTGGCGCATTTCCAGTGCTGGACGATGGGCAGGGTGGTAGTCATTCATCCTATAACAATGTCATAGAAGGCATCCTGAGGAAGTTCGTAGAGAAGCTTGTCATCAAGCATGAAGGGCGATGAAGACGAAGATGGTGCATGGCTAAGTTGTTGTTAGAAAGGTGGAGAATGGGGCTAATACAAGACAGTTTTACATTTATGTTATACAATGTCATTTTCATGGCTAATATGTAGGAGATCGTGTAATATCTTTTTCAGATTGTGTTAAATGTAATGCAACTGAGTCAATTAAATATATGGAATCTTTCTGTTTGTTGGAATGCTGCTCCTTGCACTATTGTTCGTAATATATAATATACCATTAATTGTTCAACCTATGTACAGATGGATGGAGGCAGCCCTACACTAATTTGTAATGTGAAAATTAGTTTGTGTAGGATAATCAACAACGTATACGAAGTGTTGTTAGGCTGTAGTTATATATGTTGCTATCTTGCAACGCTTCTACATACTGATTACCAACGCAGCTATATGTGTTGTTGTAGACCCTTCCAACGCCACCAACGGCAACGGATATAAATCCGTTGGTGTAGACGTTAGCAACACATATATGGACATTAGACAACGCAACGATGCGTTGCTAAAGGGGGGTTCCTATTGTAGTGTTTATGTCTCCACATCATGTCATCTTGCTTAAGGCGTTACTCTGTTCTTATGAACTTAATACTCTAGATGCATGCTGCATAGCGGTCGATGTGTGGAGTAATAGTAGTAGATGCATAATCATTTCGGTCTACTTGTCACGGACGTGATGCCTATATACATGATCATGCCTAGATATTCTCAAAACTATGCGCTCTTCTATCAATTGCTCGACAGTAATTTGTTCACCCACCATAGAATATGCTATCTTGAGAGAAGCCACTAGTGAAACCTATGGCCCCCGGGTCTATCTTCCATCATATTAATCTTCAGTCAACTAGCTATCTTTTAATTTTCAATCTTTACTTTTCAATATATACAACAAAAATACCAAAAACATTTATCTTATTATCTCTACCAAATCTCACTTTTGCAAGTGGTTGTGAAGGGATTGACAACCCCTTTATCGCGTTGGTTGCCAGGTTCTTATTTGTTTGTGCAGGTACGAGGGATTTGAGTGTAGTCTCCTACAGGATTGATACCTTGATTCTCAAAAACTGAGGGAAATACTTACACTACTTTGCTGCATCACCCTTTCCTCTTCAAGGGAAAACTAACGCATGCTCAAGAGGTAGCACCGTGCTATTTTCTGTCCGCCGCCCGAGCTCATCGCTTCAGACCACCGTAGCCCACGCCGTTGGGTTAGAACGACGCGATGATGTTCCCGCATTCGAATGAGCCCAAACGGGTGCACAAATTCGCAACGCAGCCGCCTCCTTGTAGCACACCCGCGAGCTCCACCGCCGACGTGCTCGTCGTCGTTGTCATAGAACCTCCCTGGCCAGGAGACCGCCGCAAAACGACGCGGTTTCGTCTCCGCTTTAGAATGCGCCCAATTGCACGCAAAACGGTGGTCGGAGCAAATTTTCCGGCCACATCTGAGGCCGTGCCGCCGCAGATTTGGTCGCCGGAGCGTTCTCCGGCGTAGACACCGGCGGCATCCGACATGGACTGATGCGTGGGTCCCCTGTGCCACTGACGGGTGGGCCCAGTTGACTAGTTGACTGCGTCAACGACTGACATGTGGGTCCCGCCTGGTTACATAATTTTAGTTGAATAGATAATCCGTTAATTAATTTAAATACTAACCACTCACTGACTACTGGGGCCCACCCACTAATTAACCTAATTAGTTAGACTAACCCCTGTTAGTGCCACAGTCGCCGACATGTGGGTCCCGCTGGACCCACAGGTCAGGTTTGACTCTAGTCAGCGGGCTGTTGACCGCTGACGTCACCGCTACGTCATGCTGACATCATCCCATACTATTCTGGATAATTTTGATTTAAATTTATTAAAAGTAATTTCATAATAATGCTTAAATCTTTGAAAAATCATATAAAATAATCCGTATCTCGGATGAAAATAATTTATATATGAAACTTGCACGGAAAAATCCAACGAACCTGGATACGCTGTTCGTTCATCTGTCACATGCACCTAGGAACTTTCCTCTCTCTTTCATCTGTCTGGAAAATGCCAAACACAAGGAAACCCCCTCCGGATGTTTTCCCTCTCCATCTTCAACGTGTAGTACCGCGTTAATTCACCCCTAGCACCGCGTATTGCCATGTTATGCTTTATGATGCTTTGTATGCTTTATATTTATTGTTTCTTCCCCCTATTCTCTCCGACAGACCCCGCGACCGATGTTGCCCCTGTGATCGACTACGTCTCGGACGACCCTTCTTCCTTTGCAGTAGAGCTTCCAAGCAAGCAAACCCCCCCTTGAGCATTCCGATACCGCCCATTCCCTTATCTCTTATGATTTCATTAGAACTGATACTATTTTTGTATGATCCTATTCTCATGCACAGCCTGTTCTTGTTACATGCTTTCATACCTTACATGTTTATCCTAAACTGGTTAGTATAGGTTAGATGACGACCCACCAGTGACCCCCACCTTGTCCTTGTTACCCCCGCTGGATTATCAGAAGACCCAATCAACGGAATCGAAGACCAGGCCCCAGCACCACACATCACTTCCCCCTTAGTTGCTCAACATTGCTGGGTTAATATCGAGTGCTGAGGATGACACCTCATCAGCACTTTTGATGTTAACCTTGTAGGTTAGTTCATCGGTTATGGTCATCGAGGGTGATTCCTCCTTCTTCACTCCCGATAACCACGCTATCATGCAACTCCTCAAGAGTGGACCTCGAGGGTGATTCCTCCTTCGTTCACCTTGAAGATAACATCAGGTGGAATTCCATCGAGGGTGATTCCTCAGGGTTCCCCCTCGGTGTTAGACACACAGTTATTATGGTTACTATGACTTTACACTGAACCATGTTACTAAAGATGGGTCAGCCCCAATGGGTACCCGCGCGAGCTTAATTGTGAGTGAGGTGGAGTCGGGTTGACCTGGAAGGTGCCCGCGAGATAATTACGAGGTGTGGCCGGGCATTCTTAGCCCTTGCCGCAAGTCCTCAAGATGGGGTAATGGGGTCACATCGATCATGAGTCTCTGCTCGTTACCGCACGCTCCTAATCCACTACAATTTGGATATTTGATACGAGGGGCCTCTGGCCTGATGGTACTAACCATCACTTGGGCATAGTATGGGCGTTATGCGTCCTATGCATCAGCCGAAGCTTAATGGACATCATGTGAATGAGCGGCGCACGCCGGGTTGGACTGCGTAAGCACCTGCCTTTTTAAGGAGGTAGCTTGGTCTACTCACCGGCCTTCCACACAACGTGCAGGAGTTCCCGGGGCAATGGCCTAAGACCCCTGGGGGCATAGGTGTAGTCCGGGGTGCTGACCTCTCTATTAAGCCAAGGTCAGGTTGTGGCGTATCGTTTTGGCTGAGGCCTGGCATGACCCAGAAAAGTGTGTCCGGTTGGAGTTAAGCGAGCATGGTGGGTAAGTTGGTGCACCCCTGCAAGGAAGAAAACATCTATCGATAGCCTGTCATGTAGTAATGGACACTCGGAGTTGTATCCCGATCGATACAACTAGAACTGGATGCTGAGGCATGAAATTTATATGTGGCTCCGGGAGTCGAGAAAGGATCCCACAGTGTTGATACAACAACATAAATATGACTTATGTTATACTACTCTACTCCCTCCTCTTGCTGCAAGACGGTGGTTTCCAAAAGATGCTAGTCTTTGATAGGACTAGCTTCTTGATGCGGAGCATCCCACGATCATCACCATGTTCACTTCGACGAGACCTCAACTACACACAATTGGACACAAGGTTAACTCGCTCCTCTTGGAACATCCACTTTCTACATGTGAGACATGGATACTACCTCAAATATATGTGCTATGCATGACCAGGAACCAAGAGGGAGGCCATGGAACATCTAGGAGCATTGGACAAGACGGCGAGGACACCAAGTACAAGGATCAAGAGAAGCTGCTAGAAAAGCTACAGGCTCCGGACGTCCGGCCTTCACCGGACGACCGGCGCGTCCCAGACGATCGGACGACCGGTAACCACCGGACGTCCGTAACGGCGATCACAGAAGGAAAATAGCGGAAGTCCGAAGACTTCCGGACGTCCGGACCCTCGCGAGCCACCGGACGTCCGGTAGCCGTCGGACGTCCGCTACATGTTGTCTACGCACAGTTATCGGGCCAGAGGCTCATGTATCCCTCTCCCACTTACCCCTTCGTGGCCCTAGACTATATATACTCCTTCACCTCCTCCTAGTGAGGGTTAGCTTAGTGATAGCTCATTTCATACCAAGAGCTTTGCTCATCTAGTGGTTCATCTCCTCGAGAGTGACTGCGGCACCTCTTCGGAGAAGATCCACACGGATTCAAGACCTCCGCTACGGAGAAGATCCCGCGGGATACCCCAAGACCTCCTCACGGAGAAGAACCGGTTACCCTCTGTATCGTCCCTTGTTGATCATCGATACGTTCCAAACGTATCCATAATTTTTGCTTGTGCCATGCTTGTTTTGCATCATTGTCTCATGTTTCTATCAAAGTTTTCTATCTTTTTGAGAATTTATTGGACTAACCTACTAATGGTTGCAAAAGTGCACAATGTTCTTGTTTTACACTTTATTGTGTAGGAATTACTTGGAAATTGACAAAAACGCAAAAGGAGTCGTATTGGAGTAGGACTCTGACTTTCCTGAAATCTGTCTGAGAACGTTTTTAGAAGATGGTCACGTTCCGGCCCGAAGACGACGTCAAACAGAAAAAGCCTAGTTGCGAAAGTTGTGGGGAATTTCGAGAGGATTCTTCTGGATATAAAATTTGTCCAAATCGGAGTCCGGACGGCCGAGAAAAGCCCGTTTTACTGAAGCCCAAAATCTGATGACGGGAATCCGAGAGTCTATATAAAGAGAGGAAACATAGGTCACCAAAAGCCACGAATTTTCCTCCTCCCAGGCCGCCGTCTTGGAGGGGAGGACCAGCACCATTGCAGCACCATCCACAAGGAAGAAGGGGGGCCAAGGAGCCACTGCCCCCTAGGGCCGCCGCCGCCACGGCTGCCGCCGGCCGCCTCCTCCTCTCCGGGCTACACCTCTCCATCAACACAACCATCAATCTCTTGCTCACCATGGCCATGTCTGAGTAGTCTTCTCCGGGGCTGAGGGCTTGTACGTGTAGCTATGTGGTTATCTCTCTCTCCCATGATGTGATCTTCGTTGTGATCATAGGCTATGTTAATCTAGGGTGATCCCATTATATTTCCCCTTCCTCTATGTATTGAATTGATGTACTCACTCGTCTTTATCTAGTATAATCCCCGAGACCAAGGTGACAGCGGTCTATTGGACATGGATTAGAAGAATATTTTCATGAGTGATTTCCTCTTTTGTGTGTTGATTGAAGATTGAGAGTCTCTTGGTGCTTGTCTTTGACTATCCTGGAGATATGTTGTGGTGATTGTGGTACTCTCTTTGGATGGCCGCGGTGACATTGGGAAATCCATAGATTGAGAACTACGAACTTTGAGGTGTACTTTTGTAGCCCTACATAATTCTCGTCCTCTCTTGACCACAAAGGAATGACCTCCGAGTGCGTCTCCATTGCATGTTTTATGGGAAATATCATGTGTTTAGACTATGTCAATGTTGTTGGGAGTTGCCACTAGTGAAAGTATGAAGCCTAGGCCTTGTTTCCACCATTGCAATACCATTTGTGCTCACGTTTACCACTTGTTTGCTTGCTGCACTTTTTATTACATATTTATATTACTTTGCTTTGCCACTCCTATCATCCATATTTTACCATCTCTTCGCCGAACTAGTGCACCTATACAACTCCTAGTTGTATTAGGTGTGTTGGGGACACAAGAGACTTCTTGTATCTTGATTGCAGGGTTGCTTGAAAGGGGTACGTTCAACCTCCACTTCCCTGAGTTCGATAAACCTTGGGTTACTCACTTAAGGGAAATTTGCTGCTGTCCTACAAACCTCTGCTCTTGGAGGCCCAACACTGTCTACAGGAATAGAAGCGTGTAGTAGACATCAAGGATGGATCTTGTATCTCTTTGTGTTTCGAGGATCTAGCATATGTGTGACTTGTTCTTGTTGGTTTGAGTGATTCTCTCGTGTTTACCCTCGTGTTCTTCGTGTTCTTCATGGGATCCCCTCCATTTCGTGAAAGATCGGCCATCTAGGGTTCCACCCTACATCATTATGGTATCAAGAGCCACGGTTTCTCACGAATTTGGAGCCCCATCCATCGTTTTCTAGCCTTGTTTTGTTGTGTTCTTCCCAATTTCGAAAATCCCCACCAAAAATAGCCCTATTTTTTTTGTGTTTTGTTGGTTTGATGATATTTTGTTGATTGTGATCCATGGATTTGCTTGGTTTCAAGTGGATCTAGCACTTCCCCAAGTTTCCCCATCTTTCATCCACGAAATCTCATCAATTTTGACCCCAAAATCATCAAATTCCGCCCAAAATCGCGTCCCGAAACTCAAACCCCGCGTTGACCCCGACCCACCGGACGACCGGCATTTTACCGGACGTTCGGACCCTCACGAAGCACCGGACGTCCGAAACTCACCGGACGACAGGAACCACCTATACAGAAGAAAATACCGGATTTCCGAGCCCGACCGGACGTCCGGTCACCGGTCGTCCGTCACTTTCCGGATGTCCGGTACCTGTAGTTTCAGACTTCGGCTGATTTTTGTTTTGGTCATAACTAATTCATCCGAACTCCGATTTTGACGTTCTTGAGATCATTTTGAAGCTCTTGACATTCCCCATACCAGAAAAATACTACCATATTCATTTGACTCCATCAAATGTTGTCAAATTTGGCAAGTTTGTATAGGCCCTCCACCATATCATCCGCATACCCACCACCGACTTCCGCAACCTATCCAATTTTGTTACCCTTAGCATTTGTGGTTGCTTGAGTAGTGATTTTAGTCTTCTAAGGTGTTTAGGCTACTTAGGGACAATCGCTTCTTCATCAACCACCACCACTTCCGCATAGCATAGCCCACTATACATTACCAACCCAACTTAACCTAGTTTTGTTGAGCTTGTTTGAGTTGTGGCTTGTGTCTCCTAAGGTGTTTCGGCTACTTAGGGACCGTGACTTCAACTCCGACATCGTGTATAGCCCATCATTCCACTTCCGCAACCACCACGGCATTGCCGCTATCACCATTTGACATTTGTCCTTGAGATTTTGAGTTGTGGTTTTTCCGTTTCCTAAGGTGTTTCGGCTAATTAGGAACGGGTCTACATCGAGAACACCGCCACTCATCATCGCCACGAGGTCGTCATCGTACATAAGGACGGTAACCTCGACGACATCATTGTATATTCCCCTTTCAATTGCATTGTTAACCCCTAGCCCATTTTGCGTCACTTGCCTATCGAGACTAGCCTTTGAGTATTGGCAACGTTACTTGTGCACATTAGTGATCATTGATCCACTCTTCCATTGCATATATATACCATATCATATTGGTATCATCATATCATCCTTGTGTCACAAGATTGTTCCCGCATATACACAATTGCTATCTTGGTTTGTGCATCGTGGCCATATACAAAAAAAAGAATAAAGCTTTTAAGCAAAAAGAGGAAGACAAAGAAGCTTGTAAGCAAGATACATAGCATCGCATCATATGATATCATACTTGATCATCATGGATCATCTTGTGTTAAAAGCACCGGAACATCATACACATAGCATACTTGGGATAGAAAGTTCATACATTTGCATCTTATAGGTTGTGCACAAGTGTCGTATCCGCCTATAGAGCAATCGTGCTAGCGTCTCTCTTGAGTTGTGCAACACGAGCGTTTTCTGTGGATTCCACATTTTGTGCTCATTCCTTGGTTGCACGACCCCATCTATCTATATGTGCGTGTGTTTCCGTGTGCCACTCCTTGCTATTGGTCTACTTGTTTCACTTGCGAATTTTTCAGTCTTTTTCAACATTATTGACTCTTGCTAACATTTTGCATCAATTTTTTTTGCCACTATCCTCACCGAGCTCCACCATAAGCTTTACTTGTGTAGGTGTGAGAAACCGACAAGAATTGGTACCAATTGTGCTATTTCCTTGTTCCACATTTGAGTGATCATTGATCCATCTTTGACATTGGTCAAGGTACATTTGGTATAATTCTTCTCTTTCTCCCACTCATACCTTCTAGCGTCTTGTGATGGATACGCAAGGCATTTCATCTCCGGTCTTCGACATCGACGGCGCGAACAACGACATCCACGCGAAAACCATCGGACTACAACGAGAAATGCAAGAGTGCTTGGGAAACATCGCCATCGAACTACGACACTCCGAGACAAGGACAATGGCTTCCTTCGACGACATGTGCGACTCCTTCAACAAACAAATGGCGGAGCTCCGACACTTGGTGGTCGATTACAAGTGTTCTTCCCCTTCGTCATCCTCTCGGCGGCGACGCTCAAATCACAAGTCTTCGGAGCGCAAACATGATGCAAGTGCAAGTCTTCGACGTCCACACCGCCATGGCGACCATCGACATCGTCATGAAGGGCAAGTCACCTCCAAGCATCATGTGCACGACGACGACGAACGACATCTACCAAGAGCTCAAGCACTACAACGACACCATCAAGATGAAGATGCTCGACACGCGCAAACATAGAAGTCCGAAGATGCTCTACTTCATGCCAAGCCCAAGCTTCAAGAGAACATAAGAAGACCGCGAGCCAAGCATACCCATGACAGAGTGTAATGCCCCGGATGTAATACTTTCTCTTTTGGGTATATAATATATCTCCGGCTTCATCTATTTCCATTCCGGGTTCTTTGTCTTTTGGGTTTTCGTCGTTTTGTTGTGTGCGTGTGTGGCATTCATTCATATCATGTAGACATGTGCATCGCATTGCATTTGTGTTGTCGGTTGCATCCGGTTCCACGCGTTCCTTCCCGTTGTCCGTTTCGTGTTCCGGAGCTCCCTCACGTGTTCGTGACGTCCCGTAGGCCTACTTTGTTGTTTGGGCGTATAACGTTACCGGTGTGCAGCGAGACTTGTCGTGTGTTGTTGTTTTGTTGTGTGTAACCCGCCTCTCGAATCTCGTCGCGTTTGGACTCCGTTTGCTATCCCAACAGTTATTCGTGTGGGTCCAAAGTGCCTTCGCTTTGTGGCCCGAAACACCCCTACAGCAGCCACTACCCTCTCCTAGGCCCATCTAAACTACCCCCGCGATCGGATCCGTCGGATCGCGATCGGAGGGCTCCTAACACCCCTAAATCCCCTAACCCTAGAAAACTGCTATATAATAGACCCCTATGTCTATTTTGGCATCCCTAGTTTCTTCTCCACTCTCTCCCCCTCATTTTTTTTCTCAGATCCACTTCTTCCCAAAAACTCAGATCTGGCCAGTCACTTGGACCTCATCACCTCGAGCTCCATCGAGGCAGCCAGCAGATCGCTCGGGAGCAGAGCCGCCGCTCCTGGGTTCGAGCACCCGATCCATCGATCCGGTCGGGGGCTCAGGTCAACGCTGCTCCAGCCAGTCGGCCCTCGCAGCGATCTCCCTCGGTCGATCGAGCCAGGCCCGAGAGGACCACTTCGCCACCCTTCGCCACCAGTGGGCCGGCCTCCCGCATCGCGCCTGGATCCCCACGGGACCGCATCGCCGCAGCCGGCCCGTACACCGCACCGCCCTCCTTCCGTCGCCGGGTTCCCGCGTGGGCCGTTGCCCTCCGCGCGAGGCCCAGCGCCGGGCGCCCCGCAATCCGCCGCCCTCCAGGCCCCGCGCCTCCGTCCGCATCCCCGCAGCCAGCCGGGCTGCCTCGCCACATCGCCACCCCTCCGCGGGCCCGCGCCGCGGCCTCCCGCTAGGCCACTCCAGAGCCGGTCCGGGCCGCATCTCCTCGCCGCATCATCCGCCGGCCCGATCCTCCGCCAGCCTGGGCCGGGCCACCGCCCCGATCTGCTTCCACCGCGGGCCGCACCAGTTTCAGCCCGAGGCCCGTTGACTTCTTCTAGATCTCAGATCTGAGGTTATTTCAAACCCTAGTCCCTGTTGTTTTTGTGTGTGCTGATGCTATACTAGAACTGCTCTAACTTTGTGTGTGTTTGTCCGTTTCGCGCAAATAGCATGTCCAGACGTTCGTGGTGATTAGCACTACGTTTTATCTTTTTGTGTCATGCATGTTAGAGGTCATCTAGATGCTTGTTTTTCCGTTGCAAGAGTGCATCCCGGTATAATTGTTGCTATGTGATGTTTTTATGTCATCTTTGCATAGTGATATCTTTTAGCTCGTTTATCCGAATGATGCAAATGACATGTCCATGTGTTCGTCTTGCCTTGCTCTACATGTTGTTGGTGATAGGTTGCATGATAGATTTATTCTTGCCATGTTTATCATCGTTGCAAAGTGTCATGTGGCTGTGATGTTATTTCACTTGTTATGAAATGCCATCTTGTTGAGCTCGTTGCTATCGTTGTGTTTATCTCCATGATGCATGCTTGTATGTTTCGGGATCACCATCATGTGTACTTTAATGTGGTGCTTACCACTTGCCATGTTTAGTTTCGAGGTGACTTAAACTTGCTCGTTTAGATGCCATGATGAAATTGCTGTTTTAGGACTTAGTGGTTTTTCACTAAGTCTGAAATCTGTAACGTTCCGATGCCATGTTTGCTTGCTGCTCTAGGACAAACCATGATAGTTTTGGAGTGGATCTTGATTGTTCCTTGTAGTATATATTGTTGGCTTTCCATTCATGTTCTCACATGCTTATTTGAGTGGCTGTAGCATGTTTAACTTTTGCTCCAAAGTTTCAATAAAATTCTGCTGCCAGAATTTTATTGTCAAGTTCAATATGTCCAAGCTTATTGCTATTGATCCGTGGCTCCTTTGGGGGTGCACCTTTGGACTTATTAGCTGTAGGATATGTCTAGTTTGTGTACTAGCTCTTTGCCATGATGTTTGAGTGCTGTAGCTTAATTATTTTGTGCTCCGAAGTTGCTATGTTGCTGAAATTTTCAGCTTTCGCTCATTTCTTGTTTCGGGCATAACTTTTAGCCCGTAGCTCCGATTTCAGCGAGTCTTATATGAAACTTGATTGATTTTCTGTGTAGATTCATAATATCTTATTGTTATCATGTTTTGAGGTGTTTTTCTTGAGTGCTAATTTCCGTGCTCCGTGTGCATCCTTAGTGCATCCATCATGCATCCATCACTTTCGAGTGCGCATTGCATCTTGTTGATTTGTGCCTTGTGTGATTGTATTGTTTAGAGCCGGAAGCTGAGACCGAGTACGAGTACGAGCATGAGGTTACCAACGAGGTTGAGCACGAGGACCCTTCTTACGATCCGAACGACTTCTCTTCAGGCAAGATGACCGAACCCCGATAACATTACTATCTTTGCCTATTGCTAGTAGTTTCGCTCTGTAGTTTTGCCTCGATGCCCATGTTCTTCCTGTCAGCCTCCTACTTGTAACCATTGCCATGTTTAACCACCCTACCTACGCAAACCGTTGCTTGGCTAAGTACGCTTCGCTCAGCCCTTCTTATAGCGTTGCTAGTTGCAGGTGAAGATCGAAGATGCTTGCTTCATGTTGAAGTTTTGTTGGGTTATATCACACTATATAATTTCTAAATGAAATCATCTATATATTGGCAAGGGTGGAAGGCTAAGCCTTTTTCTTGGTGATTTGTTCCACTCATGCCGTTAGGAACCGTATAAACCGGTGTTATGTTCCTTGATTATGCGTTCCTAACACGGTTGGGGTGTATGGGACCCCCTCGATAAACCGCTAAGTGCTAAGTCTTTTCCAGCAAGTCCCAACATTGGTACTATTTGCCTAATAACAAACTCAACTTGCATAGGGAGTAATTAACCCTCTTTCTTAATTAACAACCCCGGGCCAGTGCTCCACATGAGTGTTGGTCCGAAACGGGGAGCCTGCGGGGCCGCCTTGGGGCAACCCGAGGTATCTGGCATACACCTGTAGCTTCACCCATCCGGTCGTGTCCTGAGACTTAGATACGCGCGGCTACTATCAGGGTGTCGACACGCCGGGAGGATTTGCTGGATTAGCCTTACCTTAGTTCGGTATATCTTGAGCACGGGATTCCAAGAATACTCGGGTCTTCCCACTTTGGAGTTGCGACTCCGCGGATCGTGGGCTTGTAATGGGTCAAGTTGGAACACCCCTGCAGGGTTATGAACTTTCAAAATCCGTGCCCGCGGTTATGTGGCAGATGGGAGATTGTTAATATCCGGTTGTAGATAACTTGACACAATGTTTCTAATACACTACCAGTGTGTGTTCCGTGACCGTCAATTTCCGAATAGGGATTCGGGAGTTGAACACGGAGGGGTTATGTTTGTTGAGCTTGTAGTTAGGATCACTTCGTGATCACTTCTCGTCCGAGGCTTTCTCTTCTCGCTCTCACTCACGTAAGCTAGTTGCTAGTTGCTGCTGCAGACACTTATTCTTTCTTCAGCCTTATCCTCTCCCACGGCTTAAATAGTCTTGTTACCCGGAAACGGGATTGCTGAGTCCTCTGTGGCTCACAGTTACTTCACCACACCAGATGCAGGTCCAGCTGTGAGCTATCCAGGTGATGGCACCGAGCTGGATTGGGAGTTCGACGAGGAGCGTAGTCGGTACTATGTTTGTTATCCGGATGACCAGTAGTGGAGACTTCTACTAGGATTCAATCCGACCTGTGAATTTTATTTAAGTTTGGTATCTTGACATTTGGATTTGCCCTTAGAGGGTTGTGATGTTCTTAATGTATGATGTTTGAGACATGTGTTGTATTTGTGTGATGTGGCGAGTGTAAGCCAACTATTTATGTTTACAATTCCCCTCTTTTACATGAGATGTGCAAAGATTACCAAACTTGAGATCATTCTAGGATGGACTTATGCCTTTAAGTCGTGCCTCGACACGTAGGAGGTATAGTTCCATCCTGGGCATTATACAGAGCTACGGCTAAAACCACCACTTCGGCATCTTCGCCAAGTGCTATCAATGCATCTTCGCCTTTGGACGTACGGCATCTTCGCCTACTTCCCATGAGTTCACCTACATCGACGTCTTCATCATCAAGGCGATCATCTACAAGCGACGGCGACAAGACGGTCGAGCATGGGCCATCCCCTTCGACCAAGACGGAAATTTATAGGTGGGTTTATCCAGTAGATCGTAGGCATTTTTCCAACGAATGCAGGTTAGCGAGGTCGGGGTTCTACATTGAGTGAAGTGGTTTATGACCTATGTTACTATCAGGAGTTGCATCTTAAAGGGTCCTTGGCTATGCTGATCCGGGGATTGCAAAACCTTTTCGTAACGCGTTCATATGCTTTCAGCACAAAGATGTTAGAACGAAGCTCCTATCTTGTGTTTGTTCCCGTCTGTACCTTGTTGTTTTTCTTATTTTACCTTTTGCCCCCTATGTGGCTTCTCGTGAAGATTGATGTTATCATTAACTGAGAATTTCATTCGTTCCTCTTGTTCGAATGATTTCATTCGTTCTTATTGTTCGAATGATTATTGTGAAGACTTGTTGCAATTCATTCCATTGATTCAGCTTATGCCTTCTGTCAATCAAATGCTGATTCGTGGTCATCTCTTTCAGGATGGCTCCGAAAAGGGTTCCCAACGCTAACCCATAGGGTGAAGAGGTCCCAGATCGTCCTCCTTCCCCTCCTCCTCCGTCTGAGGCTTGGAGAGCGATTATGCAGACTACAGCTCAGAACACTCAGATGTTGATGCAGATGATGCAACACATGCAAGCTAATCAAGCTAATCAGGGTGTTCCAGGGAATCAAGGCAACTTCTTCAACCAGCAGCACCATGCTACTCTCAACCAGTTCCTGGCCAATAATCCAAAAGCTTTCAGTTACTGTGTCGACCCTCTTGATGCTGAAGATTGGTTAACCGGCATAAAGAAGCATTTTGAGTGCAGAAACGTGAAGGAAGATGATTATGTGAAGTTTGCAGCCTTCCAACTCAAAGACCAAGCAGCTGATTGGTGGCAGCAGTACAAAGACTCCAGGCCAGGTCAAGTGATCTCTTGGGAGAATTTCTGCAAGGATTTTCGCTCTCATCATATTCCTACAAGTGTCATCGAGGGTATGCGTGAGCAATTCCGCAACCTGAAGCAGGGCTCTATGACAGTCTATCAGTATAATGTCAAGTTCCAAAACCTCGCCCGCTATGCTAAGCAAGACATTCCTGATGCCAAGAGCAAAATCTACCAGTTCCGTGGAGGTCTCAAAGATAAACTTCAACTTGCTCTCACCTTGTTCGAGCCCGATGAGTTCGACAAGTTCTATAACATGGCTTTGAAACAAGAGGCAGCTCAGCTCAAGATGGAGGCTTCTAAAAAGAGAATTCGAGATGCCGTTCACTCTTCCTCATCGTCTCAGATGGTCTTGAAGCATCAGAAATTCTGGCTTCCTCCTCCTCAAGTGATTCGAGCTCCTTACAACAACTCCAACAACTCCAACAGCAACAAGAACTCTGGTGGACGTGGTTTCTCCCACCCACCCAACCCGAGCATCAAGTCGAAGAACCAGTTTCAGTCTCAAGGCTCCAAGTCAAGTGGTTCTCATTTCCGTCCTCTCTCTGAAGTGGTGTGCAACAAGTGTGGCCAGAAAGGTCACTATGCCAACAGATGTCCGAATCCGAAGCGTCTTCCACCTCCTCCACCTGTGAGTTCAGCTATTGTCAGGCATGATCCAAAGGCAGCAAGGGTCAATCTGATGAATGCAGCACAAGCGGAGAATTCTTCTGATGTCATTTTGGGTAACCTTCCAGTTAACTCCATCCCTGCTAAAGTGTTATTTGATTCGGGTGCTTCATGCTCTTTCATGTCTCAACCATTTGCATCCAAGTATAATGTTGACGTCCAAAGTCTGCCTCAGAGGTTGCAAGTAATTTCTCCGGGCAAGTGCATGACTTCCAACATTTTTGCTCCGAATGTTTCTATTCGCATGGGTGATTATCGATTTCTGGCTAAACCGGTGATTCTCGGCAATTCTGACATTGACCTCATCCTCTGAATGGATCGGCTTTCTCAGCATGATGCTCACATTGATTGTGCTCAAAAGGAAGTCAAGATGACTCATCCTGATGAAGATGTGATTATCTTTGCCTCCAGGGATAACACTATCAGGCTTTTCTCTCTCAATGATAAGGGCGAAATTAATGCCATATCTCAAATTCCGGTGGTGAACGAATATCAAGACGTCTTTCCTGAAGAACTTCCAGGCATGCCTCCACACCGTCAGGTGGAATTCGTTATTGAACTCGAGCCGGGTACTGAGCTAGCATGTCGGCATCCGTACAAGCTCTCTCCGGATGAATTGAAGGAATTGAAGAAGCAGCTTGATAAACAGGAGAGTATGGGTCTCATCAGACCTAGTACGTCTCCTTGGGGCTGTGGTGTCTTATTTGTCAAGAAGAAAGATGGCACAGAGCGTCTCTGTGTTGATTACCGGCCATTGAACAAGAAGACAATAAAGAACAAATATCCGCTCCCCAACATCAACGAACTCTTCGAGCAGCTCAAAGGAGCTAAAGTGTTCTCTAAGCTTGACCTCCGAATGGGCTATCACCAAATTCGCATTCGTGAGGAAGACATTCCCAAGACGGCCTTCAGAACGAGCTACGGTTCATACGAGTATACCGTCATGTCTTTTGGTCTCGCCAATGCTCCTCCTACCTTTTCGAGGATGATGCATTACATCTTCAACCCCTATACTGGCGAGTTTGTGCTTGTGTATCTGGATGATATTCTGGTGTTTTCCAAGAATGAAGAAGATCACGAAAAGCACTTACGTCTGGTTCTTGATCGACTCCGAGAGCATAAGTTCTATGCCAAGTTCTCAAAGTGTGAGTTTTGGCTCGATAAGGTTTTGTACCTGGGCCATATCATCTCAGCTGACGGCATTGCGGTAAATCCTGAGAAAGTTGAAGCAATTGTCAACTGGGAAGCTCCTCAGAACGTCAAGCAACTCCGCAGTTTTCTGGGTTTTGCCAGCTATTGCAGAAGGTTCGTTGAGAACTTCTCCAAGATTGCCAAGCCTCTTTCCAACTTGCTTCAGAAGAATGTCAAATACTTTTGGTCTCCAGAGTGTGAAGTGGCATTCAAAACTCTCAAATAAAAGCTTGTCTCTGCTCCAATTCTGACTCCTCCAGATGAGTCCAAGCCCTATGAAGTATTCTGTGATGCTTCTCTTCAAGGACTTGGTGGTGTGCTTATGCAAGATAAGAGAATTGTGGCATACACTTCTCGTCAGCTCAAGCCAAGTGAGAAGAACTATCCCACACATGATCTCGAGCTAGCAGCTGTGGTACATGCTTTGATTACGTGGAGACATCTGTTGTTGGGCAGAAAAGTCGACATCTTCACCGATCACAAGAGCTTGAAGTACATCTTCACACAGCCGCATCTGAACCTCCGCCAGACTCGTTGGGTTGAAATGATCCAAGAGTATGATCCCAGCATTGAATACACTCCTGGCAAGGCGAATGTGATTGCAGATGCTTTGAGCAGAAAGGCATATTGCAACAGCCTTCTTATCAAGCCGTTCCAGCCTGAGCTTTGTGAAGCATTCACGAAGCTCAACCTTCAAGTTGTTCCGCAGGGTTTTCTTGCAAATCTTCAAATTGCTCCTACCTTGGAAGATCAAGTCTGTGAGGCCCAACTCAGTGATACCATGGTGAAGAAGGTGAAACATGCTATTGCTAAGGGCATTCCGAAATACAAGTGCTTCCGTGTTGATGAGAGAGATACCTTATTCTTCGAGGACAGACTCGTTGTTCCCAAAGGTGATCTCAGGAAGCTAATAATGGAAGAAGCTCATGATTCTCTCCTTTCCATTCATCCTGGCAGTTCCAAGATGTATCAAGATCTCAAGCAGTCGTACTGGTGGACACGCATGAAAAGGGAGATTGCCCAATTCGTGAATGAATGTGATGTGTGCAGAAGAGTGAAAGCAGAACATCAACGTCCAGCCGGTCTTCTCCAACCTCTTCCTATTCCCGAGTGGAAGTTCGACCACATTGAAATGGACTTCGTCACTGGCTTTCCTAAATCTAAGAAAGGGAATGATGCTATCTTTGTGGTGATTGACAAGCTTACCAAAGTCGCTCACTTCCTTCCAGTCAAATAATCCATCAATGCAGCTCAATTGGCAGAGCTGTACACTTCCAGAATTGTGTCCTTACATGGAATTCCTCAAGTTATATCCTCAGACCGTGGAAGCTTGTTCACATCAAGGTTCTGGGACTCCTTTCAGTCCGCCATGGGCACTAAGATCAGGGTCAGCACTGCTTTTCACCCTCAGACTAGTGGTCAAGTCGAGCGCGTGAATCAGATTCTAGAAGACATGCTCAGAGCCTGTGTCATATCTTTTGGCATGAAATGGGAAGACTGCCTTCCATTTGCCGAGTTCTCTTACAACAACAGCTTTCAAGCAAGTGCCGGCAAAGCTCCGTTTGAAATCCTCTATGGCAGAAAGTGTCGTACCCCTCTCAACTGGTCTGAAACAGGCGAACGTCAACTTCTTGGCAATGACTTGATCTCAGAAGCCGAAGAGATGTGCAAAGTCATACGTGAGAATCTCAAGGCTGCTCAGTCGCGTCAGAAGAGCTACTATGACGGCGAGCATCGTGATTTGGCTTTCAACATTGGTGATCATGTCTATCTCCGTGTTCCTCCGATGAAAGGCACCCAAAGATTTGGAATCAAAGGAAAGCTTGCTCCTAGATACGTCGGGCCTTTCAAGATTCTTGGCAAAAGAGGCGATCTAGCCTATCAACTTGAGCTCCCTTCAAACTTCGCCAATGTTCATGATGTGTTCCATGTGTCTCAACTCCGCAAATGCTTCAAGGCACCTGAGCGCATGATTCCGTTTGAAGAGATTGATCTTCAACAAGACCTGTCTTACCGAGAGCATCCCGTTGCTATTCTCGAAGAAACCGAACGCAAGACCCGCAACAAGTCCATCAAATTCTTGAAAGTCAAGTGGTCACATCACACCGACCGAGAGGCTACCTGGGAACGAGAAGATCATCTTCGTTCTGAGTACCCTTCCTTTTTCCAGACCTAGATCTCGGGACGAGATCTTTTTGTAGTAGAGGAGAGTTTGTAATGCCCCGGATGTAATACTTTCCCTTTTGGGTATATAATATATCTCCGGCTTCATATATTTCCATTCCGGGTTCTTTGTCTTTTGGGTTTTCGTCGTTTTGTTGTGTGCGTGTGTGGCATTCATTCATATCATGTAGACATGTGCATCGCATTGCATTTGTGTTGTCGGTTGCATCCGGTTCCACGCGTTCCTTCCCGTTGTCCGTTTCGCGTTCCAGAGCTCCCTCACGTGTTCGTGACGTCCCGTAGGCCTACTTTGTTGTTTGGGCGTGTAACGTTACCGGTGTGCCGCGAGACTTGTCGTGTGTTGTTGTTTTGTTGTGTGTAACCCGCCTCTCGAATCTCGTCGCGTTTGGACTCCGTTTGCTATCCCAACAGTTATTCGTGTGGGTCCAAAGTGCCTTCGCTTTGTGGCCCGAAACACCCCTACAGCAGCCACTACCCTCTCCTAGGCCCATCTAAACTACCCCCGCGATCGGATCCGTCGGATCGCGATCGGAGGGCTCCTAACACCCCTAAATCCCCTAACCCTAGAAAACTGTTATATAATAGACCCCTATGTCTATTTTGGCATCCCTAGTTTCTTCTCCACTCACTCCCCCTCATTTTTTTTCTCAGATCCACTTCTCCCCAAAAACTCAGATCTGGCCAGTCACTTGGACCTCATCACCTCGAGCTCCATTGAGGCAGCCAGCAGATCGCTCAGGAGCAGAGCCGCCGCTCCTGGGTTCGAGCACCCGATCCATCGATCCGGTCGGGGGCTCAGGTCAACGCTGCTCCAGCCAGTCGGCCCTCGCAGCGATCTCCCTCGGTCGATCGAGCCAGGCCCGAGAGGACCACTTCGCCACCCTTCGCCACCAGTGGGCCGGCCTCCCGCATCGCGCCTGGATCCCCACGGGACCGCATCGCCGCAGCCGGCCCGTACACCGCACCGCCCTCCTTCCGTCGCCGGGTTCCCGCGTGGGCCGTTGCCCTTCGCGCGAGGCCTAGCGCCGGGCGCCCCGCAATCCGCCGCCCTCCAGGCCCCGCGCCTCCGTCCGCATCCCCGCAGCCAGCCGGGCTGCCTCGCCACATCGCCACCCCTCCGCGGGCCCGCGCCGCCGCCTCTCGCTGGGCCTCTCCAGAGCCGGTCCGGGCCACTTGCCACAATAACTAATCGATTCATGTTCATAACGCACTTTGCAGCGGCAAAGGAAACAGAAAGAAAGAAGCCTAATCTACGCGGTCGCCTTCACGCCTTGAGATCTTGTTCACTTTGGCGACGATGTGGGCGACCTGCGCCTTCAACGCCTCCTGGTCTGCGTCGTCCGGCAAGGTGCGGAGGACGTTGACGAGGTTGATGCCGGGGTTGCGGTAGACGATCTTCGCCAAGACGCGCTCCAAGGTTCCCGCCCAGAGCTGGCGCGACTCGTCCGCCAGCTGCGCAGGGAGCTTCTCCCGCAGCCGTGCGAGCGCCGGCGCGATTCCCCTGAAGAAGAGACTTAACTTGGCGCTGTGGGGGAGGGCCTCGTCGGGAGAATACACGAGGTGCTCCGCCCTCAGCGCCATCATCTCCTTGTCAATGTTGGCAGCGGAGGTGACCAGCTCGCCAGTCCACTGCTCCACTGCCCGGCTGAACTGGTTCGCCGAGACTACGGCGCTCTCCACCAGGCCTCGTTCCTTGCGGAGCTCGTCCTTCAGCCTCGTCTCGCGATCCCGGGCAGCGTCGAGTGAATCAGTCAGAGTGGAGACCTTCAACTCCAAGTCATCAATTGAATCTTTGGCAGCAGTGAGCTCGTCGCCCTTCTTGGAGAGGCGTACCTGCAAGTCAGAGTTGGTGTGGGCGTCCTTCTCCCGCTCCACATTGAGCGCGGTGACTCTGTCCTCACTTGCCTTCAGGTACCGCTCCAGCTGATCCACCTTAAGCTCCAGGTCCTTCTTGGCGGTTTCCGCGGCGGCTGCGGCATCCTTTGCCTCCTTCAAGGCCCCGCCGATGGCCTGCTCCCGGGCGGTGAGTTCGTCGTCGTGGGCGTCGAGCTCGACCTTCCGCTGGTTGAGCGCCCCCTCCCGCCGAGATAGCTCCTCGGCGGCCAGCCGCTGCCGCTCTTCTGCCTCCGCCTTCTCCAGGAGGAAGGCTTGCTGCTCCCCGGCAAGCTCTTCCCGCTCCTCCGCCAAGTTGCGGAGGGCGGCCTGGTTGGCGGCGCGAAGCTCCGCGGCCCGCTTCTCCAAGTCAACTCCAGCCTTGGCGGCAAGAGCTTCCCGGGAGTCCAGCTTCGCCTGCCTGGCCCGGTAAAGGGCCAGGAGTCGGCGAAGGAGCTTCTCCTCTTCGGGCTCGTCTCCACCGCCAAGTGCTTCGACAACCTTCAACCCCGCGGAGGCGAGGACCTCTCCGTCGTAGGTCTCTCCGTCCACGGGGGCTCGCGACGAGGACGCCCACGGGACTTGTATGAAGATCCCGTTGGGGGCCTCAAGATAGACGCCTGGCCGCTCCGTGGCGGCGGAGGGGTCGGCGGCCGGTGCAGCGCTTGACGCTCCTGCTGCCTCCGGGCCAGCAGTGTGGTCGCCGTCCCCCTTCCCGGCCGCGGCGTCTGCGGTCAGGGCAGTCTCCTCAGCGACAGGCTCGTCGGCTCCAGCCATGCCCGCAGCGGCAGTGGCGTTGCCGCCGTCGCCATGCACCTCCTCCTCAACGGTGGCCTCCGTCTCCATCTGCTCTGGGGCAGGAGGATCTAGCAGAAGAAAAAGAAAAGAAAAAGTCAAGCAAATATCCAAAAAGAAGAGTTCAAGAAGAAGAAGCTACAAGACTTACCTTCGCCGACTTCTTCGACGACAGGCTCCCTCGCTGGGGAATCCACCCTTGGCGGCGGAGTGGTAGCCTCTGCTGGCGGAGGGCCGCCCGCGCCCTCCCTTGGCGGGGTGCTCACCCTTGGCGGGGTGCCTTCCCTTGGTGGGGTGCCCGTCCTTGGCGGAGCGCTCTCCCTCGCCGGGGAGCTCGCCCTTGGCGGGGATAGTGGGGCAAGAAGCTCGTCGGGGGCAGTCTCCGGGCGCTCCTGCGGCTGCGGCTCCACTTCTGCGCAAGACAAACAAGGCAACAAGATATTAGTACAAACAAAAACCTCAAGCGCGCCCGACAAACAGAAAATTCAAGACCAGACTTACGCTGGGGGCTGCGCTGGGGGCTGCTCCTCGGAGCAGCAGGTTGATCCGGCAAGCTTGCCGCTGGCACGTCCCCAGTCGCCGCGGCGGGCGAGTCGTCTTCAATCTCGACCACAGGGATCTTGGCTCTCTTCGCCATCCGCTGGGTCAGGGTCCTGAAAGCAAAACAAAACAAGATCAGAACCAACAAGGAAAATCAAGACAAAGTCGAAGAAATTACAAGTTGCAAATACTTACTCCTCTTCCTCGTCGTCGTCGGAGCTGAGGGCGGAGAAGTCGAACTCCACCTGAGATGCTCCCGCGCGAGGAGCAGGAGGAGAAGGTTCCCTCGGGCGCTTGGCGGTCTCCGGGGCTGCGGGCTGCGAAGACCCCGCCCCCGTTGACGCCGAGGCCCGAGGAGCAGGAGGAGCGGCCGTTTCGCTCCGGGAGGATCCCCCTCCGCTTGGCGCTGGTGCGCGGGGCGCCTCCGTCGTGGCTTGGCTCGCCCTGGTGGCGCGCGTCGCCCGGCGGGCAGGCTGCTGTCGAGGCGCCTGCGGCCTCGTTGCTGTAGCCGCCTTGCGGAGGCGTTTCCTCGGTGTTTGCGTAGGACTTGCCGGAGGCGGGGAGTTCTCTGAGGACGAGGAGGCATCGTCGTCAAGTCCCAGAGATCCACCGGTGTCTTCATCGGCCTCGACGTCCTCCTCCTCCTCCCCGGCAGGCCCGCTGGGTCCAGCATCATGCCCTGCGGCCTCGCTCCCTCCGGCGGCTCCGCTCCCTCCGGCAACCTCGCTCCCTCCGGCGGCCGCGCTCACCCCGGCAACCCCGGGTATCCCGGCAAGCCTCGGGGAAGGAACCCCGGCAAACTCATCGGGCGGAAGCTTGAGCAGCCTGAGGATTTCTGCCTCCTCTGCTTGGCACGATGCGTCCGCAGCCTCTGCTTCGTCCACAGAGTATCCAAAATCACCCGCCGCCGTAGCTGCGACGGCCTCCTCCATCCTAGAAGCGATGTAAGCTATATCCCGAGCCGTAGTGGCCCGGGTGAGGCCCCTGTTCTCCTCGGTGTTCTTGGGCGTCTCGACCAAGTTGTCGAAGAAGCTCAGCACTGCATCCGGCAGAGGCTCTATCCAGGTGGGGTCAACGCCGTGGGAGTCGCACGCAGGCATCATCGCGTGCAAGGAGTCCCGGGCAGTGCTGTTGCACAGCGGCACCACTCCCCGGGGAGGTCTAAACCATTCCGGGTGGGCCGGGTCATGCTTGAAGAGCTCCCGGACCATCCCCTTCAACTCCAAGGCAGTGAAATTGAAGTTCAATCCAGGGCGCAGCCTCATGATATCCGCCGCGTTGCCAAATTCCCATGCTGGCCTTTTCCTTTCTTGTAAAGGGGCAATGCGGCGGCGGAGGAAATCTGCCCCTACCTCTCCGATGGTCAGTTTGGCTACCCGGAGACGAATAATCCTAATGAGGGCAATGCCAAGCTTGTTGTCCTCCGGGGCCAATTCGCTCCAGTCTCTGCCGCGCACTATGGCAGTTGTGCGCGGCGCGGTGAAGGGCTCCGGCTTATCTTCCACTATCCAGCACCAATCTGCAGGCCACTCCTCCCACTTGCCGCGGAGCTCTCCTTTCAGATATGAATCCTTCTTGTTCAGCCAGAAGATCCAGGAGATGTCGCCGGAGAGGGGAGCGCCCGATTCTACTCTAGGCATGAAAAAGTGGCGGAAAAGGGCGACATTGGGATGAATCCCAACATAGTTTTCGCACAGATGTGCAAAAACGGCCATCGTAAGGATGGCGTTGGGAGTGAAATCTAGGAGGTGGAGGTTGTATGTGTTCATGATATCGCAAAAGAACTCCGAGTACGGAGGGCACAACCCGCAGTGGAAAAAAGCAGCGAAGAAGAAGTACCCGCCGGGGAACAGATCTTTGGCGACGGCGGGGAAGGCTCGGTTCACCGTTGTCTAACAACATGACCTCCAAGACAGGGTTACCATACCACTCAGGTGCAGTGCGTACCCTTGTCGACCTACGAGGTTTGGTAGTAACTTGATCAGAAGCTTCTTGATCATCATCATTGGCTTCCTCTTCAACCTCTGCAGGCTCCACAAAAACATCTTTCTGTGCTGCGCTACTCTCTGGTTGAAGCAGAGGTTCAATAACCTCATCAAGTTCTACCTTCCTCCCACTCAATTCTTTAGAGAGAAACTCTTTCTCGAGAAAGTACCCGTTCTTAGCGACAAACACTTTGCCTTCGGATCTGAGATAGAAGGTGTACCCAACTGTTTCTTTTGGGTATCCTATGAAGACACATTTGTCCGCTTTGGGTTCGAGCTTTTCTGGCTGAAGCCTTTTGACATAAGCATCGCAACCCCAAACCTTGAGAAAAGACAACTTAGGTTTCTTACCAAACCACAGTTCATACGGTGTTGTCTCAACGGACTTAGATGGAGCCCTATTTAAAGTGAATGCAGCTGTCTCTAACGCATATCCCCAAAACGATAGTGGCAAATCGGCAAGAGACATCATAGAACGTACCATATCTAATAGGGTTCGATTACGACGTTCGGACACACCATTACGCTGTGGTGTTCCAGGTGGCGTCAACTGTGAAACAATTCCACATTTTCTTAAGTGATCACCAAACTCATAACTCAGATATTCTCCCCCTCGATCAGATCGTAGGAACTTGATCTTCTTGTTACGATGATTTTCAACTTCATTCTGAAATTGCTTGAACTTTTCAAAAGTTTCAGACTTATGCTTCATTAAGTAAATATACCCATATCTACTTAAGTCGTCAGTGAAGGTGAGAAAATAACGATATCCACCGTGCGCCGTCACACTCATCGGACCGCACACATCAGTATGTATGATTTCCAATAAGTCACTTGCCCGTTCCATTGTCCCTGAAAACGGGGTCCTTGTCATCTTGCCCATGAGGCACGGCTCGCACGTGTCAAGTGATTCAAAATCAAGAGACTCCAAAAGTCCATCAGCATGGAGCTTCCTCACGCGTTTCACGCCGATATGACCCAGACGGCAGTGCCACAAGAAAGTGGTATTATCATTATCAACTCTACATCTTTTGGCATCAATGTTATGAACATGTGTATCATCACTATCGAGATTCAATAAGAATAAACCCCTAACTTCGGGTGCATGACCATAAAAGATATTACTCATATAAATAGAACAACCATTATTCTCTGACTTAAATGAGTAACCGTCTCGCAATAAACAAGATCCAGATATAATGTTCATGCTTAACGCAGGCACTAAATAACAATTATTCAGGTTCATAACTAATCCCGATGGTAATCGAAGAGCGAGCGTGCCGACGGCGATCACATCAACCTTGGAACCATTTCCCACGCGCATCGTCACTTCGTCCTTCGCCAGCCTCCGTTTATTCCGCAGTTCCTGTTTAGAGTTGCAAATGTGAGCAACCGAACCGGTATCAAATACCCAGGCACTACAACGAGAGTTGGTAAGGTACACATCAATAACATGTATATCACATATACCTTTGTTGATGTTGGCCCCCTTCTTGTCCGCCAGATACTTGGGGCAGTTCCGCTTCCAGTGGCCGTTCCCCTTGCAATAGAAACACTCAGTCTCTGGCTTGGGCCCAGCCTTGGGTTTCTTCACTGGATTAGCAACTGCTTTGCCACCCTTCTTAGAGTTACCCTTCTTGCCCTTGCCATTCTTCTTGAAACTGGTGGTTTTATTGACCATCAACACTTGATACTCCTTCTGGATGTCTGCCTCAGCGACTTTCAGCATCGAAAACAGCTCGGCGATGGTCTTGTTCATCCCTTGCATGTTATACTGCTGCACGAAGCTCTTGTAGCTTGGAGGGAGTGACTGGAGAATTCTGTCAATGATAGCCTCATCCGGGAACACAAGTCCCAGATCATCTATGCGGGTATAGTACCCAGACATCTTCAGTAAGTGCTCACTGACAGACGAATTCTCCTCCATCTTGCAAGCAAAGAATTTATCGGTGGTCTCATACCTCTCGATCTTAGCATTCTTCTCAAAGATGAACTTCAACTCCTGGTACATCTCATATGCACCATGACGTTCAAAACGCCTTTGAAGTCCTCCTTCCAAGCCGTACAACATGGCACACTGCACTATCGAATAGTCATCCGAACGTGTCTGCCAGACGTTCAAAACGTCTGCAGGGGCTGTAGGAGCGGGGGGGTCACCTAGCGGTGCATTTAGGACATAAACCTTTTGGGCAGCTGTGAGGATGATCCTCAGATTGCGGAGCCAGTCCACAAAGTTGCTCCCATCATCTTTCAGTTTAGCTTTCTCTAGGAACGCATTAAAATTCAGGGGAGCTACTGCGCAAGCCATCTACAACCAAAAATTTGCAAAGACATTTTAGACTATTGTTCATGATAAGTGAGTTATTACCTAATCAAATTAATTACAACTCCCACTCAAATTGACATCCCTCTGGTCATTCGAGCGTGACATGATCCAAATTCACCAACCCAAGTCCGATCATCACGTGAGATGAGGTGGTGTCAATGGTGAACATCAACATGTTGATCATATCTACTATATGACTCATGCTCGACCTTTCGGTCCTCCGTGTTCCGAGGCCATGTCTGTACATGCTAGGCTCGTCAAGTCTAACCCGAGTGTTCTGCATGTGCAAAACTGGCTTGCACCCGTTGTATGCGAACGTAGAGTCTATCACACCCGATCATCACGTGGTGCTTCGAAACGACGAACCTTCGCAACGGCGCACACTCGGGAGGAACACAATTTTATCTTGAAATTTTAGTGAAGGATCATCTTATAATGCTACCGTCGTCCTAAGCAAAATAAGATGCATAAAAGGATTAACATCACATGCAAATCATAAGTGACATGATATGGCCATCAACTCGTGCTTTTGATCTCCATCTCCAAAGCACCGGCATGATCTCCATCGTCACCGGCGCCACACCATGATCTCCATCATCATGATCTCCATCATCGTGTCGCCATCGGGGTTGTCGCACGCCCACCATGCTCTTACTACTATTGCTACCGTTTAGCGATAAAGTAAAGCATTACAAAGCGCTTAATGATTGACACGCAGGTCATACAAAAATTAAAGACAACCCTATGGCTCCTGCCGGTTGCCGTATGCATCGACATGCAAGTCGATATTAACTATTACAACATGATCATCTCATACATCAAATATATCTCATCATGTCACTGGCCATATCATATCACATACATACCCTGCAAAAACAAGTTAGACGTCCTCTAATTTGTTGTTGCATGTTTTACGTGGCTGCTATGGGTATCTAGCAAGAACGCTTCTTACCTACGCAAAACCACAACGGTGATATTCAAGTTGCTATTTAACCTTCTACAAGGACCGCCTTGTTCTATTCCGATTCAACTAAGATAGGAGAGACAGACACCCGCCAGCCATCTTATGCAACAAAAGTCACATGTCTGTCGATGGAACCGGTCTCATGTACGTGGACATGTAAAGTTGGTCCGGGCCGCTTCATCCCATAATACCGCTGAATCAAGAAAGACTAAGGAGGGCAGTAATTTAAACATCAACGCCACAAACCCTTTTGTGTTCTACTCGAGAAAGCATCTACGCAAGATCCTAGCTCTGATACCACTGTTGGGGAACGTTGCATGGAAAACAAAAATTTTTCTCTACGTTCACCAAGATCAATCTAGTAGATGCAACTACGAGGGGAGAGTAGGATCCACATACCCTTGTAGATCGCTAAGCGGAAGCGTTAAGAACGCGGTTGATGGAGTCGTACTCGCCGCGATTCAGATCGCTGAAGATCCAAGCACCGAAGCAACGGTGCCTCCGCGTTCTTCACACGTACGGCTCGGGGACGTCTCCTCCTTCTTGATCCAGCAAGGGGTGGAGGAGAGGTTGATGGAGAGACCGGCAGCACGACGGCGTGGTGGTGATGGTGGAGGGGAATTCCAGCAGGGCTTCGCCTAAGCACCGCGGGAGAAGAAGATGTTATGGGAGAGGGAGGGCAGCACCGAGGCACAAACGTGTGTGGGCTGCCCTCCCTCTACCTCTCTATATATAGGGGGAGGGAGGAGAGGGGGGCGCCCTAGGGTTTCCCCTAGGGGGCCGGCGGCCAGGGCAGAGGGGGGCGGCGGCCAAGGGCCAGGCCCTAGGGTTTCCCCCCCTAGGTGCCTTGCCCCCCAAGCCAGGGGGGGTGCGGCAGCCCTGGGAGGGTCCACCTCCCCTTGCGCATGAGGAGAGGGCCCAAGGGGGGGCGCACAGCCCTATGAGGGCTGTGGTGTCCCCCCTTGTGGCCCATTAGGCCCAGAACCACTTCCGGACCCCCCGAAACCCTTTTCGGCAATCCGCCGATTTCCCGATGCTCCCCGGAACACTTCCGGACTCCGAAACCTTTCATCCTATATATCAATCTTCGTCCCCGGACCATTCCGGAGACCCTCGTCACGTCCGGGATCTCATCCGGGACTCCGAACAACCTTCGGTAACCATGCACTGTTCTCACTAACAACCCTAGCGTCACCGAACCTTAAGTGTGTAGACCCTGCGGGTTCGGAAACCATGTAGACATGACGGAGACACTCCCAGGTCAATAACCAATAGCGGGATCTGGATACCCATATTGGTTCCCACATGTTTCTCGATGATCTCATCGGATGAACCACGATGTAAAGGATTCAAGCAATCCCGTATACAGTTCCCTTTGTCTCGTCGGTATGTTACTTGCCTGAGATTCGATCGTCGGTATCTCTATACCTAGTTCAATCTCGTTACTGGCAAGTCTCTTTACTCGTTACTGTAATACATAATCCCGTGACCAACTACTTAGTCACTTTGAGCTCATTGAGATGACGTATTACCGAGTGGGCCCGGAGATACCTCTCCGTCATACGGAGTGACAAAACCCAGTCTCGATCCATGTCAACTCAACAGACACCCTCGGAGATACCTGTAGAGTACCTTTATAGTCACCCAGTTACGTTGTGACGTTTGGTACACACAAAGCACTCCTACGGTGTCAGTGAGTTACATGATCTCATGGTCATAGGAACTTATACTTGACATGCAGAAAACTATAGCGATAACTGACACGATCAAAAGCTATGTTTAACGTTTGGGTCTCGTCCATCACATCATTCTCCTAATGATGTGATCCCGTTATCAAATGACAACTCATGTCTATGACCTGGAAACCGCGGTCATCTTTGATCAACGAGCTAGTCCTGTAGAGGCTCACTAGGGACACAAAGTCTGTCTATTCATCCACACATGTATTTGAGTTTCCAATCAATACAATTATAGCATGGATAATAAACGATTATCATGAACAAGGAAATATAATAATAACTCTTTTATTATTGCCTCTAGGGCATATTTCCAACAGTCTCCCACTTGCACTAGAGTGAATAATCTAGCATTACAAGGTAATGAATCTAACACCCATAGAGTCTTGGTGTTGATCGTGCTTAGCCCGTGGAAGAGGCTTAGTCAACGGATCTGCAACATTCAAATCCGTGTGTACTTTGCAAATGTTTATGTCCTCCTCCTTGACTGAATCACGGATGGAATTGAAGCGTCGCTTTATGTGTCTGGTCCTCTTGTGAAACCTTGGTTCCTTGGCTAGAGCAATGGCACCAGTGTTGTCACAGAACAGAGTCATTGGGTTCAGTGCACTAGGCACAACTCCAAGATCTGTCATGAACTCCTTCATCCAGACACCTTCCTTTGCCGCCTCCGAGGCAGCTATATACTCCGCTTCACATGTAGAATCAGCTACCACGCTCTGCTTGGAACTGCACCAGCTTACCGCTCCCCCGTTGAGAATATATACGTATCCGGTTTGAGACTTAGAGTCATCCGGATCAGTGTCAAAGCTTGCATCGACGTAACCCTTTACGACGAGCTCTTGATCACCTCCATAAACAAGAAACATCTCCTTAGTCCTTTTCAGGTACTTTAGGATATTCTTGACCGCTGTCCAGTGATCCATACCAGGATTACTTTGAAACCTTCCGGCCATACTTATGGCAAGGCTGACATCTGGTCTTGTGCACAGCATTGCATACATGATAGAGCCTATGGCTGAAGCATAGGGGACGACACTCATCTTTTCTCTATCTTCCGCAGTCACTGGGCATTGAGTCTTACTCAACTTTGTACCTTGCAATACCGGCAAGAACCCCTTCTTGGATTGATCCATTTTGAACTTCTTAAAAACTTTATCAAGGTATGTGCTTTGTGAAAGTCCTATCAAGCGTCTTGATCTGGATGCACACGGGTCTAGGCCATCCACGCCAAGATCGAGGATGCACACGCCAAGATATTCCAGGCCACCTCTGAATCCAACATGCGACCCACGTCTGAAAAGGCAGCGGTGGCCATGGAGCACCTGCTTCCTCATGAGGTCGTCGAGCGGGAGCTAGAGATGCAGGAGGCGGCGGAGATCGAGGAGCGCTAGGAGGAGGAGTTGCGCGTGGCCGAAGTCGAGGTAGAGAAGAGTTTGTCCCTCGTGGAATCGGCGGTGGATTACCAACGCGAGCTCTAGCGCAGCCACTACTACGAGTACTACAACCTGGAGGGTGGCGCCGAGGACAAGGACGAGGATGATGACCCGATCCACTTCAGTAGGGGGGCGCGGAGTCCACCAATGGCGGCATGTCGCCAGGACAAGTCATCGATGTCTCATCTCACACCAGCGATGCATAGGCCGGAGCGGTGACATATTTTTAATTATGCATACTTAGGCTTTGCTTTTAATGTAGGCCTTTTTTAGAGCAATGTTTAGGTCAACTTGCTCTATGTAATTATTAAAATTGCTCGATTCAGTAAGTGTGGTCTGTCTACTATATGCTCTTTTGTGTGTCCAAATTAGCAAGCAATGTTAAATTATGCAATGACATACCCAGGGAAATTTCCACCAAAATTTGAATTATCAAACTCATCCCATGCAAAGTAGAAGAATCGTTTGCGATGCACACAATCGTTCAAAGTGAATTGTCCGGTGGCACCGCGCGCATTCGAAGTGAATGTGCCCATGCCTTGAGTCCAAATTTTGAATTATCAAACTAATCCCATGCGCGTAAAGCAGAAGAATCATTTGTGATGCACACAATCGTTCAAAGTAAATGGTCCGACGGCACCGCGCACAGACTTTCCCTCCATGTTTCCAAAATTTTGGCCTACCGCCAAAATATCTACCCCCGCCCCCCTTCCCCCCTTCCCCACCACATTTTCTCCCAGACCACAAGTCACATTTCCCCTGTTTCCTCCTTCCTTCCCTCCTTGCTAAGATATGGCCCCTTCCTCGCTCTCGCCGTATCGCATCCTACCGTCGGGATCGCCATGGTCTTCTTCAAAGACATCTCCAGCGGTTCCTCCTCCAGCGACTACTCCTTCACCACCCGGGTATGCGTCTCTTCTCTCTCTCGGGCTATGACTTGGAATGAATGATTTGTACCCGAAGGTCGATTTGAGTCGTTTCGTCCTCTTGTAGCTACCTAAGACCATCAGTGGCAACAAATGGACCGGGGTGGCTGAAGATCTATCTGCTCGTTGTCACCATCAATCTCCATGCATGAAGCAACTTGCGTTTGATTATGTGGACACTGGGAGGAAGTTTCTGGCTTGTGCAGAGAAGGTTAGATCCTCTTCCGTTGTTACAAATCATCTGTTAGATCTGATTCAGACACTGTCACGGTCCCAACCCATTCATACCACATCTTCAACCAAACACATCCTAAGAGAGTGTCACAGTTTGTACCTAGTATCTTAAATTGTTGCCATCTCATCTGCGGTGCCATTATAAATTTATTTGGCATCGCTTCAGAAGTTTGTGCAGACAACTTTGGTGCACACATCCGAGCAGCCAAGCAGTAAAATACTAAATCTTTATGACATGAATAAACTGGCCATCGGAGTAACTACATGCTCCAGAGTTCGGGTCCCTTATTCTTTTCCGTTGCATCGGCTCATGATACGTCTCCAACGTATCTATAATTTTTGTTCGTTCCATGCTATTATATTATCTGTTTTGGATGTTTAATGAGCTTTATTATACACTTTCATATTTTTTTGGGACTAACCTACTAATCCAAGGCCCAGTCCAAATTGCTGTTTTTTTTGCCTGTTTCAGTGTTTCGCAGAAAAAGGAATATCAAACGGAGTCCAAACGGAATGAAACCTTCGGGAGAGTTAGTTTTGGAAAAAATACAACTCAGAAGACTTGGAGTACACGCCAGGGAAGGAACGAGGCAACCAAGAGGGCAGGGGCGCGCCCAGGGGGGTTGGCGCGCCCCCACCCTCGTGGGCCTCTCGTGGCTCCCCTGACTTCCCTCTTCCTCCTATATATACCTACGTACGCTGAAAACATCCGAGAGCACCACTAAACCCTAATTCCACTGCCGCAACCTTCTGTACCCGTGAGATCCCATCTCGGGGCCTGTTCCGGAGCTACACCAGAGGGGGAATCGATCACGGAGGGCTTCTACATCAACACCATAGCCTCTCCGATGAGTTGTGAGTAGTTTACCACAGACCTTCGGGTCCATAGTTATTAGCTAGATGGCTTATTCTATCTCTTTGCATCTCAATACAAAGTTTTCCTCAATCTTCTTGGAGATCTATTCGATGTAATTCTTTTTGCTGTGTGTTTGTCGAGATCCAATGAATTGTGGGTTTATGATCAAGATTACCTATGAACAATATTTGATTCTTTTCTGAAATCTCTTATGCATGATTTAAATATCTTTGAAAGTCTCTTCGAATTATCAGATTGGTTTGGCCTACTATATTTATCTTTCTTTCAATGGGACAAGTGCTTAGCTTTGTGTTCAATCTTGTGATGTCCTTCCCCAATGACAACAGCTGCAGCAAGGCACGTATTGTATTGTTGCCATCGAGGATAAAAAGTAGGGTTTATATCATATTGCTTGAGTTTATCCGTCTACATCATGTCATCTGGCTTAACGCGTTACTCTATTCTTATGAACTTAATACTCTAGATGCATGCTGGATAGCAGTCGATGTGTGGAGTAATAGTAGTAGATGCAGAATCATTTCGGTCTACTTGTCATGGACGTGATGCCTATATACAATGATCATGCCTAGATATTCTGATAACTATGCGCTTTTCTATCAATTGCTCGACAGTAATTTTTTCACCCACTTTAGAAATCTGCTATCATGAGAGGAGCCACTAGTGAAACCTATGGTCCCTGGGTCTATCTTCCATCATATAAATCTCTATCTACTATTTATCTTTACTTTACTTTTATTTTGCAATCATTACTTTCAATCTATAAAATAAAATACCAAAAATATTATCTTATTATCTTTATTAGATCTCACTTTTTGCAAGTGGCTGAGAAGCGATTGACAACCCCTTTATCGCGTTGGTAGTAAGGTTCTTATTTGTTTGTGTAGGTACGAGTGACTTGCGCGTGGTCTCCTACTGGATTGATACCTTGGTTCACAAAAACTAAGGTAAATACTTATGCTACTGTGTTGCATCACCCTTTCCTCTTCGAGGGAAAACAACGCAAGCTCGAGAGGTAGCAGCTCACCACTTCAGGGCACCGGTGCGAGATGTAGCAACAGTTGTCTTTGCACCAGTTTTGGCATACATAGTGGACGCCCTTAGTGATATTAGTTCTATGTTACTAAATTTGTGCATGTACACACCTGTTAGTATCAATTTGCTTTCATCCAAACACTGTCGCTATGCTGTTGCAGTTATATTTACCTTCCTCATAAAATATTCAATTTGTTATTTATTGTACATGAGTAAGAACTTAAAGCGCCGTTGTAGTTAATTATAGCTTGTGATGTTCCAGAATTTGGTTGTTGTCTCAGTACCAATTATTTCATTTGCACATTGATCTTCTTGAGAAGATATGTCATAATGTTTCTTCAGTTTTTCAAAATAAGTATTGGTGATTTTGTATGTTACTATAAACCCATTTCCCCTATAATTGTTACTGATCTAGTTTTAAATATTATAGGATGAACGGAAGTGTTCTTACTTGGAGTGGGTTGATCAAGAGTGGCCAGAGTCTTTGAAGATGTGCCTAACGAATCTCTGGAGCATGTATGAGGAAGTGGACACACGCAGGCTTAGAGAAAGTCTTGTCAACGCTAAAGCATATTTAAAATGTGGGATAAAAAGTTGAAGGTGGAGAATGAGCTCAGATTTTTTAAATCAGACTTTGCTAAGATGGTGTTAGCGAAGCAGGAGTTCCAATTCAGTCTTCCCCTTATACAGTGGGACCGGCTCATCTTTGGCCAAAATTTTGGCCTAAGTGCCCGAGGCATCAGCAGTACTCTTCCTTGTGCCAGTAATGGTTATTTCCTTGTCAACCTCCATCCAGTTGAAATCCTCACCTTCCAGATGAGGGCTAGGAGCATGAGTGGGACTTGGCGGGTGGACATCCTCGACCAGTTCGTCTTGCGTGGCCTACTCATCCAGTGTTTGTTGTTTCACTCGCTAGCGGCTTGTTAGTAAGAACCGCCTCATTAACCATCTATGGCTCATGATTTGGGTTGTTCACAGTTGTATGAATAAACCAATCTTCTGGGTTACCCTGCGGCTGGTTTTGGTAAGCAGAGGTAGTAGGGGCATCATATGACTCGCCGGCCTTCTTCCTGGCAATGGCTTTGGACCTGATACAAATACAGACAAGTTTCAATTGGCAAAAATATAAAAGGATAAGATAAGAGATACTTTAAGTACTGACCCGCACTTGATGGTGAGAGCCAGCAGTTGACTCGCTAGAGGAGGGAAGAGATGAAGTAGGACAATGAGGCACCTCAATCAGTCGCTTTCGAGCCACCGAGCATGTTATAATCCGGCCGCTAAATCACCAGAATCACTCCGAAGTTTTCACTTGCTGACTTTCTGCATTTTCTTTAAAAGAAAGTTTGGGTGTAAATAAGAGTGTGGATGAGAAAAAGAGCACCTTCCAGACGACTCTTCTTGATCTCTTGAAGACAAAGGTTTCTGAGCCGGAGGCGATGTAAATTACCTCAGCGTCCGTGGCTCGACAGCCTTCAGTGTGACCCTCAGAAGTGGAGGCGTCAGCTAGCTCAATAAGAGGACGACCAAGAGAGTCAATTTCTACCTCTGACTTGCCCGTGACCGGCTCATTAATGTCCGGGTCGTTAGCATTCGGCTCAGCGGCATTTGCCTCTTCTACCCGCTTAGGTGGAGGAAGAGCGGTCTTCTTAAATTTCTTCATCCAGAGCTTGTCATTTTCCTGCACCCGTGAGCTAGAGATTAAGTATGACAAAAGAAAAAGTAAGCCAGATAGAAAGATAAAATTGCAAATAATACTTACTAGAGGTACGGGATTGGTGAGACAGAAAGGAGCAAGACCAGTTTTGCTACACTTGTCTTGTGATTCTCCTAACAACTTCTTGGTGGCTTTATTCACTTCCACTTGAGATAAGTTGACTTGAAGGAAGCGTTGAGTATCGGTCGGCTCACCAATGTAGTTGCACATTAAATCACCCCTCAAGCTGAGGGGAAGGATCCGCCAATTTATCGAACACTAGGTCAAATCAACTCCGATGAGGCCATTTACCATCAGGGCCCTTATCTTCCAGTATAAATGAGCAATTTGTTTCCGCTCTTCAGATGAGTAACCCAGAAAAGCAATTGTGCCTTCAAGCCAGTCCTGTTTATAAGCTGGCAGTGGGTGTTCTCTTGGTGTGGCGGTGTTCTAGCAATAAAAACAATTCTTGTTCCAGCACTTTGGGTGACTCACCAGTTTGACCTCAAGAAGAATACTGGTTCTCCTCTTTTGAACGGATACTCCACCAAGCTCTATGCTAGGGTTTTCTTTAAATTTAGTTTGGTCTTGATGTAGAAGAATTCTCTTAAGAGGATGACAGTTGGAGCCGTCTGAAGATACACCTCGCAGAAATCTTGAAATTGGCAGAGGCTGAAAATTGAATTCGGGGCGAGATCTTGAGGGTGAAGGTTGAGGCCCTTGTACAGATGATCGACGAAGATAACAATTTCTCCTTTGTCGAGTTGAGGAGTACTTTCTTCTTCAGGGGCCCTCCAATTGATAACGTCGTGATCTGGTAATAATCCTTGATACACGAGCTCATTCAACATGAATGTGGAAACTTAAGAACTAGCCCAATAGGTTAATTTTTCGGTTCTAGCCATGGTGGGTCAAGTTAAGTTTTATAAAGGCTGCAAGATAAATGAATTGGCATGACATGTCTATGAGGAATAAGTCTCTGAACAGGCGAGGACGATGGGTCAACAATATGAAATTATGAGCAAGCTGAATTACAGGATGTCAAACTATTCATTTTGGTAAGCCGGCGAATAAAGGGGTGGCTCAGTGTTTTTCAAATTATTGTCGAATTATACAAATTGCCAGTAATAATAAGACACTAAATTCCTTCAAAGGTGTTGAGCCGGCAAGGCAAGGATATACAAGTTATACGTACAATTATGAGCCGCCAAACAATTGGCCGGCTCATGCTATTTCGGGGATTTATGGATTTCTACTAAGTTTTGATAAAAACAAGTTTCTCAAGATGAAGTTGTAACTACATATCTAGAAAATTATATGAAAAATAAAATATTTACCAAAACCTAAGGTGCGCAATGGAAGTGCTACGATTTATTAGCATGGATGAATAACTAAATCTAATATACCAGATTCATAAAAGTTGGTGCCGCATGTAGCGGGGGATTTCTGCAGTTGAATTCAATCTAGACTAGATCTGACCAACATATATGAATGAACATGGATGAACTCCGATGAACTACACGGGGTTGATCAAATTTTGCAGATCTAGGAGGAGGATTTGGACAAACCGGGGTGTGGTAGAGAAGCTGTGGTGTTCCTGATTATCTCCATCTATTGTCCGGACGGTGTCGGGGTCGCTGACAAAGCGGTCACCATGGCACGGCGTGGTTCTAGTTGCAAGAGAGCTCAGGCGAGAAAAAGAAGATGAAGATGACTATGGGAGGGCTAAAAGAAAAAAATCAAGCCATCCCCTGAACATCTCTACTACTTAGAAATAATGTAAGGTTCCCATTTCCCCTTTCTTCCCGCCAAATCTTCGTCAAACCTTCCATGTATATGCCAATCAATCACCTTAATTTACTTACCTCCTGAACCAATTCAACTTTAATTTACTTACCAAACATGTAATCAAAATATAAGGTAATTCATGGGCCAAATTTGATGAACATTTATTTACACAATCGCATTATTATTGATAGATAAATCACAATCTAACATAATAGAATATTTATATCCTGTTGCAATGCACGGGCAATGTTCTAGTATATAATGTTTTGAGGAGTGCAAATGCAATTACGAAAAAATGGGAGTGCAATAAATTTTCAAGGTGGAAAGGAACCTTGATTTTTGTGCCTCACAGATCCACACAAATCTCCATAGTGACGTCAAGCCAGAGATAAAGATTTGGAGGATGATCTCCACATGTGAAGCAAATGATAAGTGCCAAAGTATCATAAGCCGGCGATAAGGCATGGCCAGGTCAGTTAAATGTGAGAAGGCTCAAGTTAAACTGGGGGCTAATGTTGGGGATATACCCCATGTTGTAAGGCGACCCGTGTGTAACACGAGTGCTCCTTGCGGCTTAATGAGTTTGGCTATAAGCATTCCTGATTGAGCAGGGCCAAGTCGCAAAGGCGGCCATTCGAGGACGACGGCTCATCCCGGGCCTATGGCCTGCTCATGAAGATGACTAGAAAGGAATCTGCCATACTTGGAAGGAAAGAAAAGTAGGAATAAGACTAGGTTACTGGTCATTGTATGACCCAGACTCTGTTGTAAACTTAGGGCCTCCACCATATATAAAGGGGAGCCCCTTAGGCCTCATTTGGAACTAGGGTTTTTGAGGGGATTGTTGGGGATAATCCCCAAAAGGATTGGTTGAAACCCCAACATTCACCCAATCCCTTCAAATCCCCATTTATCCCCAATCCACTAGGTAGGGGTAGTGTCCGTGCGTAACGACACCTAGGGGGTCACGTGGATCTCTTCTGCTGTTTGGCAGGGAAGAGGGGTACAGCAAAGAGCGGATCTAACGATCAATACGACGCATTTTTACCCAGGTTCGGTTCGTTGAGAAGCGTAAACCCTAGTCGTTCTTGAGTGTATATTCTGTGTTCTTGAGTTTCGGCTATCTACTATGCATGCAAGCTGGGCCGAGAGGTTCAAAAGATCGAATCCTCCTCCAGTACACCATGGGCCTCTTTTTATATGTCCAAGAGGCTACTACAGTGGCATATAGGAGGTGTAAAGTAGCTACAGTGTCTATGTTTATCATCGGCATCTTAGGACAAACGCATTCAATGCGTTGCTTATGTGCCCTCTAGGTTTATCGGGGACGGGAGTAGAACCCGTCCCATCCATTGCTGCCCCTCTCCGTCTTAACACGCGTCCCTGTCGACGAGGCAAGCAGCGCCAAGTTGGCTAGCCAGCTGCTGTGCTGGATGGGTGGCAGGATCTTCGCGAAGATCTGCATACCACCATGTAGGCGCTTGCTAGGCTGGCAGTCCCACTACTATGCGTGAGCGGTGACGGGGTGGCGGAGCCTTGCTGCGATCTTGCCGACGTCCCGGGCAAGGATCTTTTAAGGTACCTCGTCTTCTAGCCTTCATAGAGAACTGCACTCCACTACGCGCATATTCCTGGGTCTTGGCCTTAACGTTGTTGATGGTGTCAGAGCTCTCAACCCCAAGGGTGGTGCTTTTGTTGGTGCTCGGTAAGTTTTTCGGGCAAGGATCTTGCCGAGGTCTCGCGAGCCGTCCTATCAAGGATCTTGCCGTGGGTCCAACTTGTCTTCTGCTCTCTGGCTTGGTCGCACCGCCTCACCTTGCATCTGCCCTCGATCGCCCCAGTCGGGCTTTGCCGCAGGCATGGCTACGACTGCCCGTGCACAAGTATGGGGTGCTAAAGGGCCCAAACTTTTGTACACCGACAGGAGCCCCCGGGCCTGGGCCACATACGAGTGTGAAGCTTTGTTTGGCAAGGACTAAATGGTGCGCGGGCATGTGTGGCAGGGGACGACTGCTATAATCTTCTCGTCTGTCGTGCTTGCAGTGGCCTGTGAATGGCCTTTACTTCACGAGATGGTAAACGCCGTCTCATGCTTCCCAATACGCCCGCCTTTTCTCCACGTATGCCGCATGCATGGTGCGGGGTAGGTGGTAGATGCGCGAGATATGGGGATGTGCGCCATGGCAGATACCCATGCGCCTTTCATTGGCGCGGGTAGGGCGGTCGAAGACCTCGCTCGTTGCCAATGGCATTAATGAGCCGGACGCGAAAGAGCTCTTCAGAGAAGGTATAGAGGCAGCCCCCAGTCCTTTTTTCTTGGCTATAAAAGGAGGATTTGGAGGAGAAGGGAGGGGCATTCCCTTGCATCTTCTCTTCTTCTCCAATCTCCATCCACCACCATGCCGAGGGGCGCGGTCGCGGCCGACCCTCTATGGAGGCTACTAGATCTTCTTCTCGCCAGAGAGCTATGGCGGTCAAAGAAGAGCCAAGCGCCCAAGGGGAAGAGCTGAGCGCCCAAGGCGGACGTGCTGGACGGGGTCGCGGTCGGCGAGGTGGTCGAGGCAAAAGGGGACGTGGGAGTGGGGCACCTGCGACGCCTCTGTCTCCCCCCGCTTCGCCAAGTGGCATTGTCGGAGACACGACGCTGGAGTTTATCTTGCGGCTGCGCGAACCGCCGTGTAGCCGCCTTTGTCTTCCCGAGCTATTCGCGAGGGTGCTGGAGGTTGTCCTGCCATTGAGGTTGAGGCTTCACATGAAGGGATGTTGTAATGCTGCTATGTGGGCGAACGTGAGGTTCCCCGTCCCACATGTATTGCTTCTTCGTCGTGGTTGGAAAACCTTTGCACGCACCCACTACTTGACGAAGGGGCACGTCCTCCGCTTCAAATTGGTGGAGGCCGACCTACTCTCTGTCAAGGTCTTTGGGCACTCTGGAATCCGGTTAGGGTGCTGCGCGGAGATCTCGACCGATGACGAATGCTCCTGCTCGAGCGATAGCAATGAGGAGGAGACCGGTGGGAGGACGACGGGGGCGGGTCCGACTAGGCGTCGGACCCCCTGTCACCAGGCGATGCCGGCAGTACCACCATCTACACCTAGCCCTCTCGCCAGCACATCAATTTGCTAGGGGGTAGTTCTTGGTGGCGGCCCCTCGAGCCAGCTCCTTGAATTTGTCGGGGTGGTCACTTCTGGCAGCTGGCGCTGGAAGGCCGGAGAAGACGAAGAAGGCATGTGGCGGGCCGTCATGTCCGAGTACGATGGCACCGACGCCTTCATCTAATATTGCGGGCCCACTGCCTCATCTTTCGGCTTCTCGCTCGACACCGACATCACCAACCCTCTTCTGGACGATTGTCGGGATGTTCTCTTGGTGTCTTCTGCCATGGGCACCTCGCCTAGGTACTCTTTTTGCCCTCCTGCTATCTTCATCTGCTTCCTGAGGAGAGGAACAAGAAAGGGATTATGGGCATCATATCTTTTTTTAGATCTTATGACCGCGGGCACTTGTCACATTTAAACTTTGTAGCCCCTTTCTCATGCTTATATTCCGTATGAATTGTACACATTTAATCAACGTATTAATGAAAAAAAGGGAATTTGCCGGGTTCTTTCGTGCATGAATGAGTCTCACACCAAGGAGCAAGTCCTCGTGATTTTTCAAGCATACAACGTTAACGGTCAACATGCCTTGATGTCTTCCCGCTTCGTACCTATGCTACGCCCGCGCTCTCAGCGGAGGTAGGGGCAAAGCAGGACTAGGCCTTTTACATGTCCCTCTTCCATCGTAACTACAACCAAAGTCGAACCCAAAAGGAAGGGTTTTGGGCATAAGAAGGAGGGAACACGGTGGCATGGGATCGAGCGAAGATTCATATTTTCAAGCTTCATATGGAAGTACGCTGCGGGGGGTAAGAAAGGACTTATCTAAATCTGCTGCCCCCGGCAGCATTGGCTTGCCGGGGTCGGTGCATCAGTTCTTCTCCTTTCTTCCAAAAAGTTTCGCTGAAGTGCCCGTGCAGCCCGCGGACCAAAAAGGATAGGAAGGTACACAAAGACACATACTCGACCACTACGCTAGGGGTTAGCCGCCGTTAAGCACGATAAACCCTACCAGAGAGAGACTCAACCTAGCATGCATGCTAATTCTTAGGTCCCCAAAGCTTCATATATTTATTTGATGCTCATGGTCTGCGCCTGGCTTTGTACAAAGGGTCACATGCCTTGTCAGCCCGGCTTGTACATAAGGTGGTTGATGTCTACTATGCACCCTTCTTCTTGTAGACGTTGTTGGGCCTCCAAGTGTAGAGGTTTGTAGGACAGTAGCAAATTTCCCTCAAGTGTATGACCTAAGGTTTATCAATCCGAGGGAGGCGTAGGACGAAGATGGTCTCTCTCAAGCAACCCTGCAACAAAATAACAAAGAGTCTCTTGTGTCCCCAACACACCCAATACAATGGTAAATTGTATAGGTGCACTAGTTCGGCGAAGAGATGGTGATACAAGTGCAATATGGATGGTAGATACATGTTTTTGTAATAAGAAAATATAAAAACAGCAAGGTAACTAAAGGTAAACGTGAGCATAAACGGTGTTGCAATGATAGTAGAGAAGAACTAGGGTTCATACTTTCACTAGTGCAAGTTCTATCAACAAGGATAACATAATTGGATCATATTACTAGCCCTCAACATGCAACAAAGAGTCACTCCAAAGTCACTAATAGCGGAGAACAAATGAAGAGATTATGGTAGGGTACAAAACCACCTCAAAGTTATTCTTTCTGATCGATCTATTCAAGAGTCCGTATTAACGTTCAATCTATCATACAGTTTGTACTAGAATAACACCTTAAGACACAAATCAATCAAAACCCTAATGTCACCTACATACTCCATTGTCACCTCAAGTATCCGTGGGCATGATTATACGATATGCATCACACAATCTCAGAAACATCTATTCAACCAACACATCGAACTTCAGAGAGTGCCCTAAAGTTTCTACCGGAAAGTCAAGACAAAAACGTGTGCCAACCCCTATGCATAGATTCCCAAGGTCACTGAACCCGCAAGTTGATCACCAAAACATACGTCAAGTGGATCACATGATATCCCATTGTCACCATAGATAAACACGCGTAAGACATACATCAAGTGTTCTCAAATCCTTAAAGACTCAATCCGATAAGATAACTTCAAAGGGAAAACTCAATCCATTACAAGAGAGTAGAGGGGGAGAAGAAGATCCAACTAGAATAGCAAAGTTCGCGATACATCAAGATCGTGCCATCTCAAGAACACGAGAGAGAGATCAAACACATAGCTAATGGTACATACCCTCAGTCCCGAGGGTGGACTACTCCCTCCTCGTCATGGAGAGCGCCGAGATGATGAAGATAGCCACCGGAGAGGGATTCCCCCCTCCGACAGGGTGCCAGAACGGGTGTAGATTGGTTTTCGGTGGCTACAGAGGCTTTCGCCGATGGAACTCTCGATCTAGGTTAATTTCCGAAGGTTTCAGTATTTATAGGAATTTTTGGAGTCGAGGCCAATTAAAGGTGAGCTACGGGCCGTCCTCAAAATAGGGGGGCGCGCCCCTTCCCCAGGGTGTGGCCCCCACCCTCGAGGGCATCCCGTGGCTCTCCTGGCCCAAGTCTTTTACTTCGGGGGCTTCTTTTGTTCCAGAAAAAATCGTCAAAAAATGGCTTGTCAATTGGACTCCGTTTGATTTTCCTTTTCTGTAAAACTCTAAAACAGGAGAAAAACAGAAACTGGCACTGGGCTCTGGGTTAATAGGTTAGTCCCAAAAATCATATAAAAGTGTATAATAAAGCCCATAAGACATCCTAGAAGGATAATATAATAGCATGGAACAATAAAATATTATAGATACGTTGGAGACGTATCATCATCCCCAAGCTTAATTCCTGCTCGTCCTCGAGTAGGTAAATGATAAAGAAATAATTTTTTATGTGGAATGCTAACCGATATAGTTTTGCAATGTAATTCTCTTAATTGTGGCATGAATGTTCAGATCTGAAAGATTCAAGATAAAAGTCTATATTGACATAAGAAACAATAATACTTCAAGCATACTAACAAAGCAATCATGTCTTCTCAAAATACTATGGCTAAAGAAAATTATCCCTACAAAATCATATAGTGTTAGCTATGCTCCCTCATTATCACAATAAATATTAATTTCATGCACAACCCCGATTTCAACCAAGCACTTGTTTTCATACTCTATCTTTTCAAACGTTTCAACTTTCACACAATACATGAGCATAAGCCATGGATATAGCACTATGGGCGGAATAGAGGTGGTTGTGGAGAAGAAAAAAAGGAGGGAGATAGTCTCACATCGACTAGGCGTATCAACGGGCTATGGAGATGCCCATCAATAGATATCAATGTGAGTGAGTAAGAATTTCCATGCAACGGATGCACTAGAGCTAAATATGAATGAAATCTCAACAAAAGAAACTAGTGGGTGTGCATCCAACTTGCTTGCTCACGAAAACCTAGGGCATTTGAGGAAGCCCATCGTTGGAATATGTGACTAAACATGAGACTCTCTACAATGAAGAACATGGTGCTACTTTGAAGCACAAGTGTGGAAAAAGATAGTAGCAATTGTCCCTTTTTTTTCTTTTCTTTTTTCTATTTTTTTATTTTTCTTTTTTGGGCCTTTTGTTTCCTTTTTTTTTGGAGGGGCTTTATAGATTTAGCCTTTCCTCCAATGGGACAATGCACTAGAGCTAAATATGAATGAAATCTCAACAAAAGAAACTAGTGGGTGTGCATCCAACATGCTTGCTCACGATAACCTAGGGCATTTGAGGAAGCCCATCATTGGAATATGTGACTAAACATGAGACTCTCTACAATGAAGAACATGGTGCTACTTTGAAGCACAAGTGTGGAAAAATATAGTAGCAATTGTCCCTTTTTTTCTTTTCTTTTTTCTATTTTTTTTATTTTTCTTTTTTTGGCCTTTTTTCCTTTTTTGGTGGAGGGGCTTTATAGATTTAGCCTTTCCTCCAATGGGACAATGCTCTAATAATGATGATCATCACACTTTCATTACAACTCGATAATACAACTTGATACTACAACAACAAAGTATGACTCTATATGAATGCCTCCGGCGGTGTACCAGTATGTGCAATGAAACAAGAGTGACATGTATGAAAAATTATGCATGGTGGCCTTGGCACAAATACGATGTCAACTACATGATCATGCAATGGCTATATGACAATATGATGCGTGTCATACGAACGGAACGGTAAAAGTTGCATGGCAATATATCTCAGAATGGCTATGGAAATGCCATGATAGGTAGGTATGGTGGCTATTTTGAGGAAGGATATATAGTGGGTGTATGGTACCGGCGAAAGTTGCGCGGTACAAGAGAGGCTAGCAATGGTGGAAGGTTGAGAGTGCGTATAATCCATGGACTCAACATTAGTCATAAGAACTCATATACTGATTGCAAAAATTTACGAGTCATCAAAACAAACCAATCAACGCATGCTCCTAGGGGGGAGGTTGGTAGGAGTTAACCATCACGCGCCCCCGACCTCCGCACAAAGGTTGACACTCTACAAATACCTCATGCTCTAACTTAGTCACACAACGGTTCGCCATACGTGCATGATACGGGAATCACTAACCTTAACACAAGTATTTCTCAATTTCATAATAACTCCACTAGCATGACTCTAATATCACTATCCTCATGTCTCAAAACAATTATCAAGCATCCAACATCTCATTCTATTCAATGCACTTAGTGTGAATTTTTTGACTACATTGACATTGGATGTCTATCATGTGAAGACTAGTTTCTTTAGCCTACACACATTACCATTCTGTTTTAATAGACTCTCAAATAGATATAAGTGAAGCATGAGAGTTCAACAATTTCTACACAATATAACCACCACCGTGCTCTAAAAGATATAAGTGAAGCACTAGAGCAATAACAAACTACTCCAAGAGATATAAGTGAAGATCAATGAGTAGTTGAATAATTATGTAACTATGTGAAGACTCTCTAACATTTAAGAACTTCAGATCTTGGGATATTATTCAAACAGCAAGCAAAACAAAATAAACTAAATTGACGCTCCAAGGAAAACACATATCATGTGGTGAATAAAAATATAGCTCCAAGTATAGTTACCGATGGATGAAGACGAAAGAGAGGATGCCTTCCCAGAGCATCCCCAAGCTTAGGCTTTTGATTATCTTGAATTTACTTGGGGTGCCATGGGCATCCCCAAGCTTAGGCCTTTGCTACTCCTTATTCCATAGTCCATCAAAGCAATACTCAAAACTTGAAAACTTCACAACACAAAACTTAGAAAAAAAATCTCGTGAGCTCCGTTAGTATAAGAAAGCAAACCACTACTCAAAGGTGCAGCAATGAATTAATTTTTTGTTTATATTGGTGTTAAACCTACTGTATTCCAACTTATCTATGGTTCATACTTCCCGATACTACTCATAGATGCATTGAAATAAGCAAACAACACACGAAAAACTGAATCTGTCAAAGACAAAACAGTCTGTAGTAATCTGCAGGGTTCGCCTACTTCTGGAACTCCAAAAAATTTAAACTAAATAGTTAAATTTGCGCAATTTGTCTACCAACCATCTGCAAAATGAATCAACTAAAAATCACGCTTCAGTAAAACCTCACGGCTACTTTAGCGAGCGCTAACGATTCCATTTTTCAGAGCAAGATCATATATACATCACACAAGTCTTCCCAAGGGTTCTACTTGGCACAAACACTAAACAAAACATGAAACCACATCTAATGAGAGGCTAGATGCAAAATTTATTCCCTAACAGCAAAAAAAAAACAAAAAACATAAAATAAAGTTGGGTTGCCTCCCAACAAGCGCTATCGTTTTACGCCCCTAGCTAGGCATAATGATGCTCACATGAAAGATAATAATTGAAACATAACGGGAGCATCATGAAGCATATGAATAGCACATTTAAGAATAACCCACTTCCTATGCATAGGGATTTTGTGAGCAAACAACTTACGGGAAAAATAATCAACTAGCATAGGAAGACAGAACAAGCATAACTTCAAAACTTTAAGCACATAGAGAGGAAACTTGATATTATTGCAATTCCTACAAGCATATGTTCCTCCCTCATAATAATTTTCAGTAGCATCATTAATTAATTCAACAACACAACCATCACAAAAGGCATTCTTTTCATGATCTACTTGCATAGAAATTTTACTACTCCCCACATAAGCAAAATTCTTCTCATTCATAGTAGTGGAAGCAAACTCAACAAAATAATTATCATGTGAAGCGTAATCCAATCGAAAGTTAAAATCATGATGACAAGTTTCATGGTTATATTTATTCTTAATAGCATACAAGTCATCACAATAATCATCATAGATAGCAACTTTGTTCTCATAATCAATTGGAACCTCTTCCGTAATAGTGGATTCATCACTAAATAAAGTCATGACCTCTCCAAATCCACTTTCATTAATATAATCATCATAAATAGGAGGCATGCTTTCATCATAATAAATTGGCTCATCAAAACTTGGGGGACTAAACATATCATCTTCATCACATAGCGTCGCCAAGCTTGTGGCTTTGCACATCATAAGTTGTAATGCCCAGGATGGGACTATACCTCCTACGTGTCGAGGCACGACTTAAAGGTATAAGCCCATTCTGGAATGATCTCAAGTTTGGTATCTTTGCACATCTCATGTAAAAATAGGGAGGAAAGTGAAAAGATAGTTGGCTTACACTCGCCACATCACACAATTCATTACATATCCAAACATCCTTCAAATAACATCACAACCCGTCTACGGGTGAAGATCCAAATGAAAGATACCAAACATACATAAAACCACAGGTCTGAATCGCCCCTAGTAGAAACCTCTACTGATCGTCGGGATAGTGCACATAGTAATGGCTACGGTCCTCATCATACTCCCAGTACAGCTCTGTGCCGTCATTTGAATAGATCGCCTGAGTACCTGCATCTGGTGTGGTGTAGAATCTGTGAGCCATAGAGGACTCAGCAATCCCGTTCCCGGGTAACACAACTATCCAAGCCTTGGGTGTGGAACAAGGCTGAAGAAAGAACAAGAGGTTGCAGCAGCACTAGCACTAACTTACGTAAAAGAGAGCGAGAAGAGAAGTGCCTCGGATGAGAAGGTGATCACGAAGTGATACTAACTAATCAAGTCAAACATAACCCCACCGTGTTCACTTCCCAAACCCCTTTCGGAAAATGACCGTCACGGTACTCACGCTGGTAGTGTATTCTGAACATGGTGTCAAGTTTTCTACAACCGGATATTAACAAATTCCCATCTGCCACATAACCGCGGGCACGGCTTTTGAAAGTTCAATCCCTGCAGGGGTGTTCCAACTTGGCCCATGACAAGCCCACGATCCGCGGAGTCGCAACTCCAAGGTGGGAAGGCCCGAGTATCCTCGGAATCCCGTGCTCAAGATACTCCGACTAAGGTAAGGCTAATCCAGCAAATCCTCCCGGCGTGCCGACACCCTGATAGTAGCCGCGCGTATCTAGTCTCAGGCCACGACCGGATGAGCACAGCGTACAGTGACCAAAAACCCAAGTTGCCAAGGGGGGTACCGCACATGACTCTAGTTTGGACCAACACTCAAATCGAGCACTGGCCCAGGGAGGTTGATTAATTAATCCTCGGGTTAATTACTCCTTCGACAAGTTTTAGTTGTTTAGGAAAATAGTACCAATGTTGGGACTTGCTGGAAAAGACTTAGCGCTAAGCGGTTTATCAAGGGGGTCCCATAACCCCAACCGTGTGAGGAACGCAAAATCAAGGAACATAACACCGGTTTATACGGTTCCTAGGGCGGCATGAGTGGAACAAATCACCAAGCAAAAGGCTTAGCATTCCACCCATTACCAATATATAGATGTTTTAATTAAGAGTCAATATAGTGTGATATCCCAACAAGCTTCAACAAGAAGCAAGAATCTTCAAATCTTCTCCTGCAACTAGCAATGCTATAAGAGGGGCTGAGCGAAGCTTACTTAGCCAAACATGGGTTTGCATAGGTAGGGTGGTTAGACAGATTCATGGTTACAATAGGAGGCTGACAGGAAAACATGGGCATCGAGGCAAAAGCTATAGAGCGAGACTTCTAGCAATAGGCAAAGATAGTAATGATATCCGGGTCAGGTCATCTTGCCTGTTGAGTCGTCGATGGGATCGTAAGCGGGCTCCTCGTTCTCAACCTCGGTAGTAACCTCATTCTCGTACTCGTTCTCGGCTTCCGGCTCTACTCAACACAGAACACACGAGGCACGAAATCAACAAGATGCAATGCGCAAAACTACAGGATGCATGGCTGATGCACTAAGGAAGCACTGAAGATGCACTAAGGATGCACAGAAAGACAACATAGGAAACACAGAGATAGAGCACAAGGAACATGACAATATGCAACTAGCAAGAAACTTCAAAACATGTTAACAAGAGGATAATATGAATGTACATGCAAAACCACACAAGTTTGATAAAGGACTTGCTCAAAACGGAGCAACGGGCTAAAAGATACACCCGAAACAAGAAACAAGCAAAGCTGAAAATAACAGCCACATAGCAACTTCGGAGCAAGAAATATATACTCTACGGCACTCAAACATCATGACAAGAAGCATGGACAAGAAGTAGACATATCCTACAGCAAACAATTCCATTGGAGCATCTCCACAGGAGGCATGGATCAATAGCAACAAGCTATAACATTTTGAACATGACAACAGAAACCTGACAGCAGTAATTTATAGCTACTTGGGAGCAAGAATTAAATATGCTACAGCCACCCCAATGAGCATGTGAGGGCATTAATGGATAGCCAACAACATATACAACAAGGAATCATCAATAGTCACCCCAAAACTAGCATGGATTTTCCTAGAACAACAAGCAAACATGGCATCTGGAAATTACAGATTCCAGACTTAGTGAAATTTCACTAAGTGTTAAAACAGCAGTAATATCATGGCATGTTTGTGAGCAAGTTTAAGTCACCTCAAAGCATAACATGGCAAGTGGTTTGCACCACAGCAAAGTACACATGATGGGGAGTCCAAAACATTTAAGCATGCAACAAGGGGACAACCACATCAATAGCAACGAGTTCCTCAACTAGGCATCTCGTAACAATTTTAACAATCTAACAGCCAGATGCACTTTTGCAAAGGAGATAAACATGGCAAGGTGAATTCTATCATGCAAGCTAAAGCAACCAACATGTAGAGCATCTCATGATGAACATGTGGACATATCATTTGCTTCATTTGGATAAACATGCACCAAGTTATCACATCTCAAACATGGCATGAAAACAACTAATAGCAGCAGTTTATAATAAATAGCACTCTTCCCATGAAGATTAAGACATCTAGATGGACTCAAACATGCATGACACAATGGAACAAAACATAGTACAAGTCACCACGATCATTTTGACATATCATATGCACAAAACGGATAAGCACAGCAAAAGTTATCCTCATCACAAAAATGCATCAGACACTGAAAAATCTAACACTTAGCAGAGAAAACAAAGTCAACCTCCGGGTCAAACGGGTCTGGCGCCGGGTCAACGGGCGGATCGGGCAGCAGCGGGTCAACGGGTGCGGGTCCACCGGGTCGCGGGTCCAGCCCGCTAGGGTTTCCCGGCCCGATCTGGCTGGATCGGGGAGATCCCGATCGGGGCGGCTCGCTCCCTTCGATGCGGTGGCGGCGGCCGGCTCCGGTGCGGCGGGAGGCGGAGGGTCGTCGGGGCGGCGACCTGCCGGCGGGAGGAGGAGGCCGGGCGGCGGCCTGGCACTTGCGGCGGCGGCGGTCGGCTGCTGGGCCGGCGGCGATGCGAGCCGAGGAGGGGCCGGCGGCGAGGGGCGGTGGCGCAGCTCCTGGCCGGCGGATTTGCACCGGTGGCGGAGGGCGTCGCGGAGACCTGCCGGAGAAGAAGAAGACGAGGGGCGGCACTCGGATCGCGGCGCGGCGGGCCGGCGCTGGGCCCCGCAGGCCCACGTGGCGGGTGTGCAGGCACTGGCGGCGGCTCGGTGGAAGCACTGGCGGCAGTCGGTGGAAGCACTGGCGGCGGTCGGCGGAAGCACTGGGCGACGCTGGTGGAAACTCTAGGGTTTCGGACGCAAAAATTGGAGGGGGTGGACGTTTATATAGGCACAAGGAGCTAGGGTAGTCCAAATGAGGAGAGGTTTTCGGCCACGAGATCACAATTGAACGGCCTAGATGAAGGGAAGGGTTTGAGCTGGGTTGGTGGGCTGTTGGAGGGGGGTCTTGGGCCTCAAGAGGAGGTACTTTTAGCCCACGAGGATAACTGTTGGAGCATCAAACGAACTCCAAACGCGACAAAACTTGACAGGCGGGTTACGCCTATCAAAACAACATCGCACGACAAGTCTCACGCCAAACCGGAAACGTTACACGGCCAAACACAAAAGAAGGACTCCGGGAAGCCTCGGGCACGTGTGAGAGCGTCGGAACTCGAAACGGACAATGGGAAGGAACGAGTGGGACCGGATGCAAACGACAACACAAATGCAATGCACATGACAACATGACATGGATGCATGCACACACGCACACGACAAAACGACGAAAAACCCGAAAAGACGAAGAACCCGGAATGGAACTGATGAAGCCAAAGTTATATATTGCCAAAAAGGGAAAGTATTACATCCGGGGCATTACAAACTCTCCTCTACTACGAAAAGATCTCGTCCCGAGATCTAGGACTGGAAGAAGGAAGGGTACTCGGAACGAAGGTGATCTTGTCGTTCCCACGTAGCTTCTCGGTCGGTATGGTGTGACCACTTGACTTTCAAGAACTTGATTGACTTGTTGCGGGTCTTGCGCTCGGTTTCTTCGAGAATTGCAACGGGGTGCTCTCGGTAAGACAAGTCTTGTTAAAGATCAATCTCCTCAAACGGAATTGTGCGTTCAGGTGTCTTGAAGCACTTGCGGAGTTGAGACACGTAAAACACATTATGAACATTAGCGAACTTGGAAGGGAGCTCAAGTTGATAGGCTAGATCGCCTCTTTTGCCAAGGATCTTGAAAGGGCCCACGTATCTAGGAGCAAGCTTTCCTTTGATACCGAATCTTTGGGTGCCTTTCATAGGAGAAACACGGAGATAGACATGATCCCCAATGTTGAAGGCCAAATCACGATGCTTGCCGTCATAGTAGTGATGTCTACACACGCTTCTATTCTTGTAGACTATGTTGGGCCTCCAAGCGCAGAGGTTTGTAGGACAACAGCAATTTCCCTCAAGTGGATGACCTAAGGTTTATCGAACTCAGGGAAGTAGAGGTTGAAGATGGTCTCTCTCAAGCAACCCTGCAACTAAGATACAAGAAGTCTCTAGTGTCCCCAACACACCTAATACAACTAGGAGTTGTATAGGTGCACTAGTTCGGCGAAGAGATGGTAAAATATGGATGATAGGAGTGGCAAAGCAAAGTAATATAAATCTATAATAAAAAGTGCAGCAAGCAAACAAGTGGTAAACGTGAGGATAGTCAAAGACAAGCACCAAGACCTAGGCTTCATACTTTCACTAGTGGCAACTCCCAAAAACATTTACATAGTCTAATCACATGATATTTCCCATAAAACATGCAATGGAGACGCATTCGGAGGTCATTCCTTTGTGGTCAAGAGAGGACGAGAATTATGTAGGGCTACAAAAGCACACCTCAAAGTTCGTAGTTCTCAATCTATGGATTTCCCAATGTCACCGCGGCCATCCAAAGAGAGTACCACAATCACCACAACATATCTCCAGGATAGTCAAAGACAAGCACCAAGAGACTCTCAATCTTCAATCAACACACAAAAGAGGAAATTAGTCATGAAAATATTCTTCTAATCCATGTCCAATAGACCGCTGTCACCTTGGTCTCGGGGATTATACTAGATAAAGACAAGTGAGTACATCAATTCAATACATAGAGGAAGGGGAAATATCATGGGATAACCCTAGATTTAACATAGCCTATGATCACAACGAAAATCACATCATGCGAGAGAGAATTGACCACATAGCTACTGGTAGAAACCTCAGCCCCGAGGAGGAACTACTCCCGCATCATGGAGGGAGGAAGCAACGTCGATGGAGATGAATCCGGGGGAACTTCCCCGTCCCGGTAGGATGCCGGCACAGGAATTCTGGTACCCCGAAACTTGGTCGCGATGGCGGCGGAGATCGGAATTGCTTCTGGAGAAAAGAGTTCCGGAATCAGGGTTTCCGCGACGGGAGAAATATATATGCGAAGGGGGGCAACCAGAGGCGGAGAGGGGGCCCCAGGCGCCCCCTGGCGCGACCAGGGGTGGGGCCGCGCCGGGTGGCCGCCTGGGCCACCCCTGGCACCCCTCTGGCCCTGCTTTGGTTTTTCTCGAAGATTCCTGCACGCTGATTTTTCCTGTATTTTTCCCGGAATTTTTAGAGCACTTTTAATATGGGGGAAACCTGAAATAGAAAAACAGCAGAAAACAGGAACTGGCACTGTGGTGCACTGAGTTAATAGGTTAGTCCAAATATGATCAAAAGTGTATGGAAGTGCATAAATATCATAACAATATCACACAAAAGAAGCATGGAGCAAGCAGAAATTATAGATACGTTTTGGACGTATCAACATCCCCAAGCTTAATTCCTACTCGTCCTCGAGTAGGTAAATGATAACAAGCATAATTTCTGTGGTGACATGCTATCAATCATATAAGAACTTTTAAGTAAAGCAATCAAGGCATGTAATTCAATTCAAGTCATAACAAGAAAGAGTCTATATTAGCATTGTAACAAGTAACATAAGAACATAAAGGTGCGAGAGCTCTCGCTGTCCGTGACTCGAATGTCTCCAAATGGTGTTTGCGTGCAAGAAAGGGGATAGGGATATATGAGAGAGTAAAACATAGTTTTTGTATTGTTGAGAACTTAATCTACTAAAGTTTCACACTTGGTCTTCTTTGGAATCTTATCTTGACTCATCCCCAGACCGTCAGCCAGGTACAAGTCAAAATGATCCACTCCCTTTTGATATTTTGAGCACTCATGCAATGGATGAGCGTAAGCAAGAAAGTTGACACTTAGGATGGCAAAGTGAGAAAAATGATGAAGGGGGAAGACAAAAAAGGTGTGAAAGGCTCACATCAATGAGGACAATCATAGGCGAGAGAAAGCCAAACGATAGATATGATGTGAGGAGTAGGGATTGCCATGCAACGGATGCACATATGAGCTAAGGTAAGCTCTCCAATGGAACTAGTGGGGGTGCATCCAACTTGCTTGCTCAAGAAGACCTAGAGCTCTTTTGAGGAGGCTCATCATTGGAATATACAAGCCAAGTTCTATAGTGTGAAGGTCCCCACATAGCTATATGCATGAATGATAATCTCTATGGAGTACAAGGTATAAGATGGAGTACGAGTGTGGATCTCTCAAAAGGAAATAGTAGTGTGCCCCCTTCTCTCTTTTTATTTCTTTTTCTCTTTTTTATATATTTTTTTATTTTTTTGTGGCTTCAATGGCTCTTTCTATTTAACTCTCATTTGTCCTCTTTGGGATCTTTTCCTCACTTTAGGTGCAACACTCTATATATTACAAGAAGTATAGAAGATCTTTCACACTTTACAAAAGTACTCAACATAAAGAAAATGAAACTATCATGATGTATGCAAATGTATGCCTCTGCTGATGTAGCAGGATATGCAATGATACTAGCGCGTCATGTAGCAATGATTAGGGCAAGGCCCAACTAGCATGTGGCTCATCGATCAAGCAAAAAGCATGTATGACATGAAGATCAAGTCATGAGAAGATGGATGTTGCATGGCAATGTATCTCGGAAAGGCTATGGAAATGCCTTGATAGGTAGGTATAGTGGCTGCTTTGAGGAAGGATATAATGAGGCTTATGCTGACAGAGCGTATCATGCCAAGGATTTGGAGGCACCGGCGAAGTATGCGCCAACTCTCGAGGTGAGAAAGGGCAATGCACGGTACCGAAGAGGCTAGAAAAATATGGCTAGGTGGAAGTGTCAACTTTTGAATACTCACATTAGTCCGAAGAACTCATGCACTTATTATCGGTAACTCTCAATCTAATTAGGAGGTTCACAAAGAGACAAGTACCCCGAGGAGGAGTGTATGGGGGTTTGGTTATCCTTGCGCATCCTCGACTCATGGTACATGAGTGTACTCTAATATTCGATCCCTCCAAAGATTAGTGATCCATTTAGTAGCTAAAGTTCTCAACTATTTTGTAGGTTTTCGAAAATAAACACGGATTGCCCAAAATACGACATCTATCACTAATAGGCTAAAGCTCTTGACACCAAAATTTCAGACATTACTCATGGCAATACCTCAAAACTATTGCAAGTTACTACTAAAATTAAATAGCAACCTCAATTACCTACTTTAAGTTAAGACACACAACTCAGTGCAACAGGCAAACTCTCTTAACAAGATAAACAAGAAAACTCAAGAGAGTTCAGCAACCAACTAAACAAGAACTCTTTAAAAAGAAAAGCATGAAAACTAAGAGCTAAACATGACAGCAGCTATGGAAAGACAAAGAACACACACAACAAAGATAAGCATGAAAATCCTATGTTGTGCTCTAGGTTGAAGTGGAGCGTGTTTCTCTCCCACACAAACAAAGCTGGGTTCTAACTTGTTATGAACAGCAAGCAAAGCTAAAGAAAACTAAAAAAGGAAACTAAGAGCAAGACGCTCCAAGCATAGCACATAACACATGAAGTGATAATTATAGTGGAACGAAAGACGAACTGATAATTGTTGATGGAGAAGGGGATGCATGGGGGCATCCCCAAGCTTAGACGCTTAAGTCTTCTTGAATATTTCTTGGGGGTGCATGGGGGCATCGCCAAGCTTGAGCATTTGACCCTCCTGAATCTTCTTTTATCATCTTCCCTCGCACACTTGAAAACTCCCTTCATACATAACTCATCATAATCTGATTAGCGAGGTTAGTACCAACAATAAAATAATTTTTCCCTACTGGAAATAAAGATAATCTTGAAGAGCTACTATTTCTCAAGATTGCCAAAAGGTTTTTGCAAAGAAAAAGCAAGCTCAAGGTTTGCAAAACGAAGAAAAGGCAAAACAGGACAGAATCTGTGAAAAACAGACCAGCAGGTAGTAAATAATTTTTTCGGGGCACTTCTGCAACTCAAATCAAAAAACTCAGAACAGACGCTCGAAAGCCAATTGTATAGGGTACGCTGTCAAAAAAATTCAGATCAAAAAGATGATCTGGTGATTTTATTCGAATTTTTCTGTCCAAGGACATAATCTGTTTTCTGCACAGCACGTCACAACTTTTGAACTTTCTTGCAATCAGAGGCTAAAATTGGCACAAAGCTGAAAAATAATGATACAATGATGTTGCTACAGTAGTAACAAACATCAAGACTACTAAAAACTGAAAGAACAAACTGAAAGCAAAGATAACAAGGGTTGTCTCCCTAGAGCTCTTTCTTTATAGCCACTACTAGAAAAAAGGCTATAGGTAATATCACTGTTAGTGGCGCACCAGAGATGTGGTGCGCCACTACTATATAGCAGTGGCGCACCACAAACAGGTGCTCCACTAATAGTGACATTACTAGTGGCGCACCAGGTGTGGGGTGCGCCACTACTATGTTTTTGAACAGTAACCAGCCATGCCCAGGCTTACCAGTGGCGCACCAGGACAAGGTGCGCCACTACTATTTTTGATAGTAGTGGCGCACCTTGCCCTGGTGCGCCACTGGTAAGGCTGGGCATGGTGGTCCAAAAATAGTAGTGGCGCACCGTGGGTGTGGTGCGCCACTAATATAGTTTTTTTTTTTGAATTTTTTTTTTTGAAAAACTATTTTTTTTTGGAATAAATATTTTTTTTTGAAAATTCAAAAATAGTAGTGGCGCACCGTTGGTGTGGTGCGCCACTAATATAGTTTTTTTTTTGAATTTTTTTTTTTAAAAACTATTTTTTTTGGAATAAATATTTTTTTTTGAAAATTGAAAAATAGTAGTGGCG
>LR738710.1:309128123-309147081 GCA_902687465.1 Secale cereale
AAAAAAAAAAATTTGAAAAAAAAAATTCTGAAAAAATATCAGTGGCGCACCCTTATACTTAGTAGTGGCGCACCAGGTGGTGCGCCACTGATATCTGGATTAGTAATGGCGCACCTCTGGTGCGCCACTAATACACATTACTAGTGGCGTGGTAATAGTGGCGCACCAGAGGTGCGCCACTAATACCCAAAAGTGGTGCGCCACTAATAAGCTTTTTTCTAGTAGTGAGCCATAAAGATAGGCTTAAGACTTTAATGATGCTCTCGTAGGAATAAGAGTTGAAGAACAAAAGAGAGCATCAAGAAGCAAATACCAAACACATTTAAGCCTAACATGCTTCCTATGCATAGGAATATTGCAATAGAATAATTCATTGAAGCACAAAGCAATAAGCATAGGAAGACAAAACAAGTGCAGCTTCAAAATCTTCAACATAAAGAGAGGGAACTTGATATTATTGAAATATCTATAAGCATATGTTCCCTTCTCATAATAATTTTCAGTGGGATCACGAATAAACTCAACAATATAAGCATCACATAAAGCATTGTTACAATGATCCACATGCAAAAAGGTACTCTTACTCTCCACATAAGCATAATCTTTCTCATTGGTAATAGTGAGGGTAGGACTATCATAAACAACTTGAACACTATAGATTAATTGTGTATTAGGAAGATGGTGTTCAACAAGGGAGTAATTCCCTCCATGATTATGACAAGTTTCATAAGGATAATTTCTCCTTATGTCATAGGTACCTTTATAATCTCTTAAGATTGGAGTTATAACATCATCATAGTAGAGAAGAGCATTATCATTGCTAGCAACTATATTTGTAAACATGTTGTCTTTATTCTTACTAGCAAAAGAATTAACAATTATCACATCACTAGTGGGTAAAGGATTTGCAATCCTATCATCCCCAAGCTTAGAGCTTTCCATATCATCACTTTCAGAGTTGGTACTAAAAAGATTTTCAAGATCATAAGTAGCATTATCATCATTTTTCCAATCACAATAAGTAACATGCATATCATAATCAAAATCATCTTCAATAGTACCTACCGACGTATCATCAAGATGATAATTAAGGCAATAAACTTCATCTTCTTCTTTAAACTTACAATCGTTAGGATAAAAGTTGATGGGAGGAATATGCTCAGGCCAGGTTGATACCCATTCTTCTTCCTTCTTGCTCCTCTTCCTCCTCCTCTTCTTTTTCTTCTTCTTCACCTTAGGAGGGACTGGTTGGAGATGAAGCTTCTCCACATATCCTGGTTTATCATTAGAAACAATAGGGGAAACTTGGGAGAAACTCTCCTTTTTATTAGCAGAAATATAAGAGACATTTTTATACTTTGGTAAAGTTCCCTCCTTTCTAATCTTACTTATGTAATCATTTTTATGGCAATTAACAACACAATAGAGATGGCAATTTTGCAAAGTGTTTTTTATTCCTATGGCATTAACATCTAGCCAAGAAGTCTTTTCTGATAACTCTTCACACATCAAAAATAACATAAGCTCATCATAAAGATCAAGGGTGATCATGTTATCACACAACTGGTTAACAGTTATGTTTTGAAAGTGCATGCATTGAAAATTAAAGTGACCCTCTATACAACAAAGTTCACAAGTAAAAGGATAAAGGTCACACAATTCTCTAGCAATTTCATTTAAATCTTTGACCCAAGTGATTGTTCTTTCATGCTTATGTTGCTTACAATACTTCTCTTCTTCAATCATAGGCCTTTCACAAGGTCTATCCACTCCACAAAAATTAACATGCTTATATAAAACTTCATTTTTAGGAATTGGATCATGCATGTTGCAATCATCATGAACAATTTCATTTTCTTTGCAAATCTCTTTAAAAGGTTCATGATGCTTGATCCAATCCTCCTTAGGCATATTAAGATGTGAAGCAAAATATTTGAGGAAATCATCAAGGAGTTGAGAATCAAGCCCAAACTTAGCACTAAACTTATTAAAACTTGTAGTTTCAACAAAGGACTTAATGCAATCATACTTATAAATTATACATGACTCTTTACCTTTGTCGATCTCCCAATCTTCAGTGTTGCGTTGAATTCTTTCAAGGAGTTCCCATTTAGCATCAATCTTTTCGTTTGTGAAAGAACCCATAGAGGAAGCATCGAGCAAATCTTTATCCTGTCGAGAGAGCCTCGCATAGAAATTAGTAATAATCATATCTTTGGGGAGCCCATGGTTAGGACATTTTAGCATTAACGTTTTCAGTCTCCCCCCAAGCTTGAGCTATGCTCTCTCCGTCATGAGGATAGAAATTATAAACATAATTCCTATTCTCATGAACTTCATGAAGAGGATAAAACTTGGAGTAAAAGAGAGACTGGAGCTCTTCCCAATCCAGCAGGTGAGAGTCATCTAGTATCCTATACCATTCCAATGCTTTTCCTTTCAGTGACAAGGCAAATAATTTCCTCATGACTCCATCTCTTGTCAAACCTGAAATCTTAAACAACTCACAAAGTTCTGTAAGTTTCAACAAATGAATACTAGGATTGACTGTCCCATCATAACAATCATTCCTAATTATTTCAATTATCCCAAGTGGTATTCGGAACGGGATACATTCAGTAGGTGGAGGAGACTTCTCTACCATGGGTGTGATAAAGCGGCCTTCCCCAAGCAGCGAACTAAGAGTGCGGTTTTCCATAAACATAACTAGTGAAACTAAAAACAAGAAACGAACAGATTTAATTGCAAGATCTAAAGATATACCTTCAAACACTTACTTCCCCGGCAACGGCGCCAGAAATAGCTTGATGTCTACACACGCTTCTGTTCTTGTAGACTATGTTGGGCCTCCAAGCGCAGAGGTTTGTAGGACATCATCAATTTCCCTCAAGTGGATGACCTAAGGTTTATCGAACTCAGGGAAGTAGAGGTTGAAGATGGTCTCTCTCAAGCAACCCTGCAACTAAGATACAAGAAGTCTCTTGTGTCCCCAACACACCTAATACAACTAGGAGTTGTATAGGTGCACTAGTTCGGCGAAGAGATTGTAAAATATGGATGGTAGGAGTGGCAAAGCAAAGTAATATAAATATGTAATAAAAAGTGCAGTAAGCAAACAAGTGGTAAACGTGAGCACAAATGGTATTGCAATGGTAGAAACAAGGCCTAGGCTTCATACTTTCACTAGTGGCAACTCCCAACAACATTTACATAGTCTAATCACATGATATTTCCCATAAAACATGCAATGGAGACACATTCGGAGGTCATTCCTTTGTGGTCAAGAGAGGACGAGAATTATGTAGGGCTACAAAAGCACACCTCAAAGTTCGTAGTTCTCAATCTATGGATTTCCCAATGTCACCGCGGCCATCCAAAGAGAGTACCACAATCACCACAACATATCTCCAGGATAGTCAAAGACAAGCACCAAGAGACTCTCAATCTTCAATCAACACACAAAAGAGGAAATTAACCATGAAAATATTCTTCTAATCCATGTCCAATAGACCGCTGTCACCTTGGTCTCGGGGATTATACTAGATAAAATCAAGTGAGTACATCAATTCAATACATAGAGGAAGGGGAAATATCATGGGATCACCCTAGATTTAACATAGCCTATGATCACAACGAAGATCACATCATGGAGAGAGAATTGACCACATAGCTACTGGTAGAAACCTCAGCCCCGAGGAGGAACTACTCCCGCATCATGGAGGGAGGAAGCAACGTCGATGGAGATGAATCCGGGGGCACTTCCCCGTCCCGGCAGGATGCCGGCACAGGAATTCTGGTCCCCCGAAACTTGGTGGCGATGGCGGCGGAGATCGGAATTGCTTCTGGAGAAAAGGGTTCCGAAATCAGGGTTTCCGCGATGGGAGAAATATATATGCGAAGGGGGGCAACCAGAGGCGGAGAGGGGGCCCAGGCGCCCCCCTGGCGCGACCAGCGGTGGGGCCGCGCCGGGTGGCCGCCTGGGCCACCCCTGGCACCCCTCTGGCCTTGCTTTGGTTTTTCTCGAAGATTCCTGCACGCTGATTTTTCCTATATTTTTCCCGGAATTTTTAGAGCACTTTTAATATGGGGGAAACCTGAAATAGAAAAACAGCATAAAACAGGAACTGGCACTGTGGTGCACTGAGTTAATAGGTTAGTCCAAATATGATCAAAAGTGTATGGAAGTGCATAAATATCATAGAAATATCACACAAAAGAAGCATGGAGCAAGCAGAAATTATAGATACGATTTGGACGTATCAAGTAGCTCTTCTGACGCGACTGAGCGGCCTTGAGATTCTCACGTATGACTTTGCACATTTCTTCGGCTTCTGAGATCAAGTCATTGCCAAGAAGTTGACGTTCACCAGTCTCAGACCAGTTGAGAGGGGTACGACACTTTCTGCCATAGAGGATTTCAAACGGAGCTTTGCCGGCACTTGCTTGGAAGCTATTGTTGTAAGAGAACTCGGCAAACGGAAGGCAATCTTCCCATTTCATGCCAAAAGATATGACACAGGCTCTGAGCATGTCTTCTAGAATCTGATTCACTCTCTCAACTTGACCACTAGTCTGAGGGTGAAATGCAGTGCTGAAACGGATCTTAGTGCCCATGGAAGACTGAAAGGAGTCCCGGAACTTGGAAGTGAATAAACTTCCACGGTCTGAGGAGATAACTTGAGGAATGCCATGTAAGGACACAATTCTGGAAGTGTACAACTCTGCCAGTTGAGCTGCATTGATGGATTCTTTGACTGGAAGGAAGTGAGCGACTTTGGTAAGCTTGTCAATCACCACAAAGATAGAATCATTCCCTTTCTTTGACTTAGTAAAGCCAGTGACGAAATCCATTTCGATGTGGTCGAATTTCCACTCGGGAATAGGAAGAGGTTGGAGAAGACCGGCTGGACGTTGATGCTCTGCCTTCACTCTTCTGCAGACATCACATTCATTCACGAATTGGGCAATCTCCCTTTTCATGCGTGTCCACCAGTAAGATTGCTTGAGGTCTTGGTACATCTTGGAACTACCAGGATGAATCGAAAGGAGGGAATCATGTGCTTCGTCCATAATGAGCTTCCTGAGATCACCTTTGGGAACCACAAGTCTGTCCTCAAAGAACAAGGTATCTCTCTCATCAACGGGATAGCACTTGTATTTGGGAGTACCCTTTGAAATACCATGTTTCACTTTCTGCACCATAGCATCATTGAGTTGGGCCTCACGGATCTGATCTTGCAAGGTAGGAGCAACTGGAAGATTTGCAAGAAAGCCTTGCGGAACAACTTGGAGGTTGAGCTTCCTGAAAGCTTCACAAAGCTCAGGCTGGCACGGCTTGATAAGGAGACTGTTGCAATATGCCTTTCTGCTCAAAGCATCTGCAATCACATTTGCCTTTCCCGGTGTGTATTCGATGCTTGGATCATACTCTTGGATCATTTCGACCCAATGAGTCTGGCGGAGGTTCAGGTTCGGCTGTGTGAAGATGTACTTCAAGCTCTTGTGATCGGTGAAGATGTCGACTTTTCTGCCCAACAGAAGGTGTCTCCACATAATCAAAGCATGTACCACCACTGCTAGTTCGAGATCATGTGTGGGGTAGTTCTTCTCACTTGGCTTCAGTTGACGAGAAGTGTATGCCACAATCTTCTTGTCCTGCATTAGCACACCACCAAGTCATTGAAGAGAAGCATCACAGAATACTTCGTAGGGCTTGGACTCATCTGGAGGGGTAAGAATTGGAGCAGAGATGAGGTTTTCTTTGAGAGTTTTGAATGCCACATCACAATCTGGAGACCAGTTGTACTTGACATTCTTCTACAGCAAGTTTGAGAGAGGCTTGGCAATCTTGGAGAAGTTCTCAACGAACCTTCTGCAATAGCTAGCAAGACCAAGAAAGCTTCGGAGTTGCTTGACGTTCTGAGGAGGTTCCCAGTTGAAAATTGCTTCAACTTTCTCGGGGTTAACCGCAATACCGTCAGCGGAGATGATATGGCCCAGATATAAGACCTTATCGAGCCAGAATTCGCATTTGGAGAACTTGGCATATAACTTATGTTCACGGAGTCTGTCGAGAACCAGACGGAGGTGCTTTTCGTGATCCTCTTCGTTCTTGGAGAATACCAAGATGTCATCCAGATACACAAGCACAAACTCGTTGGTGTAGGGGTTGAAAATGTAGTGCATCATTCTCGAGAAGGTAGGTGGAGCATTAGCGAGGCCAAAAGACATGACTGTATAATCATAGGAGCTGTAGCTCGTTCTGAAGGCAGTCTTGTGGATATCTTCTTCACGAATGCGAATTTGGTGATAGCCCATTCGGAGGTCGAGCTTTGAGAACACTTTAGCTCCTTTGAGCTGCTCGAACAATTCATTGATGTTGGGGAGCGGATACTTGTTCTTTATTGTCTTCTTGTTCAATGGCTGGTAATCGACGCAAAGGCGCTCCGTGCCATCCTTCTTCTTGACAAATAAGACACCACAGCCCCAAGAAGACGTGCTAGGCCTGATCAGACCCATATGCTCTGGTTCATCAAGTTGTTTCTTCAATTCCTTCAAATCTTCTGGCCAGAGATTGTACGGACGCCGGCATGCTGGCTCAGTACCAGGCTCGAGTTCAATGACGAATTCAACTTGACGATGTGGAGGCATGCCTGGAAGTTCTTCAGGAAAAACGTCTTTTTATTCATTAACCACCGGAATTTGAGAGATGGCATTAATCTCGCCCTTGTCATTGAGAGAGAATAGCCTGATTGTGTTATCCCAAGAGGCGAAGATAATCACATCTTCATTAGGATGAGTAATCTTGACTTCCTTATTTGCACAATCAATGTGAGCATCATGCTGAGAAAGCCAATCCATTCCGAGGATAAGGTCAATGTCGGAATTGCCGAGAATAACGGGATTAGCCAGAAAGCGGTAATCACCCATGCGAATAGATACATTCGGAGCAAAGTTGTTGGAGTTCATAAGCAAACCCGGAGAAAGCACGGACATCGGCCTAGGCAAAGCTTGCAATGGCATATCATGTGACAATGCAAAAGGTCTTGACATGAAAGAATGTGATGCACCTGAATCAAACAAGACTTTTGCAGGAAAAGAGTTAACTGGAAGGTTACCAAGTATCACATCTGAAGAATTCTCTACTTGGGCTGCATTCATCAGATTCACTCTTGCTGACTTGGGATTGTGCTTGACAATAGCAGTACTGACAGGTGGAGGAGGCGGAAGCCGCCTTGGGTTGGGGCACTTGTTAGCATAATGACCATTCTGAGTGCACTTGTTGCAAACCACTTCTGAGAGAGGGCGGTAATGAGGAGCACTTGACATGGAACCTTGAAACTGATTCTTTGACTAGTTGCTTGGGTTGGGTGGGTGGGAGAAACCACGGCCACCAGAGTTCTTGTTGTTGTTGTAGGGAGCTCGGATCACTGGCAGAGGTGGAAGCCAAAACTTCTGTTGCTTCGCGACCACTTGAGAAGATGAGGAGGAGTGAACAACGTCTCTGATCCTCTTTTTGGAAGCTTCCATCTTGAGCTGGGCTGCCTCTTGCTTAAGTGCCATGTTATAGAATTTGTCAAACTCATCAGGCTCGAACAAGGTGAGAGCAAGTTGGAGTTCATCTTTAAGACCACCACGGAACTGATAGATCTGGCTCTTGGCATCTGGGATGTCTTGCTTGGCATAGCGGGCAAGGTTCTGGAACTTGACATTATATTGGTAGACAGTCATAGAGCCTTGCTTCAGGTTGCGGAATTGCTCACGCATACCCTCGATGACACTTGTTGGAATGTGGTGAGCGCGAAAGTCCTTGCAGAAATCATCCCAGGAGATTACATGCCCTTCTCTGGAGTCTTTGTACTGCTGCCACCAATCAGCTGCTTGGTCCTTGAGTTGGAAGGCTGCAAACTTCACACAGTCCTCGGGCCTTACGTTACTGCACTCAAAATGCTTCTTGATATCCGTTATCCAGTCATCAGCATCCAGAGGGTCCACGCAGTAACTGAAAGCCTTTGGTTGATTTGCCAAGAACTGGTTGAGCGTAGCAAAGTGCTGTTGGTTGAACAAATTGCCTTGGTTCCCATGAGCACCCTGATTTGCTTGATTTGCTTGCATTTGCTGCATCATCTACATAAGCATCTGGGTGTTCTGGTTCGTAGTTTGCATAATTGCTCTCCAGGCCTCAGACGGAGGAGGAGGGGAAGGAGGATGATCAGGAACCTCTTCACCCTCTGGGTTTGCGTTGGGAACCCTTTTAGGAGCCATCCTGAAAGAGATGACCACTATTAGCTAGTTGATTGAAAGAAGATATAAGCTGAAACAACGGCTAGAAATGCAACATAGTCTTCACAAGAATCATTCGAACAAGAGGAACGAATGAAATTCTCAGCTTAATGATAACAACAATCTTCACGAGAAGCCACTTGGAAGACAAAAGGTAAATAAGAAAAACAACAAGGTGCAGATAGAACAAATACAAGATAGGAGCTTCGTTCGACATATTCATGCTGAAAGCTTATGGAATGTGTTACGAAAGGGTTTTGCAATCCCCGGATCAGCATAGACAAGGACCCTTTAAGATGAAACTCCTGATCGGAACAGCGGCCATAAAACCACTTCACTCAATGTAGAACCCCGAACTCCATAACCTGCATTCGTTGGAAGAATGCCTACGAGCTACTAGATGAACCCACCTATTAATTTCCGAAAGTTTCCAGTTATGCAATCAGGTGTTGGGGATACAGGGGAAGCATCGCGCACTCAACTCTAATCCAAATCCAGCTGTATCCATCCTTCAACACATAACCAGTTATTTTTGGAAACCGTCTACCTCGGACCTTCGGAATGCATCCACTATACAAGCTATGGCAATACTCCCGAACTACCTCCCCAATACTGGGTGATGTCAGGGTTATCTAGCCACTAACCGCATAGGAGAGTTTTCGATGTCGGCCGTCTTAACTATTATAGAACTGCCGCGATATATTTGTGACGACAACACCTCGGAGCTCAACTCCCCGGGACACTGCCACAACCCCTAATGACAGGAGGCATCGAGAACAATGTTCTCGTCACAAAGACATCGGAACAATCCAAACAATACTCGCGAGATTCCTTAAAAAAAATTGGTGCAATTTTTTAGAGTAGAAGAGACAAGAGTAATCGTGAGGAGTCCTCACCAGAGTGAAAAGAGATGAGGAGCAAAGAAATCCTACTCTCCGATATTAATATAGGACTGAAAACATTTTTAAGTGTGTGCCTAGACTCAACCGTCAACGATTCGATCAAACAGTGGGGGCTTCTAGGTCGGAGAAGGCTCGGAATACCAACTTGTAATGCCCAGGATGGGACTATACCTCCTACGTGTCGAGGCACGACTTAAAGGTATAAGCCCATTCTGGAATGATCTCAAGTTTGGTATCTTTGCACATCTCATGTAAAAATAGGGAGGAAAGCGAAAAGATAGTTGGCTTACACTCGCCACGTCACACAATTCATTACATATCCAAACATCATTCAAATAACATCACAACCCGTCTACGGGTGAAGATCCAAATGAAAGATACCAAACATACATAAAACCACAGGTCTGAATCGCCCCTCCTAGAAACCTCTACTGATCGTCGGGATAGTGCACATAGTAACGGCTACGGTCCTCGTCGTACTCCCAGTACAGCTCGGTGCCGTCACTTGAATAGATCGCCTGAGTACCTGCATCTGGTGTGGTGTAGAATCTGTGAGCCAGAGAGGACTCAGCAATCCCGTTCCCGGGTAACACAACTATCCAAGACTTGGGTGTGGAACAAGGCTGAAGAAAGAACAAGAGGTTGCAGCAGCACTAGCACTAACTTACGTAAAAGAGAGCGAGAAGAGAAGTGCCTCGGACGAGAAGGTGATCACGAAGTGATCCTAACTAATCAAGTCAAACATAACCCCACCGTGTTCACTTCCTGAACCCCTTTCGGAAAATGACCGTCATGGTACTCACGTTGGTAGTGTATTCTGAACATGGTGTCAAGTTTTCTACAACCGGATATTAACAAATACCCATCTGCCACATAACCGCGGGCACGACTTTCGAAAGTTTAATCCCTGCAGGGGTGTTCCAACTTGGCCCATGACAAGCCCACGATCCGCGGAGTCGCAACTCCAAGGTGGGAAGGCCGGAGTATCCTCGGAATCCCGTGCTCAAGATACTCCGACTAAGGTAAGGATAATCTAGCAAATCCTCCCGGCGTGCCGACACCCTGATAGTAGCCACGCGTATCTAGTCTCAGGCCACGACCGGATGAGCACATCGTACAGTGACCATAAACCCAAGTTGCCAAGGAGGGTACCGCACACGACTCTCGTTTGGACCAACACTCAAATCGAGCACTGGCCCAGGGGGGTTGATTAATTAATCCTCGGGTTAATTACTCCCTCGGCAAGTTTTAGTTGTTTAGGCAAATAGTACAAATGTTGGGACTTGCTGGAAAAGACTTAGCGCTAAGCGGTTTATCGAGGGGGTCCCATAACCCCAACCGTGTGAGGAACGCAAAATCAAGGAACATAACACCTGTTTATACGGTTCCTAGGGCGGCATGAGTGGATCAAATCACCAAGCAAAAGGCTTAGCCTTCCACCCATTACCAATATATAGATGTTTTCATTAAGAGTTAATATAGTGTGATATCCCAACAAGCTTCAACAAGAAGCAAGAATCTTCAAATCTTCTCCTGCAACTAGCAATGCTATAAGAGGGGCTGAGCGAAGCTTACTTAGCCAAACACTACTAGGAAAAGGCCTACTAATGGCGCACCTAATTTGGCCATTAATGGCGCATTAGTGGTGCGACATTAGTGCCACGCCATTAGTATATTTTACTAATGGCGCACCTCTGGTGCGCCATTAGTATCTGGTATACTAATGGCGCACCACAGATGCGCCATTAGTATGCACAGTAGTGCGCCATTAGTATGCCTCCCAGGGGCCATGTGTACCCAGGTGCTTTGGCATACTAATGGCGCACTCCAGCAAGATGCGCCATTAGTACTTTCGGCATAGTAATGGCGCACTGTCTGATGATGCGCCATTAGTATCCTTTGGCATACTAATGGCGCACTGTGTTGTGATGCGCCATTAGTATGCATATTAGGTTTTTATTATTATTATTTTTCTGTTTTTTTGCACAGAGTACAAAATGTATAATTGCACAGAATATAGACAACACACATCAACAACAAATTCATAGAATACAATAGAAGATTAGTCTCTGAATACAATTCATCATATTAGTCTCCGAATACAATTCATCATATTAGTCTCCGAATTGAAAAGACCGAACAAAGATAGAACAATATATTACAAGTCTCGAGACCGCGAGTAGCGAGTTTGTCTTCACATTACAAGTCGATATCGATCATCTAAACTACCATCACATAGAAGAGAGTTGCGGTCATCACGATGAGAATCATCACGATGAAACTCGTCTTCATCCGGTTCCTCCAACGCTCCCTCCCCTCTCCCGCTAGATAGCGGGCGTATCTAGATTCGGCCTCGGCCCTAGTGGTGTACCCTTTGTAACTGTTACCTCTGAATCGGTGAACCTGTCTCCGACACTCCTCCCAGTTGTCATAGACTCCGGGAACCTTACCCTTGTACACGACATACGACGGCATCGCTATGCAATAGCCAAACGAAACGTTAGTACCAATTCACAAACAATACATAAGCAATATATAAGTATGCAACAGAACGATCGAAAGAGAAAAGCAAGACATTAATAGCATCGATTACATCTAAGTTGAACGACTCTCGAAACCAAAGAGACATACTACAAGTTCATTAAAGTTTAATTACAACATGAGCCAATCGATGTTTCAGAACTAGACACAGCATCACTGCTTTCGACTCGACTCAAGGGACCGGAGCATTGTCATCCTGCATTTGTAGCATTGTGTCGATGTCACTGTTTGACGGTTGATTTCTGAGGTAGAACTGCCCCGAGGTACGAAGGACATCTTGATGGATGATTTCCGCAAACTCCGACTGGATGCGAAAGAATTCTTGTCTGATGTCCGCGACCTGGATTGCCGACACGCTCGCGGCCCAATCTTTGAGTTTACTCGGTAGCAGAAGTTGATGATGGTCCCGTACGATCGCCCGCATGTGATGGATGGTGTAGTAGGCACCCTTCTGACCGCTAGGCGGCTGCTTGACGCAGCAGAACGTCGTATTGTGGGAGAAATCGTGCTTGCCGGTCTTACGAATAGGCCTGGTGAAGGTGCCTCCAGATTTGGCGTAGCCGGGGAGAACATCATCAAGAACCTTCTTGACATTTGTGTAGTCTACGTTTGACTGACGGTCCGGGTCGAAATACGTGGCCATGGAATATTTGGGGCTTAGGAGGATGAGCGTGCAATGTGTGTCACTACAGAAAACACGAAATGTTAAAAGAAGAACGATCGAAATCTAAGAATTCATATGTTACGGGGCGGTTGAGGCGGAGGACTTACTCGGGAAAGTAAGGCACAAGGAAGTTATCCTTATCTCGGTTTGCCAGAATGACGCCTGCGAGGTAAGAACTCGCGACTTGCCAGTCCCCAGCGCTGCCCAAGATCTTGGCACGCATGTAGAAGGGGTCGACTATCACGATGTCCGGGGTCTTGTCGCGAATGATCCGCATCTCCATACTCAGCGAAAATAGCCAAACGAAGGTGTAGTGCAGCGGAAGAAGGTTCAACATAGCGTGGATGTCATCAAACCACAGGACGATCGTACCCTCGATGGAGTTATCCACAAAGCCCTTCCCCTCTGGCACCTTGGCCGCGAAATCCGGGTATGCCACATCCTTCTCTCTGAGACGCCGCTTCTCCAAAGAAAGAACACTGTCATGCAGACTCCGCATAGCACCGGTTGCAGCATCGAGCATATTTCTCGGTAGCATCAGCCTACCCGCCACATGCACCCTCCTCATTACATCCTCAGGTGAAGGTGGCCCGTCCTGAGCACAGATCGTACTCGGTGCCGGCTGGCTCGCACCCTTGTTAGTTTTTCTTTTGTGTGCCTTCTTCTTCTCCTGAATTGGGACTGAGTTCTGCTCAGAGATCGCCTTCTTGAGTGTGTTGGGGCTGATAATATTTCGCACCTCGCCTATCTGAGGCTCGGTGAAGTCGGCAGCTAGAGGCGTCTCCTGAGAGCTGAACGGCAGACGACGCCTGTTGCAACTTGGCTTCTCCGTGGTACCAGCTAGATCGCGCACGTCTTTTGTTGGGTTGGGTTCTTGAGAAGGAGGCCCCATGAAGTCGCCACCGTACCCATGATCGGCAAAGTACTGATCGACGTTGGCAAATGTATCGTCGTCGTCATCGTTCTGATCCTGTGCCATATGCATGTTTGGATCCAGTGGCATAGGGATGTCCGGCACCGTTGTGGCGGTCTTGCCATGGGGACGACTTGGCGCCAGCACGACTGGCGGTGTTGTCTTTGGGGTGGTGTCCCCCGCCCCCAAACGAATCTGGCTCTTCGGCCAAAGCAAGAGCCAGCTCAGGCAGACGCGGAGGGTCATCACGTCATCATCGTCGGCCCCGACGGGTCGAATCGGAGGTAACACCTCGTCGCAGCCTGGCAGCACCCGAACCAGTTGAACCCTAAACAAGTTGGGTGGCATCTGGGTACCGTGGAACAAGGGGTTGCCCGGTTGAACGATTTTTCCCTTGGCGACATCGACCAACTCGTTGTTCACGAAGTGCAGGAGAGTGCAGGAACATCGGCGGCGCCCTGCGAAAACATGTAGGGCGTCAGGGATGCCCAGTCAAAGGTAAGGAGATGAAGTCCTCGGCCGAGAGAGGCTTAATTAGTTACCGTGATGATGGCGTCGAGATCGGCTAATGTCGAGGCACCGCCAACGGCGGGCGTGCAGTTGACGGAGGGGCCGCTTGCTGCAGAGGTGCCGGCCGGCGTACACCCGGGTGCATTAAGCTCCCGTGCCGGCGTCGGAGACACCAATGCCGCCTCCGTCGGAGACACCAATGGCCCCGCCATCGCGTTCTGCGAGTTGCTAGCCGTGAAGCTGGGAATCCGGGGCGGCCCCTGTTGGCCGCCCGCAATCCACGCCTGCAACCCCTCGATCAAGCTAGGCACAATGGCGGTGATCGTCGCTCCGAGCTGTTGTTGCACTTTCTCTTGGACAATCTCCGGAATCCGCGCCACCTGTGCCTTGAGTTCTTGAACCTTGCGCGCCTGGCTTTCTGAGCTGGTCTTTTTCTCCTTTCGCCCACCAGCGTTATAGTATGATGACCATTTTGTCAACAAGCCTTCGCCGGCCACACGACCAGCTGACGTCGGCTTATTGAGCTTATCCTTGTTCTTCATTACATTCAATGCCCTATTTAGAGTCGTGTCCCAAGGGTTGCTCTTAGTCGACCCCGCGCTACTGCTTTCAGTCGCCTGCGGAAGGAATGTGAATCATTTAGAAATTTGGCTTCATTAATTAGAATGCAACCATATGGAGCTAATTACGCAGGGGTGTATTCCTTACCAGAACAAGCTCAAGCGCCCTGGTCTTCGGATCCGTGGTAAGCTCCTTTGTTTTCGGGTCCTTCTTGTACCGGGCCCTGACAAAGTTTCTGGTCTGCTTGTCACCGTATTTATCGAAGAGGGGCGGTAGGCCTTGCTCGGCACGGTCCGCCTCCTCCTTGTCCCATATAGGCTCCGCCACTCTGTAACCGCCGGGACCGAGTGTGTGTTCCCCTAAGTTCAGCTCCCGCATTTCTTTCCCCCACTGACTTGATTCGGAGGTTGTGGTGCTCGAGCACTTGATCTTGAAGTCATTGTAGTCATCTTCGGTGATCGAAGGATTTTTCTCATTGATCTTCTCATAACTCTCACCTTTCTCGATCATTCTCTTCATCGTGCTTTTCCAAGTAGACAGGGCCGTGCTCATCTTCGTGAGGGCAGCATTGTTCACTTTATTCCCTTTGAGGATTGTGTTTTCAAATTGAGCGGGGAACTTGTATCGTTCGTGCAGCTTCGTGAAGAGGAGGTTGCGCAAATTCCCTCGGTCAGGATGCCTCAGGTTCTTGGTGTTGATCGAGACGGTGCTCCGGAGAATGCACCCGAGCTGAAGCGAGTACCCCTTGTCTATTCGTTCAGGCGCCGTTGGATTCCCGTCGGAGTCCACTTCAGTAACTTCCTCCTTGAGGGTGCGGAGCACGGTCGGGCGCCGGTCCTTCCATTGCCTCTTCGGTTGGCTACCATCTGTGCGTGCGCCGCCATCATCAGTGGTGGCATCCTCGGTGGCACCATCAGTGGTGGCATCGGTGGGGTCATCCTCGGCGGTACCATCAGTGGTGTCAGGATCGGTGGGGAAGGCGGCGTCCTCATACAAGTGAGGTTGTTCCTCCATCTCCTGGGACAGCTCCCAGAATGCCTTGCCGCCCGAACCGCCGGCCTCATCATTGTTGGCCATGTTTCTCTCTAAATAGGAACAAAGTTTGGTCAAAAAGTTGGTTACTGTCAAGGAACAAGATCATGGTCTCATCATTTAGGGTTTGTCGACACCGAGGCATCCTAAAAGCTAATCTTTTATAATTGAGGGTTTTTCGACGCCGAGGCACCCTAAAAGCCTAAGCTTTCATCATTTCAGTTTTTATCGACACCTAGGCACCCTAAAAGCCAAGGTTTTATAATTTATGGTTTGTCGACACCGAGGCATCCTAAACGCTAAGCTGGGAAAGAGAAGTCTAAGTTGGGCCTAATCACTTGGCTCTATTGCCACCTATGGTTTAATGCAGGTAGAATAAAGGGGCACTTGATCCTACTTAATTAACTACTAAGATACCCCGACCCATGCATTAGTCACAAGTACCCTATATGTCCTATTTTTAGGAAAGTCATGCTAAAATTCACGGAAAAATTCAGCATGACCTTTGCTGAAAATAGGACATATGGAGTACCCGAATTTGCCGGAACGGAAGATAATCGACATTCCAGCAAACTCAAGGGCCTCTCGGGGTACCTGCAAAATCATTATCCCCGCCTAATGAAGTCGCCAATGGGTCATTTCAGAAGATCACAAGTAGCATCATCACAAGTACAACATCATGACAAGTACAGTAGCAACAACAGTGAATACAGGCATAACAGCAACATCAACAGTTAAGAAAAAGTTACAGAAGCTTGTAAAACAATAGTTTGAAGTTCAAATATTTACAACAAGGAACCAAATACATGACCACCATTATTATCATTGTGCTAGTGTGACATACAAGCAGTACTAGTGTACATGAAAAAAAACCTAAAACCTAAAACCTAGTGTGACATACAGTCACAGCTTGATAGCAAACTAACAAAAAATCAAAAATTGATGTTGCTGCCAGTATTAATTAGAAAGCAGCAGCAATATGGCATATTTAAGTAACAGTGGCTATCCTTGACCTCATAAGGGCAGAGCCTCCAATAAGATGATTTCTTTCCACACAGAAAAATAGAAGTTAACCTAAACGAGTGAGATACGTGAGAGTGGTTGAGCAAGAGAGGATTTATCAAATATGAAGAGTTGGTCATCTTCCTTTGAGAAATACTCCTATGTCAGAACTCGTTTAAAAGGGTGACACGCGAGCCTCTTTTAGCATAGTCTAAGTCAACCCATGGGTCCCATGTTCCAGTGACTCTCCCATCTTTCTTTACCCGTCTTGATTTTGGGTAAAATCAATTGCTTTTCACCTTTTTTTTTCAATTTCAGGGGACACAATTAGTTTCAAAATTCCTAATCAGGTTAGTATTTGAGCTTTTTAAGTTTCAACATTGCTACAACATACAAACTTGAAGCGCTTGTGACTTTCAGCAGAACCTCACAATCTGATTACTATCCTCTCTATAAACTCATTTTAAACGAGTTCAAAAAGTGTAAGATATTTATCCTAAAACACCACCAAAAAATTAGGGCATGGCATCTAATAAGCAATGTTTGGAAATACAGTAAGTTTAATCTATGCCTAGCCATCTCTTACAAGGATATGTGGACATATTTCACTTGTTTCAAACTTGAAACAGTAACATGTGATGACCAACTTCTTAAAAGTGCAGAGAACTAGTAACCAGTTGCAATTTTGCCATCATATTGTAGCAGACAGTATTGTGCCTGGCAGTATTACCACTATGTATAGCTTGGTCTTTGTGCAGCCAGAATGGTGAAACCCACCCAGGCATATTAACGGCAAGTCCGATCAGCTCTTAACAGTATATCATCAATTATATATCATCAAATGACCCATTAATCAAACAGGGACTACCATTGAAGAGCAAGCTCGAATCTTAAAGGTATATCAGTATATCATCATCTTCATGAGAACAATAATCAGGAAACAACAGATTTCCACTCTCACGTAGAATAGGTAGGGGGAATAGGTAGGGGCTAATCAAATTTTGATCCAAGTGACCTAAATTTTGATCCAAGTGACCTAAATTTTATGAAGCGAGCAAGCAGTTAGTTGGAATGATGAGGCATGTTAGCTGCTAAGTCAGACCCAGACTAACTGCATGTCCAGAAGGGCAGGCCATTCCCAAGTAAGCTTTGAATAGAGAACATAACAAACTCATGCAGTAACAAACATTGAGGCATTGAGCATCTAAAACAGAAGTGGCATGAACGAGAATCAATTGTTTACCTCACCAGGTGTCTATCATAGCCTACACATTCAGGTTGTTCGGTGGCCTAAACGATGCCCGATATTAACCTTAATTGCAGAAATTTCATACTAGCATCCAAATACTCATGCTAAGATAACTGAGTTGAACATACAACATATTGCATCTAATCACAAGACACTGGTCTGTAACAGACTACCTGGTATTGATATACAAGAGTACGGCTAGGCACCAAGAAGGGGAAAACTATCTATTTGATTTGCTCCCCAAATGCAAGAATCCAAGGCACTACAAAAACTACAATCTTTCCTGGTCTAAGCATCATCTGATCAATGAAGGAACTACAGGCAGAGGCCAAGCTGCAATACATCGAGCTCTTAATACCACTACTGCATCAAATATACTGGGCGGCCATGGACGAACAAAGCAGAAGCGATACATGGAGCTCAATCACTAGGGGTCGTACCTTGGCGTGGTTCCAGGTGTTGGCGACGGTGAGGGGCTCGTGGTCGGCGAGGATCTGGAGGAGGCGGCCGGAGATGGCCCCGCACCTGGGGGAGGCTGGGGCGTCGGGTGCGCGGGCGTCGAGGTCGGGGCGTCGGGGGCGCGGGCGGCGGCGGCGTAGCTCCGGGCGTCCGGGGCGTCGGTGGCGCGGGCGTCGAGGGCGTCGGTGGCGCGGCGCTCGGCTCAGCGGGGGTGGCGCGGGGGCGGCGGCGCAACGCTGGAGGGAGAGAGAGGCGTCGGGGAGACGGGGGAGATCTGGCGAGGGAGAGAGAGGAGGGTGCGGCCGGTGGGGGGATATGGATGGGGGGATAACTAATGGCGCACCGCACCTCTGTGCGCCATAAGTATGTAGACTCTAATGGCGCACCACCCCCAGGTGCGCCATTAGTATTGTGTTCTAGTCACTAGCCCGACAGAAAGGTATATATTCCACCTAACCCACTACCCAACAGAACTCACGCACTAGCCCGACTGGTCAGCACTCTGCACACCTACCAGGAGGTCCTGGGTTCGATTCCCAGGCTCCCCAAATATTTTTTTGCATTTAAAATGCTGTTTGACACTTATTTGTGTTTAAATATGTTCAAACTTGTTTAAATCATAACAGTAATATTTTTTTATAAAAAAGTAATAATTTTTTAAAAAATATCATCAAATTTGTTATTTGTAAATATTTATGAATATGAAAAAATATCATCAAATTTATTATTTTGAATATATCATGGGTCGGCGGTGGCGGTTGAGTAGGCGAATCGAGGGTGCGGGGGGTCGGCGGCGGCGGCCGGTGGACCGGGGGGTGCTCGGCAGCGGCGGTTGAGTAGGG
>LR738710.1:309154288-309196003 GCA_902687465.1 Secale cereale
GGGGGGGGGGGGGGGGGGGGTCTTGGGCCTCAAGAGGAGGTACTTTTAGCCCACGAGGATAACTGTTGGAGCATCAAACGAACTCCAAACGCGACAAAACTTGACAGGCGGGTTACGCGTATCAAAACAACATCGCACGACAAGTCTCACGCCAAACCGGAAATGTTACACGGCCAAACACAAAAGAAGGACTCCGGGAAGCCTCGGGCACGTGTGAGAGCGTCGGAACTCGAAACGGACAACGGGAAGGAACGAGTGGGACCGGATGCAAACGACAACACAAATGCAATGGGCATGACAACATGTCATGGATGCATGCACACACGCACACGACAAAACGACGAAAAACCCGAAAAGACGAAGAACCCGGAATGGAACTAATGAAGCCAAAGTTATATATTGCCAAAAAGGGAAAGTATTACACCCGGGGCATTACAAACTCTCCTCTACTACGAAAAGATCTCGTCCCGAGATCTAGGATTAGAAGAAGGAAGGGTACTCGGAACGACGGTGATCTTCTCGTTCCCACATAGCTTCTCGGTCGGTATGGTGTGACCACTTGACTTTCAAGAACTTGATTGACTTGTTGCGGGTCTTGCGCTCGGTTTCTTCGAGAATTGCAACGGGGTGCTCTCAGTAAGACAAGTCTTGTTGAAGATCAATCTCCTCAAACGGAATGGTGCGTTCAGGTGTCTTGAAGCACTTGCGGAGTTGAGACACGTGAAACACATCATGAACATTAGCAAAGTTGGAAGGGAGCTCAAGTTGATAGGCTAGATCGCCTCTTATGCCAAGGATCTTGAAAGGGCCCACGTATCTAGGAGCAAGCTTTCCTTTGATACCGAATCTTTGGGTGCCTTTCATAGGAGAAACACGAAGATAGACATGATCCCCAATGTTGAAGGCCAAATCACGATGCTTGCCGTCATAGTAGCTCTTCTGACGCGACTGAGCGGCCTTGAGATTCCCACGTATGACTTTGCACATTTCTTCGGCTTCTGAGATCAAGTCATTGCCTAGAAGTTGACGTTCACCAGTCTCAGACCAGTTGAGAGGGGTACGACACTTTCTGCCATAGAGGATTTCAAACGGGGCTTTGCCGGCACTTGCTTGGAAGCTGTTGTTGTAAGAGAACTCAGCAAAGGGAAGGCAACATTTCCATTTCATGCCAAAAGATATGACACAGGCTGTGAGCATGTCTTCTAGAATCTGATTAACTCTCTCAACCTGACCACTAGTCTGAGGGTGAAATGCAGTGCTGAAACGGATCTTAGTGCCCATGGCAGACTGAAAGGAGTCCCAGAACTTGCAAGTGAACAAACTTCCACGGTCTGAGGAGATAACTTGAGGAATGCCATCTAAGGACACAATTCTGGAAGTGTACAACTCTGCCAGTTGAGCTGCATTGATGGATTCTTTGACTGGAAGGAAGTGAGCGACTTTGGTAAGCTTGTCAATCACCACAAAGATAGAATCATTCCCTTTCTTGGACTTAGGAAAGCCAGTGACGAAATCCATTTCAATGTGGTCGAATTTCCACTCGGGAATAGGAAGAGGTTGGAGAAGACCGGCAGGACGTTGATGCTCTGCCTTCACTCTTCTGCAGACATCACATTCATTCACGAATTGAGCAATCTCCCTTTTCATGCGTGTCCACCAGTAAGATTGCTTGAGGTCTTGGTACATCTTGGAACTACCAGGATGAATTGAAAGGAGGGAATCATGTGCTTCGTCCATTATGAGCTTCCTGAGATCACCTTTGGGAACCACAAGTCTGTCCTCAAAGAACAAGGTATCTCTCTCATCAACGGGATAGCACTTGTATTTGGGAGTACCCTTTGCAATACCATGTTTCACTTTTTGCACCATAGCATCATTGAGTTGGGCCTCACGGATCTGATCTTCCAAGGTAGGAGCAACTTGAAGATTTGCAAGAAAGCCTTGCGGAACAACTTGGAGGTTGAGCTTCCTGAAAGCTTCACAAAGCTCAGGCTGGCACGGCTTGATAAGGAGACTGTTGCAATATGCCTTTCTGCTCAAAGCATCTGCAATCACATTTGCCTTGCCAGGTGTGTATTCGATGCTTGGATCACACTCTTGGATCATTTCGACCCAACGAGTCTGGCGGAGGTTCAGGTTCGGCTGTGTGAAGATGTACTTCAAGCTCTTGTGATTGGTGAAGATGTCGACTTTTCTGCCCAACAGAAGGTGTCTCCACGTAATCAAAGCATGTACCACCGCTGCTAGTTCGAGATCATGTATGGGGTAGTTCTTCTCACTTGGCTTTAGTTGACGAGAAGTGTATGCCACAATCTTCTTGTCCTGCATTAGCACACCACCAATTCCTTGAAGAGAAGCATCACAGAATACTTCGTAGGGCTTGGACTCATCTGGAGGGGTAAGAACTGGAGTAGAGATGAGCTTTTCTTTGAGAGTTTTGAATGCCACATCACAATCTGGAGACCAGTTGTACTTGACATTCTTCTTTAGCAAGTTTGAGAGAGGCTTGGCAATCTTGGAGAAGTTCTCAACGAACCTTCTGCAATAGCTAGCAAGACCAAGAAATCTTCGGAGTTGCTTGACGTTCTGAGGAGGTTCCCAGTTGACAATTGCTTCAACTTTCTCGGGGTTGACCACAATACCGTCAGCGGAGATGATATGGCCTAGATATAAGACCTTATCGAGCCAGAATTCGCACTTGGAGAACTTGGCATAGAACTTATGTTCATGGAGTCTGTCGAGAACCAGACGGAGGTACTTTTCGTGATCCTCTTCGTTTTTGGAGAATACCAAGATGTCATCCAGATACACTAGCACAAACTCGTTGGTGTAGGGGTTGAAAATGTAGTGCATCATTCTCGAGAAGGTAGGTGGAGCATTAGCAAGGCCAAAAGACATGACTGTATACTCATAGGAGCCGTAGCTCGTTCTGAAGGCAGTCTTGTGGATATCTTCTTCACGAATGCGAATTTGGTGATAGCCCATTCAGAGATCGAGCTTTGAGAACACTTTAGCTCCTTTGAGCTGCTCGAACAATTCACTGATGTTGGGGAGCGGATACTTGTTCTTTATTGTCTTCTTGTTCAATGGCCGGTAATCGACGCAAAGGCGCTTCGTGCCATCCTTCTTCTTGACAAATAAGACACCACAACCCCAAGGAGACGTGCTAGGCCTGATCAGACCCATACACTCTTGTTCATCAAGTTGTTTCTTCAATTCCTTCAACTCTTCTGGGGAGAGCTTGTACGGACGCCGGCATGCTGGCTCAGTACCAGGCTCGAGTTCAATGACGAATTCAACTTGACGATGTGGAGGCATGCCTGGAAGTTCTTCAGGAAAAACGCCTTCATATTCATTAACCACCGGAATTTGAGAGATGGCATTAATCTCGCCCTTGTCATTGAGAGAGAATAGCCTGATTGTGTTATCCCGAGAGGCGAAGATAATCACATCTTCATTAGGATGAGTAATCTTGACTTCCTTATTTGCACAATCAATGTGAGCATCTTGCTGAGAAAGCCAATCCATTCCGAGGATAAGGTCAATGTCGGAATTGCCGAGAATAACCGGATTAGCCAGAAAGCGGTAATCACCCATGCGAATAGATACATTCGGAGCAAAGTTGTTGGAGTTCATAAGCAAACCCGGAGAAAGCACAGACATCGGCATAGGCTAAGCTTGCAATGGCATATCATGTGACAATGCAAAAGGTCTTGACATGAAGGAATGTGATGCACCTGAATCAAAAACGACTTTTGGAGGAAAAGAGTTAACTGGAAGGTTACCAAGTATCACATCTGAAGAATTCTCTGCTTGGGCTGCATTCATCAGATTCACTCTTGCTGACTTGGGATTGTGCTTGAGAATAGCAGTACTGACAGGTAGAGGAGGCGGAAGGCGCCTTGGGTTGGGGCACTTGTTAGCATAATGACCCTTCTGAGTGCACTTGTTGCAAACCACTTCTGAGAAAGGACGGTAATGAGGAGCACTTGACTTGGAACCTTGAAACTGATTCTTTGACTGGTTGCTTGGGTTGGGTGGGTGGGAGAAACCACGGCCACCAGAGTTCTTGTTGTTGTTGTAGGGAGCTCGGATCACTGGAGGAGGTGGAAGCCAAAACTTCTGTTGCTTCGCGACCACTTGAGAAGATGAGGAGGAGTGAACAGCTTCTCTGATCCTCTTTTTGGAAGCTTCCATCTTGAGCTGGGATGCCTCTTGCTTAAGTGCCATATTATAGAATTTGTCAAACTCATCAGGTTCGAACAAGGTGAGAGCAAGTTGGAGTTCATCCTTCAGACCACCACGGAACTGATAGATCTTGCTCTTGGCATCTGGGATGTCTTGCTTGGCATAGCGGGCAAGGTTCTGGAACTTGACATTATATTGGTAGACAGTCATAGAGCCTTGCTTCAGGTTGCGGAATTGCTCACACATACCCTCGATGACACTTGTTGGAATGTGGTGAGAGCGAAAGTCCTTGCAGAAATCATCCCAGGAGATTACACGCCCTTCTCTGGAGTCTTTGTACTGCTGCCACCAAACAGCTCCTTGGTCCTTGAGTTGGAAGGCTGCAAACTTCACATAGTCCTCGGGCCTTATGTTACTGCACTCAAAATGCTTCTAGATATCCGTTATCCAGTCTTCAGCATCCAGAGGGTCCACGCAGTAACTGAAAGCCTTTGGTTGATTTGCCAAGAACTGGTTGAGCGTAGCGAAGTGCTGTTGGTTGAACAAATTGCCTTGGTTCCCATGAGCACCCTGATTTGCTTGATTTGCTTGCATTTGCTGCATCATCTGCATAAGCATCTGGGTGTTCTGGTTCGTAGTTTGCATAATTGCTCTCCAGGCCTCAGACGGAGGAGGAGGGGAAGGAGGACGATCAGGAACCTCTTCACCCTCTGGGTTAGCGTTGGGAACCCTTTTAGGAGCCATCCTGAAAGAGATGACCACTATTAGCTAGTTGATTGAAAGAAGATATAAGCTGAAACAACGGCTAGAAATGCAACATAGTCTTGACAAGAATCATTCGAACAAGAGGAACAATGAAATTCTCAGCTTAATGTTACCAACAATCTTCACGAGAAGCCACTTGGAAGACAAAAGGTAAATAAGAAAAACAACAAGGTGCAGATAGAACAAATAAAAGATAAGAGCTTCGTTTGACATATTCGTGCTGAAAGCTTATGGAACGTGTTACGAAAGGGTTTTGCAATCCCCGGATCAGCATAGCCAAGGACCCTTTAAGATGCAACTCCCGATCGGAACAACGGCCATAAAACCACTTCACTCAATGTAGAACCCCGAACTCCATAACCTGCATTCGTTGGAAGAATGCCTACGAGCTACTAGATGAACCCACCTATTAATTTCCGAAAGTTTCCAGTTATGCAATCAGGTGTTGGGGATACAGGGGAAGCATCGCGCACTCAACTCTAATCCAAATTCAGCTGTATCCATCCTTCAACACATAACCAGTTATTTTCGGAAACCGTCTACCTCTGACCTTCGAAACGCATCCACTATACAAGCTATGGCAATACTCCCGAACTACCTCCCCAGTACTGGGTGATGTCGGGGTTATCTTGCCACTAACCGCATAGGAGAGTTTTTGATGTCGGCCGTCTTAAGTATTATAGAACTGCCGCGGTATATTTGTGACGACAACACCTCGGAGCTCAACTCCCCGGGACACTGCCACAACCCCTAATGACAGGAGGCATTGAGAACAATGTCCTCGTCACAAAGACATCGGAACAATCCAAACAATACTCGCAAGATTCCTAAAAAAAATTGTGCAATTTTTTAGAGTAGAAGAGACAAGAGTAATCGTGAGGAGTCCTCACCAGAGTGAAAAAGAGATGAGGAGCAAAGAAATCCTACTCTCCGATATAAATATAGGACTCAAAACATTTTTAAGTGTGTGCCTAGACTCAACCGTCAACGATTCGATCAAACAGTGGGGGATTCTAGGTCGGAGAAGGCTCTGAATACCAACTTGTAATGCCCAGGATGGGACTATACCTCCTACGTGTCGAGGCACGACTTAAAGGTATAAGCCCATTCTGGAATGATCTCAAGTTTGGTATCTTTGCACATCTCATGTAAAAATAGGGAGGAAAGCGAAAAGATAGTTGGCTTACACTCGCCACGTCACACAATTCATTACATATCCAAACTTCATTCAAATAACATCACAACCCGTCTACGGGTGAAGATCCAAATGAAAGATACCAAACATACATAAAACCATAGGTCTGAATCACCCCTACTAGAAACCTCTACTGATCGTCGGGATAGTGCACATAGTAACGGCTACGGTCCTCGTCGTACTCCCAGTACAGCTCGGTGCTGTCACTTGAATAGATCGCCTGCGTACCTGCATCTGGTGTGGTGTAGAATCTGTGAGCCACAGAGGACTCAGCAATCCCGTTCCTGGGTAACACAACTATCCAAGCCTTAGGTGTGGAACAAGGCTGAAGAAAGAACAAGAGGTTGCAGAAGCACTAGCACTAACTTACGTAAAAGAGAGCGAGAAGAGAAGTGCCTCGGACGAGAAGGTGATCACGAAGTGATCCTAACTAATCAAGTCAAACATAACCCCACCGTGTTCACTTCCCGAACCCCTTTCGGAAAATGACCGTCACGGTACTCACGCTGGTAGTGTATTCTGAACATGGTGTCAAGTTTTCTACAACCGGATATTAAAAATTCCCATCTGCCACATAACCGCGGGCACGGCTTTCGAAAGTTCAATCCCTATAGGGGTGTTCCAACTTGGCCCATGACAAGCCCACGATCTGCGGAGTCGCAACTCCAAGGTGGGAAGGCCCGAGTATCCTCGGAATCCCGTGCTCAAGATACTCCGACTAAGGTAAGGCTAATCCAGCAAATCCTCCTGGCGTGCCGACACCCTGATAGTAGCCGCGCGTATCTAGTCTCAGGCCACGACCGGATGAGCACAGCGTACAGTGACCAAAAACCCAAGTTGCCAAGGGGGCGTACCGCACACGACTCTAGTTTGGACCAACACTCAAATCGAGCACTGGCCCAGGAGGGTTGATTAATTAATCCTCGGGTTAATTACTCCGTCGGCAAGTTTTAGTTGTTTAGGCAAATAGTACCAATGTTGGGACTTGCTGGAAAAGACTTAGCGCTAAGCGGTTTATCGAGGGGGTCCCATAACCCCAACCGTGTGAGGAACGCAAAATCAAGGAACATAACACCGGTTTATACGGTTCCTAGGGCGGCATGAGTGGAACAAATCACCAAGCAAAAGGCTTAGCCTTCCACCCATTACCAATATATAGATGTTTTCATTAAGAGTTAATATAGTGTGATATCCCAACAAGCTTCAACAAGAAGCAAGAATCTTCAAATCTTCTCCTGCAACTAGCAATGCTATAAGAGGGGCTGAGCGAAGCTTAATTAGCCAAACATGGGTTTGCATAGGTAGGGTGGTTAGACAGATTCATGGTTACAATAGGAGGCTGACAGGAAAACATGGGCATCGAGGCAAAAGCTATAGAGCGAGACTTCTAGCAATAGGCAAAGATAGTAATGATATCCGGGTCAGGTCATCTTGCCTGTTGAGTCGTCGATGGGGTCATAAGCGGGCTACTCGTTCTCAACCTCGGTAGTAACCTCGTTCTCGTACTCGTTCTCGGCTTCCGGCTCTACTCAACACAAAACACACGAGGCACGAAATCAACAAGATGCAATGCGCAAAACTACAGGATGCATGACTGATGCACTAAGGAAGCACTAAAGATGCACTAAGGATGCACAGAAAGACAACATAGGAAACACAGAGATACAGCACAAGGAACATGACAATATGCAACTACCAAGAAACTTCAAAACATGTTAACAAGAGGATAATATGAATATACATGCAAAACCACACAAGTTTCATAAAGGACTTGCTCGAAACGGAGAAACGGGCTAAAAGATACACCCGAAACAAGAAACAAGCAAAGCTGAAAATAACAGCCACATAGCAACTTCGGAGCAAGAAATATATACTCTACGGCACTCAGACATCATGACAAGAAGCATGGACAAGAAGTAGACATATCCTACAGCAAACAATTCCATTGGAGCATCTCCATAGGAGGCATGGATCAATAGCAACAAGCTATAACATTTTGAACATGACAACAGAAACCTGACAGCAGTAATTTATAGCTACTTGGGAGCAAGAATTAAATATGCTACAGCCACCCAAATGAGCATGTGAGGGCATGAATGGATAGCCAACAACATATACAACAAGGAATCATCAATAGTCACCCCAAAACTAGCATGGATTTGCCTAAAACAACAAGCAAACATGGCATCTGGAAATTACAGATTCCAGACTTTGTGAAATTTCACTAAGTGTTAAAACAGCAGTAATATCATGGCATGTTTGTGAGCAAGTTTAAGTCACCTCAAAGCATAACATGGCAAGTGGTTTGCACCACAGCAAAGTACACATGATGGGGAGTCCAAAACATTTAAGCATGCAACAAGGGGACAACCACATCAATAGCAACGAGTTCCTCAACTAGGCATCTCGTAACAAGTTTAACAATCTAACAGCCACATGCACTTTTGCAAAGGAGATAAACATGGCAAGGTGAATTCTATCATGCAAGCTAAAGCAACCAACATGTAGAGCATCTCATGATGAACATGTGGACATATCATTTGCTTCATTTGGATAAACATGCACCAAGTTATCACATCTCAAACATGGCATGAAAACAACTAATAGCAGCAGTTTATAATAAGTAGCACTCTTCACATGAAGCTTAAGACATCTAGATAGACTCAAACATGCATGACACAATGGAACAAAACATAGTACAAGTCACCGCGATCATTTTGACATATCATATGCACAAAACGGATAAGCACAGCAAAAGTTATCCTCATCACAAAAATGCATCAGACACTGAAAAATCTAACACTTAGCAGAGAAAACGAAGTCAACCTCAGGGACAAACGGGTCGGGCGCCGGGTCAACGGGCGGATCGGGCAGCAGCGGGTCAATGGGTGCGGGGCCACCGGGTCGCGGGTCCTGCCCGCTAGGGTTTCCCGGCCCGATCTGGCTGGATCGAGGAGATCCCGATCGAGGCGGCTCGCTCCCTTCGATGCGGTGGCGGCGGCCGGCTCCGGTGCGGCGGGAGGCGGAGGGTCGTCGGGGCGGCGACCGGCCGGCGGGAGGAGGAGGCCGGGCGGCGGCCTGGCACTTGCGGCGGCGGCGGTGTAATGCCCAGGATAGAGTTATACCTCCTACGTGTCGAGGCACGACTTAAAGGCATAAGTCCATCCTAGAATGATCTCAAGTTTGGTAATCATTGCACAACTCATGTAAAAGAGGGGATTGTAAACATAAATAGTTGGCTTACACTCGCCACGTCACAGAATTACAATTCAAGTCTCAATCATCATACATTAAGAACATCACAACCCTCTAAGGGCAAAATCCAAATGTCAAGATACCAAACTTAGATAAATAAACCACAGGCGGATCGAATCCTAGTAGGAGTCTCCACTATCGATCATCCGGGTATCGCACATAGTACCAACTACGCTCCTCGTCGTACTCCCAGTCTAGCTCGGTGCCATCACCTGGATAGCTCACAGCTAGACCTGCATCTGGTGTGGTGAAGTAACTGTGAGCCACAGAGGACTCAACAATCCCGTTCCCGGGTAACAAGACTATTCAAGCCTTGGGAGAGGAAAAGGCTGAAGAAAAGAGTAAGTGTCTGCAGCAGCAACTAGCAACTAGCTTACGTGAGTGAGAGCGAGAAGAGAAGGCCTCGGTCGAGAAGTGATCACGAAGTGATCCTAGCTACAAGCTCAACAAACATAACCCCTCCGTGTTCAACTCCCGAATCCCTATTCGGAAATTGACGGTCACGGAACGCACGCTGGTAGTGTATTAGAAACATTGTGTCAAGTTATCTACAACCGGATATTAACAAGCTCCCATCTGCCACATAACCGTGGGCACGGCTTTTGAAAGTTCAAACCCTGCAGGGGTGTTCCAACTTGACCCATTACGAGCCCACGATCCGCGGAGTCGCAACTCCAAAGTGGGAAGACCCGAGTATTCTTGGAATCCCGTGCTCAAGATATACCGAGCTAAGGTAAGGCTAATCCAGCAAATCCTCCCGGCGTGTCGACACCCTGATAGTAGCCGCGCGTATCTAAGTCTCAGGACATGACCGGATGGGCGATTCTACAGGTTTATATCAATCCTCGAGTTCCCTCGTGGTGACCCCGCAGAACCCCCGGTTTGGACCAACACTCATGAGGAGCACTGGCCCGGGGTTGTTGATTAAGAACTCGGGTTAATTACTCCCTATGCAAGTTATTTAGTTATTAGGCAAATAGTACCAATGTTGGGACTTGCTCGAAAAGACTTAGCACTTAGCGGTTTATCGAGGGGGTCCCATACACCCCAACCGTGTTAGGAACGCATAATCAAGGAACATAACACCGGTTTATACGGTTCCTAACGGCATGAGTGGAACAAATAACCAAGCAAAAGGCTTAGCCTTCCACCCTTGCCAATATATAGATGATTTAATTTTAAGCATTTACATAGTGTGATATAACCCAACCAAATTTCAACATGAAGCAAGCATCTTCGATCTTCACCTGCAACTAGCAATGCTATAAGAAGGTCTGAGCGAAGCGTACTTAGCCAAGCAACGGTTTGCATAGGTAGGTTGGTTAAACATGGCAATGGTTTACAAGTAGGAGGCTGACAAGAAGATCATGGGCATCGAGGCAAAACTATAGATCGAGACTACTAGCAATAGGCAAAGATAGTAATGTTATCGGGGTTCGGTCATCTTGCCTGAAGAGAAGTCGTTCGGATCGTAAGAAGGGTCCTCGTGCTCAACCTCGTTGGAAACCTCGTGCTCGTACTCGAACTCAGACTCAGCTTCCGGCTCTAAACAAAACAATCACACCAAGCACAAATCAACAAGATGCAATGCGCACTCGAAGATGATGGATGCATGATGGATGCACTAAGGATGCACACGGAGCACGTAAAATATCACTCAAGCAAAACACCTCAAAACATGATAAGAATCTGATATTATTAATCTACACAGAAAATCAATCAAGTTTCATGTAAGATTCACTGAAATCGGAGTTACGGGCTAAAAGTTATGCCCGAAACAAGAAATGAGCGAAAGCTGAAAATTACAGCATCATAGCAACTTCGGAGCACAAAACAATTAAGCTACAACACTCAAATATCATGGCAAAGGACATGAACACAAACTAGACATATACTACAGCAACTAAGTCCAAAGGTGTACCCCCAAAGGAGCCACGGATCAATAGCAATGATCTTGGACATATTGAACTTGACAATAAAATTCTGGCAGCAGAATTTTATTGAAACTTTGGAGCAAAAGATAAACATTCTACAGCCACTTAAATAGGCATGTGAAAACATGGATTGAAAGACAACAATATATACTAAAAGGAACAATCAAGATCCACTCCAAAACTATCACGCTTTGTCCTAGAACATCACACGAACATGGCATCGGAACATTACAGATTTCAGACTTAGTGAAAAACCACTAAGTCCTAAAACAGCAATATCATCATGGCATCTAAAAGAGCATGTTTAAGTCACCTCGAAACTAAACATGGCAAGCGGTAAGCACCTCATCAAAGTACACATGAAGGTGATTCCGAAACATACAAGCATGCTTCATGGAGATAAACACAACGATAGCAACGAGCTCAACAAGATGGCATTTCATTACAAGTGAAATAACATCACAGCCACATGGCACTTTGCAATGATGATAAACATGGCAAGAATAAATCTAACATGCTTCCTAGCACATACAACATGTAGAGCATGGCAAGACGAACACGTGGACATGTCATTTGCATCATTCGGATAAACGAGCTAAAAGATATCTCTTGGCAAAGATGGCATAAAAACATCACATAGCAGCAGTTTATATCACGATGCACTCTTGCAACAGCAAAACGAGCTCCTAGATGACTTCTAACATGCATGACATCAACAGATGAAACGTAGTGCACGATCCCACGAACGTCTGGACATGCTATATGCGTGAATCGGAGCAACACACAAAAAGATACAACAGTTGAAAGATAGCATCACAGATCAAAATTCTGGGACTTAGGGATATTTGGGGCAACCTCCACTCAGATCTGGAAAAAAAATCCACGCGGGCTCGGGTGGATCTGGCCCAGGCGAAGAGATCGGGCCCGGGGCGGAGGCGGAAGGCGAAACGGGCCCGGGGCAGCGGCCGGCCCGCGAAGAGCTGACGGCGGCCTGGTGGAGGCGAGGCGCCGCTCGGGTGCGGCCCGACGGAGGCTGCGGCCCCAAGCGCCTGGAGGCGCGCGGAGGAATCAGGATCCCGATCGGGCCTCCTCCCCGATCGCGATCTGGAGTGGCGGCGCTGCTGGGCTCCGGAGGGAAGTGGGCCGGCCCGGATGCGGTGGCCTGGAGGTGCGAAGGCGAGGGGGGGCGTCGCGGGAGCGTGGCCTTGGAGCGGCCCAGGCGCATCGGTGGCGATGTGGTCCAGCCTGGCGTGGTCGCTGCGGGCTGGTTCCTTCGATCCAGCCGCTGCGTTGACCAGAACGTCCCAGCGCGCGGCGGCGGCTGGATCCTACGACGAAATCGGCGGCTGGCTCGAGGCTGCAGCGCTGGCGTTGATTTTTTTTGCGGGGAGGACTGGCAAGTGGCGGCTGGGGGCTTGCCAGATCCGAAAATTGAGGGGGAGAGAGGAGCTAGAGGTTAGAGATGCCAAAATTAGACTAGGGTCTAATATATAGCAGATTTTAGGGTTAGGGGAGGTTTAGGTGTGCTAGGAGCCCTCCGATCGCGATCCGACGGATCCGATCGCGGGGGTAATTTAGAAGGGCCTAGGAGAGAGTAGTAGACTGCAGTAGGGGTGTTTCCGGGACACGAAGTGAAGGCACTTTGGACCCACACGAATAACTGATGGGATAGCCAACGGAGTCCAAACGAGACGAAATTTGAGAGGCGGGTTGCACACAACAAAACTACAACACACACACCGGTAACGTTACACGCCCAAATAACAAAGTAGGCCTACGGGACGTCACGGACACGTGAGGGAGCTCCGGAACGCGAAACGGACAACGGGAAGGAACGCGTGGAACCGGATGCAACCGACAACACAAATGCAATGTGATGCACATGTCTACATGATATGAATGAATGCCACACACTCACACAACAGAACGACGAAAACCCGAAAGACAAAGAACCCGGAATGGAAATAGATGAAGCCGGAGATATATTATATGCCCAAAAGGGAAAGTATTACATCCGGGGCATTACAAACTCTCCTCTTCTACAAAAAGATCTCGTCCCGAGATCTAGGACTGGAAAAAGGAAGGGTACTCGGAACGAAGATGATCTTCTCGTTCCCAGGTAGCTTCTCGGTCGGTGTGATGTGACCACTTGACTTTCAGAAATTTGATGGACTTGTTGCGGGTCTTGGGTTCGGTTTCTTCGAGAATGGCAACTGGATGCTCCCGGTAAGACAGGTCTTGTTGAAGATCAATCTCTTCAAACGGAATCATGCGCTCAGGTGCCTTGAAGCATTTGCGAAGTTGAGACACATGGAAGACATCATGAACATTTGCGAAGTTGGGAGGGAGCTCAAGTTGATAGGCTAGATCGCCTTTCTTGCCAAGAATCTTGAAAGGCCCAACGTATCTAGGAGCAAGTTTTCCTTTGATACCGAATCTTTGGGTGCCTTTCATCGGAGACACACGGAGATAGACATGATCATCGATGTTGAAGGACAAATCACGATGCTTGCCGTCATAGTAGCTCTTCTGACGCGACTGAGCAGCCTTGAGATTCTCACGCATGACTTTGCACATTTCTTCGGCTTCTGAGATCAAGTCATTGCCAAGGAGTTGACGTTCGCCTGTTTCAGACAAGTTGAGAGGGGTACGGCACTATCTGCCATAGAGAATTTCAAACAGTGCTTTGCCTGCACTTGCTTGAAAGCTGTTGTTGTAAGAGAACTCGGCAAATGGATGGCAGTCTTCCCATTTCATGCCAAAGGAGATGACACAGGCTCTGAGCATGTGTTCTAGAATCTGATTCACGCGTTCGACTTGACCACTAGTCTGAGGGTGAAATGCAGTGCTGAACCTGATCTTAGTGCTCATGGCGGACTGAAAGGAGTCCCAGAACCTTGATGTGAACAAGCTTCCACGGTCTGAGGATATAACTTGAGGAATGCCATGTAGGGACACAATTCTGGAAGTGTACAGCTCTGCCAATTGAGCTGCATTGATTGATTCTTTGACTGGCAGGAAGTGAGCGACTTTGGTAAGCTTGTCAATCACCACAAAGATAGCATCATTTCCTCGCTTGGATTTAGGAAAGCCAGTGACGAAGTCCATTTCAATGTGGTCGAACTTCCACTCGGGAATAGGAAGAGGTTGGAGAAGACCGGCTGGACGTTGATGTTCTGCTTTCACTCTTCTGCATACATCACATTCATTCACGAATTGGGCAATCTCCCTTTTCATGCGTGTCCACCAGTAAGACTGCTTGAGGTCTTGGTACATCTTGGAACTGCCAGGATGAATGGAAAGGAGAGAATCATGAGCTTCTTCCATTGTGAGCTTCCTGAGATCACCTTTGGTAACAACGAGTCTGTCCTCGAAGAACAAGGTATCTCTCTCATCAACACGGAAGCACTTGTATTTTGGAGTGCCCTTTGCAATCCCATGTTTCACTTTCTTCCCCATGGTATCACTGAGTTGGGCCTCACGGACTTGATCTTCCAAGGTAGGAGCAATTTGGAGATTAGCAAGAAAACCCTGCGGAACAACTTGGAGGTTGAGCTTCCTGAATGCTTCACAAAGCTCAGGCTGGTACGGCTTGATAAGAAGGCTGTTGCAATATGCCTTTCTGCTCAAAGCATCTGCAATCACATTCGCCTTGCCAGGAGTGTATTCGATGCTGGGGTTATAGTCTTGGATCATTTCAACCCAACGAGTCTGACGGAGGTTCAGATGCGGCTGTGTGAAGATGTACTTCAAGCTCTTGTGATCAGTGAAGATGTCGACCTTTCTGCCCAATAACAGATGTCTCCACGTAATCAGAGCATGTACCACAGCTGCTAGCTCGAGATCATGAGTGGGATAGTTCTTCTCACTTGGCTTGAGCTGACGAGAAGTGTATGCCACAATTCTCTTATCTTGCATAAGCACACCACCAAGACCTTGAAGAGAAGCGTCACAGAATACTTCATAGGGCTTGGTTTCATCTGGAGGAGTCAGAACTGGAGCAGAGACAAGCTTTTCTTTGAGAGTTTTGAATGCCACTTCACACTCTGGAGACCAAAAGTATTTGACATTCTTCTGAAGCAAGTTGGAAAGAGGCTTGGCAATCTTGGAGAAGTTCTCAACGAACCTTCTGCAATAGCTGGCAAGACGCAGAAAACTGCGGAGCTGCTTGACGTTCTGAGGAGCTTCCCAGTTGACAATTGCTTCAACTTTCTCGGGATTAACTGCAATACCGTCAGCTGAGATGATGTGGCCCAGGTACAAAACCTTATCGAGCCAAAACTCGCACTTTGAGAACTTGGCACAGAATTTATGCTCTCGGAGTCGATCAAGAACCAGACGTAAGTGCTTTTCGTGATCTTCTTCATTCTTGGAAAACACCAGAATATCATCCAGATACACAAGCACAAACTCGCCAGTATAGGGGTTGAAGATGTAATGCATCATCCTCGAAAAGGTAGGAGGAGCATTGGCGAGACCGAAGGACATGACGGTATACTCGTATGAACCGTAGCTCGTTCTGAAGGCCGTCTTGGGAATGTCTTCCTCGCGAATGCGAATTTGATGATAGCCCATTCGGAGGTCGAGCTTAGAGAACACTTTAGCTCCTTTGAGCTGCTCAAAGAGTTCGTTGATGTTGGGGAGCGGATATTTGTTCTTTATTGTCTTCTTGTTCAATAGCCGGTAATCAACACAGAGACGCTCCGTGCCATCTTTCTTCTTGACAAATAAGACACCACAGCCCCATGGAGACGTACTAGGTCTGATGAGACCCATACTATCCTGCTTATCAAGCTGCTTCTTCAATTCCTTCAATTCATCCGGAGAGAGCTTGTACGGACGCCGGCATGCTGGCTCAGTACCCGGCTCGAGTTCAATAACGAATTCCACCTGACGGTGTGGAGGCATGCCTGGAAGTTCTTCAGGAAAGGCGTCTTGATATTCGTTCACCACCGGAATTTGAGATATGGCATTAATTTCGGCCTTATCATTGAGAGTGAAAAGTCTGATAGTGTTATCCCTTGAGGCAAAGATAATCACATCTTCATCAGAATGAGTCATCTTGACTTCCTTCTGAGCACAATCAATATGAGCATCGTGCTGAGAAAGCCAATCCATTCCGAGGATGAGGTCGATGTCAGAATTACCAAGAACTACCGGAGAAGCCAAAAAGCGATAATCTCCCATGCGAATAGAAACATTTGGAGCATATAAACTGGAATGCATCTGCTTTCCCGGAGAAGAAACTGCCAACTGCCTCGGTAAAGCTGCGGTGGTCACACTATGCTTGGATGCAAATGGGTATGACATGAAAGAATGTGAAGCACCCGAATCAAATAACACTTTAGTTGGAAAAGAGTTAACTGGAAGGTTACCCAAAATGACATCAGAAGAATTCTCCGCTTGCGCTGCATTCATCAGATTGACCCTTGCTGCCTTTGGATCATGCTTGACTATAGCGGTACCGACAGGAGGAGGAGGCAGAAGGCGCCTTGGGTTGTTGCACTTGTTGGAATAATGACCCTTCTGGCCACACTTGTAGCAAGTCACCTCAGAAAGTGGACGAGTAGGAGCAGCACTTAGTCTTGGAGCTTGGAACTGTTGCTTGGACTGCTTGTTGGAGTTGGGTGGGTGGGAGAAACCACGAACACTAGAGTTCTTGTTGTTGGAGTTGTTGGAGTTGTTGTATGGAGCACGAATCACTGGAGGAGGAGGAAGCCAGAATTTCTGATGCTTCGAGACCATCTGAGACGATGAGGAAGAGTGAACGGCATCTCGAATTCTCTTCTTAGAAGCCTCCATCTTAAGCTGAGCTGCCTCTTGTTTCAAAGCCATGTTATAGAACTTGTCGAATTCATCCGGCTCGAACAAAGTGAGAGCAAGCTGAAGTTCATCTTTGAGACCTCCACGGAACTGGTAGATTTTACTCTTGGCATCAGGAATGTCTTGCTTAGCATAGCGAGCGAGGTTTTGGAACTTGACATTATACTGATAGACTGTCATGGAGCCCTGCTTCAGGTTGCTGAATTGCTCACGCATACCCTCGATGACACTTGTAGGAATGTGGTGCGAGCAAAAATCCTTGCAGAAATTCTCCCAAGAGATCACTTGACCCGGCCTGGAGTCTTTGTACTGCTGCCACCAGTCAGCTGCTTGATCTTTCAGTTGGAAGGCTGCAAACTTGACATAATCATCTTCCTTCACGTTACTGCACTCAAAATGCTTTTTTATGTCGGTTAACCAATCTTCAGCATCAAGAGGGTCGACACAGTAACTGAAAGCTTTAGGATTGTTGGCCAAGAATTGGTTGAGAGTAGCATGGTGCTGCTGGTTGAAGAAGTTGCCTTGGTTCCCTAGAATACCCTGATTAGCTTGATTAGCTTGCATCTGCTGCATCATCTGCATCAACAACTGAGTGTTCTGAGCTGTAGTCTGCATAATTGCTCTCCAAGCCTCAGGCAGAGGAGGAGGGGAAGGAGGACGATCTGGGACCTCTTCCACCTCTGGGTTAGCGTTGGGAACCTTTTTCGGAGCCATCCTGTAAGAGATGACCACGAATCAGCAATTGATTGACAAAAGGTATAAGCTGAATCAATGGAATGAATTGCAACAAGTCTTCACAATAATCACTCGAACAATAAGAATGAAGGAAATCATTCGAACAAGAGGAACGAATGAAATTCTCAGTTAAATGATAACATCAATCTTCACGAGGAGCCACATAGGGGACAAAAGGATAAAATAAGAAAACAACAAGGTACAGACGGGAACAAACACAAGAGAGGAGTTTCGTTCTAACATCTTTGTGCTGAAAGCATATGAACGCGTTACGAAAAGGTTTTGCAATCCCCGGATCAGCATAGCCAAGGACCCTTTAAGATGCAAATCCTGATAGTAACATCGGTCATATAACCACTTCACTCAATGTAGAACCCCGAACTCACTAACCTGTATTCGTTGGAAGAATGCCTACGATCTACTGGATAAACCCACTTATAGATTTCCGAAAGATTCCAGTTATGCAATCAGGTGTTGGGGATACACGGGAAGCACCGCACAATCAACTCTAAACCTACATCCAGGTGTATCCATCCTTCAACACATAACCAGTCTTTCTCGGAAACTGTGTACCTCGGACCTTCGAAAAGCATCCACTATAACAAGCTATGGCAATACTCCCGAACTACCTCCCCAGTACTGGGTGATGTCGGGGTTATCTTGCCACTGGCCGTATAGGAGAGATTTTCGATGTCGGCCGTCTTAAGTATTTAGTACTGCCGCGATATGCTTGTGACAAAAATACCCCGAAGCTCAACTCCCCGGGAACAGGAGGCATCGAGAACAATATCCTTGTCACAAGAACATCGAAACAATCCCAGAATACTCGCGGGATTCCTAAAAAAAATTTGGTGCAATTTTTGAAGATAGGAGAGACAAGAGTAGTCGTCAGGAGTCCTCACCAGAGAGAAAGGGGATGAGAAGCAAAGAAATCCTACTCTCCAATATAATATAGGACTCAAAAAGTTTTCAGTGCGTGCCTAGACTCGACTGTCAACGATTCGATCAAGCAGTGGGGGCTCCTAGGTCGGAGAACGCTCTGAATACCAACTTGTAATGACCAGGATGGAGTTATACCTCCTACGTGTCGAGGCACGACTTAAAGGCATAAGTCCATCCTAGAATGATCTCAAGTTTGGTAATCTTTGCACAACTCATGTAAAAGAGGGGATTGTAAACATAAATAATTGGCTTACACTCGCCACGTCACAGAATTACAATTCAAGTCTCAATCATCATACATTAAGAACATCACAACCCTCTAAGGGCAAAATCCAAATGTCAAGATACCAAACTTAGATAAATAAACCACGGGCGGATCGAATCCTAGTAGGAGTCTCCACTACTGATCATCCGGGTATCGCACATAGTACCGACTACGCTCCTCGTCGTACTCCCAGTCTAGCTCGGTGCCATCACCTGGATAGCTCACAGCTGGACCTGCATCTGGTGCGGTGAAGTAACTGTGAGCCACAGAGGACTCAGCAATCCCGTTCCCGGGTAACAAGACTCTTCAAGCCTTGGGAGAGGAAAAGGCTGAAGAAAAGAGTAAGTGTCTGCAGCAGCAACTAGCAACTAGCTTACGTGAGTGAGAGCGAGAAGAGAAGGCCTCAGTCGAGAAGTGATCACGAAGTGATCCTAGCTACAAGCTCAACAAACATAACCCCTCCGTGTTCAACTCCCGAATCCCTATTCGGAAATTGACGGTCACAGAAAGCACGCTGGTAGTGTATTAGAAACATTGTGTCAAGTTATCTACAACCGGATATTAACAAGCTCCCATCTGCCACATAACCGCGGGCACGGCTTTCGAAAGTTCAAACCCTGCAGGGGTGTTCCAACTTGACCCATTACAAGCCCACGATCCGCGGAGTCGCAACTCCAAAGTGGGAAGACCCGAGTATTCTTGGAATCCCGTGCTCAAGATATACCGAGCTAAGGTAAGGCTAATCCAGCAAATCCTCCCGGCGTGTCGACACCCTAATAGTAGCCGCGCGTATCTAAGTCTCAGGACACGACCGGATGGGCGATTCTACAGGTTTATATCAATCCTTGAGTTTCCTCGTGGTGACCCCGCAGAACCCCCAGTTTGGACCAACACTCATGAGGAGCACTGGCCCGGGGTTGTTGATTAAGAACTCGGGTTAATTACTCCCTATGCAAGTTATTTAGTTATTAGGCAAATAGTACCAATGTTGGAACTTGCTGGAAAAGACTTAGCACTTAGCGGTTTATCGAGGGGGTCCCATACACCCCAACCGTGTTAGGAACGCATAATCAAGGAACATAACACCGGTTTATACGGTTCCTAACGGCATGAGTGGAACAAATCACCAAGCAAAAGGCTTAGCCTTCCACCCTTGCCAATATATAGATGATTTCATTTTAAGCTTTTACATAGTGTGATATAACCCAACCAAATTTCAACATGAAGCAAGCATCTTCGATCTTCACCTGCAACTAGCAATGCTATAAGAAGGGCTGAGCGAAGCGTACTTAGCCAAGCAACGGTTTGCATAGGTAGGTTGGTTAAACATGGCAATGGTTTACAAGTAGGAGGCTGGCAAGAAGATCATGGGCATTGAGGCAAAACTATAGATCGAGACTACTAGCAATAGGCAAAGATAGTAATGTTATCGGGGTTCGGTCATCTTGCCTGAAGAGAAGTCGTTCGGATCGTAAGAAGGGTCCTCGTGCTCAACCTCGTTGGAAACCTCGTGCTCGTACTCGAACTCAGACTCAGCTTCCGGCTCTAAACAAAACAATCACACCAAGCACAAATCAACAAGATGCAATGCGCACTAGAAAATGATGGATGCATGATGGATGCACAAAGGATGCACACGGAGCACGTAAAATATCACTCAAGCAAAACACCTCAAAACATGATAACAATCTGATATTATAAATCTACACAGAAAATCAATCAAGTTTCATGTAAGATTCGCTGAAATCGGAGTTACGGGCTAAAAGTTATGCCCGAAACAAGAAATGAGCGAAAGCTGAAAATTACAGCATCATAGCAACTTCGGAGCACCAAACAATTAAGCTACAGCACTCAAATATCATGGCAAAGGACATGAACACAAACTATACATATACTACGGCAACTAAGTCCAAAGGTGCACCCCCAAAGGAGCCACGGATAAATAGCAATGATCTTGGACATATTGAACTTGACAATAAAATTCTGGCAGCATAATTTTATGGAAACTTTGGAGCAAAAGATAAACATGCTATAGCCAGTTAAATAGGCATGTGAAAAAATGGATGGAAAGACAACAATATATACTACAAGGAACAATTAAGATCCACTCCAAAACTATCATGCTTTGTCCTAGAACATCACACGAACATGGCATCGGAACGTTACAGATTTCAGACTTAGTGAAAAACCACTAAGTCCTAAAACAGCAATATCATCATGGCATCTAAAAGAGCATGTTTAATTCACCTCGAAACTAAACATGGCAAGCGGTAAGCACCTCATCAAAGTACACATGAAGGTGATTCCGATACATACAAGCATGCTTCATGGAGATAAACACAATGATAGCAACGAGCTCAACAAGATGGCATTTCATTACAAGTGAAATAACATCACAGCCACATGGCACTTTGCAATGATGATAAACATGGCAAGAATAAATCTAACATGCTACCTAGCACATACAACATGTAGAGCATGGCAAGACGAACACGTGGACATGTCATTTGCATCATTCGGATAAACGAGCTAAAAGATATCACATGGCAAAGATGGCATAAAAACATCACATAGCAGTAGTTTATATCACGATGCACTCTTGCAACAGCAAAACGGGCATCTAGATGACTTCTAACATGCATGACATCAACAGATGAAACGTAGTGCACGATCCCACGAACGTCTGGACATGCTATATGCGTGAATCGGAGCAACACACAAAAAGATACAACAGTTGAAAGATAGCATCACAGATCAAAATTCTGGGACTTAGGGATATTTGGGGCAACCTCCACTCAGATCTGGAAAAAAAATCCACGCGGGCTCGGGTGGATCTGGCCCAGGCGAAGAGATCGGGCCCGGGGCGGAGGCGGAAGGCGAAACGGGCCCGGGGCGGCGTCCGGCCCGCGAAGAGCTGACGGTGGCCTGGTGGAGGCGAGGCGCCGCTCGGGTGCGGCCCGACGGAGGCTGCGGCCCCAAGCGCCTGGAGGCGCGCGGAGGAATCGGGATCCCGATCGGGGCTCCTCCCCGATCGCGATCTGGAGCGGCGGCGCTGCTGGGCTCCGGAGGGAAGTGGGCCGGCCCGGATGCGGTGGCCTAGAGGTGCGAAGGCGAGGGGGCCGTCGCGGGAGCGTGGCCTTGGAGCGGCCCAGGCGCGTCGGTGGCGATGTGGTCCAGCCTGGCGCGGTCGCTGCGGGCTGGTTCCTTCGATCCAGCCGCTGCGTTGACCAGAACGTCCCAGCGCGCGGCGGCGGCTGGATCCTACGACGAAATCGGCGGCTGGCTCGAGGCTGCAGCGCTGGCGTTGATTTTTTTGCGGGGAGGACTGGCAAGTGGCGGCTGGGGGCTTGCCAGATCCGAAAATTGAGGGGGAGAGAGGAGTTAGAGGTTAGAGATGCCAAAATTATACTAGGGTCTAATATATAGCAGATTTTAGGGTTAGGGGAGGTTTAGGTGTGCTAGGAGCCCTCCGATCGCGATCCGACGGATCCGATTGTGGGGGTAGTTTAGAAGGGCCTAGGAGAGAGTAGTAGACTGCAGTAGGGGTGTTTCCGGGACACGAAGTGAAGGCACTTTGGACCCACACGAATAACTGATGGGATAGCCAACGGAGTCCAAACGAGACGAAATTTGAGAGGCGGGTTGCACACAACAAAACAACAACACACACAACAACCTCGCGGCACACCGGTAACGTTACACGCCCAAACAACAAAGTAGGCCTACGGGACGTCACGGACACGTGAGGGAGCTCCGGAACGCGAAACGGACAACGGGAAGGAACGCGTGGAACCGGATGCAACCGACAACACAAATGCAATGCGATGCACATGTCTACATGATATGAATGAATGCCACACACTCACACAACAAAACGACGAAAACCCGAAAGAAAAAGAACCCGGAATGGAAATAGATGAAGCCGGAGATATATTATATGCCCAAAAGGGAAAGTATTACAACCGGGGCATTACAGGCGGTCAGCTGCTGGGCCGGCGGCGATGCGAGCCGAGGAGGGGCCGGCGGCTAGGGGCGGTGGCGCAGCTCCTGGCCGGTGGAGCAGCACCGGCAGTGGAGGGCAGCGCGGCGACCTGCCGGAGAAGAAGAAGACGAGGGGCGGCGCTCGGATCTGGCCCGGATCACGGCGCGGCGGGCCAGCGCTGGGCCCCGCGGGCCCACGCGGCGGCTGTGGAGGCACTGGCGGTGGCTCGGTGGAAGCACTGGCGGCGGTCGGTGGAAGCACTGGCGACGGTCGGCGGAAGCACTGGGCGACGCTGGTGGAAACTCTAGGGTTTCTGACGCATAAATTGGAGGGGGTGGACGTTTATATAGACACAAGGAGCTAGGGTAGTCCAAATGAGGAGAGGTTTTCGGCCACGAGATCACAATTGAACGGCCTAGATGAAGGGAAGGGTTTGAGCTGGGTTGGTGGGCTGTTGGAGGGGGGTTTTGGGACTCAAGAGGAGGTACTTTTAGCCCACGAGGATAACTATTGGAGCATCAAACAAACTCCAAACGCGACAAAACTTGACAGGCGGGTTACGCGTATCAAAACAACATCGCACGACAAGTCTCACGCCAAACCGGAAACGTTACACGGCCAAACACAAAAGAAGGACTCCGGGAAGCCTCGGGCACGTGTGAGAGCGTCGGAACTCCAAACGGACAACGGGATGGAACGAGTGGGACCGGATGCAAACGACAACACAAATGCAATGCACATGACAACATGACATGGATGCATGCACACACGCACACGACAAAACGACGAAAAACCCGAAAAGACGAAGAACCCGGAATGGAACTGATGAAGCCAAAGTTATATATTGCCAAAAAGGGAAAGTATTACATCCGGGGCATTACATAAGTATCATGGGTATTCAAAGAATTCATACTAACAACATTGCAATCATGCTCATCCTGCACATAACTTATGCCAAGCATTCTATGTAATTCTTCTTCTAGTAATTGAGCACAATTTTTCTTTCCATCATTTTTACGACAGATATTAAAAAGATGAAGTACATGAGGTAACCTTAATTCCATTTTTTGTAGTTTTCATTTATAAACTAAATTAGTGATAAAACAAGAAACTAAAAGATTCGATTGCAAGATCTAAAGATACACCTTCAAGCACTAACCTCCCCGGCAACGGTGCCAGAAAAGATCTTGATGTCTACTACGCACCCTTCTTCTTGTAGACGTTGTTGGGCCTCCAAGTGTAGAGGTTTGTAGGACAGTAGCAAATTTTCCTCAAGTGGATGACCTAAGGTTTATCAATCCGTGGGAGGCGTAGGATGAAGATGGTCTCTCTCAAGAAACCCCGCAACCAAATAACAAAGAGTCTCTTGTGTCCCCAACACAACCAATACAATGGTAAATTGTATAGGTGCACTAGTTCGGCAAAGAGATGGTGATACAAGTGCAATATGGATGGTAGATATCGGTTTTTGTAATAAGAAAATATAAAAACAACAAGGTAACTAAAGGTAAACATGAGCATAAACGGTGTTGCAATGATAGTAGAGAAGTCCTAGGGCTCATACATTCACTAGTGCAAGTTCTCTCAACAAGGATAACATAATTGGATCATATTACTAGCCCTCAACATGCAACAAAGAGTTACTCCAAAGTCACTAATAGCGGAGAACAAACGAAGAGATTATGGTAGGGTACGAAACCACCTCAAAGTTATTCTTTCTGATCGATTTATTCAAGAGTCGGTAGTAACGTTCAATCTATCATAGAGTTCGTACTAGAATAACACCTTAAGACACAAATAAATCAAAACCCTAATGTCACCTAGATACTCCATTGTCACCTCAAGTATCCGTGGGCATCATTATACGATATGCATCACACAATTTCAGAAACATCTATTCAACCAACACATAGAACTTCAAAGAGTGCCCCAAAGTTTCTACCAGAAAGTCACGACGAAAACATGTGCCAACCCCTATGCATTGGTTCCCAAGGTCACGGAACCCGCAAGTTGATCACCAAAACATATGTCAACTGGATCACATGATATCCTATTGTCACCACAGATAAACACGCGCAAGACATACATCAAGTGTTCTCAAATCCTTAAAGACTCAATCCGATAAGATAACTTCAAAGGGAAAACTCAATCCATTACAAGAGAGTAGAGGGGGAGAAGAAGATCCAACTAGAATAGCAAAGCTCACGATACATCAAGATCGTTCCATCTCAAGAACACGAGAGAGAGATCAAACACATAGCTAATGGTACATACCCTCAGCCCCGAGGGTGGACTACTCCTTCCTCGTCATGGAGAGCGCCGAGATGATGAAGATTGCCACCGGAGAGGGATTCCCGCCTCCAGCAGGGTGCCAGAACGGTTGTAGATTGGTTTTTGGTGGCTACAGAGGCTTTCGGCGGCGGAACTCCCGATCTAGGTTAATTTCCGAAGGTTTCAGTATTTATAGGAATTTTTGGAATCGGGGCCAAGTAAAGGGGAGCTACGGGCCGTCCTCGAGATAGGGGGGCGCGCCCCCCCGCCCAGGGCATGGCCCCCACCCTCGAGGGCAGCTCGTGGCTCTCCTGGCCCAACTCTTTTGCTTCAGGAGCTTCTTTTGGTCCAGAAAAATCGTCAAAAATTGGCTTGTCAATTGGACACCGTTTGATTTTCCTTTTGTGTAAAACTCTAAAACAGGAGAAAAACATAAACTGGCACTAGGCTCTGGGTTAATATGTTAGTCCCAAAAATCATATAAAAGTGTATAACAAAACCCATAAGACATCCTAGAAGGATAATATAATAGCATGGAACAATCAAAAATTATAGATACGTTGGAGACGTATCACTGGTCTGCCGGGGGGCCCGGCAATCGCGCCTCACGAGTAAAACTTGCGAAGATGTTTGATATTCCAGGAGTTGCTCACTGAGATACCATCTTTGTTCTCCAGGAGAGTGCGCCGGGCCTGGTGACTCGTATTACTAGGTAAGGGTCTTCGCACTTTGGTGTCCACTTGTTGGAATTCTTGGCCGACTGAATGCGCCGAAGAACAAGATCGCTTTCCTCAAAGCTTCGGGTATGAACCTTGCGGCTATGGTAGCGGCGCAAGGCTTGCTGGTAGCGTGGAGCTCGCACAGCAGCCTGAAGATGATCTTCCCCGAGGAGCGTTGCATCATCTTGTCGCAACTGCTCCTGCTCAAGCTCATCATAAGCGAGCACTCGAGGTGACTCGTATGTGAGTTTCGTGGGGAGAACTACTTTTGCCCCATACATGAGGGAGAAGGGTGTCTGTCCGGTGGCTCGATTTGGCATTGTTCTGATTGACCAAAGAACCGCTGGAAACTCATCAATCTAGCGTCTTATGCACTTGTGCAGCCTGTCAAAAGTCCTCGTCTTTAGGCCCCGCAATACTTCAGCATTTGCCCTTTCCGTCTAGTCGTTGCTTCGTGGATGTGCAACAGAAGCAAAACATATCTTGCTGCCGAGGTCTTGGAGGTATTGCATGAAGGTGCGGCTTGTGAACTGTGTATCGTTGTCGTTGATGACTCTGTTTGGCACACCAAAATACCAAACTGGTCCTTTGAAGAACTTGGCAGCTGATTGTGTTGTCACCTTTCTTACTGCTTCCACTTCTGTCCACTTTGTTAACTTGTCGATCGCAACGTCCAAGTACTCAAAGCCCCTGACATCACGAGGAAAGGGGCCCAGTAGGTCGAGCCCCCAGACCGAGAATGGCCAGGAAAGAGGGATTTTCTGACGAGCTTGAGCTGGTTGATGGAGTTTCTTCGAATGGAATTGACACACTTCACACTTGGTTACTAGTGCAATTGCATCCTGGAGAGCACTGGGCCAAAAGAAACCTCACCGAAATGCCTTGCCGGCAAGGGCTCTTGATCCTATGTGAGAGCAACATACTCCTCCTTGTATCTTTGCGAAAATCTCCAGACCATCCTCCCGGGGAACGCACTTCAATTTCACACCGTTCGGTCTTTTCTTGTACAGGAAATCGTCCATGAACTGGTACATGACAGACCGATGGGATACTTTCTCCGTTTCTTCCTGTTCCTCAGGGAGTTCCCCACTTTCGAGGAACTGAACGGTGTCCTGTGCCCATGCCGGACCCTGAGGCTCGACAGCAAGGACTAGAGGCGTATCTTCTGCCGTGGGAGCGGTCATCTCTACGACAATGGCTTGGGGCCCTGCCGGAGCTTTTCGTTCCTCGGCAAGTTCGGCGTCCCTGGGAACATCCTTGCCAGCGGCTCCTGGGAGCTCGGCGGGAAAGTACCTCCCGGGGCTCGATTTTCTTCGCTTACTTTGTCCCGCCGATGATTCAACGGATGGCTGGGTCAGTTGGAGCACAAAGGTCCCTTATTCGACAGGTAACTTTATGGCAGCACATTTTGACAGGAACATGCTCTGCTTGCAGACCATCAAAACGCTCTTCCAACTTCGTCACTTCATCCACATAAGCTTCCATTAGCGGGCTCTGATAATCATTGTACACTTGCTTCACTACGAGTTGTGAATCCCCACTGACGATCAACTTTCTGATCCCATGGTCTGCCGCGATCCTTAGACCGGCAAGCAGCCCCTCATACTCTCCGGTGTTGTTCGTCGATCTTTCTTAGGGAAAATGCATTTGGACCACGTACTTGAGGTGTTGTTCGGTGGGTGCGATAAGCAGCACGCTGGCATCGGCGCCTTGCAGCGAGAAGGCCCCATCAAAGTACATAATCCAGTCGCGCCTTGTTTCCTGGCCGGGGAGAGTGGTCTCTTGAATTTCTTCGTCAGGCGTTGAGGTCCATTCTGCAATTAACTCCGCCAAAACTCTACTCTGGATTGTCGAAGTGCTTTCGAACCTGAGACCAAAACTTGACAGTTCCAATGCCCATTCGACAATCCTTCCAGTCGCATATGGGTTGTGCAAGATCCATTGCAACAGGAAGTGAGTGATGATGGTGATCTCATGTGCCTGAAAATAATGGCGCAGCTTCCTCGAGGACATAAGGAAGTCGAAGAGCAGCTTCTGCACACCAGAGTATCTTGATGTAGCCCCATGCAATAGGGAGCTGATAAAGTAAACTGGGTGGTGCATCATCTTCTTCCTGTGTAGTACTTCGTTTGCTTGTGCAGATCTTGCCTTGCCGGCCCCAGACCCAGTCGGGGCCCCTGCCTTACTGACGCCGGACTGTGCCGGGGGTCCTGCTTTGCCGGCACCAGACCCTGCCAGGGAGAGCTCTGGCTCCTCATCCGATAGTCTTCCCACCGCTGCTGCCTCTTTGTTAACTTCCATCTGCACCACTAGTGCAACACTGACCACTTGATTAGTTGCCACTAGATATGGCAACAATGGCTCTTCTGGTTTAGGCGCAAGTAGTATTGGCGTAGAGGAGAGGTACCTCTTCAAATCCTGCAGCGCCGCCTCGGCCTCCGGAGTCCATTTCATGGGCCCTACTTGAAGAAGGGGAGGGCACCCTTAGCAGATTTGGAGATGAACCAACCAATGGCAGCAACGCAGCCAGCAAGCCGACGCACATCATTGACTCACCTTGGTGCTTCAATCTGTTCAATTGCCTTATTCTTGTCGGGGTTTGCTTCGATCCTGCGCTGAGATACAAAGAACTAGAGAAGCTTGCCGGATGGAACACCGAACACACACTTCTCAGGGTTTAGCTTGAGATAGATCCTGCACAAATTTGCAAATGTTCCTTCCAAATCATGCACAAGTGTTGCCCTGCCCTCTGTTTTGACCACTATGTCATCCATGCAAGCCTCCATATTTCTATGGAGATGGGGCTCAAAACCGATTTGAACTGCTCTTGCAAATGTTAAACCATCACTTTTGAACCCGAAAGGCATTCGTATAAAACAATACGTACCACATGGGGTGATAAAGGCGGTCTTCTCTTCGTCTTCCTTCATCATGAAGATTTGGTGGTATCCTGAATAGGAGTCAAGGAACGACAGCATGTCGCGCCCGGTAGTGCAGTCCATGATCTGGTCAATGCGCGACAGAGGGAAATGATGCTTTGGGCAGGCTTTATTGATAACTGAGTAATCAGTGCACAACCTCCATTTCCCATTTGCCTTACGCACCACCATCGGATTGGCAAACCATATTGGGTGGAGCACTCCTCTGACCAATCATGCAGCTTCCAACTTCCTAATCTCCTCGATGATGAACTCTTGCCCCTCCAAAGCTTGCTTCCTGACCTTTTGCTTGACGGGCCGCACATGAGGATAGACAACAAGGTGGTGCTCAATCACCTCCCTGGGAACGACGGGGATGTCAGATGCTTGCCATGCCAACACATTAAAATCCGCCCACAGGAAGGCGACGAGCTCACTTTCCTATTTGTTGTCGAGGGTGGAGGATATAGTGAAAGCTTCGCCTATGTCGTCCTCCTTGACGGGCACCTTCTTGGACTCTGGTGGTGCAGCCTTGGATTTCTTGCCCTTGCCGGTGGAGCACTCTGGCATGTCCTCAATGGGAACGCATCACTCCGAAGAGGCGTGCTTGCCAAAGTGGGTTCAAGAGGCTTGGCCGGGGACAGAAACCTTGCTGGCGACTGAGGTTTTGCAGGTCTTCTTCCCCTACGGGGCTCCAGCGGCAGGAGCAAGTGCCTTATTGGGAGGTGCTACCACCGCTTCCCGGTAGATCTGGTCGGCATAGATGAGGTGCTCATCGTGTCGGGCATCTTCGGTGTGTTGTAGGCGTAGTGTGATGCCGCTATAAACTTGGCCAGTGCTGGAGGGCCAAGGATCCCATTATATGGCAACGGGATCTTGGCTACATCAAAAACGATCTTCTCCGTACTGTAGTTCAGCTCGCCGCCAAATGTAACTGCTAGTGTGATCTTACCCTTGGGCTGGCTTCTCCCCGGATTGATCCCTTGAAACGTGCCGGTCTCCTTGAGATCTCCTTTGGGGATTTGCAACTTCTTGATCACTTGGGGCGAGAACAAGTTCAGTCCAGCCCCACCGTCAACTAGCATTTTCGTCACCTTAAGGTTGCGAATTGTTGGGGAAACCAACAACGGCAAGCACCCGACCATGGTTGTGCCATCGGGGAGGTCCTCGTCATAAAAAATGATAGGCGTGCTGGACCATTTTTGTGGCTTATGGGCATCGAGTGACGGCTCCGCCGCATTGCCCTCGCATGGCCGCTGTTTAAGCTGGCGGTGAGAAGAATGCAATGAGGCGCCGCCATCGATGCACGTGGCTTCTGTGGCCTTTGTAAATTCCTAGTCATTGTACTCATCGTCCTCTTCGTGACCATAATCCCCCTCTTTCTTGTCATGGCCTCGAGCAGGCCTCTCTTGTTGCTTCTCCTTGTCGTGGCCCCCGTTAGCCACCGCGACTCTTGCGGGGCCCCTCGACACCATCCTGGCCCTTCTCCTTGTCCTGTCTCTCATTCTCAGCTTTCTGCCTCTCCACAAAATCCTCAACTTGCTGGCAGTTCTGGAGGTCATGGCCCTTGGTGCGATGGATCTTGCAATATTGCTTGTCAAAGCCCTCCTACTTGTCAGCAGCCGCCATGTCTTGGCAGGCAGCACACACGGCAACATCCTTGCTTCGGATGTCAACCTTGGCCTTCTTGGTGGTGCCAGGGTCGCCGGATTCCTCGATGGCAAGCACGATCTTGCCCCTGCGTTTCCTATTACGTCGCCAGCCTTTCTTTGCCAGGGCGATGACGTCTTCGTCTCCAGAATCGCTTCCTGCATTGGCATCTTCACTGGGGTACTTCCTCCATTCTTCAGCACAAGCACATATGTCGGCCAGAACATATAGTTCAGCAACATCTCTGACCTTGTTCATGGCCAGCTCTTCACGCATCTTGCGGTTGCACACGTTTTGATGGAACGCGCCGACGACAGCGGCAGGATGAACATCTGGGATGTTGTATTGCACATGGCTGAATCTCTGTATGTACTTACGCAGGGATTCACCATCCTTCTGGAGAATGAGATGCAAATCACTTGCCTGGCCAGCAGCTTGATGGCCTCTGGTAAAGGCGTCAACAAATTTGTGGCAAAGGTTCGACCAAGAGGAGATGGAGTCTACCGGCAGGTGCATCAACCATGACCTGACGTTGGGTTTGAGCACCAACGGGAATTAGATGGCGAGCACCTTTCTGTCCTGAGCCCCGACAGCTTATATCGCAATGGTTTATATGCTCAAGAACTCGGACGGATGGGTCTTTTCGTTGTTCTTATCTCGGACCTCAAGTTTGAATGTGCGGGTAGTGGGCCACTTGAACTGCCGCAGTCACGGGTAAAAGCTATACAACCTACCTCGTAAGGCAGGTCACCAGAATCCACCGGCGTAGGCCTGTATGCAGTGGGCCCTGCACACCTACAAGATTGATGGCGTGCTTCTCGTCGCCGCTCGATGGTAGTTCGAGCGTCCTCTTTAACCCACTCTTGAAGAACTTGACATTGGTCGCGACAAGTCCGTGGATAAGACAAAGCCGTGCATCCATCATCACGGCATCGACCCGCCCAGCTGGCGACCATTGCTGCCGTGGTAGAGGGGAGAGCACCGTGGTTGCGGTGTCTACGGCCCTCCCACCGTCGGCACGCACCGGCTTGGTGGGCCGATGCCACGAGGGGCCCACGTCCTGGTATCGATCCTTATTGGCGTGGGCAATAAGGCCCTGGATAGCAGCCCTCCACTCTTCTTGTTTCTCAGCGGCAGGAGGGAAGTCAAGGAGTAGCTGCACCCACGCTAATGCTTCCGCTGGCGTAGGTGGCAGGGACAAGCGTGAGGGATGGGAGGTGCTCGGACTTCTAGCCATGTTAGAAGGAGTGTTGTCACGGTTCCGTGGATGTGCGCCATCTTGACAAGCATCTTGGCGTGCATACCGGCCCTTTGCATCTCGAGAATGATGCAGAGGGCACTTCCCGAGGCGGCGCCCGAGGTCACCAACGTCATGGGGCGGTTCGCCGCGCACGACCTGGGAGGACCACGATGGAGGCGTCGGCGGTGGAGTCTTGGAGGTCTCCACACCTCGCGTGGGCAACATCTTTGGCGCGCTAGGTAGGGGTGGAGGTTACCTCGATCACCATGGCTCCCAATAAGAAGGGGATCACGATGCTTGGTTCGTATTGAGCCGATCAGCACGTTCTAGCGCGGACGGGCGACAGAGTGGTCGTGGATGGTGGCGCTGGTGTGGCTCGCGATCATCCACGACGCTCTGGCAATCGAAGCCAGGCAAGTGGCGTCATGCAAGCCCAAGACGACGAGCCGCACACCGCCACGTCCAAGAGCGGACCGGTGCTTCCCACTGGCGCGAGGACCTCCAAGGGCGAAGCCATGCTACCCACAAGTGGTGTGGCGACCTCCAAGATACCCCCGTCGGCGCCTGTGTCGCGGTTTTCCCAGGTCGTGCGCGGCAAACCGCACCGCGACGTTGGTGACCCCAGGTGGTTCTCGAGATGAACAGGGCCGGCATGCATTCCAAGATGCTGGTCAAGACGTCGCACGGCCCCGGAATAGTGACGACGCTCCTTCTAACAAGCTTAGAAGTCCGAGCACCTCCCGTTCCTCGTGCTTGTCGCAACCACCTATGCCAACAGAAGCATTAGCGCGAGTGCAGCTACTCCTCGACCTCCCTCCTACTACGGACAAGCAAGAAGAATGGAGGGCAGCTACCCAGAGCCTTATCGGCCACACTGATAAATATCGATACAAGGAGGCAGGCCCCAGCTTTTACCCGTGAGCTGCAGCAGTTCCAGTGGCCCACTACCCACACGTTCAAACTTGAGGTCCCGGAGAAGTACGATGGCAAGCCCCATCCGTCCGAGTTCTTGAGCATATAGACCATTGTGATGCAAGCTGCCGGGACTCGGGACGGTAAGGTGCTTGGCAACTACTTCCCATGTTGCTCAAAACCAACATCAGGTCGTGGTTGATGCACATGCCGGTAGACTCCATCTCCTCTTGGTCGGACATGTGCCACGAGTTTGTTGACGCCTTTATCGGAGGCCATAAAGCTCCCGACCAGGCGAGTGATTTGCATCTCATTCCCCAGAAGTATGGCGAATCCCTGCGCAAGTACATATAGAGATCCAGCCGTGCGCATTAAAACATCCCAGATGTTCATCCTGCCACTTTCATCAGCACGTTCCATCAGAACGTGCACAACCACAAGATGCTTGAAGAGCTGGCCATGAATAAGGTTAGGGACATTGTCGAACTATATGTTCCGGCTGACAGATGTGCCTGTGCTGAAGAAGGGAGGAAGTACCCCGGCGAAGATGCCGACGCGGGAAGTGATTCTGGAGACGAAGATGCCATCGTCCCGGCAAAGAAAGGCTGGCGATGTAATAGGAAGCGTAGGGGCAAGACCGTGCTTGTCGTCGAGGAATCCGGCAATCCCAGCACAGCCAAGAAGTCCATGGTTGACATCCCCGGCAAGGAACTTGCCGGGTATGCCGCCTGCCAGGTTTTGGCTGTTGCTGACAAGTTGGAGGGCTCCGACAAGAAATATTGCAAGATCCATCGCACCAAGGGCCATGACCTCTAGAACTTCAAGCAAGTTGAGAAGCCTGCGGAGAGGTAGAAAGCTTAGTATGAGAGACGGGAAAAGGATAAGGGCCAGGATAGTGCCGAGGGGTCTAGCAAGAAGCGCGGTGGACGAGGGGGGCACCGCGGCAAGGAGAAGCAACAAGAGACGCCTACTCGTGGCTGTGACAAGAAAGAGGGGGATGATGACCACGAAGAGGACGACGAGTCCAGTGACCAAGAATTTCAAAAGGACACAGAAGCCATGTGCATCGATGGCGGCACCTTGTTGCATTCTTCTCACAAATAGTAGGCGCACGAGGTTAATGCGACCGAGCCGTCGATCGACCCCCAGAAGCCACTGAAATGTTCCAGCATGATTATCATTTTCGACGCCGAGGACCACCCTAATCGCACAACCGCGACGGGTGCTTGCCCTTGTTGGTTTCGCCAACAACTCGTAACCTCAAAGTGATGAAAGTGCTAGTTGACGGTGGGGCCAACCTGAACTTGATCTCGCCCCAAGTGATCAAGAAGTTGCAAATCCCCAAGGGGGATCTCGAGGAGACAGGCACGTTTCGAGGGATCAATCCGGGGAGAAGCCATCCCAAGGATAAGATCACACTCCTAGTAAAATTTGGCGGCGAGCGGAACTACAGGACATAGAAGATCATTGTTTATGTAGCCAAGAACCCATTGCCAGCTCTGGCCAAGTGTATGGCGGCATCACACTACGCCTACAACATGCTAAAGATGCCCGGCCCGATGAGCATCATCACTGTCAGCTTTGGCAAGAAGGACGCACTCATCTGTGCCGACCAACTCTACCGGGAAGCGATGGTAACATCTTCCGCCAAGGCACTTGCTCCTGCCGCTGGAGCCCTCGAGGAAAAGAAGACCGACAAGACCTCAGTAGCCAGCAAGACTTCTGGCCTCGGCCAAGCCTCTTTCACCCACTTCGGCAAGCACGCCTCCTCAGGGTGCAGCGTTCCAGTTGAGGACGTGCCAGGGAGCTCCACCAGCAAGAGCAAGAAATCCAAGGTTGCACCACCACAAACCAAGAAGGTTCCCGTCAAGGAGGACGACAAGGGCGGAGCTTTCACTATAAGCTCCACCCTTGACAGCAAATAGGAAAGCGCGCTTGTCGCCTTCCTGCGGGCCAATATTGATGTGTTTGCATGGCAAGCATCTGACATCCATGGCGTTCCCACGGAGGTGATTGAGCACCACCTTGTTGTCTGTCCTCATGCGCGGCCCATCAAGGAGAAAGTTAGGAAGCAAGCTTTGGGGCGGCAAGAGTTCATCGTGAAGGACATTAGGAAGTTGGAAGCTGGAGGCTTGGTCAGAGGGCTGCTCCACCCAACATAGTTGGCCAATCCGGTGGTGGTGCGCAAGGCAAATGGAAAATGGACGATGTGCATTGATTATATAGATATAAACAAAGCCTTGCCAAAGGATCCTTTCCCTTTGCCGGGCATTGACTAGATCGTGGACTCCATTGCTGGGTGCGACTTGGTGACATTCCTTGATGCCTATTCAGGATAACACCAAATATTCATGATGAAGGAAGACGAATAGAAGACCGCCTTTATCACCCCATGTGGTACGTATTGTATTATACGAATGCCTTTCGATTTGAACAGTGTTGGTTCGACATTTGCAAGAGCGGTTAAGAATCTTTTTGAGACCCAGCTCCATAGAAATATGGAGGCTTACATGGATGACATAGTGGTCAAAACCAAGGACAGGGCAACACTTGTGCAAGATTTGGAAGAAACAGTTGCAAATTTGCGCAAGATCAACCTCAAACTCAACCCTAAGAAGTGTGTGTTTGGTGTTCCATCCAGCAAACTTCTCGGGTTCTTTGTGTCAGCGCTGGATCGAAGCAAACCCCGACAAAATGAGGCAATTGAGCAGATCGAAGCTCCAAGGAGACTCAAAGATGTACATCGGCTTGCTGGCTGTGTTGTTGCTTTAAGTAGGTTCATCTCTAAATCTTCTGAGCGCGCCCTCCCCTTGTTCAAGATTCTGAAGAAGGTGGGGGCCATGAAATGGACCCCTGAGGCCGAGGCAGCGCTGTAGGATTTGAAGAAGTACCTCTCCTCTATGCCAGCACTAGTTGCGCCTAAACCACAAGAGCCATTGCTGCTATATCTAGCGGCAACGAATCAAGTGGTCAGTGCTGCGCTAGTGGTGCAGAGGGAAGTTGACGAAGAGGCGGTAGCTAGCAAGACTACCGAATGACGAGCTAGATCTCTCCCCGGCACGGTCTGGTGCCGGCAAGGTCGGACCGCCGGCAGATTCTGGCATCGGCAAGGCAGGAGCCCCAACAGAGTCTGGCGCCGGCAAGGTAGGATCTGCACAAGCAAACAAAGTGGTGCAGAGGAAGAAGATGATGCAGCACCCAGTTTACTTTCTCAGCTCACTCTTGTAGGGGGCTAGATCACGATACTCTGGCATGCAGAAGTTGCTCTTTGGCCTCCTTATGGCCTCGAGGAAGCTGCGTCATTATTTTCTAGCACATGAGATCACCGTCATCACTCGCTTCCCGTTGCAACGGATCTTGCATAACCCAGATGCGACCGGAAGGATTGTGGAATTGGTGTTGGAACTGTCAAGCTTTGGTCTTAGGTTTGAAAGCACATCCATAATCCAGAGCAGGGTTTTGGCACAGTTCATTGCATAATGGACCTCAACGCCTGATTAAGAAATTCAAGAGACCACCCTCCCCGGCAAGGAAACAAGCCGCAACTGGATTATGTACATTGATGGGGCTTTCTCGCTGCAAGGTGCCAATGCTAGCGTGCTGCTTGTCGCACCCACCGGAGAGCTCCTCAAGTATGTAGTACAAATGCATTTTCCCCAGGAGAGATTGACGAACAACACTGCGGAGTATGAGGGGATGCTTGCCACTCTCAGGATCGCGGCAGACCTTGGGATCAGAAAGTTAATCGTCCGTGGGGATTCACAACTCGTAGTGAAGCAGGTGAACAAGGATTATCAGAGCCCGCTGATGGAAGCTTATGTGGATGAAGTGAGGAAGTTCGAAGATAGTTTTGAAGGTCTGCAAGCAGAGCATGTCCCTCGAGCGGAGAACAGCATTCCCGACGACCAATCAAAACGTGTTGCCCTGAAGTTACCTTTGGAACTAGGGACCGTTGTGCTCCAACTGACTCAGCCATCCGTAGAACCGTCGGCAGGACAGAATAAGGGAAGGAAATCAGGCCACGGCAAGTCCTTTCCCGCCAAGCTCCCAGGAGCTGCTGGCAAGGATGTTGCCAGGGACGCCAAGCTTGCCGGGGATTGACAGGCTCCAACAGGGCCTCAAGCCCTTGTTGTAGAGACAACCGCTCCCATAGCAGAAGACATGCTTCTTGTCCTTGCCTTCTAGCCTCGGGCTCCGCATGGGCGCAACACACTGCTCAATTCCTCCAAACAGGGGAATTCCATGAGGAACAGGAAGAAGCAGAGAAAGTAGCACGTTGGTCTGCCATGTACTACTTTGTGGACGACGTCATGTACAGGAAAAGACCGAATGGTGTGAAATTGAAGTGCATTCCCCGGGAGGACGGACTGGGGCTGTTGGCAGAGATACATGGAGGCTTATGTGGCTATCACATAGGATCAAGAGCCCTTGCCAGCAAGGCATTCCGGCAAGGTTTCTTTTGGCCCAGTGCTCTCCAGGATGCAATTGCACTAGTTACCAGGTGTGAAGCGTGTCATTTCCATTCGAAGAAACTCCATCAACCAGCTCAAGCTCTTCAGACAATTCCTCTTTCCAGGCCATTCTCGGTCTGGGGGCTCGACATACTGGGCCCCTTTCCCCGTTCCATCATGGGCTTTGAGTGCTTGTACGTTGCGATTGACAAGTTCACAAAGTGGCCAGAAGTGGAAGTAGTGAGAAAGGTCACAACGCAATCTGCCGTCAAGTTCTTCAAAAGACTAGTTTGTTGTTTTGGTGTGCCAAACAGAGTCATCACCGACAACGTCATGCAGTTCACAAGCCGCACCTTCATGCAATACGTCCAAGACATTGGCAGCAAGATATGTTTTACTTCTGTTGCACATCCATGAAGCCACGACCAAGCGGAAAGGGAAAATGCTGAAGTGTTGCGGGGACTCAAGACTAGGACTTTTGACAAGCTACACAAGTGTGGAAGACGCTGGATTGACGAGTTGCCGACGGTTATTTGGTCAATTAGAACAATGCCAAATCGATCCACCGGCTAGACGCCCTTCTCCCTCGTCTAGCGAGAAGAACTTCTCCCCACGGAACTCACATATGGGTCATCTTGAGTGCTCACTTGTGATGAACTTGAGCAAGAGCCGTTGCGGCAAGATGACGCAACGCTCCTTCAGGAAGATCATCTTCAGGCTGCTGTGTGAGCTGCGTGCTACCAGGAAGCCTTGCGCCGCTACCATAGCCACGAGGTTCCAGCCCGAAGCTATGAGGAAGGCGACCTTGTTCTTCGGCGCATTCAATCGGCCAAGAATTCCAAAAAGTTGACGCCAAAGTGGGAAGGCCCTTGCCAGGTAATACGAGTCACCAGGCCAGACGTAGTCCACCTGGAGACCGAAGATGTTATCCCAGTGAGCAACTCCTGGAACATCGAACATCTTCGCAAGTTTTACCCGTGAGGTGTGGTTGCCGGGGCCCCCGGCAGATCACCCTTTGTACAACCCTTGCCGGCGAGGCATGTGACCCTTTGTACAAAGCCAGGAGCAGACCCTGAGCAATAGATGAATAAATGAAGCGATGGCGCCCTATGAGTTAGCATGCATGCTATGTTGAGTCTCTCTCTGATATGGTTGATAGTTCTTAGCGGCGACTAACCCCTATCATTGAGGTCGAGTATGTGTCTTTGTGTCCCATCCAATCCTTTTTGGTCAGCGGGCCGCACGGGCGCCTCAGCGGAACTTTTTTTTGGAAGAAAGGAGATGAACTGACGACCCGGCCCCGGCAAGCCAATGCTACTGGGGGCAGCAGATACAGATAAGTCCTTTCTTTCCCTCGCCTGCGTACTTCCGTATGAAGCTTGAACGTATGAAACTTCGCTCGATCCCACACCACCATGCTCCCTCCTTCATATGCCCAAAACCCCTTTCTTGGGCTGGAATTTGGTTGTACTTGCGATGGAAGGGGGACGAGCTATGGGCCTAATTCTACTTTGCTCCTACCTCCGCCAAGAGCGTGGGCGTAGCCAGGGTCTGATGCAGGAGGATGGCAAGGCCTGTTGCCGGGTGACGTTGTTTACTTGAAAAAATACGAGGACTCGTTCCTTGGTGTGAGCCTCGGTCACGCACAAAAGAACCCGGCAACCACCCTTTTTCTTCATTAATGCATTGATTAACAAGTACAATTCATACAGAATATAAGCATGAGGAAGGGGTTACAAGGTTTAAATTCGACAAGTGCCCGTGGGGTTAAGACCTAAAAAAATATAAGATGTCGGTAATCGCATTCTTGTCCCTTTCCTCAGGAAGCGAGTCAAGACTGCAGGAGGGCAAAAAGAGTGCCCAGGCGACGTGCACGTTGCTGAAGACACCATGAGAACATCCCGGCGGCCGTCCACAAGAGTGATGGTGATGACAGTGCTGGGAGAGGAGCCGAAAGATGAGGCAGCGGGCCGAAAATATGAGACGAAGGTGTCGGCACCGTCGTACTCCGACATGACGACCCGCCAACCACCTTGTTCGTCTTCTTTGACCTTCCCGTGCCAACCGCCAGAAGCGATAGCCCCAATAAGTTCAAGGAGCTGGCTTGAGGGGCCGCCGCCAAGAGCTACCCCCCTAGGAAGTTGCTCTACCTAGGAGAGGGCTGGGTGCAGATGGTGGTACTGCCGGCGTCGCCAAGTGACGGGGGTCCGACGTCTAGTCGGACCTGCCGCCATCATCCTCCCCACCGGTCTCCTCCTCATCGCTCTCGCACGAGGATGAGCTTTTGTCGTCGGTCGAGCTTTCCGCGCATCACCCTAAACGGATTCCCCAGCAACCAAAGACCTTGACGAAGAGCAGGTCGGCCGCCACGAGTTTAAAGCGAAGGATGTGACTCTTCATCAAGAAGTGGGCATGTGCGAAGGTTTTCCATCCACGATGAAGAAGCATTACATGAGGGACGGGGAACTTCACGTTCGCCCACATAGCACCATTGCAACATCCCTTCATGTGAAGCCTTAACCTCGATGGCTGGTCAACCTCCAGCACCCCCACAAACGGCTCTGGAAGGCGAAGGCGGCTGTGCGGCGGCTCGCGCAGCTGCAAAATAAACTCTAGCGTCGTGTCTCCAACATGGTCGCTCGGCCAAGCGGGAGGAGACGGCAGCGCCGCAGGTGCCCCACTTCCACGTCCCCCTTTGCCTCGACCACCTCGCCGACCATGACCCTGCCCAGCACCTCCGCCCTAGGCACTTGGCTCTTCCTAGTGGGCGCTTGGTTCTTACTTGACCACTGCGGTTCTCTTGTGAGAGGAAGATCTAGTTGCCTCCGCAGAGGGATGGCCGCGACCGCGCCAGCTTGGCATGATGATGGATAGGGAACAGGGAAAAGAGAAGATGGAGGGGGATGCCCCTCCTTTCTCTTCCCGTTTCCCCTTTTATAGCCAAACATGAAGGACTGAGGGCTGGCTCTATATCTTCTCTGAAGGGCCCTTTCGAGTCCGGCTCATTAAAGCCATTGGCAACGAGCGAGGTCATAGACCACCCTCCCTGCGCCAATCAAAGGCGCATGGGTATCTGCCATGGCATGCTTCCCCATATCCCGTGGGTCTACCACCTACCCCGCTCTATGCATGCGACTTACATGGCGAAAGAAGTGGGCATAGTGGGAAATGTGTAACAGCGATTACCGTCTCATGAATAAATGCTATTCACGGGCCACTACAAGAACGGCAGACAAGAAGATTACGGTAGTCGTCCCCTGCCACCCGTGCCCGCACCCTGTTTGTGCCTGGCCCAATGACGCTTCACACTCATGTGCGGTCTAGGCCTAGGGGCTCCTGTGGGTGTACTAAAGTTTGGGCCCTTTAGCATCCCATACTTGTGCACGGGCAGTCGTAGCCACGCCCGCAGCAAGGCCTGACGGGGGCGATCGAGGACAGTTACAAGGTGAAGAGAAGCAGCCAAGCTAGAGAACGGAGGACGGGCTGCATCCCCGGCAAGATCCTTGCCGAGAAGGCTCGCGAGACCCTGGCAAGATCCTTGCCCGGACAACTTGCTGAGCACCAGCAAAAACACCACCCTCGGGGTTGAGAGCTCTGACCCCATCGACAACGTTAAGGCCAAGTCCCAGGGGTATGCGCGTAGTGGCGTGCATATATTTGTGAAGGCCAGAAGATGAGGTACAGTGCAAGATCCTTGCCGGAGGCGTCTGTGAGCCCTAGGCAAGATCCTTTCCGGGGATGTCAGCAAGATCGTGGCGACGCAAGATCACGGCAAGGCTCCGCCACCCCGTCACCACTCCAACGCAGGAGCTGGCTATCCAACTTGGTGCTGCATGCCTCGTCGGCATGGACGCATGTGAAGACGGAGCGGCGCGGTGACAGACGGGACATATTCTACTCCCATCACCGATAAAGCAGGAGGGCACGTAGGCAACACATTGAATGTGTTTGTCCTAAGGCGCCGATGATAAACATAGACACTGTAGCTACTTTACACCTCTTGTATGTCACTGTGCCAGCCCCTTGGATGTATAAAAGGAGGCCCACGTCATACTGGAGGAGGATTCGATCTTTGAACCCTCTCGGCCCAGGTTGCATGCATAGGAACGAGCCAGAGCTCAAGAAGACATAATATACACTCAAGTATGACTAGGGTTTTACGCTTCTCAGCGGCCCGAACCAGGGTAAAAATCCGTCGTGTTGATCGTTAGATCTGCTCTTTGCTCTACACATTTTCCCTGCCAACAACAGAAGGGATCCACATGACCCCGCAGGTGTCATTCTATGCTTACACCACAAGATCTTTCCCCTCTCGTCCTTGTTTAATCAGCTCTCTATCTAACATTTTATCTCTTCTCCTTCGACATGAACAAAATCCTGATGCACACGCATCTCACTCGATATATTACATTTCTCCATCTTTCTCACGGACCTAACTTCTTCCTCCATATATATATCCCTCTCTCGCAC
>LR738710.1:309196126-309208897 GCA_902687465.1 Secale cereale
TCTCTCTCTCTCTCTTTCGTGAGGTTTCTCTCCTACTCTCTCGCCCACATATATACAATATTTCCCATTATGTCTCTTTCTTCCATGGGGTGTATATATTGTGTGCCAAGCGCATACATCTCTGTCTCGCCATTGCTCCATTTTCAGAAACTCTCTCTCTATGTTTCATTCACACATTGGCATGTGTTCAAAATATTGATTTAGATTGGATAGTGTAGAGTTATGGTTGGTTTTGTTGCATCCAACTATTAAATAACCATGAAATGGATTTAGATTTTCATTTGAGTGGGATTATGTGAGTTTGAGCATATTGTGAAGTATTATGGACTTGGTACTCATCTTGGAATTCAACAATGATTCTAGCTATTGAATTATAAAAACCATTACATTCGAAGTCAATAGCTTAATACATTTATTTCACAATTACAACAAATAACTAATGCCACAACAAACTAAGAAGAAAGTTGTCTACTCCTACATTTTTATATAAGTCCGCATATTAGCATTGGTCAAAGTCAAGTTTTGTAAACTCTGACAAAGATTATGAACAAAAATATTAACATATACAATAACAAATCAATACAATTAGATTCATTTTTGAATGTACTTTCACATCATACATATTTGTTATGGTAAATTTTTATATTTTGTTTATAAACTTGGTCAAACCTAATATGCAGAGTAAATAAAAATGGAGGGAGTATAGTAGTACTCCTAGTTGCTTTGCCCAATCACCCAACACGCTAGACGGGGAGTACAATGTTACAAATTTTCAGGTCGGCGGCAAAATCTGCCGCGACCCAGATTCGAGCAATTCGAAGTTACCAACGAACCCTTGGTAATAGGCCTACGAATGCTGGTGGGTTGGGGGCTATTTTGGTAACTTTAGGTTCACCCTACACAGCCAACCCCACCCCGGCACCCAGAGTGCACCTGAATACTCCCTATTTTCTATCCCCACTTCAAAATAGACTTCTCCCTAGCACCACAACACCATTGTGCCCTCCCCTTATTGATTGGCGCACTCGTCCACCGCAGCACATCTGCCACATCGATGATGTCGTACACTGCACTGGAGCCGGTCCACTGTCATCATCGTATGTGGAGCCGCTTCCCCAACGCCGTCTTCCACGGTATCAGATCTGCTTCCCAGAAGCCGACACCAAGGGCCGCAGCACCACCACCGTGCACAATGAACTAACTCTTGTTGTCGATCTTGATGCACGGACGCAACCGCGACCATCGTACTCTTCCTCGATTTGTAATGTGTATATTGATTCTCTTAGCTATACATGTGTAGTTTCTATTTTTTTCGTACCTAACCTTCAAATTTCCTGGCTACTATTGTTCCGGTAAAAGTAAGTGGTTATAGCTTTCATTGTCCAACCTAATATCATCATGGCAGGTTCTTCATTCGTAACCAGTAGTGTGGCAAATCATGGAAATGTTTTTAGAATAGCAGGGTGGTGACCCCCCTGTTCTATAGACTCATAATTAATGTGGGGACCCCGACTTACGAGTCGAGATCACCGAATGCACGTGTATAGTGATCCGAGAGATCAATGCTCACTGAACACACAGAAGCTGAATAATAAGAGTCTTACATCCATACATACCGTCTTACACATATTATGACCATTATGGCCAAGTCTTACATGGATAAAGCCTCGCGGGCTGAATAGCAAATAAACTGGAATAGCGGAAGTCTTCGAAGATAAGTAGAACCCATGCCATCTGCCTTAACCCTACATGCATTCTGACTGGGAAAGCGTCCTAGTTCTCATGTTCGCCTCCATAGAATTCTTCTTCAAATTCCTGCTCCTCCATGCCTGGCCAATTAAATAACCAGTGGCAAGTCAATGAGTACTTTGAATGTACTCGCAAGCAACCCATGATTTGGTTCGAGGTAATAATGCAAGTTGTACAACAATAAGCAACCTAGCTACAAGCTAGATAAGATATTCTACCATTTGTGGGGCATGGATCAATGTACTTGGGTAACCTCGAGGACAGGTTACAGATATCAACATAAATAAAGGTCAAATCATTTCTGGTTCTTTCAATGAGTCAAGTCACCACCTTGACTTAATACACACAAATATTCATCAAGATTGTAAAATTCTGGACAAAGTTTAAGTAGCACCTCCCAACTGTCCATGACCATGGACACGGCTATTCGAATAGTTTTACACTCTACAGAGGTTGCGCACATTACCCACAAGATCCAGGGAGCTTTCGTGTCATCCACTATCCTGCAGTACCTCAAGTACTCAGGGGAAGCACCCTGTCGTTACCTTTCCCTAGACGACACTAACATTGGGTCCACTCGTTGATGCACAACCCTCGTGTACAAATGAAAGATCGTGGGACTTGCCCTTTTTACATTGTCACGCATACACGAAGGGACCAACGGTGTGTCCGGTGCCCTGTAAAAATAGTCATGGCCGCCTATCCAAGCACGACCCCATCTCGGGAGTGACCTCAAGTCTCCCCCGTCACTAGTAATGTGGGCACCATGCTAGTATCAGCCTATGTAGTCAATAATGCCCCGTCCCATAAGGGGTAGAGTGGTTGCACATGTTTGGTTGGGACGGTAATCACACATAAATCTAATCCATCATTTTACCCACACACGAAAATCTCTCTCTTTGGTACACCACTTCTTCCTCAGGTGGTGGCCTTAATTCAACATCACCCACGGGCATTAGGGGCACCCGATGGGGTTTTCGAAAGAATGCAACCACGAAGGGTTCATGGTACATATGCATCATCATGCATTATCAACTAATCTTTTGACATTTGCATTTGTGCACAAGGTAGAGTTATGAGTAGGGTATGCACCATGTGGTGGTTCTCAACAAGTTTACCACCATCATATTTCATCATCATGCAATCGGAAAAGGGTACCGATGAACAAGAGGGTTGTCATGGTCAAAGGGCTGCCTGCCTGGATTGGCTTGGTCTTCAAAGTCTTCAAGACCTTCTCCTTCTTCTTCTTCTTTAGCAACTTCGTCAAATACGGTATCTAATCGTCGCAAGATAATACGCAGAAATAAGACAATAATAAAAACAGAAAAATCAAAGTGCTCAGAAAAATGTCAACTTATTTTTATAAAATACTAGAAAGAAAACTAAGAGGGCCAAAATTTTTGTTTTTCGGTTTGGAGTGACATAATAGGGTGAATGGATTTTTGAATAGAGGTTATATGGTTCAAATTTGAATTTTAATTTGAACAGTACAAAAAAGTTTCATGAATATGTGTGCAAGTCACATCATTAAGTAGGTTGGAATATTACAAGAGTTTAGGAGTTGGAATATATTAATTTGGATAATTATTTCATCCTGTATATTTATTTGAAAATCTACTGAAAAGAAAAAGAAAAAGGGCCATTGTGCAAGTGGGCCAGAACGGCCTCAGTGCATAGGCCCAGAGGGTTTTCGGCCCGGGTGAGCCGAGCGGCGTGCGCGCGTCAGGTTTAAACCTGCCGGATGGGGCCCAGTGGCCAGTGGGAGAGAGGGGAGGCGAGAGTGATGGGATGCTGACAGGCGGGGCCCTCCTGTCATCCCTACCCCCCGTCCAGAGGGTCGACGAGCTCACCAGCGGCGATGCAGGGCATGGTAGGGCGAGATGAGGGCCGGGATGGAGTCAGCATGCAGTCGCCGTTCGGGTGGTGGTGGAGGTAGTCGCCGGAGCGGTCAGGTTCGCCGACGACGAGGTTGCACGGTGGAGAGGCGTCGGGTGGTGGTTGCTCCGACCGTTTCCGACTTCAGCAGAGAGGGGAAAGAGAGGGGAAAGGATCAGTGGGGCTTGGCGGTTCCAGATCAAGGCTCAGGAACGGCGGGGACGGCTCGTACCGAGCGGACGACGGCGAGCCGCGGTGGCGGAGCTTGAGCTCGAGAGCTTCTGGGAGAGAGTTGGGAGTGTAGGGGGCGCTTGAGTGATTCCAGAGGCGAGTGATGGAGAGGAGATGGCTCGTGGAAGCCTTTATATAGGCGGGCCGCGGTCCACCGAGGAGGTGTGCGCCGGCGAGCTCGTTGTTGTAGCTATAGGCCACGGGGGCTTGTCGGGGCGTTTCTGGGGTGTTCGTGGGTGTGGTTCATGTCCAAAGAAGGGAAGGGAAGGAGCGGGGGAAGTTTCCAGAGGCTCGCGCGTGTGAGGCCGGAGAAGGAGGAGGGGGACAGGGCCGTGGCTTGTCGCGGACGTCGAGGCACCTCGGCTAGCGCGACGGGGAGGCTCGAGGTGGTCGGAGGCGCTCGGTCAGGAGCGGCTACGGTGCCACATCGCACCGTAGCATGCTCCAGTGCGTGCAAATGGCCGGCATGGTATTATTTATGCCCTATGGCCGTGGCCACCAGTGTCTAGACGATAAGGGAGACCATAAACAACATGGTATTGGCCCCGGATGCTCTGGAGGGCTTCTAGAAGGAGAGAGGGTTGAGAGAGAAGGGTGAATGTGGCTGTCCAGAGGTGAATTATGGGGTTTTACCCACCTCAATCATTGAGATGCGGTGCAGCCATTGCTGCTGGAGGTAGAAGGGGTCTTGGGGGTGCTGTGGTAAGAACCTGAGGTAAGGGAGAATAGTGGAAGAGGTCAAAACAAAGGTTTTGGTATAATAGCAGCAGGTGTTTGTTGGTGTTTTTGGCAAGTAAATGTGTTTCATTTGGCATGAGACTCCACAGGATGAAATGGCACATATATTTAGGCCCTTTCACCAAATTAGAGCTCATTTGGGCAAAGTTGCCAATGCAACTTTTCTAAACCCTAGAAATCAACATAAATGAATTTTCCAAGATTAAGTTCAGCAAATCTTCCCTTCTTGATGCACCACTTGGTGTAGTGTAATCATTTGGGGTTGTGGGCTTGTCCACCAAATTTGGGTTCATAAGTAAAAAGTTGGTAATGTAAAGTTGTTCAAATTTAAATCTGAACAAAAATGATTTTGGGGCACTCTTATCAAGTTACTCTTCTACAAAACTTGTGCCAGTTGGTCTAGATGCATAAATTGACCAATTTAGCATGTGTACCAAGTTTGAGAGCATTTGGACAACTTTGGCAATGTAAAGTTGCTCAAACTTCAAAATGGAGAGAAATGGTTTTGAGGGGATTTGATGATGTTTTCTTGCTCCACAAGGCATGAGGCGTGGCAAGATCATCAAATATGTCATATCTGACATGATAGAATTTCCCTGGAATTTTTAGAGAATATTTCCTTTGTAAATATTTCAAAAGCCTGAAACATCCAGAAAGGGTTTCTGAGGGATTTGCCCAATATTTTGAACATGACCATGTGTTGAAAACTCTTATATATGGACAATATATGTCCTAAGAGTCTCTGTGAATTTTGGCAAATATTTTTGAATAAGTTAAATAATTTTTACCTATTAATGACCATTTCTAGCCTAAAGAAAAAGACTTAAAATAAAATAAGAAAATAACTTTTAAAATTATACTTTTGTGGTTTTTGGGAGTCCTATACCTAATAGGATTCAAATATACCTTTTCAAATATTTTTATCACCCTAAATCAAGTACTTGCAGTGCAAATCCCAATTCAGGGGTTTTTGGAAAACTATTTTTTCAAAATACTATTTGGCCAAAATATTTTTATAAGAATATACTATACTATCCTATACATATGGTATGATCATTGGGTAGAAGTTTGGGGGTAAGGAGATGAAGTATATAAGGTGAGGCTATGTCGACTTTTAAAGAGCACTTGAAATTAGAGAGAGAAAAACTCAATTCCAAATAAAAGCCAAATGATGCCAAAAGTTTTTGTTATTCCGAATTTTCATGCTTTATTAATGCAATAACCATATTACAAAATGTAGGGTGTGACAGACCTACCCCTTTACAAGAATCTCGTCCCCGAGATTCCTAAACTAGGCCTTAAAAGAGATCGGGATACTCTGATCTAAGATAGTCTTCACGTTCCCAAGTTGCTTCTATTTTCGTGTGGTTGCTCCACTCGACCTTGAAGTACTTGATGGTGTGGCTTCGCTTCTGTCGCTCTGCTTCATCCAGAATGGGAATGGGCCTCTCGCGGTAGGTCAAATCAGGCTGAAGGTTAATGGCTTGGTGATCAACATCCTTGTAGATATCAGGCTTGTCCGGAACTTGGAGGCACTTCCGGAGTTGTGACACGTGGAATACATTGTGCACATCGGATAGCTCAGGTGGTAGTTCCAACTTGTAAGCCACTTCTCCTCGTCGTGCAGTGATCTCAAATGGGCCAATGAACCTGGGTGCGAGCTTCCCCTTTACGTGGAAACGCTTGGTTCCCTTAAGAGGAGTTACCCGTAGGTACACATGGTCTCCAACTTGGAAACTCATATCTCGGTGACGTGAATCGGCGTAGCTCTTCTGTCTCGACTTGGCGGCCTTCAAGCGTTCTTTGACTAGTTTGACTTGCTCTTCTGCTTCGCGGAGAATATCTGGTCCAAAGACTAGCCCTTCTCCAGTTTCTGACCAGTTGAGGGGTGTGCGACACTTGCGCCCGTACGACACCTCAAATGGTGTCATCTGAAGGCCCGACTGATAACTGTTGTTATAGGAGAACTCGGCAAAAGGGAGGCAATCTTCCCACTTGGCTCCATATGCTAATACACAGGCTCGAGCATGTCTTTGAGTATTTGATTTACTCGCTCCGTCTGTCCTCCGGTTTGAGGGTGGAAAGCCGTGCTGAAAGACAACTTGGTTCCCAAGGCTTCTTGGAACTTCTTCCAGAACCTTGAGGTAAATTGGGTTCCTAGATCTGACACAATTTCCTTAGGAACACCATGAAGGCTTACGATTATGTCGATGTATAGAGTTGCCAGCTGGTCGCCATCATAGGTAGTCTTGACAGGAATGAAATGGGCTACCTTGGTCAAATGGTCGACTATGACCCATATGGAGTCATGTCCTTTATTCGACCTTGGTAATCCAGTGATGAAGTCCATTCCAACTTTATCCCACTTCCACTCAGGAACCTTGAGTGGTTGGAGCAATCCAGCGGGTCGCTAATATTCAGCCTTGACCCTTTGGCAAACGTCACACTTTGCAACATAGGTGGCGATCTCTCTTTTCATCCCGTGCCACCAAAATCTTTCCTTCAAGTCTTGATACATCTTAGTTCCTCCAGGGTGGATTGAATATGGAGTGTCATGGGCTTCTTGCAACATCAAGTTCTTCAGCTCCATCTTGTTTGGTATGCAGAAATGGCCTTTGTACCAAACAATCCCGTGCTCGTCCTCGGAGAATCCTGGGGCCTTGCCTAGCTTCATCTTCTTCTTGATGCCTTCAATGCTTGCGTGCCCACCTTGTGCTTCCTTGACTTCGTCCATCAGGGTTGGTTTGACTTCCAGATGGTCTAGGAATCCATGGGTGACCAATTACAAGCTGAATTGTTCCAGCACTTCAAACAGGGCTGGCTACCTTCTTTAAATTATGGCACTCAAGGAGCAAGCCTTTCTGCTTAAGGCATCGGCTACCACGTTAGCCTTCCCAGGGTGATATTGAACACTGAGGTCATAATCCTTGATTAGTTCCAACCATCTTCGTTGCCTCATGTTCAATTCCTTCTGGGTGAAAATATACTTCAGACTTTTGTGGTCTATGTATATCTCACACCGTTTCCCTAGGAGGTAATACCGATATGTCTTCAAGGAATGAACTACTGCTGCTAACGCAAGATCGTGAGTAACGTAGTTCTCTTCATGAGGTCGTAGCTGCCTTGAGTGGTAATCTATGACTCGTCCTTCTTGCATCAGGACGCTTCCCAATCTGGTTCGAGAGGCATCACAATATATCACGAACTCTTTATGCATGTCAGGTGTTGCCAGAACTGGGGCGGTGGTCAATCTCTTCTTGAGCTCTTGGAAGCTTTCTTCGAATTTTGGCGTCCATTCGAACTTCTTTTCCTTCTTCAGAAGTTGAGTCATTGGCCGGGCAATGCTAGAGAATCCTTCCACGAATTTGTGGTAATATCCTGCAAGTCTGAGGAAGCTTCTGACTTCCTTGACGGCCGTTGAGGACTGCCATTGGGTCAAAGCTTCGATCTTCACGGGATCAACTGACAATCCTTCCTCGGTCAAGACATGACCTAAGAATCCAACTTTATGCAGCCAGAACTCACATTTGCTGAATTTGGCATATAGTTGGTGCTCTCAAAGCTTGCCTAGGACCATCCCCACATGTTGCTTGTGCTCTTCCTCCATCTTCGAGAAGACAAGAATGTCATCAATGAGGACAACAACAAACTTGTCCAAATATTCCATGAAGACTTTACTCATGAGATACATGAAGTAAGCTGGGGCATTCGTTAATCCAAAGGACATGATCGTGCACTCATACATGCCATATCTTGTTACAAATGCCGTCTTCGGAATATCTTGGGGGTCTGATCCTCAGCTGGCAGTACCCAGATCTAAGGTTGATCTTGGAGAACACCTTGGCTCCGCTGAGTTGATCTAACAGATCTTCAATCTTGGGAAGTGGATACTTGTTCTTGATTGTATCTTCATTGAGGGAACGGTAGTCAATGCATAAGCGGATGGTACCGTCCCTTTTTGCCAGAAACAGAACAGGTGATCCCCAAGGGGAGGTACTAGGGCGGATAAATCCCTTCCTCAATTGCTCTCCCAGTTGCTGCTTGAACTCAGTTAATTCTTTGATCCCCATTCTATAAGGCTTCTTATAGATGGGTCCTGCCCCGGGCATCAGCTCGATGACGAACTCAATGTCACGGTCAGGGGGCATTCCCGGTAGCTCATCCGGAAAGACATCGAGGTACTCGCATACTACTGGCACTTGCTCCAGTCCAACCTCAGACAGACAGTTGACTTGAGTGGTTTGAGCAGAAGAGGAGTAGGAGGCAAACTTAACTTCGACTCCTTGGTCATTGTTCACAGTGACAGTCCGATTGGCACAGTCTAATAATCCTTGGTGCTTGCTGAGCCAATTCATGCCTAGGATCACATCCAAGTCTTGTGATCTCAGGATGATAAGGTCTTCTAGAAAATCAACCCCGTTAATGACGATACTGACTCCCTTACAGCCTATCTTGGCTCTCATCTCTACTCCGGGGGTTTGTACCACCATGGGGTTATTCAGGGGTGTAGGGTTCATGCAACTTTTTAATGCAAATATTTGAGTGACAAATGAATGCGTGGCTCCAGAATAAACAAGACAGTTGCAGGTGCTGAGTTGACAAGGAACGTACCTAGCCCGTCGTTTGGGTCTTCCTGGGCTTCTTCTGAAGTGACGTGATTCACACGCCCCTTCCAATTGTTGGGCGGGTTGCAAGGAGCTTGGTTCTGTCGGATTCAGGGGTCTGCAAAACCCGTTAAGTTCGAACACAGGGGCGTGAACGAAGATCTCTCCCACTCACGTCTACCTAGCACCTCGCTCTCGTTTCGGTGGAAAGATACAAGCAAGCAACAAACAAACACACAAGAGTTTATCCAGGTTCGGACCACCGCGAGGTGTAAGACCCTACTTCCAGCTTTGGTGGATTGGCTCCGGGTGAGCTAGAGTATGAACTGGTACAAGGGTTCCTGAGCTCGGGAGGTGAGCTCAGGAGGGTCAGGAGGCTAGTGTTCTAGCTCCTTGTGTGACGGTCAAGTGTGTGAGTCGATCTCCTTCTCAGTGGGAATCCTAGCTACTTATATAGGTGGCCACGGTCCTCTTCCCCCGAAATGTTTAGGCAGGAAGGGATTCCACAACGTCCATTTTGAGCGGGAACACAAGGACGTTCCTACCCTGACAAAAGCAGTCTTCGCCTGCAAAAGGATCAGGCGATGACGCGGTGGTGGGCTCGACGATGACATCCTTCTTATCGTCCTTGCGGTCTTCGGTCTTGTTGCACCAATGAGGAAACCATTGCCCCGCTCCTCGGGAACCAACGGCTGCGCTGTCCCCTTTGCAGCGAAATGGCAACTGTGCCGCTGGCGGACGCTGGCACCCGCTGGCGCAATGCGTCACTGCTGGCATCAGTGCCTCCTCCTGAGGCACGCTTGGCCTTGGATTCTCCGCCCCTCCGGAACGCCTTGCCGAGGACGCTCCCGAGGAGGTCTTCACGTTGTTGTCCTTGCGAGGAATGGCCCCTCACGAGGGTCTTGAGCAGCTGGTCGATCAGCCGAGCCGTACCAAGTCGTGTGAAGGAGCGCGTCGCGGCCCGTAGACAGGCAAGTCTGGGTACCCTGGTTCCCAGTACGACGACAGTAGCCCCCGGGCCCAAGGCGCGCACGGAGTTGGCTTTGGGGCGAAGCCTTTAGGCGAGGACAAAGCGCCGCGGGCCCTGAAAGGCTGCTGGCCAGGTTGGCGCGCGATTTGTTGGATGGGACGTGGCGGCTCCACTCCCCACGCAACCTTGGCGACCGTACGACTTGAGAACTCCTTGGCGCGGGTGACGAGGGAGTAATGGCTGCGACACCATTGGCTGGCGGTTGGGCTCCTCTGCCCTATAAATGGGGCTAGGGGGAAAGCCCCCAGGCCATTTTCAAGCCAACACAGTCTTCTCCTTGCTTGTCCTTCGCTTTCTCTCCCCGTCGCAAGATCTTCATGGCGCCGCCGGGGAAGCCATCCGCCGCGGAGAAGGGGAAGACCCCGAAGAATCCAGTCCCGCTGCCGCCGAAGAGGGGTCGCGGCCGTCCCCGCAAGCACGCCGCCACACCCGCAACGTCTTCTCGAGGAGGCGGGCGCGGCCCTTTGAGCTCTGCTGTGGCCGCTGGTGTGCAGCACCAGGCGTCCTCCCGTGGCGAAGGTGGTCGCGGCCGTGGACGAAGAGGGGGCACGCAAAGGTGCTTGCTGATTGCGCGCCCTCCGCGCCCACAGTTCCATTCCTTCGATGTCTCGTCGGAGTTCATGGTGTGGGCGGAGAAGCCCGGTGGCTCGTGGCTCAGGCTTCCCCGCTCATTTGGTGACGTGCTCCCGGCCGGGGGCCTTGGGTGCATATGGCTGCAGGCCGACGGTTATTGCAGCGGCGCATCCTGGGTGGAGGTCGAGGTGGCTCCCTCGGGCGATGTGTTCCTGGAGCATGGCTGGCAGTCGTTTGCCCGTGGGCGCCGCCTGTAGGGGAGGTGTGCGCTCCACTTCAGGTACGATGGCGTCTCCACATTGTTCATCAGGGTCTTCTCAGAGGAAGGGAGGCGCCTTGGGTGCTGTCCCGAGGCTGACGACGAGGAAGGCGAAGACGTCCAGGGGAGCAGTTCCTCCTCCGGAGACGGCCTTAGTCCTAGGCGTCGTGAGGCCCCCATCTGTGGCAGCAGCAGCTCCTCCAGCAGTGGCGGCCGTGACGAACCACCATGCCGCCGAGCTCGTTACGGCGTGGGGAGGGGATCGCCGCGCCGCTGCGGCTCGGTGAAGCCGGAGGGGCCAGAGGATTCTGACTGAGCGGGAGCGGCTTCTGCTTCTTCTCCCTTCTTTTCCTTCACGTTTTTCTGCATCAAAGTTTCAAGTTGGCTTGAGGAGGCGTGTAATGGGTTTTGATGTATGTAAGAAGCGGGAACTCGTCGTCATGCTTTTGTTGCTTAAAATAAGTCACTTAGCTTTTATGTGTCATGTCATCCTGAGGCGGAGTCCTCCCGACTCTGGCGTCACGAGCCCCTTTGGGTCGCGAGGAGGTGGCCGGGTCCGACTCGTACATCCGTCGAGCGGGGGTCAATCGCTGAAATCTGCTTAGAGTGCCGAGCGCGGGTTAGAGCACCAAAGCCTGAGCGGCTTGGTAGGTTGCGCGGGCTGAGCAGCCCTGTGCCAGATCCCGAGTAGGCTTGGGTAGGCGAGGTCACAGGGCCACGACGGACGAGGTCCGGTGACCGACCGTGCCCCATCCCCCACGCGCGAGGCGCGTGAAGGAGAGCGAGTGGTGCCACCGGTCCTTCAGTAAAATAATTACCGGAAGACCGGTCGCTTTATTAAACCGGCGAGGAATAATATTCCTGCTGGCAGACAATTCCTTGATACAGAATTTCTAGTACACTGAATATTATACAAGGTTGAGCTAGGGAAGGCTCAACAGATTTTATTACAAGCGCGCCCATATAATACATAGATGCGGATATGGCACAAGGCAGGGTGGCATACTACTGACTCGTAATAAAAGCGGTGGAATATGTCACAGTGAAGTGGGTGGTGTGACTCCAATATTTTACAGTTCATCGAGTGTCGGAGTGAGACCCGATGAATTTATTTAGTGGTAGGCGGAAGTGGTTATACAACAGTGATCAACTCCAGGATCGAAAGGGACTAACTGGGACTCCTCTAAGCGTCGGACTCGCTATCGAACTCTTCATCCATGAGATCGCCTTCGTCCACATCTGGCCAAATCAACAAGCCAGGTGAGTACTTTGAATGTACTCGCAAGACAGTTCGAACTAAAGATATAACAAATGTCGACATGAATGCATATGAGTATTCCAGCAAAAATGCAACCGAAACAAAATATGAATGCACTGAAAGTAAAGACTGGAAGTCGGGCGGTAATCCTCCCAAAATCCAAAAGATAAAAATAACTGGACCAAATGAGGGACTGGGTGACGCCACGTAGGAAAATAATAAATGATAACAGGCCACAGTCGCGCGTCTGAGCGACACCACATAAAGGGCTTATAAATAAAAAGAATGCCACAGTCGGACGTCTGAGCGACATCACATAAAGGGCATATAATTAAAAAAGAATGCCACAGTCGGACGTCTGAGCGACATCACATAAAGGGCCTATAAAAGAAAATAATGCCATAGTCGGACGTCTAAGCAACATCACATAAAGGGCTTATAAAATAAAATAATG
>LR738710.1:309208987-309252389 GCA_902687465.1 Secale cereale
TATCACATAAAGGGCTTATAAAAGGAAATAATGCCACAGTCGGACGTCTAAGCGACATCATATAAAGGGCTTATAAAAGAAAATAATGCCATAGTCGGACGTCTGAGCGACATCACATAAAGGGCTTATAAAAGGAAATAATGCCACAGTCGGACGTCTGAGTGACATCACATAAAGGGCTTATATAAGAAAATAATGCCACAGTCGAACGTCTGAGCGACATCACATAAAGGGCTTATAAGTAACCGTAGTATGATGATGTAATACTTCTGAAAATAAATACTGAGATGGTTGGTGAGTTCATCTACCAAATGAACTTAACAGAAATATTACTCTGGTTACTTCCGACAATATACTAGAGATGGTCACTAGGTTGATATGAAGACTGACCCTAGGCCATAAACATGGCTACTGAAGGAATTTAACTCTGCAGAGCTTGTACCATTAACTCATAGCGAACGGGTTCTACTAGCCACGTGGGCTAGTCCCGTCTATGGTGTTTTAGCAGAAACTCAACTAACCAGTACACACCCATTTAACATCCTGTCGTCCGGAATCACCCGCGACGACATTCACGGAAAACTTTAAGACGGGGAGGCTACAACCTCGAATAGCATGGGATCAAATTTATATATGCGCGCTCTAAGGGGTGGCCCCCCTCTCGGTCCGAACCGGAAACACCCATGCCCCCTGACCAGATGACGGGCTTTAATCCAGGGCCATGGAACCCTCATCCCGGCCCCTCTAGTTGGTGTGTACTCAGAAAGTGGTTTACAACCGACTAGACCGTAATCCCAACGGACGGCCTATGATAGTACTGAAAAGGAGACGAACGGAATCGTGACATGATCTCTGTTGATACTGAGTTGACCAACTACTGGCATGCTCCAACAATACCAGTACTCCACCCCATCATTTCACCATATGATCGAGGTGGTTCAACATTTTCCTTCGGGACTCACCCGAAGCATCACTTGCATGAAATATGCCATACACATATGCTCATATAATCATGCTTATGAACGAGCTACTCGAGCAAACATGCAATACACTCATCATATCAAGAGTTCAAACATGCTTGCCTGGTTCTGAAAAGTCGGAGCCTAACTCAGCGTGATTTGCGTCTCCGTCACGGCCTCCGGTATCTATGTATTCAAACCAAAATACATACTAACATAAATACCGCGCGTGCAAATAAAGTTGCTCAAAATATTTCCACATAAATATGACAAAAAACTAGACGGAAAACCAAGGTGGACAGAAAAAGAATCAACTAAAAATCACTTTTAGTTTAAAAGATATTAAGGTTTCTGTCTAGGGACCTATCTGTAATGAAACAGAAAAGATCCAGGGGCTAGAACAGAAAAGGACAAAGCGAACCGGTACGTAGTACGTCACCCGCAGAGGGAAAACGCACTTTGCGTAAATACGCCAGCAGAAAACGGTTCGAGGGGAGGTGTGAGAGGATGACAGAGGGACCCCACCTGTCAGGTTTGAAAAACGAAACGGAGCCGCACCGGCGACGGTGATGCGGTGATCGCCGGCGTCGATCCACGGCGAGATAGGGGAGGGGAGTGCTACCTATAGCTTCACGGTGATCTTCCGCGTCGAACGGTGGTGGAGTTGGTTGTCGGCGAGTCCCACGTCGACGACGAGCTTATCTCCAGCGGACGGCGGCTCGGGTGTTCGTGGACCTCGTCAGAGAAGGTTTCTGGAGAGAAATTGGGCTGGGGGTTAGGACTAGGTGGATGCCAGGGTACTTCGTTCAAGCTCACGGCGGCGGAGGAGCCCTCACCGGAGTGAACGGAGCAGGAGCCCGAGGCAGAGGTAGCTGGCCGGAGCTGGGGAAGAAAAGCCTCTCGGGGCTCTTCGAGAGGTTTGGCGTGGTCTAGGGACATAGTGGAGGCATGTGTGCTCGAGCACGAGCTCGGGGTTGCCTTTTATAGGCGGCTCGAGGTGGCTGCCGCGAACGGATAAGTCCGGCGAGCCAATTACGGTGCAGTAGTGGTCGGACGGCGGGGTTAAGAGCTTGAGCATCTTCCAGGAGCTGTTGTGGTTCCATTCCCGCGCCTAACCTAGCAGGAGAGGTAGAGTTACGACCTGTCACCGACGGAACGGCCGTGCGGCACGTCGGCGGCAGAAACGGCGCTCTGCGCGTGCCAGGCCACGGCAACGGTGTGCCAGGCGTGCGCTGGCTGTGGAGAAGGACACGCGGGGCACTGGGGTGGTCTGGGCGGCGCGAAACGGCGTGGAGCTACGGCGTTGCGTCTGTCAGCCGCCACGGGCGGTGCTATGGCCGTGGCAGCCACCGGTGCGGTCGGCCCAGGGCGCCACTGACGCCCAGAAGCTGCCAAGCGACCGTGCGGCGCGCGGATAAGAAGAAGCTGCAGTGCAGCGTCGAGCCAAGGGAGATACAGACGGAGTTTTGTCGCCGCGCCCGACGACTGTCGAAACTGACGAAACTGATGAAGTGTTAACTGTCGACATTTTCAGTTAACAGCTAACAGTTCATTGTAGGTTAGGTGTTTGATGAAATGATTCTGGTATTTGTGCAATGTCTCTGGAGCTGATTTTTGGTGGAGTGGCCTCTTGATGTACCTAGAAGCTGCATGATTTTTCACAGAATTTTTGGATGAAGATAAATATGAATTTCACCAAATTTTGCAAATCTGGTCCAAACTTGCAGCATGTGAAATTTGAAAATTTTGAACTGTGGACCAGTGAAACAAGATGGATCTAGGTTGTGGGTATTAAGTACTATCTAGGAGAGTTGGTTTGGAGTCAAATAGGTAGATGAAAAAGGTGGTTCCTTTGTAAATCACCAAGGTCCACTATAAAAGACAGAATTTGTTTTGAAGTGAAATAAATAGGAGAAAAATCCCAATAAGGTTCAAACTTGCTGGAATTGATGAAATGCTTGTCCCATGGTGTGAAGAGAGTCTTGGAGAGGATTGTTCCTGTTGGGGTCATGGCAAGAGGAAGTTTGGAGGGGTGATAGGTCAAGGCCAAACTTGAGAATTTTAAAACAAAAAGTGGTGAACTCAAACAACTCCATTTGAATCTCAACTTGTGCTTGAGCCAAACACAAGAGGAGAACTTCAAGGCTAAAAACCAAGCTTGATAATACACACAAACTTTGGCAAAAAGGGATTTTAGAAGGGCAGAAGAAAAGATCAAACAATCCCCTTTCAAGAAGGCCAAAAGTTTGCAAGAAAAACCAACTCAAAAATTTGGGGTGTTACAGTGGCATAGCTGAACTTAAAGACGGTGAGAAAGATCCAAACACAAAACTCTCAACGAAACGCAAGAAGCGCGAGAAACACGAGAACTTCATAGCATGGGGTAGAGGAAGGGCTGATAGCCAAGGAAGTAGAAAAGGCTGACAGCCAAACACCAAGCAAAAAGGAAAAAGGTCACGTCCGACCCCTACACTAGGTCTTCTTCCCAGCGGGGAGCTAAGGACTGCCACTGGGGCGTTGGTGGGAGCCCCGTCTGAGGGCCCGTAGGAAACGCATAGGAGACTCCAAGGCGTGTACAGCCCCAACTCATTATTATGTGAGAGTGTCACGGGTGGAGACCTTCACGGGCACGGATCCTTGATTATGGATAGAACCTCCTGAGGTGCTCGATGTTCCAGGAATTCTGGATAGGTATCCCATCCTGCGTCTCCAGGCGCACAGCACCAGGCCTAGAGACACGGGCAATTTTGAACGGGCCCTCCCACATGGGCGAGAGCTTGTGCAGCCCTTCACGGGATAGTACCCACCTCAGGACCAAGTTACCAACTTCAAGTGTTCTCGTGCGGACGCTGTGGCATTGGTACCGCCGCAACAGCTGCTGGTAACGCGCCGCCATGAGGGCAGCCCGGCGGCGGCCCTCCTCGCCGAGCACGAGGTCCATCCGCCAGGCGGCATCTTGGCATTCGTCATCAAAGGCCAAGAACCGTGGGGAGCGATGCTTGACCTCGTGAGGGAGTACCCCCTCCGCCCCATAAACAAGAAAGAAGGGAGTCTCGCCCATAGGTTTGGTGGCAGTGGTTCGGATTGACCACAGCACGGACTGGAGTTCGTCGATCCAGCCCCTGCCGCAAGCCTCAGCTTCTTCTTGAAGTTGCGCGTCATGAGGCCACGCTAGACTTCCGCGTTGGCAAGCTCAGCCTGGCCGTTGCTCCTGGGGAGGGCCACCGAAGCGTAGCAGATCTGTGTTCCAAGGTTAGCGCAATATGACTTGAAGAGATTGATTGTGAACTGTGAACCGTTATCAGTGATGATGCGGTCGGGGACCCGAATCGCCTCACGAGGCCTTGGATAAACTTGACAGTTGACCCGGCTGGGATTGTGCGAACATGCTCCACTTCCGCCCACTTGGTGAATTTGTCGATGGCGACGTACAGGAAGCGGTAGCCCCCTACGGCCCGAGGGAAAGGACCTAGGATGTCCAATCCCCAGACTGCGAAGGGCCAGGAGAGCGGTATCGTCTAGAGGCCTTGTGCCGGCTCGTGGATTTGCTTGGCGTGAAACTGGCACGCCTCACAGGCTCGCACGAGCTCCGTGGCGTCGTTGAGCGCCGTGGGCCAATAGAAGCTGGTGCGGAAGGCCTTGCCCACGAGGGTGCGTGACGATGAGTGGTGTCCACAGTCTCCGCCGTGGATATCAGCTAGCAGCTCGCGCCCTTGCTTCCTCGAGATGCACCTTAGTGCGACGTTGTTGGGGCGCCTCCTGTAGAGTTCGCCTGTCGGACCACGCGTTCTGCGTCTTCTTCCTTGTCTGGTAGGGCATCGTGTTGCAGGTACATCTTGAGTTCTTGGGTCCAGCACCCCTCCTCGGGCTCCGCAGCGAGCAACAGGCGGGCTCCGGACGGTGGTTCGCAGGGCGGGGCGCCGTCTGGAGGCGCTGTTGGTATCCCCTGCCGAGGGGAGGCCGGCTCGGGTACTGATGGTGCTGCTGATGGTTTGAGTAGTCGCTCCTCGAAGACGCCTGGCGTTTGGGTCTCCCGCCTGGATGCTCGCTTGGCGATGTCGTCCGCTTCTTTATTGGTGCCTCGCGGCACGTGCTGCACCTCCAGCCCTTGGAACTGCTTCTCCATCCTGCGCACTTCCTCCAGGTATGCCCCCATGTGCTCATCCTTGGGCTTGTACTTCTTGTTGGAGAAATCAAGGAGGAGCTGCGAATCGCCCCTAATGGTGAGACGCTTGACCCCTAGCGCAGCGGCGGCCTTGAGCCCGGCAATCAGGCCCTCGTACTCGACAATGTTGTTGGTGAACTTCTCCCCTGTTGGAAGCAGACCTGCACAAAGTAGTACAACTTATCCGGAGTGGGAGCTACCAGCACGGCGCCAGCCCCCACGCCGAGGCGTGAGAAGGCGCCGTCAAAGTACACCACCCATCCGTCTGAGGCTTCATCGCCGGGGGCCAGCGAACGGTCTTCGTTGGCCCCCCCGCTCGGACGCATCAGTCCATTCCGCCACGAAATCTGCCAGAGCGGCTCCTTTGATCACCCATGTGGTGCTGAATTCTAGCTGGAATGCTTGAAGCTCGATGTTCCACTCGGCGACCCTCCTGACGACATTTGGACCCCGTAGCACCTTCTCGAGGGGGTACGACGAGACGACCTTAATGGGGTGACCTTGGATTTAGTGGCGCAACTTCTTGGAGGCGACGAGGAGCGCCAGAAGCAGTTTCTGGGGCATTGGGTAGCGCGAACGAGCGTCGCGCAGTACTGTGCTAATGAAGTATACCGGGTACTCCATGAGGGTCAGCGCAGCAGGGTCCGCTGACGCCTTTGGAGCCTCAGGAGCCTCTTGCTGAGCGGCGGGGCCGTCGACGCTCGTGATCGAGTCTGTCCCTGAGGCCGTGTCAGGGGGTGGAGCGGGCCCTGAGGGTGATGAGCCGCCTGGTGGCCGTGGGATCCGGAGCTTTTCCTCGCGCTCCACGACCAGCGCTGCGCTGGCGGAATGAGGCGTTGCGGCGAGGCAGAGCGTCATGGGCTCCAGGGGTCATGGTGCTACCATGACCGGCGAGCTGGTGAGGTACTTCTTGAGGTCCTGAAAAGTGGCGTCGGCTTCCGGAGTCCACTCAAAGGGCCCCTTCTTCTTCATGAGCTTGAAGAACGGGAGGGCGCATTCCCGAGATTAGAGATGAAGCGCACCAGGGATGTCACACACCCGACGAGCTTCTGCATTTTCTTCAGGTTTGTGGGTGGCCTCATCTTCTCAATGGCCTTGATCTTCTCAGGGTTGGCTTCAATGCCTCGGTGCGAAACCAGGAACGCTAGCAACTTGCCGGAGGGTACGCCAAACACACACTTCTCTGGGTTGAGGCACAACTTCACCTTGCGCAGGTTGGCGAATGTTTCTTCTAAGTCCTGGATGAGGGTTGTGGCTTCTTTGGTCTTCACCACTATGTCGTCGACGTAGGCCTCCGCATTCCCCCGAGCCGCGGGCCGAGGGTGATGTGCATCACGCGCTGGAAGTTAGCGCCCGCGTTCCTCAGCCCGAAGGGCATGCGGGTGTAGCAGTAGACCCCGCATCGGGTCAGGAACGCCGTCTTCTCCACGTCTTCCACCGCCATCTTGATTTGGTGGTAGCCCGAGAATGCGTCGAGGAAGCAGAGCAGGTCGCACTAAGCCGTCGAATCCTTGATTTGGTCGATGCGCGGAAGAGGGAAGGGGTCTTGAGGGCATAACTTGTTGAGGCTCATGAAGTCGACGCACATGCGTTCTTTGCCCCCCTTTCTTCGGGACGATGACGGGGTTGGCCAGCCACTCCGGGTGCCGTACCTCCCGTACGATACCAGCCTCCTCCAGCTTCCTAACCTCCTGGACGATGAAGTCCTGCTTCTCTGGGGCTTGTCTTCGTGCCTTCTGCTTGATGGGGCACGCATTGGGGCACACCGTGAGGTGATGCCCAATGAAATGCCTTGGCACCCCGACCAAATATGCGGCCTTCCAGGCGAACATGTCCTTGTTGGCTTTGAGGAAGCCAACCTGCGCCGCCTCTTGTTCGGGATCCATGCCCGTGCCGATGGTGAAGGTGGCTCCTGAGCCTTCTTCGTCGGCAGGCACTTGCTTCGTCTCGGCGGGGTCCTGAGAAAAGAGCTGCTTCTTATTGGTAGGCGCGGCCTCCGGAGCCCCCTTCGCCATGGGGTGAGCTGCGGCAGCGGCGGCCTTGTATGCGCGCCCGAGGACCTGAAGGGCGACCTTCGGGTCCCCTTTGACGGTGATGACGCCGCTGCTCCCGGGCATCTTGACGGCGTTGTAGCCCGGGTGAGTTGCCGCCATGAACTTTGCCAGGGCAGGGAAGCCGAGGACGGTGTTGTATGGTAAGCGGATGGGTGCGACGTCAAAATAGATGAGCTCAGTCTGGTAGTTAGCCGGCGTGCCGAAGGTGACCGGGAGGCGGATCAGGCCGAGCGGGACGACCGAGCCCGCGGCCCCCGAGAAGGGCTTGGTGGGAAGGAGCTGCCTGTAGGACAGAGGCAGGTGACCGAAGGCTTTGGCATAGAAAATGTTGAGGCTGGCGCCACAGTCGATGAGGGTTCTTGTCATGGCCACCCCGCAGATAGTAGGCCTGCATACCGTGGGGAGAGCGCCCACGCCGGCCGCTTCGGGGGCGAGGTCGCCGGGGCGAAAGGTGATGGCGAGCCCCGGCCCGTCCTGCGCCCGCAAGGCCTCTCGCGCATGGGCAGCAGCTCCAACCTGCCGAAAGTGCGACTTGGCGTGCCGAGCAGACGTCGGTGCTTGAGACCAACCAAGGATGCAGGCGACCCCGCGGCAAGCCCGCCTCTCGGAGCTGACGCCCCACAGCTCGCTGCTGTGGGCCGTCCGCGTGGTGTGGGTTTCGGCAGGCGGCCGGTACTGGACCCGCCGCCGCCCCACCAAGAGCGCGACCGGCGAGGACACATGAAGCGGGACTGGTGGTGCAGGCCGTTCTCCAGTGACCTGGTCGGTAGTAGCGTCGTGGAAGAAGGAGGAGGGGCGCGCATCGGTGGCGCGATCCATTGATGCTGCCGGGTCGTCAAGGGAGGAACCAGGCCCCGCATGGCTGTGGCTGGCCGCAGCTATCGTAGAGGCGCCGCACTGGAGAGGGGAAGCGAGGTCGTAGGAGAGGCGAGATTTCGACACACCCCCTACCTAGCGCGCCAAGTGTCGGATTCAGGGCTCCACAAAACCCGTTAAGTTCGAACACAGGGGCGTGAACGAAGATCTCTCCCACTCACGTATACCTAGCGCCTCGCTCTCGTTTCGGTGGAAAGATTCAAGCAAACAACGAACAAACACACATGAGTTTATCCAGGTTCGGGCCACCGCGAGGTGTAAGACCCTACTTCCTGCTTTGGTGGATTGGCTCCGAGTGAGCTAGAGTATGAACTGGTACAAGGGTTCCTGAGCTCGGGAGGCGAGCTCGGGAGGGTCAGGAGGCTAGTGTTCTAGCTCCTTGTGTGATGGTCAAGTGTGTGAGTCGACCTTCTTCTCAGTGGGAATCCTAGCTACTTATATAGGTGGCCACGGTCCTCTTCCAACGAAATGTTTAGGCGGGAAGGGATTCCACAACGGCCATTTTGAGCGGGAACACAAGGACGTTCCTACCCTGACAAAAGCAGTCTTCTCCTGCAAAAGGATCAGGCAATGATGCGGTGGTGGGCTCGACGATGACATCCTTCTTATCGTCCTTGCGGTCTTCGGTCTTGTTGCACCAATGAGGAAACCTTTGCCCCGCTCCTCGGGAACCTACGCCTGCGCTGTCCCCTTTGCACCGAAATGGCAACTATGCCGCTGGCGGACGCTGGCACCCGCTGGCGCAGTGCGTCACTGCTGACATGACTGCCTCCTCCTAAGGCAGGCTTGTCCTTGGATTCTCCGTCCCTTCGGAATGCCTTGCCGAGGACGCTCTCGAGGAGGTCTTGACGTTGTTCTCCTCGCGAGGCCTAGCCCCTCGCGAGGGTCTTGAGCAGTTGGTCGATCAGATGGGCCATACTAGGCCGTGTGAAGGAGCACGTCGTGGCCCGTAGACAGGCAAGTCTGGGTACCCTGTTTCCCAGTACGCCGTCAGGTTCCTTGGCGGCATCCCGCGGCCTTGTCCTGGGTTCGGCGCATTGGGGCGCGGGGTAATGGGCTTCTTGTTGGGGCACACCCTTGAGATGTGTCCTGACTGACCACATCCAAAGCAAGTGACTTGGTTTGGGTTATTGATCTTGTTGCCACCACTGTTATTGGGGTTGAATGCTGGCCTTGGGTTGGCATACTGCTGAGGCTGATAGTTGGTGCGTGGTGCACGAGCTCTTGGCTACTGATAGGTTGGCTTGACCGGGGCTGGCTGCCATGGGCGAGGCCTCTGGTTACTGGAACTTCCCTTGCTGACCATCTTGCGCTCGCGAGTGTCTTCCAGAGCACGCCGCTTGTCATCAAGCATGAGTGCTTTGTTCACCAGGTCAAGAAAGGTTGGGCAGTCAAACACGACAAGCGAGTACTGCAGAGTCTGATTGAGGCCTTCCATGAAGCGCTCCCTTTTTGTAGCATCCATGCTGACATCTTCAGGGGCATACCTTGACAGAACACTGAACTTCTGCATGTACTCCTTGACAGTGCCACTTCCTTGCTTCAGGGCTCGAAACTCACGCTTCTTGATAGCCATGATTCCGGAAGGAATATGGGCCTTGCGGAATTCTACCTTGAAGTTATTCCAAGTGATGTCTTGCCCAGCATGCATGACCTTGAATCCATCCAACCAAGCTCTAGCAGTCCCCCCGAGGCAGTCGGCAGCATAAGCCACCTTCTCGTGGTCTTCGGTGCAGCCGACTAGTTCCAGCAAATCCTCAATGGTGCGAACCTAGTCGTCTGCATCCAGGGGTTCAGCAGTCTCGATGAAGGTTGGTGGTGCATGCTTCTTGAACTCTGCCAATGTGGAATGTCCATTGCCATTCCCCGCCGGCTGGCGGTTGTTGGTGATAGCTTGAGCAATCATCTGGAGGGATGCGGTGTTGGCTTGACGTTCCTCTTGGAAGGCTTGGAGAAGCTGAGCCATATCCATGATTGGGGGAGGTGGTGGTGGAGCTTGGTCGTGGGTTTGGTCCTGGCTGGCCTCTAGTTGGGCGGATGCTCCAGCTTCGGGCTGCTGGGTAGAGGTACCAGTATGAGTTACAACAGGCATCCTGTTGGAGCGGTAAAGTTCTCATGATTTGGAATGAAGAGGGAAAGCAATAAATATGGGTGCCTAGTAAGGGGGTGGGTGTGACACTATTTATTTTCATGCAAGGGAAAAAGGGCCAACACATTCATTAAGATTCCAAATGGGTGATGTAGTCGTTTTCACATTCCCGAAGGGAAGATACGACATTCATCCAAACACAACAAAAGCAAACACTAGATGGCTTCATATGAACCATACAAGGACTCGACTTCGCATAGGGGTTACACGACCTATCCTACCGTAGAGGTCACGAGTTGGCATATACGAGTTGCGAATAGTGCCTAAGTGGCTCGGTCGCGTATTCGGGCTCTTCTGGGTCTTCCTCCTTATCTTCATCTGTCTGGGCTCCCCTATCAATTGAGGGTGTGGGGGAGTGGAGGACTTGGACACGGCGTTGTTTTGCCGGTGGTGCAGGGAAAAGCTTTCGAAATTCCCTCGCCGTCATACGGCGTCGCTGGGGTGGTTCTTCATCCTTGGAAGATACATCTCGTGAGGGCCTTCTGCCTCGATACGTGATAGCGGGTTGCCCGGGAAGCGCACCTTCCTTCTTGATCCTATCCGTCTTCTCTTGTGTTCGTCGAAGAAGTGCCTTGGGCTTGTGGAGTTCTTCTTGGAGCTTCATTGATTCCGAGGCCAACTCTTGTGCCAAGCTGTCGGCACAAAGGCTGAAGTAGGTCTGGAATCGAAGTGGAAGTTCTTCCTTCAGTGGAGGGGCTCACGCGCTGCTTTCATCTTCACCTTCCTTCCGGTAAGGCAAGAAGCGGGTGGTCATCTTGGCTGCCATCTCCGGAAGAAGTTCTCGGAGGCGGGTTAGTGCCTTGAGTGCAGCTGCCTCGACAAGGAGGAGAAGTGTTGCCATCTGGGGTCCCTCTAAGAACCAACTTGTGGGAGGATCGTTTGCCTTCAAGATTACATCCACATGGTACTCCACCTCGGTGTCGCTAACCCAATGCTCATGGTAGGTGAGGATGGGTGCTCGATGAAACTGGCACTCCTGGAGGCTATCCTCGAGAAGCAAGGGGAACCCAGTGGTCAGGAGCTCTTCAGGTACAGCGGCCATCTACAAAGGTTGAATGGGAGAGGTTAATAAGATGATGTTATCTTAGGTTTGGTAAGGTTTAGAAAAGAAGAGAGGTTCAGAAGGTTTATGAAAAGGGTCTCATCCTAACTAACGCCCATGCTAACTAAGGCTTCCTACAGACAGGATGGCTCTGATACCAGCTCTGTGGGGACCCAGACTTACGAGTCGAGATCACCGAATGCACGTGTACAGTGATCCCAGAGATCAATGCTCACTGAACACATAGAAGCTGAATAACAAGAGTCTTACATCCATACACACCGTCTTACACAAATTATGACCATTATGGCCAAGTCTTACATGGATAAAGCCTCGCGGGCTGAATAGCAAATAAACTCGAATAGCGGAGGTCTTTGAAGATAAGTAGAACCCATGCCATCTGCCTTAACCCTACAGGCATTCTGACTGGGAAAACGTCCTAGTTCGCATGTTCGTCCCCATAGAATTATTCTTCAAATTCCTGCTCCTCCATGCCTGGCCAATTAAATAACCAGTGGCAAGCCAATGAGTACTCTGAATGTACTCGCAAGCAACCCATGATTTGGTTCGAGGTAACAATGCATGTTGTACAACAATAAGCAACCTAGCTACAAGCTAGATAAGATATTCTACCATTTGTGGGACATGCATCAATGTACTTGGGTAACCTCGAGGACAGGTTACATATATCAACATAAATAAAGTTCAAACCATTTCTAGTTCTTTCAACGAGTCAAGTCACCACCTTGGCTCAATACACACATATTCACCAAGATTGTAAAATTCTGGACATAGTTTAAGTAGCACCTCCCAACTGTCCATGACCGTGGACATGGCTATTTGAATAGTTTTACACTCTGCAGAGGTTGCGCACTTTACCCACAAGATCCGGGGAGCTTTCGTGTCATTCACGATCCCGCAGTACCTCAAGTACTCGGGGGAAGCACCCGGTCATTACCTTTCCCTAGACGACACTAACATAGGGTCCACTCGTTGGTGCACAGCCCTCGTGTACAAATGAAAGATCGTGGGACTTTCCCTTTTTACATTGTCACGCATACACGAAGGGACCAATGGTGTGTCCGGTGCCCTATAAAAACAGTCATGGCTGCCTATCCAAGCACGACCACGTCCCGGGAGTGACCTCAAGTCTCCCCGTCACTAGTAATGTGGGCACCATGCTAGTATCAGGCTAAGTAGTCAATAATGACCCGTCCCATAAAGGGTAGAGTGGTTGCACATGTTTGGTTGGGACGGTAATCACACATAAATCTAATCCATCATTTTACCCACACACGAAAAGCTCTCTCTTTGGTACACCACTTCTTCCTCAAGTGGTGGCCTTAATTCAACATCACCCTCGGGCATTAGGGGCACCCGATGGGGTTTTCGAAAGAATGCAACCACGAAGGGTTCATGGTACATATGCATCATCATGCATCATCAACTAATGTTTTGACATTTGCATTTGTGCACAAGGTAGAGTTATGAGTAGGGGTATGCACCTTGTGGTGGTTCTCAACAAGTTTACCACCGTCATATTTCATCATCATGCAATCGGAAAAGGGTACCGATGAACAAGAGGGGTGTCATGGTCAAACGGCTTCTAGCCAGGATTGGCTTGGTCTTCAAAGTCTTCAAGTCCTTCTCCTTCTTCATCTTCAGCAACTTCGTCAAATACGGTATCTATTCGTCGCAAGATAATACGGAGAAATAAGACAATAATAAAAATAGAAAAATCAAAGTGATCAGAAAAATGTCAACTTATTTTTATAAAATACTATAAAGAAAACTAAGAGGGCAAGAATTCTTGGTTTTGGGTTTGGAGTGACAGAATACGGTGAATGGATTCTTGAACAGAGGTTATATGGTTCAAATTTGAATTTTAATTTGAATAGTACAAGAAAGGTTCATGAATATGTGTGAAAGTCACATCATTAAATAGGTTGGAATATTATAAGATTTTAGGAGTTGGAATAAATTAATTTGGATAATTATTTTATCCTGTAGATTTATTTGAAAATCTACAAAAAAGAAAAAGAAAAAGGGCCACTGTGCAACTGGGCCAGAACGACCTCAGTGCACAGGCCAGAGGGTTTTCGGCCCGGGCGAGCTGAGCGACGCGCGCGCTTCTGGTTTAAACCTGACGGGCGGGGCCAAGTGGCCAGTGGGAGAGAGGGGAGGTGAGAGGGATGGGAGGCTGACAGGCGGGGCCTGCCTTTCATCCCTAACCCCCGTCTAGAGGGCCGACGAGCTCACCGGCCGTGATGTAGGGCATGGTATGGCGAGCTAAGGGCAGGGATGGAGTCAGCGTGCAGTCGCCGTTCGGGTGGTGGTGGAGGCAGTCGCCGGAGCGGGCGGGTTCTCCGGCGAATAGGTTGCACGGCGGAGAGGCATCGGGTTGTGGTTGCTCCGGCCGTTTCTGACTGCAGCAGAGAGGGGAAAGGATCAGTGGGGCTTGGCGGTTCCAGATCAAGGCTCAGGAACGGCGGGGACGGCTCATACCGAGCGGATGACGGCGAGCCGCCGCGGTGGAGCTCGAGCTCGATCTCGAGCTCGAGAGCTTTTGGGAGAGAGTTGGGAGTGCAGGGGGGCGCTTGAGTGATTCTAGAGGCGAGTGATGGAGAGGAGAGGGCTCGGGGAGGCCTTTATATAGGCGGGCAGCAGTCCACTGAGGAGGTGTGCGCCGACGAGCTCGTTGTGGTCGCTACAGGCCACAGGGGCTCGTCGGGGCGTGTCTGGGGTGTTAGTGGGTGTGGTTCACGTCCAGATAAGGGAAGGGAAGGAGATGGGGAAGGCTCCAGAGGCTCGTGCGTGTGAGGCCGGATATTGGAGCTTGCGGGCGGCCGGCGCGCGTGCGAGGGAGGCCATAGGATGGAGGAGGAGGAGGGGGACAGGGCCGTGGCGTGTCGCGGACGTCGAGGCGCCTCGACTGGCGCGAGGGGGAGGCTCGAGGTGGTCGGAGGCGCTCGGTCAGGAGCGCACTGTAGCATGCTCTAGAGCGTGCAAATGGCCGGCATGGCATTGTTTATGCCCTGTGGCCATGGCCACCAGTGTCTAGAGGATAAGGGAGACCATAAACAACATGGTTATTGGCCTTGGATGCTCTGGAGGGCTTCTAGAGGAAAGAGGGTTGAGAGAGAAAGGTGAATGTGGTTGTCCAGAGGTAAAAATGGGGTTTCACCCCCCTCAATCATTGAGCTGCGGTACAACCATTGCTGCTGGAGGTAGAAGGGGTCTTGGGGGTGCTGTGGTAAGAACCTAAGGTAAGGGAGAATAGTGGAAGAGGTCATAACAAAGGTTTTGGTATAATAGCAGAAGGTGTTTGATGGTGTTTTGGGCAAGCAAATGTGTTTTATTTGGTATGAGACTCCACAGGATGAAATGTCACATATATTTAGGCCCTTTCACCAAATTAGAGCTCATTTGGACAAAGTTGCCAATGCAACTTTTGTAAACCCTATAAATCAACAGAAATGGATTTTCCAAGATTAAGTTAAGCAAATCATCCCTTCTTGATGCACCACTTGGTGTAGTGTCATCATTTGGGGTTGTGGGCTTGTTCACCAAATTTGGTGTCACAAGTACAAAGTTCGTAATGTAAAGTTGTTAAAAGTTGAATCTGAACAGAAATGATTTTGGGGCACTCTGATCAAGTTACTCTTCTCCAAAGCATGTGCACCAAGTTTGAGAGCATTTGGACAACTTTGGCAATGTAAAGTTGCTCAAACTTCAAAGTTGACAAAAATGGTTTTGAGGGGATTTGATGATGTTTTCTTGCAAGATGCTTGGCAAGATCATCAAATATGTCATATTTGACATGATAGAATTTCCCTGGAATTTTTAGAGAATATTTCCTTTGTAAATATATCAAAAGCTTGAAATATCCAGAAAGGGTTTATGAGGGATTTGCCCAATATTTTGAACATGACCATGTGTTGAAAACTATTATATATGGACAATATATGTCCTAAGAGTCTCTCTGAATTTTGGCAAATATTTTTGAAATAGTTAAATATTTTTTACCTATTAAGGACCATTTTTGGCCTAAAGAAAAACCCTTAAAATAAAATAGGAAAATAACTTTTAAAATTATACTTTTGTGGTTTTTGGGAGTCCTATACCTAATAGGATTCAAATATACCTTTTCAAAGATTTTTATCGCCCTAAATCAAGTACTTGCAGTGCAAATCTCAATTCAGGGGTTTTTGGAAAACTAATTTTTGAAAATACTATTTGGCCAAAATATTTTTATAAGAATATACTATACTGTCCTATAAACATGATATGATCATTGGGCAGAAGTTTGGGGTAAGGAGATGAAGTATAGAAGGTGAGGCTTTGTTGACTTTTATAGAGCACTTAAAATCAGAGAGAGAAAAACTCAATTCCAAATAAAAGCCAAATGATCCCAAAAGTTTCTGTTGGTCCAAATTTTCATGCTTTTTTAATGCAATAACCATATTACAAAATTCAGGGTGTGACAATTAAACTACAATATATTTCTAGCAAAGTTGAATAACTACATAGTAGGATTTAAAAAAATCATTTGTGCTAAGATGGCAGGTGAGTGCTTTAATGTTTCTCACAAGATTTGTGTGTATTACTATATTTTTCTTGTCATGTTGATAATTTAAAACTACGAATGCGAATATGAAGAGGAGCAATGAAGACCAAATATGGAATGTTAGGGACATCTTCAAGGAACGTCGCAAGTTAAAGAGGAGCTGCACTGAACCTATAAATAGTGAACACAGGACCAGGCTAGGCCCTGCGCAAGCCCTAAGCCGAAGACAGTGTGATGAGGACATGACAACCCTGGATACGACCAAAAATATTGCATACATGTATATTTGTGAGGTGTATGGTACATTTGTACAATCCACATATGAAGATAAGGGAAAAAGAGAAGTTTAGGTGGGGTTTAAAAAGTTCTCTCACGTCACTTTTGGGCCAAGAGAAGATAGAGTCCAAGTCTCTCACGTTCTGCATCCAGATTCGGACTGTATAGACATACCTGACTCAAAACGACAAGAACTCCTTCATACGGACTTCGAATTGGGTGATTTTTTTTTGTTGGAAACTAGATTTCTTACACTTTCCAACCCAATTGGATTCAACTTCAAATTCGTCCGGAGCGTTGAGATACCGACGAAACAATATGACGCTGCAGCAGAATCCGAGTCAAACTACAAGTCCAAAGGTGTTACATCACCTCCACTTGGGCCCATCAGCCTTGTACGACCAAGGGTTAGTTTTAGGCTGCCTTGGGACGTCCTTACACCTCCTTGGCCGCCACCCCTTGCTCCTATATAAGTAGATCCATCTAGTATCTTTTTCTTTGGGATTTGTTTAGTAAAAAGTTAGCCATTGCAACTTCGTGTATTTCGTTTGTGTCTAACGACCAGACCAAGACCGCTTACGGATCCCCACCTTATCAATACATCATTTATATTTGCAATATTCAGATTGCTTTATCATATTCTTGCTTGTTCTTCGATTGCATGCAGGAATAGACCTTCGTGGTCAGGCTGATCGTGCTTCTCGCATTGTCAGTAACCCCCTGGAGATTGGTTTAGCGATTGCTAAGGCGCAACGTCGTGCACGTTTGTAGTCGGATCGTCAAAGTTGTCTCCACCAAATCGATAGTTATCATCTCATCGAAAGATCGGGCCCCTCGACTCTATCAAGTGGTATGAGTTTTCAGGTTGCTCGGTGAGAATTTCCAGTTATTCCTAGATTAGATTTATTTTCTTACCTATTGTCCAAGGAAAAGCCACACAAAGAAGTTAGATCTATTCATCCTTAGTCCTAGCCAGTCTGAGCCTTTGCAATTTTCTTTTCATTGTTTGCATTATTGAATTATCGGTTGCATCGTCGTGTCGAGTTGCTGGTCTTAGTGTCTAGTTCGTTAGAGTTTCGAGTTCTGTTCACATTAGTCACGTCGCCGCTGCATCGTTATCCCTTCCGCTGTACACCACCTCATCCATCAATTTCCACCTCGTGCTACCCATCGTTCATTGTCACAATCATACTTGAAGTCGTTCGCATCTTTGCTTGATCCAATCTGCATCTTATCTAGTTTGTCTTGGAAAGAGGGAGAAAGAAAAAAAAAGACAGAGAAAAAAAGTAAAAAAAAGAGGAGAGAAAGAAAAAGAAAAAAAGTGTGAGAAAAAAGAAAAAGAAAAAGAAGGAAAAGAAAGTTGGAGAGAGTTTTGTTGTATATTCTGCTTGGCAGTTGATTTCATCAATCTTTACTGTCGTTGTGAGCTTCACTTATATCTTGATGTCCAGAGCTAATTTGTATCCTTTATTGATGCTAGTTGTGCTACACCGTGACATCATTAGTGTTCTAGGCTCGCGTCTCTAGTCCGGTCTAGCCTAGGACCAGCACAGTATCGTCGTTGAGCGTTTATTCAACATTGTATCTCTGAATTGATTATTGCTAATCTTTTGCTACCATATATAGCCAACCCAGCTCCACATATTTCTACACCTTGAATATTTACGTTCACCTGGCAATCGTTTTACTCAATCTTTGGAGATATTTGACATCGCTGGTAGCCTATCACCACCTGCTGCATGGTAAGAACTTGTAAGATATAGATATTTGCTTACTGTGAGCGCTTTACCACCACATCCTAGTAGTTCATAGGAACATTATTCTCGAATTTTGTTTCTTGTTTCTACTAATCATGACAGGTACCAGAGACAGAAGTTCTTGGACGACGGATACATCTTCACCATCACGAGACATGGGACAACATGCACAAGCACATGGTCAGGTTATTTCTTTACCGTCATTTGAGGGTAGATTTAAACCTGCTATTTATCTAGCTTGGGAGCTTGAAGTAGAAAAAGTTTTTAGTCACCATCATTTTTCTGAACTTGAGAGAGTACGAGCTACCACTAGAGTATTTACTAGTTTTGCTTCTGTTTGGTGGAGTGTGCATTGTAAGAAAAATATTGATAAGCAACCCACAACTTGAAAAGATTTGAAGGCTGTAATGAGAAATCATTTTTTCCTCCTTACTATCGTCGTGAATTGCTTCGCAAATTGGAACAATTAAAACAAGGCATTAACACTATTCATGCTTACTACCATGAGTTCAAATCTTATATGCATCATTGTGACATAGAAGAATCCGAGGATGATACAATGAATAGATTTTTTGCTGGTTTAAACCATGATATTCGCGCAAGATTTCAGTATATTCCTCGTTGCATTACTGGTATGTATGTTCGTGCTTGTACCTTTCAGAGACAAATACAGGAGGATGCATTGTGTGACTACAACAACTACTATTCCAGTTCATGCTCACCACTACTGGTTGGTTCCTCCACCATTGCACCTACTAGAGCAGCCACACCTCTGATTGTGAGCGTGACATCATCTAAAGTGTATGATACATTGTCATCGTCCGTACCTACATCAGCTACGTCTTTGCAACAAGGTAACAGTAAAATCAATGATGATATAACATCACATGAGGATGATGCATATCTAGTTAACTTGAATACATCATGTATTGAATTACCTATTGATTTGAGCACACCACCTAGTTTAGATAATCATGTTACTGTCATGAATGCGTAATGTGATCAAACAACTGAAATACCAACAATTTTGAGTGCACCCATTGAAATAACTGTTGATGCAAAAGAATCATGTGAATCGGAGAATAAATCAGATTTGGATAAAATACATTTGAAAATAATTGTGCCAATGTTTAATCATTTTTATATGACCTCTAATCTTGGTGACGATTCTATGTCAAATGACTTATTGCATGTTTGCTTATTTAAGCATGTTGTAGCCTGTGAATTTCATGCAAGTAAGGTTTATTCACCAATGTTGGGATGGTTTAGTGATGAACATTGTCAATCTTTTGATATGAATAAGAGCTTCACTTATTTTTGCAAACTAAGTTGCAATATTTTCATGCCTTCTACTTCTTGTGATAATATTTTGGCTTTATATTTTATGAACTATGAAAGTTACTCATCTATATATGTGTCATATGTGCAGAAATTAAGGGAAGTAAAAATGGATGATATATACGTATACAACATGTACACCTTGTCTATTTTCTTACCCAAATTTCAGATTAAGCAACGCCGAGGACGGCTTTATTTTCAAGAAAGGGAGGATGATGAGGACATGACTACCTCGGATACGACCAAAAATATTGCATACATGTATATTTGTGAGGTGATTTCTAATGCAAACTATGCAACAATTTATTTATGTCATCCAGGACAAAAATACTTCACAGACTTTTGTGCCATGTCTAATTCCAGGTGTATGAGACATTTGTACAATCCACAGATGAAGATAAGGGAAAAAGAGAAGTTTAGGTGTTGTTCAAAAAGTTCTCTCACGTCACTTTTGGGCCAAGAGAAGATAGAGTTCAAGTCTCTCGTGTTCTGCATCCAGATTCGGACTACACAGACATACCTGACTCAAAACGGCAAGAACTCCTTTATACGGACTCCGAATTGGGTGTTTCTTTTTTTGTTGGAAACTACATTTCGTACACTTTCCAACCCAATTGGATTCACCTTCAAATTCGTTCGGAGCATTGAGATATCGACGAAACAATCTGACGCTGCAGGAGAATCCGAGTCAAACTACAAGTCCAAAGGTGTTGCATCACCTCCACTTGGGCCCATGAGCCTTGTACGACCTAGGGTTAGTTTTAGGCTGCCTTGGGACGTCCTTCCACCTCCTTGGCCGCCACCCCTTGCTCCTATATAAGTAGATCCATCTAGTAGCTTTTTATTCGGGTTTTGTTTAGATTAAAGTTCGCCATAGCTGCAACTTCGCATACTTCGTTTGTGTTCAACGACCAGACCAAGACGTCACAGAACCCCACTCGATCAATAAAGCTTTCCTCTTGAATTCGCAATATCCAGATTGCAATCTCAGTTTCTTGCTTGTTCTTCGTTTGCCTGTAGGAAACCGACCTTCGTGGTTAGGTTGATCGTGCTCCGGCGTGGTCAATAACCTCTTGGAGTTGGTTTAGCTATTGCTAAGGCGCGACGTCCTCGCACGTTCGTAGTCGGATCGTCAAAGTCGACTTCCTCCAAAACGATAGCCACCATCTCATCGAAAGATGGGACACCTTTTCCTCTATCAAGTGGTATCAGTTTTTAGGTTCCTCGGTGAGAATTTCCAGTTATTCCTAGATTAGATTTATTTTCTTACCTATTGTCCAAGAAAAAGTCCAAAAAAAAGTTAGATCTATTCATCCTTTGTCCAAGCCAGTATAAGCCTTTGCAATTTTCTTTTCATTTCTTGCATTATTGAATTATCGGTTGCATCGTCGTGTCGAGTTGCTGCTCTTAGTGTCTAGTTCGTTAGAGTTTTGAGTTCTATTCACATTAGTTACGTCGCCGCTGCATCGTTATCCCTTCCGCTGTCCACCACCTCATCCATCAATTTCCACCTCGTGCAACCCATCGTTCATTGTCACAATCATAGTTGAAGTCATTCGCATCTTTGCTTGATCCAATCTGCATCTTATCTAGTTTGTCTTGGAAAGAGGGAGACAGAAAAAAAAGACAGAGAAAAAAAAGTAAAAAAAAAGAGGAGAGAAAGAAAAAAAAGTGTGAGAAAAAAAGAAAAAGAAAAAGAAGAAAAAGAAAGTTGGAGAGAGTGTTGTTGTATATCCTACTTGGCAGTTGTGATCTTCACTTATATCTTGCTGTCCAGAGCTACTTCGTATCCTTTATTGATGCTAGTTGTGCTACATCGTGACCTCATTTGTGTTCTAGGCTCGCGTCTCTAGTCCGCTCTAGCATAGGACCAGCACAGTACCGTCGTTGAACGTTTATTCAACATTGCATCTCTGAATTGATTATTGCTAATCTTTTGCTACCATATATAAAGCCAACCCAGCTCCACATATTTCTACACCGTGTTTACGTACGTTCACCTCGCAATCGCTTTACTCAATCTTGGAGTTATTTGACACCGCTGGTTGCCTATCACCACCTGCTGCATGGTAAGAACTTGTAAGATATTGATATTTGCTTTACTGTGAGCACTTTACCACCACATCCTAGTAGTTCATAGGAACATTATTCTCGAGTTTTGTTTCTTGTTTCTACTAATCATGACAGGTACCGGAGACAAAAGTTCTTGCACGACGGATACATCTTTACCATCAGGAGACGCGGGACAACAGACACAAGCACATGGTCAGGTTATTTCTTTACCGTCATTTGAGGGTAGATTTAATCCTGCTATTTATCTAGCTTGGGAGCTTGAAATAGAAAAAGCTTTTAGTCACCATCATTTTTCTGAACATGAGAGAGTACGAGCCGCCACTAGAGTATTTACCGGTTTTGCTTCTGTTTGGTGGAGTGTGCATTGTAAGAAAAATATTGATAACCAACCCACAACTTGGAAAGATTTGAGGGCTCTAATGAGAAAACATTTTTTCCTCCTTAGTATCGCCTTGAATTGCTTCACAATTTGGAACAATTAAAACAAGGCAGTAACACTGTTCATGCTTACTACCAAGAGTTCAAATCTTATATGCATCATTGTGATATAGAAGAATCTGAGGATGATACAATGAATAGATTTTTTGGTGGTTTGAACCATGATATTAGCGCAATATTTCAGTATTTTCCTCGTTGCATTACTGGTATGTATGTTCGTGCTTGTACCTTTGAGAGACGAATACAGGAGGATGCATTGTGTGACTACAACAACTACTATTTTAGTTCATGCTCACCACCACTGGTTGGTTCCTCCACCATTGCACCTACTAGAGCAGCCACACCTCTGATTGTGAGCGTGACATCATCTAAAGTGTATGGTACATTGTCATCGTCCGTACCTACATCAGCTACGTCTTTGCGACAAGGTAACAGTAAAATCAATGATGATATAACTTCACATGAGGATGATGCATATCTAGTTAACTTGAATACATCATGTATTGAATTACCTTGTTGATTTGAGCACACCACCTAGTTTAGATAATCATGTTACTGTCATGAATGCGTCATGTGATCAAACAACTGAAATACCAACAATTTTAAGTGCACCCATTGAATTAACTGTTGATGCAAAAGAATCATGTGAATCGGAGAATAAATTAAAATACATTTGAAAATAATTGTGCCTATGTTTAATCATTTTGTTATGACCTCTAATCTTTGCCTAACTTTTCTGCAGCTCGACCTTCATCATGGACACCGCGTGCATCCTCTACTACCACACATTCTACTGCACCGACACCTCCATCAGCTGTTACCGCCAGCCGTGATACAAGGAAGCAGGCACAACCACCATTATCTGCCAAGAGCACACCTATTGGGCCTGCACAGAGTTCATCTTCTTCCATGGCATCAACAAGGCACACCAGTGATATTATTTGTCGTCGTTGTAAGGGAAGAGGACATTTTGCGAGAGAATGCAAATCTCAGCGTGTGATGATTGCTACTGAGGATGGTGGATATGAGTCCGCTAGTGACTATGATGAGGAGACTTTAGCTCTTATTACACGTGAAGAACACGGCGGAGACGATTCTGATCATGAGACGCAATACATGGCTCCTGAAGATGCTGACAGGTGTGAATGTTTAGTTGCTCAACGTGTTTTGAGTGTGCAGGTTACACAAGCTGAGCAAAATCAGAGGCATAATTTGTGCAGGTATACATGGCTCTTGGAGTTATTTGACACCGCTGGTTGCCTATCACCACCTACTGCATGGTAAGAACTTGTAAGATATTGATATTTGCTTTACTGTGAGCACTTTACCACCACATCCTAGTAGTTCATAGGAACATTATTCTCGAATTTTGTTTCTTGTTTCTACTAATCATGATAGTTACCGGAGACAGAAGTTCTTGCACGGCGGATACATCTTTACCATCAGGAGATGTGGGACAACAGACACAAGCACATGGTCAGGTTATTTCTTTACCGTCATTTGAGGGTAGATTTAATCCTGCTATTTATCTAGATTGGGAGCTTGAAGTAGAAAAAGCTTTTAGTAACTATCATTTTTCTGAACTTGAGAGAGTACGAGCCGCCACTAGATTATTTGCCGGTTTTGCTTCTGTTTGGTGGAGTGTGCATTGTAAGAAAAATATTGATAACCAACCCACAACTTGGAAAGATTTGAGGGCTGTAATGAGAAAACATTTTTTCCTCCTTACTATCGCCATGAATTGCTTCGCAATTTGGAACAATTAAAACAAGGCAGTAACACTGTTCATGCTTACTACCAAGAGTTCAAATCTTATATGCATCATTGTGATATAGAAGAATCTGAGGATGATACAATGAATAGATTTTTTGGTGGTTTGAACCATGATATTAGCGCAAGATTTCAGTATTTTCCTCGTTGCATTACTGGTATGTATGTTCGTGCTTGTACCTTTGAGAGACAAATACAAGAGGATGCATTGTGTGACTACAACAACTACTATTTTAGTTCATTCTCACCACCACTGGTTGGTTCCTCCAGCATTGCACCTACTAGAGCAGCCACACCTCTGATTGTGAGCGTGACATCATCTAAAGTGTATGGTACATTGTCATCGTCCGTACCTACATCAGCTACTTCTTTGCGACAAGGTAACAGTAAAATCAATGATGATATAACTTCACATGAGGATGATGCATATCTAGTTAACTTGAATACATCATGTATTGAATTACCTGTTGATTTGAGCACACCACCTAGTTTAGATAATCACGTTACTGTCATGAATGCGTCATGTGATCAAACAACTGAAATACCAACAATTTTAAGTGCACCCATTGAATTAACTGTTGATGCAAAAGAATCATGTGAATCGGAGAATAAATCATATTTGGATAAAATACATTTGAAAATAATTGTGCCAATGTTTAATCATTTTGATATGACCTCTAATCTTTGCCTAACTTTTCTGCAGGTCGAACTTCATCATGGACACCGCGTGCATCCTCTACTTCCACACATTCTACTGCACCGACACCTCCATCAGCTGTTACCGCCAGCCGTGATACAAGGAAGCAGGCACAACCACCATTATCTGCCAAGAGCACACCTATTGGGCCTGCACAGAGTTCATCTTCTTCCATGGCATCAACAGGGCACACCAGTGATATTATTTGTCGTCGTTGTAAGGGAAGAGGACATTTTGCGAGAGAATGCAAATCTCAACGTGTGATGATTGCTACTGAGGATGGTGGATATGAGTCCGCTAGTGACTATGATGAGGAGACTTTGGATCTTATTACACGTGAAGAACACGGCGGAGACGATTCTGATCATGAGATGCAATACATGGCTCCTGAAGATGCTGACAGGTATGAATGTTTAGTTGCTCAACGTGTTTTGAGTGTTCAGGTTACACAAGCTGAGCAAAATCAGAGGCATAATTTGTGCAGGTATACATGGCTCTTGGAGTTATTTGACACCGCTGGTTGCCTATCACCACCTGCTGCATGGTAAGAACTTATAAGATATTGATATTTACTTTACTGTGAGCACTTTACCACCACATCCTAGTAGTTCATAGGAACATTATTCTCGAATTTTGTTTCTTGTTTCTACTAATCATGACAGGTACCGGAGACAGAAGTTCTTGCACGACGGATACATCTTTACCATCAGGAGATGTGGGACAACAGACACAAGCACATGGTCAGGTTATTTCTTTACTGTCATTTGAGGGTAGATTTAATCCTGCTATTTATCTAGCTTGGGAGCTTGAAGTAGAAAAAGCTTTTAGTCACCATCATTTTTCTGAACTTGAGAGAGTACGAGCCGCCACTAGAGTATTTACCGGTTTTGCTTCTGTTTGGTGGAGTGTGCATTGTAAGAAAAATATTGATAACCAACCCACAACTTGGAAAGATTTGAGGGATGTAATGAGAAAACATTTTTTCCTCCTTACTATCGTCGTGAATTGCTTCGCAATTTGGAACAATTAAAACAAGGCAGTAACACTGTTCATGCTTACTACCAAGAGTTCAAATCTTATATGCATCATTGTGATATAGAAGAATCTGAGGATGATACAATGAATAGATTTTTTGGTGGTTTGAACCATGATATTAGCGCAAGATTTCAGTATTTTCCTCGTTGCATTACTGGTATGTATGTTCGTGCTTGTACCTTTGAGAGACGAATACAGGAGGATGCATTGTGTGACTACAACAACTACTATTTTAGTTCATGCTCACCACCACTGGTTGGTTCCTCCACCATTGCACCTACTAGAGCAGCCACACCTCTGATTGTGAGCGTGACATCATCTAAAGTGTATGGTACATTGTCATCGTCCGTACCTACATCAGCTACGTCTTTGCGACAAGGTAACAGTAAAATCAATGATGATATAATTTCACATGAGGATGATGCATATCTAGTTAACTTGAATACATCATGTATTGAATTACCTGTTGATTTGAGCACACCACCTAGTTTAGATAATCATGTTACTGTCATGAATGCGTCATGTGATCAAACAACTGAAATACCAACAATTTTAAGTGCACCCATTGAATTAACTGTTGATGCAAAAGAATCATGTGAATCGGAGAATAAATCAGATTTGGATAAAATACATTTGAAAATAATTGTGCCAATGTTTAATCATTTTGATATGACCTCTAATCTTTGCCTAACTTTTCTGCAGGTCGACCTTCATCATGGACACCGCGTGCATCCTCTACTTCCACACATTCTACTGCACCGACACCTCCATCAGCTGTTACCGCCATGCGTGATACAAGGAAGCAGGCACAACCACCATTATCTGCCAAGAGCACACCTATTGGGCCTGCACAGAGTTCATCTTCTTCCATGGCATCAACAGGGCACACCAGTGATATTATATGTCGTCGTTGTAAGGGAAGAGGACATTTTGCGAGAGAATGCAAATCTCAGCGTGTGATGATTGCTACTGAGGATGGTGGATATGAGTCTGCTAGTGACTATGATGAGGAGACTTTGGCTCTTATTACACGTGAAGAACACGGCGGAGACGATTCTGATCATGAGACGCAATACATGGCTCCTGAAGATGCTGACAGGTATGAATGTTTAGTTGCTCAACGTGTTTTGAGTGTGCAGGTTACACAAGCTGAGCAAAATCAGAGGCATAATTTGTTCCATACAAAGGGAGTTGTGAAGGAACGTTCTGTTCGCGCGATCATAGATGGAGGGAGTTGCAACAACTTGGCTAGCATGGAGATGGTGGAGAAGCTATCTCTCACCACAAGACCACATCCACATACTTACTACATCCAATGGTTCAACAACAGCGGCAAGGTTAAGGTAACACGTATTGTTCGTGTGCATTTTAGTATCTCTACATATGCTGATTATGTTGATTGTGATGTGGTACCTATGCAAGCATGTTCCCTATTACTTGGTAGACCATGGCAATTTGATAAAAATTATGTACACCATGGTAGAATCAATCAGTATACTCTTGTTCATAAGGATACAAATATTACTTTGCTTCCTATGACTCCTAATTCCATTTTGAAAGATGATATTAATAGAGCTAATAAAGCAAAACAGGAGAAAAATAAGAGTGAAAATCAGATTGTGGCAAAAGAATTTGAGCAACAAATGAAGCCTAATAATAAACCATCTACTGTTGCTTCTGAAATTAAATTGAAAAGTGCATGTTTATTTGCCACCAAATCTGATATTGCTGAGCTAGATTTTAGCAAATCTGTTTGCTATGCTTTTGTGTGCAAAGAGGCATTATTTTCATTCGAGGACGTGCCTTCCTCTTTGCCTCCTGCTGTCACTAACATTTTGCAGGAGTTCGCCGACGTCTTTCCACAAGACGTGCCACCGAGATTACCACCTATTCGAGGGATTGAGCATCCGATTGACTTAATTCCCGGTGCATCGCTACCCAACTGCGCACCATACCGTACCAATCCAGAAGAGACGAAGGAGATTATGCGTCAAGTACAGGAGCTACTCAACAAAGGTTATATACGCGAATCCCTTAGTCCTTGTGCTGTTCCTATTATTCTAGTGCCGAAAAAGGATGGTACATCGCGTATGTGTGTTGATTGTAGAGCCATTAATAGTATTACTATTCGTTATCGTCATCCTATTCCTAGGCTAGATGATATGCTTGATGAATTGAGTGGCTCTACAATATTCTCCTAAGTTGATTTGCGTAGTGGATACCATCAAATTCGTATGAAATTGGGAGATGAATGGAAAACAACATTTGAAACTAAGTTTGGATTATATTAGTGGTTAGTCATGCCTTTTGGGCTAACTAATGCACCTAGTACTTTCATGAGATTAATGAATGAAGTTTTACGTGCTTTCATTGGACGATTTGTGGTCGTATACTTTGATGATATATTGATTTTTAGCAGATCTTTGGAGGAACATTTGTAACATTTACGTGCTGTTTTTATTGCTCTACGTGATGCACGTTTGTTTGGTAACCTTGGAAAGTGCACCTTTTGCACCGACCGAGTATCTTTTCTTGGCTATGTTGTTACTCCACAGGGAATTGAGGTTGATAAAGCCAAGATTGAAGCTATTGAGAGTTGGCCGCAGCCCAAAACGGTCACACACGTGAGGAGTTTCCTTGGCCTCGCTGGATTCTATCGGTGTTTTGTGAGAGATTTCAGCACCATTGCTGCACCTCTCAATGAGCTTACAAAGAAGGATGTGCCTTTTGTTTGGGGTACTGCACAGGAAGAAGCATTCAGGGTATTGAAAGATAAGTTGACACATGCTCCTTTACTCCAACTTCCTGATTTTAATAAGACTTTTGAGCTTGAATGTGATGCTAGTGGAATTGGGTTTGGAGGTGTGTTATTACAAGATGGTAAACCTGTTGCATACTTTTCTGAAAAATTGAGTGGGCCTAGTCTGAGTTATTCTACTTATGATAAGGAATTATATGCTAAATGGCCCAAACAATTTGTTATAAATTCTGATCATGAATCTTTGAAGCACATTAAAAGTCAAGCAAAACTGAACCTTTGGTGGCTATCGATGATATGGTGGCTATCGTTTTGGAGGAAGTCGACTTTGACGATCCGACTACGAACGTGCGAGGACGTCGCGCCTTAGCAATTGCTAAACCAACTCCGAGAGGTTATTGACCACGCCGGAGCACGATCAACCTGACCACGAAGGTCTGTTTCCTGCAGGCAAACGAAGAACAAGCAAGAAACTGAGATTGCAATCTAGATAATGCGAATTCAAGAGGAAAGCTTTATTGATCAAGTGGGGTTCTGTGACGTCTTGGTCTGGTCGTTGAACACAAACGAAGTACACGAAGTTGTAGCTTTGGCGAACTTTAATCTAAACAAAACTCAAAGTCTAAACGACGCCCTAAGGGCTATATATATGAGGGAAAGAGGGGGGAATTTCGTGGCCCTTGGAGGAGGGGTCCAAAACCAACCCTAACTCTTGTTTCCCCACACATACGGACTCTAAAAACAGCCTATACTCAAGTATTTCGAAATTACATGGGTCTGGCCCAATAATAAGGTGACGCAGCACCTATAATAGCCTCTGGACGAAATTTATGACGTGGCATCTTGTATATTTCGTCCAAGGCTTCACACACTCATTATGGTGGCTTCAAAGTGCTGAAATCATCACTTGTAACTCTGTTCTTGTTCCCCTTGCGCATGTCATCATCTCCATGCTTGATCTTGCTCCAATGTTCATCCTTCTTGTCGAAGCTAGGCCCTTCATTTGTAAGCAAGACAAATGTATCCAATTTAGGCAGCATCATATTCTCATGAACATTAGATTCATTACCAAGAAACGAAAGTACCTGGTAATTTAATTGGCGTGCGCGAGCTCTAGTAATTGGTCCTGTATATGTGTCAATTGGATCTGTGGGTGTAACCTTGTTAGTGATGTCCTCATCACAATGTCAAACCATGTTTTCTGCTTGGCTAGGGTTCTTGCCATGCAATCCAGCAGTGTGGCTGATTATTAAACAATAAAAGGCAAGACAAAAAAAATCCTAGACACTTGATTAATCTCTCAAACATTTGCAGGATCTCAATTTACTAACTAGACCCACCATGACGTAGGATCAAACCATTGTAATTTTACAAGTTCCATTGGATATACCGATGGCACTATATTGACAACAACATACTATTCCGTCTATGACATTGCATCATTTTATAAGTGGCACTAGATTGACAACAATAAAACAATTGGAATATTAGGGCATGCTGATAATGGGTGCACAAACACCATGTAGAGTACCTCCAAGAGGTAATAAATTGGCAAGGCAGAGCTGGTTCCCTAGAGCAATAAACATATCAGTGCAAGCACAAGAAAACAAGACTGTACGAAATTAATTATATTTTGGATTTTTTTTAACTAAACAAGAATAGCCTCTAGAGGCCTTTATAATCTAGTGCCTTCCGTGGTGTCAATGTCAGCAACGTGGTGTGGTTCTTGCTAGGCATCTGGCCTATTTTAAATAGCGGGCGGACGAGAGGAACCAACTGGCGGTGTGTTCTAATGCCGGCCGGCTCAGGACTTGTTGCCGGCACGTGCGCAGGATCAATGGAGGTAGGCAAGATAATCTGAAGCCCGTTGAATGTGGCGAGGAGGCATGTTCAGCCTGGCATGCAGCGAGTGGGTCTCTCTTGGCCAGCGCGTGAGTTCAATTCATGCGCGAGTGAGAGGTCGCGTCCGCCCTATCACCATGTGAGAGCAATTAATCCCTTTGGGTATAAGAAAATCTCATTTTGCATTCACATTTTGCAAGTAAAATTGGTGGACAAACTTTGACCCAAAATACGATGGGGACTAGTAAACCAGGATGGAGGTAGTAGTTATGAATTCCATTTTTCACTCCATACCAATCGTTTAAAAAATGTATAACTTGCCATTGGAAATCGGAACTCTTACCCTGCTAAAAAATGATTTTTGAAACGTGGCAACTATATCAGTGCCGACTGGCGATCCACGGCCTCCATGCCATTCACATCTACTCCCCGACCATCAGCTCCTATGGATCAAATTATCACACGAGCTGTCTATTCCTACAAAGGTGTGATCCACCACGTATCCAGTAGCCGCGCATGCAGCAATCCTACACCTATGGGTTTATTTGTTTATGGTGCCTTACATAACCCTCATGTGTGCATGATAACGAGAGACCGACTATGTGTGTGCGCTTCTTCTCTTTGTATTTGTACTCCTGTGTTTGTCTGGTTTCCAAAAATAATAGAGTAATAACTAGCAATGTGCCAGTGCGTTGCAACACATCCAAAGTAGAGTAATACATATTCACCAATTTGATAGAAAATAGTCTAGTTTTGAGATACATATATCACTAAAAATATCTGATGTTTCACTCAAAACTATATTCCTTTAGTTGTTTTGATGAGATAAGGCAGGAACGTGTTTGGTTTCAAAATTTGAGAAGTGGGATATTGTTGCAAAAATCCCATGTGTGTGTGGTGTGTGTGAGTGAGACTGAGAGAGGAGGAGGACGGAGTGCGTGTGTGACAAAGACACGAAAAGTGCACATGAGAGGTATGACATAAACGGAGGTGATAGTTTGTGTGTGCATGATCGAGAGGGCGTGTCTCAAGAAGGGAAAAAATCTACATAGAGACAAATACAATAGAGTGGAAGCGAGTGTGTGCAGTAGATGGATAAACCTATCTAGTGGTTGGTCGATCAATGTTTGTGAGAGATATAGAGTCAGGAGTGCGAAAGCGATAGTTTTATGTGTCACAGAGATACGGTAGTCGGGAGGCGGAGCGAAAGCGGGAGTTGTGTGTGTGTGTGTGTGTGTGTGTTTGTGTGTGTGTGTGTGTGTGTGTGTGTGTGTGTGTGTGAGAGAGAGAGAGAGAGAGAGTTTGTTAGATCGATAAACAAATCAACAATGTCAGTTTTGGAATGGAGATGAAGACCGAAAGAAGATCCAAACAAATGGTGTGTGTGAGAGAGAGTGTAATTTTAGTGGCAACTGTCATATCTAGAAAGATATATGGTGCATGAGAGAACCCTAGAGAGAATGACAAAGTGAAAGACGAGTGAGAGTGCATGTGTGGCGGTGAAAAAGAAAGCTTAGGAGCTATAGTGATACCAAAGAACGATAGATATGTGAGGGATAATGAAAGTTGTCTAATCTATAAAGGTAGAGAGAGTGTGACACTTCGCGAGGGAGACGGTGAGAGACTGTGTTTGCGAAAAATGGAGAAAGCCATAGTGAGCATGAGTGTGAGATGGAGAAAAGGGAGTGATAGCCACATGTAGGAGCATGCGAGAGAGACCTACAAAGAGATGGGCGTGAAAGAAGATTGAAATATTTAGTTGTGTGTATAGAAGATGTCATCATAAAAGGGATTCAAATACTTGAATTAGAGATGATGATACATGTAATACATACTCGAACCAATATTGATCTATCAAACATGCATACTCATTTGAATTTGCGTGCATGTATGTTATTTAATATCTTGATATTACATATCCATATTGTCGGGGTATAACCACGGCCACCTATGGGACATAGGTCCCTTTTGGTTCGCTAAGGGGACAAGCACGTTGCACAAAGAGCAAAGTAGCGCCGAGCAGCACGTCGGGGAGCACACGAGCAGTTTTTACCCAGGTTTAGGCCGCCGCGAGGAGTAAAACCCTACTCTTGCTTTGGTGGATTGATGGTGGAAATGTGGAAAATGGACATGCCACTCTTGCCCGGCAAGGTTGCCTCGGGGTGAGAGTGGTCGTGCGTATGAGTGTGTGCAGGTTCGAATGGCCGAATCATTTCTATGGTTGCCATGGGCCTCCTTTTATAGGTTAAGGGATCACCATAGTGGCAAATCAATCTTTCTAGGCTGATTAGATAGCAAACTGTGCTATCATACCTAACTCTGCAGCTGACAGAGTGCATTAAATGCACCACTTAGTGTCACATCACAACTCGTCGCCAGGCTCGCATGCCTGGCAAGAATTGTTTCCCTTCTGGTGGCGTCTCACACCATGGTTGTCTTGATCTCCACAACCAGCCTACTAATTCATCAAGGAGTTGATCTCTTCGTGTCTTGGCTTGGCACTTGGTGCTGCAAACTTGCCCTCGAGCCTATGTGCAGTTTGGTGCAACATGCCAAGAACCTGATGCACCGTCAGAAGCCCCCGAACCTGCAATGGTCGCGCATCTGGGCGCCACCGGGGTAGGCTCTAACTAGTGCGCATGCAAGGGTGAGAGCTTCCTTTGCTTTTTCATTAACTTTGTGTTTGGGATGGTTTCTGATTCCTATGCGCGTTGTGTAATACCAATGCTAGTGGGGCCATCCTTGTAATGGCCCGTGAATGATTTTAACGCACGGGCTGGTAACTGCCAATTCACCCTTCCCACCACGTATGTTGTATGCATTGAGTGGGGTAGGTAACCGGAGGCGCACGGTGTGGAAGACCGTCAAGGCGAGGGCCCGACTTCCTTGGATTGGTGGAGGAGGATGGCGGTTACACGCCAGGGAATCAACCCCCGCTCCCAACTCACCTATAAAGAGGAGGAGTGGAGTGGGAGCAAAGGCATTCATTCACACGCTCTTCTCCTTCCGTTGCTTGCTCGTCTTCTCGCCGTTGAAATCACCGGGGTTGAGGGTGCCATCCCGGGGTGTAGCGCTCGGGGATGTTGGCGTCCCCAGCACTGCTCGTTCAAGTGGAGCCGAGGCTGGAAAAAATGGACAATGTGCCTTTCCTAAGTTGGACCATCGGGCTCTACAACAAGGACTAACGACACCTCCACATTCACGAGGGCGCGCTCTTCGACTGCGGGGACCGTGGGTCCGGCAGGAGGATGCGGCCCGGCAAGAAAATGGGAGTTGTTTCCGGCAGGGTCCCTGCTAGGTGCCCCGGAGAGCTCAGCCGGCAGAGGCTTACCGGAGTCCAATTTCCTCTCTTTTCTTGCAATTGTTGCTAGGGATACTGTGGGGACCCCGACTCATAAGTCGTGGCCACCGGATGCACGTGTACAGTGATCCCAGAGATCAATGCTCACTTAACACACAAAAACTGAATAACGAGAGTCTTACATCCATACATACCATATTACACAAGTAGGACCATTATGGTCATGTCTTGAATATGTCATCGCAGCGGAAATCTTAAATAACAACTTGGACCTATGCCATGTGCGTTAACCCTACAAGCATTATGAATCAGAAAGCGTCCTAGTTCGCATGTTCGTCACCAAAGTGATCTTCATCTTATACCTGTTCTTTCATGCCTGGCCAATAAAATAACCAGTGGCAAGCCAATGAGTACTTTGAATGTACTCGCAAGCAACCCAAGAATGATAACATAATAATTATGTAAGGCTCTACTTCTAAGTTGGCAGTTTTGTGAAAAGCTAGTTTTTCTCATGCAAGTATGATCAACATTTATCAATAATATGAAAGCGTCTGCAACAAGTATCATGAGGTTATAGACATCAACATCGAGAAGGAGTTATGGACAACTCATTCTCAAGCTCATCGTGACTTCCTCATTAGTCACATCAATAGATTTACCAAACCGTGTTGTTTTCCAGAAACATATGGACATAGTCTAAGCAGCACCACCCAACTGTCCTTCACAGTGGACACGACTATTCAAATAGTTTTACACTCTGTAGAGGTTGCACACTTTACCAACAAGATTCGGGAAGCTTTCATGTCGTCCACGATCCCACGGTACCTCAAGTACTCGTGGGAAGCTCCTGATGACTATCTTTCCCGAGGCGACACTAACATAGGGTCCACTCATTGGTACATGGCATTTGTGTATAAACATCAAGATCTTGGGACTCTGCCCTTTTCCATTATCATACATGCATGCAGGGACCAACGGTGTGTTTGGTGCCCTGTGAAAATAGTCATGGCCGCCTATCCAAGAACAACCCCGTCCCGAGAGTGACCTCATGTCACCCCCGTCACTAGTAATGTGGGCACCATGCTAGTATGGGCCTAGGTAATCAATAATGCCCCGTCCCATAAAGGGGTAGAGTGGTTATACATGTTTGGTTGGGACGGTCGACAAATCAGAAATCTAATCCGTCTCTGTAAACAACACTTTCATCAAGCCTCGGTACACTACTTCTCCAGTAAGTAGTGCCCTAGTTCATCATCAACTCCTAGGGGCATTAGTGGCACCCACTAGGTTATTTGCAAGTATGAACAACCATACTTATTTCTTTCCATACATAACCCTGTCCCAATTTTTCGTAGCCAAGTAGTATAGAATGTTTCTACAACCTACCAACACAACTGTAAACCAAGTTAGAGTCATGAACAATGCAACTATCAACGGGGTATGCAATGGAGGCAAGCCTAGCAAGGCTACCATACAAGATATATCATGAACTCAATGAAACAATGAGAATGCTATTATGATGTAAAATGGTTCATCATGGTCAAAGGGCAACTTGCCTGGTTCATTAGAGTATCCAGTTCTTCTGGTCCTTCTCCAAGTACTCCATCTACTTTTTCAACTAACATTGGATACAATTACAATAAGAAACACAACAAGGCAAAAACAAAAGTGCTCTAAAATATCAGTTGGACTTTTTTAGGATACCTTTGGACATATGAGGTATGACCAAAGTGGTTTCATTGGGATTTGATCAATGGGTATCTCTGAACATTTCAATATGATGTAATCAAGGGATTTGTGGATTTGCAAGAAGTGTACCAAAGAATTATTTTAAACAATGAGCAAATGCAACCATTTAACAAGGAATAATTTTAGAAGCATCTAAGAGTTGGTTTCACTAGATTTGGAGTTCAAATGAATTCCCTAGGGATTTGCAAAGTTCGCTATACACGGATAAATAGACCAATATTTGATGTGGTACGGAAAGCATTGGGAAAAATGTTCAAAAACTAAGTTAGGAACATATAAGTATCTAGGAATTTGAATCATTGCATTTGGATCAATTTTGAGATCTCTTTGATTTTCTAAATTTTATCATAGAAAAAGGAAAAGTGGGATTTCATAAATATTTGTGAAGGGAATAGTTTTGGAAAAATGTACAAATTTCACCATGTGATAGAGAATGGATTTACGAACCCCTAGAAATTTGAATCATCAAATTTGGAGTTAATTTGATTTATTTATGGATTTTTGAAGTTCATTGGAAAAAGAAAAAGGGCATAAGGCTCTAACCTTATCCTGCGCACAAGGCAACAGATAGTCCATGCGCCGGCCCAGCTGCACGGCCATGTAGGGCGACAGTGGTGACGTCGAAAGTGCATTTCCGTGTGAGCGTTTTAGCCGCAGAGAGGCGGGAAAAGGTGGGGCGTTTCCACTTAAACCACGGGGGGCCGGGCTCTAACTCGCTGATGAGCGGGGCCCGTCTGCAGGTCGCCCCGCCTTGTATTCAATGTCCCGCGCATTGCTCAGGATGCAGGGAAGAGCAGCTCCCGACGGTGATTACCGGGGCTGAGGAGCGCCTCCGGCGACGCCGCACCAACCGGCGTGCTCAGGGAAGTGTGCAGCATTGCGGAGGCGATCCCACAGGCGCTCGTTTCACCGAGGGGAAGAGGGGCTTCGCCTGCAGCGTTCGACGGTATCAGCCAAGAGGGACATGGGGTTGCGGGGCCCCAGGGGAGGAGGTAAAGGGTGGAGGAGCCTTTCCGACGTGCGGTGGCTACATTGGTGTTTAAATGATGGAAGGGGAAGCTTCAGTTGCGGGAATTTGGGCGGAGACCGACGGGGGCACCTCGGCCATGGAGGGAGTAGGAGGGCTTGAGAGGGAGTGGGGAAATGTATAGGAGGTGCACGGGAAAGGGGGGGGTTCCAACCGGGAAGAAAAGGAGCTCGGGGTGGCTCTTTATAGGGGGAGTGGTGGTGCACCTTGAGCATGGTCCAGGCCGCGCTCGCCCGAGACAAGAGAGGGTGTGGTGGGGGCCGGCAATGTTCCGTGTCCCGGACGTCGAGACGACCTCGGGAGACATGCTGGCGAGGCCCAAGGTCGCCAGGTGGCTCGGGCAGTGAGCGGATATAGTGCTCTAGTGCACTGTAGCATGCTCCAGAGCACGCATATGGCTGGCATTGGCATCTTTTAGGTGCCCAGGGCGTGGCCTCTAGTGTCTAGGGGTCAGGGACGGGGTAAACAAATGAGTCGTGGCCTTGGATGCCCGGGTGACTTAATGGGAGTGAGGTGGGGTTGAGAGAGAGTGAGAATTGTGTTGTCCAGAGAGAGAAAGTGATGCTTTCACCCCTCCCCCCCCCAATAATGGAGCTGTGGGTCTGAAATTGTTACGGGAAGTAGAATGGGGTTAGGAGTAGTTGTGGTAAAAAAATTGGCCCAAGGGAAAGAGTGGAAGAGGTACAAGTAGATGTTTTGGTAAAAAGGCGAAAGGTGTTTGTTGTTGGTTTGGGCAAGAAAATGAATCCCATTTGGCATGAGGCTTAACAAGGTGAGATGGCACATATAATTAGGGTGTTCCACAAAATTTGAGCTCATTTGGGCAATGTGGCCAAGGTAACTTTGGTAAACCCTAGAAATCAACAGAATTGGCTTTTCCAAGATTTAGTCATGCAACCATTCCTCCTTGATGCACCACTTGGTGTAGTGTCATCATTTGGGGTTGTGAGCATGTCAAAAACTTTTGAGGTCACAGGTAAAAAGTTATTAATGTAGAGTTGTTCAAACTTGGATCTGGTGAGAGAGGGTTTTGGGGCACTTTGATCAAGTTATACTTCTCTCAAACTTGTGGAATTTGGTCTAGATGCATAATTACACCATTCCAGCATGTGCAACAAGTTTGAGAAGATTTGTTCATGTTTGGCAATCTAAAGTTGAACAAACTTCAAAATGGACACAAATGGTTTTGACGGGTTTTGATGATGTTGTATTGATCTTTAAGGCATGAGGCTGGGAAAGATCATCAAATATGTCATATGAGACATGCTAGAATTTTCTTGGATTTATTTGAAAATATTTCTTTTAGAAATATTTCAAATATTTGAAATGAGCAGAAATGGTTTTGGACGGTTTTGTCAAATATTTTGAACATGACCGTGTGTTGAAACTCTTATGTACGAAAAATATATGTCCACTTAGGTTCCCTAAATTTTCTCAAATATTGTTTAAACAATAAAATAATTTTAACCTATTAAATACCATTTCTGGCCTTAAGAAAAAGTCTTTAAAGATAGGAAAATAACTTTTAAAATTATACTTCTGTTGTTTATGGGAGTCCTATACCTAATAGGTGTCAAATATAATTTTTGGAAGATTTTTCACACCCTTAATTAAGTACTTGTAGTTCAAGTCTCAATTCAGGGGGTTTTGGAAAACCTAATTTAGAAAAATACTTTTCGGCCAAATTATTTTTGTAAGAAAATACTATTGTGTCCTATACACATGGCATGATCATTGGGAACAGTTTTGGATCAAGGATAACGAGTATAAGAGTTAGAGGATTTATTTGATTTTTAGAGCACTTGCAAATAACACACAAAAATCAAGTCAAGCAAAGACCAAAACACTCAAAATTATCTGTCAAACCATATTTTAGTATGATTATTAGCTTAAGTGTTGTGGCATGAAACACAGGGTGTGACAGGCCTACCTCCCTTGCAAGAATCTCGTCCCCGAGTTTCCAAAACTAGGCGTCGAAAGTAATACGGAAAATTGGATCCGGGGTAGTCTTCATGTCCTCATACTGATTCTGCTGTTGAGTGGTGCTCCATTGAACCTTGAAGTACTTGATGGTATGGCTTCGTGTATATTGTTCTCATTGATCAAGGTTGAAAAAGGGGCCTCTCACATAGGTCAGGTCGGGCTAGACGTCAATGGCTCGGTGATCGATGTTCTCGCAGATACCGGCTACTTTAGGAAGTTGGAAATGCTTCCTGAGTTGTGTCGTGTGGACAAACCTTGTGCTTAGTAAGTGACTCAAGTGATAGGTCTAGCTGGTAGCCGTCTACTCTTTGTCTTGCAGTGTTCTTGGAGACGGCCGGTAAGTCTTTGTGTGAGCTTCTCTTTGACATGGGAATGCTTGATTCCTTCGAGAGGGTTGTCTTGTAGATACATGTTCTTTAATGTGGAAGTTTGCTTCTTCATTATGACGGTTGCTGTAATCCTTCCTCCTTGACATGGTGGTCTTCAGATGTTCCTTAACCAGCTGAATGGTCCTTCTTTCGCCTTCGGGTAGACAAGTAGGTCACCTATTAATGATGATGCCCAACTTGTCCAAGTACTCCATGGTGTCTTGTCCACAGGGTTCATAAAGTGGGTTGGGGTATTGGTGGTGGTCTCGGTTGAGTATTGGCAAAGGCCCTCTCGACCGAGAGGCAAGGCCATGGTCATGATCTGACTACGTTGTGGTCTGGTGGGGCAGGGTTTGAAGGATTCTAGTGTGTGAGTGAACCTCTATGATCTTGTCCTTAAGCACGGCTTCTGAGATGCCAATAGTTATATCTAGTCCTCTAAAGAAATCACCTCTTATCACCGAAATCATTATCTCATATAGGTCATCTCCAATCTTCACTCATGCTATTCATATCCACACGACTCCCGAGAGCAGGCCTAACAAATAATACATGTCAACGATCCCCAAACTCATATGTATGCCTACCCCTAATAATCCACGGGTAGAGCATACAAGCTTCCAAGATTGAGTTAGACATGACAATCCAAGTGCTGAGCCTATTCTTCAGAGGTCCAAGATAGTGCATCTCTATCCTAAGGAAGCACGTTGTATGCCACTCCAAGATCTTGTTTCGTTCCTATGAATCAACTCCAATAGCTCGTTAACCTCCATCAATCACTACATAATCCATTATTTCTACAATCCGAAATCTATGGTGTTCCACACAATCTCCTGAAGTCCCTATAATCCCAAACACATGGAAGGGCTACCTTACTATATTCAATCCACCAATCCCCGTCATTGTGATCTGATAAATCCAAGGTCAAGCTAATATAGAACCCTAAATCAACTCCGACAAATAATCAAATCTCCTAGTTTATGGTCCACCGAGAAACACGTATCGAGATCATCAACCTAAATCCAATTTATCCCGAACCATGTAGACATACTCAGCATCTATACTAAACTAGAATCACCTACTTCAATCCAAATCTCATGTACAACGAGAATTCTTACATGTTTTCCCTGAGTCATTATCGTAATGTCAACTATCTTCTATCAATATCCCCTAGCTAGGTCAAATTCTTATACTTCCAAGAGTTTCATCTTGCGATCATAATTGTCCTACAAAATCCAATTTATCCAGGGGTAATGAAAGCTATGCTACTGTATTAATCATGATCCCACCAACATGAAAGCCTTATAATCCATCAAAGTCTCAGATAATTCTCCGAGGTCACTGATGTAAGGTCACCAAGTCATTTGTACACTACTCATATATCCTCAAATTGGTCTTCCCTAAGGCATCGCCAGTTATTGTGCTATAATAGGATGTCAATGTGCTCGTTCACTATGTCCACTAGTTCCATAATGAACCCATTGTTGTGTAGGGTTACGGAGGCTTAACTGGTTCTCTTGCAATTCTGTGCGTTAGGCACATGGTTAAATATTCGAGCTGGGGTATCGAAGGGTCTAGGGATGGGTTTCCAGTATTGAGGGGTAAACATAACTCTGCGGGGTTGTACATGGTCGCGGAGGTTGCAGCAAAAGTATTCATGGCTAGTTGGTTGCCGAGGTGGAATCGTTGGTGCATCTTGTCTTGCCGGTCTTCTGTTGATGAGAGAGATGAGAGGGAAAAGTAGCATAGTGGAGGTGGGACGCCTAATGGCGTTCTATAGTGCAAGTGCAAACAAATAAGTGCCGAAAGGGCCAAACACAAGCATTAAGATAAGGAAGGTGATATAGTCGCGTACTTGTTGCCTAGGGAAAAAAGGGCGACTGATATCAAATCACAAACAAATAAAAACAAGCAACACACAATCATGGCTCTATTCGAACCAGCATACAGAATTGACCGCGCATAGGGGAAACACAACTCATCCTACCCTAAGGGTTCTAGCACTAAGTAGTCGTACTTTGCTTCATGCCACGTGCAGTCTTCTGGGTTTCCCTCAGGTGTCGCTACGTCTCTTGTAGTTGTTCGATGAAACTAACTGGGTTGAGCCTAAAGAATCTTCAACAACTTCTCGCCTGATGAGGTGATGGGGTGAAAGTGTCTCCTCGTAGCCAGCATTGACTCGGTCTTCTGTTGTCTTCTTATTCATGATGATCCCTTTTGCATTCTAAGGCGTTGGCGGTTCCAGGTAGACATTGCTTTATGAAATGGCATTAACAAAGCATAGTAGAGGTCCACTCCGTCGGACACATTGTTGATGACAACATCGACACCATGAGCGAGGGATGAAGAGGACTGTTTTCCTTCTCATTGCCGTGAGACGGACCAAATGGCGAGGTTCTCATCCACCGGTGGTTGTCGATACAACAATGGTAAGGATGGTGTTACTCTATTAGCGATGTATATCATGATCTTCCATATCCTATGCCCTTATTATTGCAGGCTAAGGTTGCATCATCTTGGGGCAAAGTCGAAGGTGTCACCATCCTCTGGGTCTTCATATCCTCATTCCTTGAGGATGAATCTTATGTCGGTATCGTCTTGTTGTGGTGTTGCCAATCTTGTGTTTAGAAGAGGTGGGTGAATGTTCGGCAAGGTGTCTACCTTCTAGGTTATTTACGAGTATTACAAGAAATCATGTGGTCTGGGGCATAAGGTACTAGATGCCATTCGCAAAAGTATTGAATGGGAAGAGATCGTGGACAATATACCTTAGTTTTCAAAAACTTCAGAAGGGAAGAGAAGTATAGATAGTTTTTGAAAAATAGTAATAGTTTTGAGAATAGTTTTACCCTAACCAACAACCATGCTAACTAAGGCTTCCTACAGTCAGGATGACTCTGATACCAGCTCTGTGGGATCCCAGAGATCAATGCTCACTCAACACACATAAGCTGAATAAATAGAGTCTTACATCCATACATAAGAAATTAAACAAGTATGACCTGACCATTATGGTCATGTCTTGAGTATATCATCGCAGTGGAAATCTTCAATAACAACTTGGACCCATGCCATCTGCCTTAACCCTACAGGCATTCCGACTAGGAAATCGTCCTAGTTCGCATGTTCGTCACCAATGTGATCTTCATCTTACACCTGTTCTTTCATGCCTGGCCAATAAAATAACTAGTGGCAAGCCAATGAGTACTTTGAATGTACTCGAAAGCAACCCTAGAAAGATAATAGAATAATTATGCAAGGCTCTACTGCTAAATTGCAGTTTTGCAAAAAGCTAGTTTTTCTCATGCAAGTATGATCAACATTTACACAGGATATGAATGCGTCTGCAACAAGTATCAGGAGGTTATAGACATCAACATCGAAAAATAGTTATGAACAACTCATGCTCAAGCTCATCTTGACTTCCTCACAAGTCATGTCAACAAATTTACCAAGCCTTGTTGTTTTCTAGAAACATATGGACATAGTCTAAGCAGCACCACCGAGCTGTCCTTTACCATGGACACGACTATTCGAATAGTTCTACACTCTACAGAGCTTGCACACTGTACCAACAAGATTCGGGAAGCTTTCGTGTCGTCCACGATCCCGCAGTACCTCACGTACTCGGGTGAAGCACTCGATCACTATCTTTCCATAAGCGACACTAACATAGGGTCCACTCATTCGTACATGCCCTTTGTGTATAAACATAAAAATCTTGGGACTCTACCCTTTCCATTATCACACATACGCGCAAGGACAAACGGTGTGTCCGGTGCCTTGTGAAAACATTCATGGCTGCCTATCCAAGCACGACCCCATCCCAAGAGTGACCTCATGTCACCCCCGTCACTAGTAATGTGGGCACCATGCTAGTATCGGCCAAGGTAATCAATAATGCCCCGTCCCATAAAGGGGTAGACTGGTTGTACATGTTTGGTTGGGACAGTTGACAAATCTTAAATCTAATCCATCTCTGTAAACAACACTTTCATCAAGCCTCGGGACACTACTTCTCCACCATGTAGTGCCCTAGTTCATCATCAACTCCCAGGGGCATTAGTGGAACCCACTGGGTTATTTGCAAGTATGAAAAACCATACTTATTTCTTTCCATACCTAGCCCTGTCCCACTTTTGCGTAGCCAAGTACTATAGCATATTTCTACAACCCACAAACAAAACTCTAAACCAGGTTAGAGTCATGAAAAATGCAAGTATCAACGGGGTATGGAACGGAGGCAAGCCTAGCAAGGCTGCCATACAAGATATACCGTGCACTCGATGAAACAACGAGAATGCTATTATGATGTAAAATTGTTCATCATGGTCAAAGGGTTGTTTGCCTGGTTCATCAGAGTATTCATTTCTTCTGGTCCTTCTCCAAATACTCAGTCTACTTCATCAACGAATGTTGGAAACAATCACAATAAGAAACACAATAAGGAAAAAATAGAAGTGCTCTAAAAATGTGTGTCAGACTTTTTCTAGGATACCTTTGGTCATATGAGGAATGACCAAAGTGGTTTCATGGGATATCACTGAACGCTTCAATATGATGGAATCAAGGAATTTTTGCATTCGCATGAAGTGTACAGAAGAATTATTTTAAAAAATGAGCAAAGGCACCCATTTAACAAGGAATAGATTTAGAAGCATCCAGGAGTTGGTTTCACTGGATTTGTAGTTCGAATGAATTCCCTAGGGATTTGCAAAGTTGGCTATACATGGATAAATAGATCAATATTTGATGTGGTACGGAAAGCATTGCGAAAAATGTTCAATTTCGAGCTCTCTATGATTATCTAAAGTTTATCACAGAAAAAGGAAAAGTGTGATTTCATAAATATTTGTGAAGACAATAGTTCTGGAAAAATGTACAAATATCACCATGTGACAATGAATGGATTTATGAACCCCTAGAAATTTGAATCATCAAATTTGGAGTTAATTTTATTTATTTATGGAATTTTGAAGTTTACTGGAAAAAGAAAAAGCGAATAAGGCTCTAACCTTATCCTGCACACAAGGCAACAAATAGTCCACAGGCCGGCCCAGCTACACGGCCGCACTGGGCGACAGTGGTGACGTTGAAAGCGCATTTTCGGGTGATCGTTTTCGTCGCAGAGAGGCGGGAAAAGGTGGGGCGTTTCCACTTAAACCGCGCGGGGAGGGG